>CM045772.1:124751989-125351989 GCA_025200525.1 Camellia lanceoleosa
TCGTTTGTCAGCGCGGTCTTCTTCTGAGCCGGCCTCGAACTCGACAGTGCGCTTCTCCACCCTTTGCTCAGCTTCTACACTTGCCTGCACAAAAGGTTCCGCCTCGGTACTTCTGTTTTTTGCCGTTCCCTCCTCAATAATAGGCAAGGAGGATTGGGACTGAGATTCGGCAAGAGTCTGGGAGGGCTGAGATTCGGTAGCCCGAATCTTCTTCGCCCTTCGCCGTGCGGCCATCCTTTCCACGTTCGCCTTCTTGGCAAGTTTAGTGAGGCTCAACCTAGCCATATCTACTGAGTATGCACCGGAAAGATCCTCCAGACCGTGAAAAATATCGTCAGGTGGAAGGTCCTCTCGACCCGAAGTGGACGGAGGATCAACCGAATTGAGGTCGACTTCTTCAAATGCTAACTTCGAAGCCTAGTCGACCTCGGCTTCTGATTGGTCTGATTCGGCGGCCTCAGCTACTTCCGGTTGCTCCGAATCTAATCCCTCGAAACCGACTTGCCTCAAATTTTTTAAATCAGTCAAGATGAGGGTGATAAGATACTCCTTACCCTTCAGAATTGGGATATTTTCCGCCGCCGAAAAGGTCGTATAAGTCGGCTCGTAACGAAGCAGAACGTGGGCTGCCCTCCCCTGCTTCTGAAGACTCGGTCGGCCGAAATATTTGAGCGCAGCCTTGATTTTTGAAAGGACGGTGTCGTCGGTTGAGTTCAAGATTTTCTTCAAATCGTTTCCTGCAAAAGCAAAACCATGAGGTCTCGAAAATGAAGTGTTATAAATATGACAAAGTAAATAAATAAAAGAAGACACTCGACCACCTGGTTCGCTCCTCCGTCTAGGAATACGATCAAGGCAATCCTCACCTTCGCCGAATTCCCAGTTTCCTTGGACGACGACCATAACATCATCGACTCGCTTCCTAGAGCTGGAAAGCATAGTCACTAGTTGATGGTCGGTGTCTCTGGCCCTAAGGAAATAATGCCCGTGCCGACCAGAAGACTTGGCCAAAGCGTAGCAATGTCGAATAGTAGGAATGCCAAGGTTAAGCCCAAGGTGGAGGTTTAGTGCGTTAATCCCCATCATGATCCTAAAGAAGTTGATGTTGGGTTAGGAAGGGATTAAGCCCCAATGGTAGAGAACGGCCCTAAGGAGTGGGTGAAGGGGGATACGGACTCCACCCTCTGCGATTGATAGAAGAGGGAAGACGATTGTGGTTTTATCAACCCTCTCCATATCGAGGGTGCCGTCTGTCACAAATGACAAGCGAACGTCATCAGGAATGGAGAAATGGCATCAGAAGCCAGAAATTCGATCTGGTGAGAGGAGATCTTTCAAATGTTTCGCCATTTCTCCTAGCCAATAGGAATATGCCAAGCCCAAAAACAAAGCAAGGAAAGAAATTCAGAGCAGAGAAGGAGAGAACTTACAAGAAGTGAATGAGATAGAGAAGAGAAGTTGTAGAGGTAATTCGGAAGGTAGTCCAGCGACGAGCGTCTAAAACCGTGTATGCATTTGAAAAGACGTCAAAATTTTAAATCACAATAAATAGAAGTGTACGAAGAGGAGGGAAGCTAAAATGATAACCGAGAAGCGTGTGTTCAGACATTTGCATTGGGATACGGTCAGTCACCGAATTTCGGCTCTGACTTTTCAAGTTTGAAGCCAAACACTCCAGCCAACTGTCGTTAGTGGAATGCTTGTGGGGCAATTGTGGGGGCCGAATATTGGGAGTCATAGGGATTCCGGATAATCGAACCTGGGAGGGTCCAAATTCGTGGCACTCGGTATCGGCTTACAAACCCGAATCCAACTCTACTCGGCCAAATGGTCGATTAAGCAAGGGGGCCGAGTAAAGATCAGCCTACTACAAAATGTGCAGAATAGTCAGTTGGGAATGGACCCAATCACGAGACCCAAGGAAGAAAGGTTATAAATACAAGAACATCAGCCAGAAAGAGGTATGTGTAAATTATTGTGCTTAACTTAGAATACAAGCAATCTTGAGTGTTGAGACTAACTTGTCCATCGGAGTGCTAATTCCGGCACCCCCGACCGGAGTGTTTATTCATTTTCAGGTGACTTTTAGTGGATCACTAGCGTCCTCTAGGATCAAAAGAGTGTTTCCAAACCACTTCTCCACAGTTACGTACTATAAACATGTTGCACTATTTCCCACACTACACGATCACTCTCATGCCATTACATCTGTACTATGTTCCATTTTTATACTGCACTGACTTCTAACATTGCATTGATTTTTGACACCGCACTGCCATCTGACACTGCACTGATTTTCTCATACTGCATTGATCTAACACTGCATTGATTTCACAGGTTGACTGGCACCCTTGGTTGGGCATTCTCCAGTTGTCGAGGACAATCTACGCCGCTGCCTAGCATGCCTCTATGATGAGGATTTTGTTTGAGGGCGCCTTTGGCTGGGCTTATTACTTAGGAGAGAGGTTCATCCGCTAGACACGGGCGTTGCTGCTCCCGACATTCCACACTCGCCTCCCCCGACTATGAGGGTAGTGGATGAGTTACAGGATAGTCCTGAGATCGACCTCCTGATGTTGGGTGAGGATGGCAATCATCATCAAGAGCCTGACGACTTCACTACCTTGTTACACACCCGGGTGATGGCACCTCTTACCCTAGTCGTGGCTCGTGCTGTACCGAATGTTGTTGTTATTGCTAGCGGGGCTGGAGATGCCCACACCGTTGCTCCTATTCTTGGATTTCCTGTGATCCCCACCGAGATCGTATATGTGCATCCAGATGGAGTGATCGAGCAAATCCCACTGGAGCACATCGAGGAGAAGGACCGTAGACTTGTGTTTGCCCCTAGCGTCGAGCAGGTACACATTTCTTTATGCTAGTCCATACTGGACTTTAGATTATTTTATGCCATTTCTAGTCATTGTCTGCTATTTCTTCTGTCTACTTATCTCAGATTCTATTTTTTTTTTCAAATCCCCCGGGTGTACGGTGATGACCTCCTTCGTACGATCGACCAACTACTCCTCATGGTACGGAAGAGGCCTTAGTCACCCACGTAGTTTGCTGTTGTTGTTATGCTGTACACTTTTGTTAATTCATACTGATATCTGTCCTCTTTTCAACTTGAGCTTGTACCAGCAACGCCCGCAGGATCTTCCACAGATAGAGACGGGGCCCAGAGAGGGGCCGCGAAGGAGCTGATAGGGGGAGAGGTCGAGTGAGGTAGCGCTCGCCTTTCGAGTAATCTTTTGATGGGTCCATGACCCCCGAGGACGAGGGAGAGGAGGTTGACTTGTAGTCGAGCAGCCTTAGCGGCGACAGTGATGCACCTTTTTCGCAGCCGAGGAGGAAGAGAGCTAGGATGAGCTACTAATGATGATGATTTGCTATTTTGTTTGTTTGTTTGTTTGTTTGTTTTTTTTTTTTTTTTTTTTGTTGTTGTTTTTCTATGTAGTTAAAGACTAGCTCTAGATAGACCTTTTTGTTTTATTTTGAAAGATTTTTTTTGTTTTTTTGCTTTGTAAAACAATGACCGGGGTCGAACCCGCTAGTTTATAAAAGACAAGTTTTTGTTGGATGATCTCTTTGCACATTGTGATGAATGACATTTGCATGTGATGAATGGTGTAATCCTTGCATTGTAACCTTTAGAACCGTGAATGCTTTATTCTTGAATTGATTCATGAATCGATTCATGAATCATATAATGACTTACAACCGGTCAAAATGTAAAATACAACTCGATAACTATAGACACCCCATTTTTGACCGACCTTGAGACTCAGACGTCATCGATTGAGTGCTCGATGATTGTGCATGTTTGTGTTTGTTTTGAGTTTCCGGAGTTTTCGGCTAAGTGCCTTGCCTCCGGGCCTCTGAACTCTTTGTGTTTTGGCTTGGTTTGTGGACCATGCCTTGTTGCCCTTGCCTAGAGGGAGAGACAGGGTTGTAGGCCACTTTTTGTAGTCGTAGACTACTTTTCCCTCTTGTAGGCTAGTTTCTAGTTTCTGGAGCCTTCGGCTGAGCGCCTTGTCTCGGAACCTCTTAACGTTCTCCTCTTGGCCTGGTTTTCGGACCATGCCTTGTTGCCTTTGCCTAGAGGGAAACAGAGGTCTGTAGATCACCTTTTGTGGCCATAGACCACCTTTTCCTTCTCGTAGACCACTTTTTGTGCCCGTAGACTAGTTTTCTGGGCTTCCAGCTGCGTGCCTTGTCCCGCAGACTTTTGTCTTACTTCCTTTTGGTTTGGTTTTGAACCAAACCTTGTTTTCCCTTGCCTGGAGGGTGGCACATGGGTGTAGACTAGTTCCTTCCCCCTGCATACCACTTTTTCTCCCTGCCAGCTAGTTTTCTGGTCGGCCAGCTAGGATGGGTGCTCTTTGGACCACCTAAAGTGGTCGGCAGCCATGCCACCACCTTCCTTTCTTTGTGCAGACCACCTCTTCCACCCTGCTGACCACTTTTTCTTTGTGCAGACCACTTTTTCTGGCCGGTCAACCTGTGGGAGTGGTTGGTCGACCACTTCAACTAGTCAGCAGCTTTCCTGCACTTTCTGCAGATATTTTCCATGCCAGCTGTTAGACACAGAAAGCATCCTCCATACACATGTATGGAGGGATTGCTTGGAGCCTCAAACTTGTTCAACAAGCTTGATGCTTGGTTTTCTATATAAGGGAGCCTCCTCCTTCTTGTCTCAGGTTCAGAATTTTGCATTGGAGCTATAGATATATCTCTATCTCTATACTTCTTCCTTTCTCTCTATATTTGTGCTTAAAAGTGCCATTTCTTCACACTTTTGCACACAAACACCTAGTGAAACACCTTTGCTTTGGAGCTGAGGTACCTTGAAGCTGGTTTTGGAGTTTTTGGATTGCTTTTGGTCCAAAAAAGTTGTTGGAGTTGCTGCTTTGTCCTTGTTCTTCAAGGGTGAGTCACTAGTCCCCTAAAGCTTTGTTTTTGATTAAGTCTTTGGCCCTATTTGCATGATGTTTTAGGCCTAACTTTCAACTATAAAAAGTTCTAATTTTAAGTGCTTAAGATGTTTGTTTAGGCTTCTTTGGTGTTGGGGGTGGTTTACTCCCTTCCATGCCTTATTTGCTAGACTTTTGAGCCATCCCTTGAGGCTTTTGTTTTAGCCTTTGTTTGGTCTTTTAGCCACTGAAATCCAATGGATTTTCAGTGGTACAAAGTGTGTTTTGAGGCCCCAATTAGCAGGGGGTCATCCCCTCTCCTTGTGTCTTGTGTGCTTGTGTTGATGGCTCATCAAAGTAGCATGTTTGTTAAGCTTGTTTTGGCTCCATCTCAACCTATTTTTGGCCTTATTTCAGTATGGCATAACTCTTTTTTGGCTTAGTTTAGGCCACCCTTGCATGCTTCATACACTTGTAGTGTAATCCTTGCAAACTAGCCTTGTATGCTTAAGGTTTTAGCTCACCTTTCTAGCATGTATTGGTTCCATTTCAGCATATTTTTGGTCATTATTTAACATCCCTTAACTCTGTTTTTGGTTTCTTAGAGCATCCCTCATTTGCTTCTTACACTTGTAGTGTAACCATGCTCATTGGCCTAGCTTACTTGATGTTTTGGCCCTTCATGCTAGCTTGTTTTGGCTATACTCCATACATGTTTTAGCATTATTTTGACATGCTCTAGGACTGTTTTGGGTTGTCCTGACCATATGGTTCATGTATTGCATAGCTATAGTGCAAATGCCTATGCTAGTTTCAAGCTTTGAGCCTCCTAGCATGCTTCATTTGTGACATGTGCATGATTTGGCATCATTTAACATGATATTTGCCATGTTCTCACTTCTTTCACTCTTTAAGTGCTTTTAAGGGTTATGCCTTTGTGCCTCACTTATGGCGTAACTTGTATGTATGCATGCCTAGGCTTTTGAGCTCCCATCTCAACATGTTTTGGTCTTTGTTTTGACCTAATTGAGCTCTGTCCATGGTTGGTTCAATCATTTGTACCATGCATTGCATGCCTCTTGTGTAGTCCCCTTTAGTAGCCTTGTGCCTTAGGCCTTCTAACATGCTATGCTTATGTTGTTTGGATGATTTGGCATCATTTCATACATGATTTCAATGCATATAGTGTAGCTACACTCTCACATTTGTCACTTCTTAATCATGTTTGAGAGTTGTGCTCTTATGCTTAGTTGATGAGCCAATGCATGAGCATGCATTGTCTTGCTTTTCATACCATCATTTCAGAGCATTTTGGCCTTTGTTTTGACATGCATGAGGTTTGCTTGGTTTGATCCACTGAACATTGCATTACATAGCCCCTTGTGGTGTGTCCTTTACTAGCTTTCATGCTTAAGGACTCCAACTTGACATGCTCATGTTGCATTGCATCATGTTTGGGTTGAATGTCAATCCAAACACAAGAAACGAGGGACGTTTCATAGTTGAAGTGATGAAACGAGTCTCATTTCTCGGTTGCCGACCCTCTTGATCATGCATGATAGAGTTTAAGGCCCTTATGTGTTATTTCTGCATTCATTGACATTGAATTGTGCGAACTTGGCTTCTCGGCCATCGTGCATTGTGATGCATGATTGGTGGCCCGAGAGTCGAGAACTACACCCCCTTGAGCTTAAGAAATGATAGGGATGGTGGTTGTACACACATACCTTGCAAATACACTGTTGTGCACCTTCTTGTTCCCTATTGCAGCAAATTGGAGCTTGGAAGGATTTTATAGTCGGCAGACCAAAAAAAGTAGCTGGCCGACCACTTTTTCTGGTCTGCAGCATGTTTAGGTGGTCTACACCACCATTTTCTGGTTGGCAATCCTCCTAAAGGTCTCTATGTTGGAGTAGAAGCTATCTGGAGGTTTGTGCCGTGTTCTGAAATCAAATGCAAACAGAGACAATTTGGGGCATAGTGATGGATTTCCGAGCGAGGTGATCGAGTATGAATGCACTTCTCGCCCCGAGGCTCCTTTTAACTGCTTTGCTTAGCTAGTTAACTATTTGGTTCTATACTTAAGTAGTTAATGCACTTAGCTATTCATTTGTGTTTGTAATTAGTTAACTTGTTAGTTAATTATCTTCGTTTTGTAATAATTAGTTTAATTAGCTTAGATTAGCTAGTTAGCTTATTATTCACACCCTCCGTCAAGAGGGCAAACTATTGTAATAAACGTGCGTGTGTGTGATGCATGTCTTCCAACCCCACGTCTTTCTCCCTTTTATTTACCAACTTTTGATGGTTAGTTTTAGGGCATGTTTCAATTAGCATACTTATGCTTCGCATATTTGCATTCATTTATCTGTCTTGCATGCACCGGGCTCAGCGCATCATACTAACTGTATTGTATTTCAATACCAATTTGAATACATGTTATCAAGTTGCATTTACATGACATCTTAGAATAGCCGAGCCTATCTTAGTTGCATTTTGCATGTGTTGCATTAGGCATTCTTGACATAGCTAGGGTCATGCATTGATTTGTAACATAGCTTCTGTTTTGGCTCAGCGTACACTGTAAGTGTTTATGCTTTAGCATCCTTGCATGTGTGTAAGTGACTACATTGATAGCATGCTTGCCATGAGGCTAACTGCTTAAGTGTTTAATTGCATGAATGCCTATAGATGAAGGCTTTATTACTTGAATTGGAACAATTCATCAAAATGTGAGTTTTAATCCCACTTGAGGGTGGCAAAATCATGTTGTTTCAAGCCCACCTTGTTTGGTGGAAAATCCGCGTCTTAGCCTACTTAAGGGTAGCAACTTCAAACCATTTAAAAAAAAAAAAAAAAACAAACATTAGATGTTTTGTTTCAAATTGAGTGATTTAGTTTATACTTGTATGTTGTGCGCATCACATAGTAACACATGTGTTTTCAAAAACAACATATCATGTTAGTAGAGGTCGATCTTTGATCGGGCGAGCGGGGGTGCTCATTTCAGGACCTTCCCCTCTCGTATCCAAGTTCCCGAGCCGATGCAACTTTGGTGATGACGGACACTTGGTCATAGGCATGAGTCAGGGTTTCCTAAATTTCCCCAAATAAAATATTTAGGTGGTAACTCTGAAATCTGGCAAAGCAGTCCATGTTTGGCACTTTTTGATTAAAATCAATTTTCCAAAACGATTTGCCGAATTTGGACTCTTTGGTGATTTGTCAGTCTTACATTGCACTTTGTGAGATTAGATTCAGAACTGTGACAGAACTCCGAACTGTAGTAGCTAGAATTACAATTTGCACCCTCTCCGAAAGGGGCACACGCGGAGCGAGTTCGGGCGGTCTACAATAATAGAAAAACAAAATGAAAACAACTCAAAAAAGCTAAAAAACACTTGGTATAACAAAACAATACTCAAAAGTACAGACCTAGTCCACCCAAACAAAGGCTAACTTTTGCTGCAACTACACTGAGCTGGACCAGTACTAAGATCCGGCCAGGCTTCACTGATGTACGTCCAGCCATCACTGATGCACGGCCGACCATCAGTGTAATGTCGGTCAGTGTTGTCCAGCTGTCATGCATAGTTTCTTTGGTAGACTCACAAGTCTTTGATAGTGCCCCTATGCTGTTTTTTTGGTAGACTCACAAGTCTTTGATAGTTTGCTCTCAAGTTGGAGATGTTATTTGTCAATAGGCTCCGAGACTGGATTGCCACTTTGGATGGCTCGAAAAATGTGAATTTCCGCAGTTTCGACCTAAACGCCCTTTTTCCTTTGAGTTGCACTCCTCTTTGCTTTCCATTCCTCCATGCCGTGGTTCGATGTTGGAACCCGGTCACACATGTATTTCAATTTGGATCTCAAGAAATGTGTCCAACATTTGAACAATTTCAAGCACTAATGGAATCCCAGCGTGACAAAGAAATCATGCCTCAGCCCCGTTTTAGCCATGCCCAGGCTTTGGAACTGATGTATAGATTATCATTGCACGAGGCTCGGTCTTTGGCTCATGACAGGGAGCTGGACATCCCCGATTTAGTTCATCGGTTTTCTGTTATTGGAGACAGGAGTGACCTTCTTTGGTGAAGCCACCGGCAGCATGCTCTATGTTTATGCCTTCTCGCATAATTCCTCCTTGCCCCTAGTTTCGGTGGAGCTAACATTCGGTTGATCGAACTAGCTCAACGCTTGAAAGAGGGCAAGAGCTGCATAGGTTTAACACTGGCCAAAATTTTGATGGGTTTGGATGCTTTTCGTTGGGAAGAGACTACCCATTTTGCTAGGAGCCCACTACTTCTCCAGGTATTATTTTCCACATTTCTAATTTATAATTCTTACATCATTCATCACTCATCACTCATTCTCTATTTTTTTCTCAAAACCCCTTTCTTACTTTTCAACGCACACCTCTCTATTCTTTAATCTCTCTTATTTTTTGTCCCTCCCCAGGTATGGTTGATAGATAAACCGCTGGTAATGGGCCCTTGTCCCGAATACTCGGCTAGGGCTTACTTCTTTCACCAACGGCTAATAGAATTCCCTTAAGAGGGTTTATGGTGTGATGGGATGTGCAGCCGATTCGCAGCCGATATATCTTGGCATTGCCCGTTGCTTAATTTAGCCGAGATGAGCTATAGCATGTCCCAACAATCGGGTGTAGAGCTAATTGGCCTTACACATTTTGTGTTCTATTTTCCTCTCCTGTTCCGATGTTAGTTTGGGCATAATTAGATACGTCCAAATGAGGGAGTGGAATACACAGCTTCATTTCTAGTTTGCGCCTCGTATCTGCCTCGGTATCTCACGACCTGGAGGGCTTCTGGCCCATGCCATTAGTTGTAGTTACACTCTGTTTGAGGAGTGTTTGGCTTGGCTTGAAGAGGAGGCAGAGATTGGACCATCTTTGGCATAGAGCCACCTGACTCAAATGTGCCCCTAGTTTTACTGCTTTGATCTTTTTTTTTCACTTTTAAGATGTAAAAAGAAGTTTTGATCTAAATCAAAAAGTTTGGAAAATGTACTTTTGTTGAAATCAATAAAATTAAAGTTGTGAGTACTGAAAATTTTCCTTCCGGTCCCAAAAAATGGTCCAAGTTGTAAAAGGGTAAAATTTTGAACAAAATCAACTTTTATTAAAACATTTCAAAACAATTTTCGGAAACAATCACCACTTGACACGCATAATCGATCCTCAAGATGTATAATCCCGAATCAAAAGAAATCATAACTGCCCCTGGCTACGTATCATTACTGCTGTTCTGTACTCAGCTTTTCTGCCTAAAATATGGAGCACAACCAAACTAATAGATGATGAACAAGGATGACTTGAAAAGGGATAGGACAGTTGAACTGGAGATAGTTACGGCCGAACTTTAGGATGAAGTTGCCTATGTATCCCAAAAATGAGAATCAGACCTTATATAGTTCGGTTCAAGTTCACTCGAACATTAACTTTCTCCTTTTATGCTCTAATTTTTTCCAAAGTTGCCCTTTAGGGTTTTCAACCTTGCGAGCTTAGTTTTGCTTTATTTCTAATTTTTCATGCTCTAACTTTTGCCTAGGTCGCCCTTTCGGGTTTTTGGCCTAGTGAGCCTCTCAGGGGTAATATTTCTTCAACTTGTCCATGTTGATTGGTTGTGAGAACTCCAGACCATCCAAGTTCATAAGAATAACCACCCATCCCGACTAAATTGACTTGATGATGTAAGGACTAGTCCAGTTAGGTTTGAACTTGCCCTTAGGGTCATGAATGAGTGCTCGGTTGTCTTTCAGCACTATGTCCCCTTCCTTGAGATTCTGGGACTTAAGCTTCTTGTTAAAAGCCCTAGCAATTCGACATTGGTAGCTTTGGACATAATACAATGCCCTTAGTCTTCTTTCATCAAATAACATCAACTCCTCAAACCTACATTGCTGCCAATTTGCCTCTGCTATCTGACATTCAGCCATAATTCATAGCGAGGGTACTTCAATTTCGATTGGCAAAATAGCCTCCATCCCATAGACAAGAGAATATGGGGTCGCCTTTGTAGATGTTCGGATTGAAGTTCTGTAGCCCCAGAGCGCAAATGGCAATTTATCTGGCTAGTCTCTATAGGTTTCCACCATCTTCGGTAGAATTCTTGTTATCAGCTTTGACAACCCCATTAGTCTGCGGCTTGTAGGTTGATGACTTATGGAAAGCCACGTTATATTTTTCAAGCAATTCTATCTCCTCTTTCTTGAAGTGCGTTCCATTATCAGAGATAATCTCATTTGGAACTCCATACTGGTAGATGATGTTGTTCTTGATGAACTTAGACACATGCGATGCTTTCAATACAAAGTAGGACTGGGCCTTTACCCATTTTGTGAAGTAATTGATTGCTACCAGAATGAACTCATGCCCGTTTGACCCTTTTGGTGTAATTGCACTGATAAAATCTATCCCCTAAACAGAGAATGGCCATGGTGAAGTCATGTTGTAGAGATTTGATGGTGGAATGTTCGTGCGATTGGCAAAAATCTGGCATTTGTGACATGGCCGAACAATTCCAATAAAATCCTATTCCATGGTTGACCAGCAGTAACCTTGTCGAAGGATTGTTTGGGGCGAGCATCACACCATTCATATGGGCTTCACGCTCTCCTCCGTGAATGGCCTCCATAAGGCACTTTGATTCTTCTTCCTCAACGCATAGCTTATGCAGTCCCAGATGGCCTTTTTTGTACAGTTTGCCTCTACAGCTAATGAATTGAACGGCCAAACGTCGTATTCCTCTTTTGTCCTTGGCATTTGCTCTTGGAGGATATGCTTCATTTTTCAGGAAATTCAAGATATCATAGTACCAGGGGTTCTTGTTTGAAGCCTTATCTATCGTGGCAATGGTTTCGTAGGCCGACGTGTATTTCTATTTAATAATGATCGGACGCATCTTGACTCCCAATGAAATGTCTACCATGGAAGATAGAGTTGCAAGGGCATCAACGAATTGGTTGTTCTCTCTTAGCAAGTGGGTAAACATAAACTTTTCAAACCTCGGAATCAGCATGTCCAAGACCTTATGGCAAACTTTCATTTTCTATTCTTTAACCTGCCAATCTTCATTGGCTTGAGACACAACCAAATTCTAATCCTCGATGACGTCTAATCTTTTTGCCCCCAGTTCTAGGGCGGCATCTAAACCAGCGATACACGCCTCATACTCTGCTTCGTTGTTAGATACTTTGAACCAGAGTTTGAAGGCTAAGGGTATATGTGAGTCATCAGGTGCTATTAGCAACACACCGATCCCATGACCGTATTGATTGGCTGATCCATCAAAGTACATCATCCACGTTCTTTCTTCTATTTGCAGAATATCTTCATCTGGAAAAAGGTACTCCACTGCTTCATCCCCCTATACTAGGTGATTTTCCAGGAATTCCACTATAGCTCTCCCTTTAACAGACTTGCGTGTAACATATGTAAGATCAAATTCAGAGAGAAGAAGCAACCAACGAGCTAGCCTACTCGTAAGCGCTAGTTTCTCAAAGAGATATTTGATGGGATCTAATCTTGAAACCAGGATTACAGAGTGAGCTAACAGGTAGTGCCTCAACTTTTGGGTAGCCTATACCAAGGCTAGACAAGATTTCTCAAAGGGAGTATAACGGGTCTCGTAATCTAGCATTTTCTTGCTCAAGTAGTAAACAACTTTCTCCATTTTGGCATTTGACTCTTGAGCTAACATACACCCCATGGTTGAGTTTGTCACGGACAGGTACAATTTCAGTGGTTTTCTCAGTTCTGGCGATGATAACACAGGTGGATTCTATAGTTACTGCTTGACTTGTTCAAAAGCGAACTGAAAGCGATCGTCCCACTGGAACTTCTTTCCTTTCTTCAGGAGACCAAATAGTGGTTCACAAGTCAAGGTTAGTTTTGAAATAAACCGCCTTATGAATTGCACTTTACCTAGAAAGCAGTGCACCTCCTTTTCAGTCCTTGGTGGTGGCATTTCTAAGATGGCCTTGATTTTGGAAGGATCTACCTCAATTCCTCTCTGTGCGATTAAGAATCCCAGCATTTTTCCCGTTGTTATGTCGAAAGTGCATTTTTGCGAGTTCAACCTCAATCTATACTCTTTGATCCACTGAAAGGATTTTTCCAAGGCGGTGTAGTGGTCTTCTCTATCTTTGGACTTGACAATCATATCGTCCACGTACAACTCAACCTCTTTACGGATCATGTCATGAAGAATGGTAGTTGCAGCCCTCTGATAAGTTGCCCCAGGATTCTTTAACCAAAACGGCATGACTCGGTAACAATAGGTGCCCCATGGAATGGTGAAAGCGGTTTTCTCCCTATCCTCGGGTGCCATCAAGATCTAGTTATACCCGGAAAATTCGTTCATAAACGAGAGCAATGCATGGCACGTGGTGAAGTCTACCAACTCATCAATACGCGGCAGTGGAAAATCATCCTTCAGACTAGCCTTATTCAGATCCCCGAAGTTGACATAGACTCTGATTCTGATTCTGCCATCCTTCTTTGGAACTGGAACAATATTGGCCAACCACGTCGGATATTCAGATACAAGCAAGAACCCTGCCACAATCTGTTTGGTAACTTCTTCCTTAATCTTCAAAGCCTAATCTGGGCAAACTCTACGTAGTTTTTGCTTAACTAGTAATGCCTCAGGGTCAAGAGAGATTCGGTATTGTATAATCTCAGGATCGATTCCAGGCATGTCTTCGTAAGACCACGCAAAAACACCTTTGAAATTTTTTAATAAAGTGATTAAGTGCTCGCGTTCCTCCGAAGACAGTGTGGACCCGATCTAGACCAGGCAAGGATCTTCCTCAGTACCCACGTTAATTGATACAATTTCATCTGTACAATGCTTAACACGCCTCTCCGCCTCATGATCAACCAAAATTTTCAAAACTTGAGGAATTTCTTCCTCTTCGTTTATGTCAAAAATTTGAAAATTAACATCAGTACAACAAACCAAAGGCATAGAGAAGTAGGCAACATTCATAGTATTCCCATTCAAAAAGTCTGGATCTTCGGTTACAGTGGAGGCAAAGGAAAAGCTAAAAGATGACCTGGACAGGACTTTGGCATCTAGGTTATGACTCCCAGAAGTACCAGACTCAGAGGAACTCAAATCTGACTTCGACTTCACAAACTCAGTGGAATTAGATCTGGACTTACTATCCGATTTAGAACTGTTGATGACACCTTACTCAAATTTCTAGACCAGGCATGAAGTCTCAGATGCATCCATGATAAGATTGGAGAAATCTTCTGCTAGGGTATCCTCGATCATTAAGATAGTAAAACTATCCCTCAAGTTGGTGGTCTCGACTCCCGCAGTGGAACTCATTAGTAAGTCAGCCAATGCTTTTCCCTTTGCTGTAATTGTTTCCATGCTCACAGCACATTCCGTCCCCACAGGACCCTTGGCCCTCTAGCCTTGTCATCATTCTTCATTTTCTCTTGTTCAAACCGCCGTAGCACGTCCTCCTATTCTGTGTCTACTGCGCACAAACTCCCCAAGTCCCGAGCAAAATGCTTCGCATCGATGCACTCCGACGACTCTTCTTTATTCTCGACCATTTCGGCCATGGTAGATGTTCCAGTTTCTGATTGCCCCTATTTCGGCTGAGACTCCTCAAAAATATCTGGTTCATCATTGAGCCACCCTATAGCATCTGTTGCTCTGCTCACATCAAACCAACCAACTTGCATATCCCCCAGGTCCCGTTCATCAAAGAAATGTAGGTTCGCAATGTCCTCCTCAAGCTCTGCGAGATCATCCAACCCCTGACTTGGCCCGTCCTCCCAGACTACATATACCTCTGCCCCAGTTGGCAACTCCACCCCCGGCTTAGCCTGGTCTGTTGGCACAATATAAATGCACGGGTTGTATGCTTCCTCAGTTAAGCTTGCAGAGCCCTCATGTGTTCCCTCTTCTGTTATGGCCACCACTATGGGTTCAGGTTGGGATATTGACGTGCTTATCATGCATAATTCTGTTCATTCCGGGATGAACAACGTCGGCTTAGACAGGTGGGAAGGAGTGATGTATATGCCGGGGTCGTATGGGATGGCCGTGGTTTTAATCAGGTTTATCTGCTTGGGTGGATGAGGGGGATTATTATGTGGTGGGAGAGGGTTAGTGGTGACATTTGGCTTCTCGGGAGGCGCAATCACCTTGTTGTCATTAAGATCTTGAATCTCATGACGTAATCAGAAGCATTGGTCAGTATCATGCCCATGTTGCTGATGGAAAGCACAATACTTAGCTGGATTGTGTATGGGTGGGAGGTTATTTGGTAGTGGGTGTGGTTCTAGGGGCTTCAGATGCCCTTTTCTAATCAAGACCTTCAAGGCCACTGATAAAGACATATAGAGCGAGGAGAAAGTCCTCTGACCCCATGGTGGATTTTTCACTAGTTGCGAGCTGGTTCCGGATGCATCGGTGAAGGGTGTAGCTGTTTTTGGCGTGGTGGTGACCATGCCGACATCAAAAGTTCTCGCAGCTGCACTACTACTTGTAGCTGCATTTGAATTGCGTGCAAACGCCCTCCTGGGCTGCTCCTTTTCCTAGTCAGTTAGACCTTGCCTCATGGCATCAACAAAGGTGGGGAGGGGTAAGACAATCATTTTCTACATCAGCTTGGGTTATAAGTTGCGCACAACCATTCTTATCTGATCTTTTTTGAGTGGCCGAGTTGTCATCATGGAGGCCTTGGCCCTCCATCGAGTGACAAAGTCAGAAAAGCCTTCCTTCAACTCCTGCCGGGTCGCCTCGAGATCATGAGTCGTGACCTCGATTTGGGTGTTGTAAGCATAATGGGCGATGAAGGCCTCAGCCATCTCCTCCCAGCTTCTTTTCACTAAGTCCCCCAGCTTGGCATACCAGATGGCTGCGATACCCGACAGGGTCTGACCGAAAAGAGATAGTTTCTAGAGTCTAGTCAAGCCCATCAGGCGTAGAATATCCGAGAACAGCCTCAGAAGAAGCATAGGATCTCCCGAGCCATCAAAACGGTCTATGTGGGGCATCTTGAATCTGTTCGGTAAGGTCACCGCCGAATCTGTATAGCCATCCTCAATGTCTGGGATCGAGTTAACTCCCTGAGCTTGTGTAAATAGCTTTTCAAGCTTGCTTACTTTCAAAGTAGTAGGATCAGACTCAAATTCGAACGGCATATCAATTGAGTAGGCCGGCGCCTTTTGAAGTCTATGATGGGACTAGTGGTGGGACTGGCCCTGTAGGAACGTTCGTATTATCCTGGACGATAGCTGTATCCCCGGGTGTTGGAACCCTAGGCGGGGGTGGGATTGGATGTGAAGCAGATGCTCCGGCTTGTTGTTGTTGATGTTATTGTTGTTGAAGCCTAGCAATGAGTTGAGCCTGCTGGGCTACAACCTTTGTTTGGCTAGTGGTGGCTTTCGCCTGACAAGCAGCATCACGCTGCATGGTCTCAATAGTTTGCTGGAGTTGACGCATCATTTCCTACATCTGTCTGACTCTGTGTACCCTCTGAGGTAGAAGCAGAAAACTGATTTTCACTAAGCACAGGAGATTGACGAACTGGTGAATTATGCTGAACTCTCCTCCATCTTGTAACTGGTGGAAGCGAAGCAAACACTGGTTGTCCACTCACAAGATCCCCAGATCGATAAAGTCTTCTTACTCGGGTCCAGAGTGCTTGCGGGGTAACTGCCTCGTCAGAAGCAATGATAAAATACTACCTTGTAAAACAAAAAATAAAGCAAAAGGCAAAAATAAAAAAAGTGGACAACATCTCGGCTTAGATAGAGACAACACACAGTTGAAAATCATAAACTGGACTAACTGCACTCAAACACTGATTTCTACCCCCAAATTTTCTGCCACAATACTGATACCCTCAAACACTGATGTCCTTAGACTAATACCCGAACTTGCAAACTGATACATGCATTCCTGTAGAGACACACCCTAACAGTACATAGCAAGCAAGTGAGAGCCAAAACACCCCTATGGTGGGGTAGGGTTTCCCTATCCTATCTTGTCAGGACCTAGGGTTTCACTACGCATGCATGCGGTTTCATACAATCCTGCATTCGGGTAAGCAACTTGTCCTAGTTTGGAATGGTCTCTATGGCTTCCGATATGCGACTAGGTCGAATGGTCAAAAAAGGTGCCTCGGCGGTGATCCCGATCCAAGGTTTTTGTTCCCATCGTGGCAAAGCGCATAACCGGTCAACCTTATGGCACGCTTTTCCAAGCAAGACTCCGACAAACCGTTCAAAAATAACATATGGCAAACACTGTCTCCTAGGCGCACCAATGCAAATGCAATGCAAAGAAACACATAAATGTAGATAAAACAACATATCATGAGTTTCGAGTCAAGTTCTCTAAATCTCCAGCAGAGTCGCCAGAAACTGTAGACCCGACTTTCTTCGCGTGCCCTCCTTTCGGAGAAGGCACAAATTGGTCTTACTACAGTTCGGACTCCTATCACAGTTCTAAATCTAATCTCACAAAGTACAATGTGAGACTGATAAACACCAAAGAGTCCAAATCTGACAAATCGTTTTGGAAAATCAATTTTGAATAAAAAGCGCCAAATATGGACTACTTTGCCAGATTACATAGTCGCCACCTAAATATTTTATTTTGGGAAATTTAGGAAACCCTGACTCGTGCCAAAGGCCACGTGTCCATCATCACCAAAGTTGCCTCGGTTTGGGAACTTGGGTACGAGAGGGGAAGGTCATGCAATGAACACCCCCACTCGCCCGATCAAAGATTGGCCTCTACTAACATGATATGCTGTTTGATAAACACATGTGTTCTTTTTCCGATTATTATCTAACTTTACTATGTGATGCGCACAACATAAAAGTATAGACTAAGTCACAAGACTTGGAACAAATCGACTCATGTTTGTTTTCGAAAATGGTTTGAAAATGCCACTCGCAAGTGGGCTAAAGCGCTGATTTTCTGCCCTTAAGTGGGCTTAGAAAAAAATGATTTTGCCACTTCGCGAAGTGGGCTTAAAACTCACAATCATCGAGTTGTTCCAATTCAGGCAATCAAGCCTTCATCCACAAGCATTCAAGTAGTTAAGCACTTAAGCACTTAAGCAAACAGCCTCATGGCAAGCATGCTATCATGGCAACACTCATACTCATGCAAGTATGCTAATGCATAAACACTCACAGTGTACTCCGAGCCAAAACAAAAGCTAGTTAGAAAACAATGCATGAATCCTAACTATGCTAAGATGCCTAATGCAACACATGCAATAATGCAATTAAATAGGCTCAACTATCTAAGATGGCATATGAATGCAACAATTTGATACACATATTCAAAGAGGTACTGAAATACAATGCAGTTTGAATGATACGCCGAGCCCGATGCATGCAAGACAAATGAATGATGCAAACATGCAAAGCATAAGATATGCTAATCAAAAAAAATGCCCTAAAACTAACCATCGAAAGCGGTTATGTAAAAGGGAGAAAGAAATGGGGTTGGAAGACATGCACACACACACGCACGCTTATTACAACATATACGCCCTCTCGAAGGAGGGTCCGAATAAGCTAAGCTAATCTAAGCTAAGCTAATCAAACTAACTAATTAACTAACTTAGCTAATTAATTATTACAAACCAAATTGAATTTGAATAATTAGCTAATCTAAGCTAATTAGGACATTACAAAGATGAATTAAATTAGCTAAACACATTAACTAATTAATTATAAAACCGGTAAATTAACTAGCTAAGTAAAGCAGTAAAATGGCCTCGAGAGGAGGGAGACATGCATGCTCGGTTTGCTTCGCCCGAAAACGCATTGCTTTGTCATGAGTTGTCTCTGTTTGCACTCGCAGTGATCTCAGAACATCATATGAACTTCCAGAATGCATCTGCCCCAACTCAGGAATACTTTGGGCAATTTCTCCTATAGGTGGCCAGCCAGCCACCTCAACTGGTTAGTAGGCTACCTCAACTGGCCGGTCGGATAGTGCGAGTGGTCGGTAGGCTAGTGCAAGTGGCCGGCCAGCCACTTCTCTTTCCAGAATTCTGCTTTTGCTGCAATAGAGCCAAGATAATGTATTTGGCAAGAAATGTGTGTACTACCACCCTCATTATGTCTCAAGCTCAAAGGAGTATGGTACTTGGCCCTCAAGCCACCAATCAAGCATCTCAATGCATGATGGCCAAAGAACCAAGCTTGTACAAGCTTAGTGAATGCGCACATAAGACTCAAAGTGCCCCCACCCTATCATGCATGATCAAGGGTGTTGGCGACTAAGAAATGCGACACATTTCATCACTTTGAGTAAGAAACATCTCACATTTCTTGTGTTTGGATTAACGTCTTATCCAAACACATGCAATGCAACACACATATGTTATCTTGGCATATTTTACTTTGCTCAATTCTTGTTTACACATTTTAGCTTACCAATTAGTCCATTAATCGGTTAAGTTCAATATGAAAGGTCCTCTAATTTGAAAGATGACCTAAGCTTCGAGTACCTTGAGCATGAAGGAAGTATCATGCTATTGGTTAGTAGAAATCCTCAAGGGATGATTAAAACCAATAGGCATGAATGCCTCAAGTTCATGCTCAAGCCAACAAGGGGCTTAAGGCCACTTTCAAAGTGAATGAATGTTTAAAACAATGGAGTGCAATGACATACATTTCAGCATTGAAATAACACACTAAGTGACTTAAAAACAATGCAAACAACTCATGTAATGCATGTTTAAGGACTTAACTCATTAAGCTAATGAAAGGGGTTATACCACAACCTTGCAACACAAGCCTCAAAGGGCCAAACCAACTCAAAATAGATTTAAAGCATACCAAAACAAAGGCTAAATCACGCTGAGATTGAAGCTTAAAAGGCGAGAAAATCATGCACACTAATTGGCTCTCAAGCAAGGCATAATGCACAACCCTCAAAAGCAATGAAGAAATGAAGTATATGAGAGTGTGACAGAGGTATATGCTCTGAAATCACATGCCAAATGATGCCATATCATGCAAACAACTCAAACAACTCAAACAAAGCATGTTAAGGGCCTTGAAACACAAAACTAGTGAAGCTACCTTCACTATGGCTATACAAAGCAAGGCTCAAGGGACTAAGACCACTCAAAACAGAACTTAAACATGTCAAAAAAAAAGGCCAAAAACATGCTGGAATGGAGCCAACACATGCTAGAATAATTGGCTACATGTAGACACCCCATTTTTGACCTCCCTGGAGACTTGGGCATTACTGACGGTTTGCTCGGTGATGAAAGGTGTGCAGGGGAAAGGTTCAATTTCTTCAGCAAGGAAAGAGGCAAATCTCAACTTCACACCCCATTTTGGACCAAAGCTATTTTGAATGGTTTTTAGACCTTAAAACCCTCTCTTTCAAAATATTTTTGAAATAAAATTCCCACAATGTTCCGACGCTCGCATTTTGGTAAATGTTGCGCTTTTCGGTAAACCGAGCGAGGACAAAGTGGAGATGAATGAAAGAGAGATGAAATATTTGAAAAATATTTCAAAACACCTTACTTAGGGGTTTGAAGTTGAAAAGAAGAGAAGAAGAGGGGAGAAACCAAGTTAGAGAAGAGGTTCGGCATGAATCCGGGTAGAAGAGAGTCGAGCGGCCTTCGCTGAATCAGGCTTATTCATCTGCATACTTGGACTTTAGCTATGAGGACATAACCATTGGAAATAAGACTTTCAGGGCTTCATTTTGCACTCAAGAATCTCTCAAAGCCAAGTTCAGGTGGGGGAGATATGATTGGTTGAAGTTGGGCATCATCCGGGTTGGATCAAATCTGCGCGGCTTCACCAAAAAGGGCATAACTTTTTCCACAGGAGGAATTTTAATGCAAGGTTTGCGCCATTGGAAAGATAACTTCTGGGGCTTCAACCTAGACATCTACTGGCCATTTTTTGACCTTACCGGCCATCCACCGGCCATACATTTAGCCGACCGGCCAGCATAAATAGCAGGTCGGCCAAATATTGTGCCAACCGGCCATTTATTTGGCCGATGACCCTTTTTCTTGGCCGATTTGACCCTTTTGACTCTTGCAGGCATGGTGCAGGCCAGCTGTGCCAGCTGGAGTGCACAAACCCAACCCCCCATGCACATGTGTGGTTGTTTTGCACCTTTCCATCCTTTTGGCCCCAAACCTCTTCTAGAAGGTTGACCACTTTGCTCAAGCTTCTTGAGGAAGCTTGAGCCCTTTGCTTGGCTTCCTCAAGAAGCCTTGGTCCCTTTGCTTGGCTTCTTGAATAAGCCTTGAGCCCTTTTAGCAAGCTTGCCTTAGAAGCTTGGCTCTTCTTTTGCCTATATAAAGAAGCCTCCTTCTCCATTGTTTAGGTTGAGCAAAAAAAACTAGAGATATACATGTATATCTGATATATACACATATATCCCACCTCTTTCTCTATATCTCACTCCTTTGCCTCCAAAACTCCATAGTTCTTGCACCATTGGCACTACACCCCATAGCACAAGACCTTCATCCTCCATTCGAGCACTTTGGGACTGTTTTGCAGAGGTTAAAAGCTCAGATTTTTGGACCAATAGTTGCTGGTTTGCTGCTCTTCAAGGGTGAGTCACTTTCTTCCCTTTTCTAGTCTTTTCTTGCTTCATATCTTAGCCTTAGTTGCTTGCATTTTTGGGCTCCGACCTAAACTGTAAATGATCATATTTTAAGCTCTATTTCATGCTTGATTAAGGATCTTTTGCTGTTTGAGAACTCCAGCTACCACTTGCTTCCTTATCTCTCTTTTAGGCCCTATTTTTGCATAGTATTTTAGGCCTATTTGTGAGCTGTTTTGGAATTTTCCATAAACTATAAAATAGCTTTTTTTGAGCCCCTCTTCAACATTGTTGAAGGGCTCTCCTCTGTTTGGGACCAGAAGCTATCACTTGTTTCTTTACCTCTCTTTTAGGCCTTTTCTTGCATGATAGTTTAGGCCTACTTGTGTTAATTTTCGTGGCTCGATGTAAACTGTAAAGGGTCTTATTTTGATCCCCTCTTCAACTTTGTTGAGGGGCTCATCACTTTTTGGGACCAGCAGCTGCCTCTTGCCTCTTTATCCCCCTTTTGGGGCCATTGTTGCATAATTGATTAGCCCTACTTGTGTTTGTTTTTGGGACTTGTCATAACCTGGAAACATGCATGTTTTGGGACTGTATTGCCTCTGTCTTCATGCTTCATGATCAAATAGTGCATTCTTTGTATAGCTATAAGTCATTCCAAGTGCCTAATTTTGGGTTTCGGGATTCATCTCATGCATCGGGTGCCATGTTGCCATGTTTCGGGGCTGTTTTGCATCATATTTTGGTACTGAAATTTGCATGTTTGCATATCATGTTTCATGCCTTGCGATGCTTTGGTAGAGTGGCATTCGTGCCTTAGGATCGGTCATCGGTTTGCGTGCATGTGTGCACGCATTTCGAGTATCTCTTTTTCATCTACTGGCCCCTGATTTTGGCATGCTTACGAGCTATCCATGTTAGTGTAAGTCCATCATCGCATGTTGTTGCATGCCATGTTTGCTTACATGTTTAGGTTGCGCGCCTAGTCTACTTTACTCCTTTGCATGCTCATGTTGCATACTAGCCCACATGCCTAGGTTGCATTGCATCGAGCATGCATTCCTTGCCTCTTGAGTGATCATGATAGAGGTTAGGATTTATTGGGTGTTTTTGTGTGCATTTACATTTGAAATCAAAATGGTACACTTGGTTTCTTGGGCCATCCCGCATTGAAATACGCGATTGGTGGTCCGAGAATCAAGGACTATACTCCTTTGAGTCACAAATATGATAAGGAGTATGGTTTATGCAAACATTACTTGAAATTCCATGTCATGCACTGCCTGTCCTCTGTTGCTGTCAAAATTGTTTTCTACAGGAAGTTCTTGCCGACCGGCAACATATAATGCCGACCGGCCATTAGTGTGTGGCCGATAACTTCACCAGCAGCCGGTGGCCGTTTACTAGGGCCGGTGGCCATTTCTCTCAGCCGATGGTGTTCTACAGTGTTCACAGAAGATACCCTGAGACTTTGGCAGTCTTCAGAGAAGCAAGGCAGTGTAAACAGAGGCAGCAGTGGCATGGTACGGGTTTCCGGGCAAGGCAGGTCAATCATGCATCATTCACGCATCCCGAGGCGGGGCTGTGGCCATTTTAATTCTGCATTTAATTTGTTAATTAAATTAGAAGTTCTGTAATAATTAGCTTAGTATTATTCTTTCGGACTGTAATATTTATTCGGACCCTCCGACGAGGGGAATTGTGTAATAAGTGTGTGTGAGTGTGTGCATGTCTTCCAATCCCACGTCTTTCTTCCCTTTTATTTACCCGCTTATGATGGTAGACTATGGCATATTTAAATTAGCATACCTTATGCTATGCATGTGTGCATCCATACATTTGTCTTGCATGCACCGGGCTCGGCGCATCATGCTAACTGCATTGTATTTCAATTCCAAATTGAATACGTGTCATCTGTTGCATTTCACATGCCATGTTTAGGATAGCGGAGCCTGTCTAGATTACATCTTTGCATGTGTTGCATTAGCCATTTTAAACATGAACTAGGATCATGCATATGATTACTAACTAGTTCCTGTTTTGGCTTGGAGTACTCGGTAAGCATTTTTGCTTTAGCATACCGCATGCGTGTGAGTGTTGCCATAATTGCATGATTACTATGAGGCTAGCTGCTTATGTGATATAACTGCTTGAATGCCTGTGGATGGAGGTTGAATTACCTAAATTGGAATAATGCATTAAAACTGTGAGTTTTAAGCCCACTTGATGGTGGCAAAATCATTTCTTTTCTAAGGCCCACTTGAGGGTGGCAAAACCTGCATTTTAGCCTACTTGCGAGTAGCAAACCATTTTCAAAACAAACATGCTATGTTTCGTTCCAATTTAGGCGATTTGGTCTATACTTGTTTGCTGTACGCATAACATAGTAATTCTAGGCTAATAACAGGAATAAGAACACATAACGTTGTCAAAACTGGATATCATGGTTAGTAGAGGCCGATCTTCGGATCGGGCGAGAGGGGGTGCTCATAGCTGACCTTCCCCAATCGTACCCAAGTTCCTGAGCTGAGGCAACTTTGGTGATGATGGACACGTGGCCTTTGGGACCGAGTCAGGGTTTCCTAAATTCCCCCAAAATAAAATATTTAGGTGGCAACTCAGATCCATGTTTGGCACTTCTTTCAAAAATCTATTTTCTCAAAACGATTTGCCAGATTTGGACTCTTTGGTTCAGATTAAGAACCGTGACAATTTGAGTCCGAACTGTAGTAGACCCGCAAAGCGAACAGAACAGGACTTCACCCTCTCGGGGCATTTGGGGACGTCTACAGTTTCTGGCGACTTTGCTGGGGATTTTTAGAGAGCTTGACTCGAACTCGTGATATCCTGTTTTGATTTCACTTATGTGTTTCTTTGCATTGCATGTGCATTGGTGCGCCTAGGACACCGTGTTGGCCATCTGCTATTCCTGAGCGGTTTGCTAGAGGCTTGTCTTGTCAAGGCATGACCATAAGGTCGACGATTCGGGCTCTGCCGATAGAACACAAACCCCGGTTTTTACCGGGGCACCCTTTTGACCATTCGACCTAGTGCATATCGAAATCCATAGTGACCATTCCAAGCTAGGACAGGTTGCTTACCCAATCATAGGTTGTTTGAAACCGCTGCGTGCATAGTGAAACCCTAGCTCCTGACAAAATAGGACAGGGAAACCCTACCCCAACATAGGGGTGTTTTGGCTCTACTTTACGTGCTATGTGCTTTTAGAGTATATCTCTATAGAATTTGCATATACCGGTTGCAAGTTTGGTATCGAACTGCGGGCACCCGATTCAAGATTGTTGGAATCGGTTTTACTGAGGGTATCGGTTCTGAGGCGAATATTTGGGAAGCGATGATCAAGATGAAGCATACGTCGTTCTTATCCGCTCCGAGAATTGAAATTGGGCGAGATCTTTGTCTGTTTTCTCTTTTGCTAGAGTAGTCTGGGAACCATAGCTTCAGAAGGCTCCACTATCCCCCGGGTACATTGGATTTGTGCTGATAGACTTTGTCAAGTCAGATACTCAGTTCAAGGGTAATCAGGGCCAGAGAAGGCTAGTCAGACACAGACCACCAGTACAACAGCTACCATATCAGTGATCTTTGAGCAGTCGGGTTGAGATTTCCGAGCCTACTACAGACACAGATATACCGGTTGCTCAATTAGATCAAGACAATATGTCGAGCCTAGAAGAGATGGTACGCCAACTCCAGGATAGTATGAAAGCCATGCAGCAAGACGCTGTCCGTTAAGCAGAATCCGCCAAGCAACAGGCTGTGGTCATAACCCAACAGGCAGAGACAATTTCTAGGCTAGGGCAGCAAACCGGAGTATCTACTTCGCACCCAGCTCCACCCCCACCTATGGTTCCAATACCCAGAGAGGCAGTTCACGTCCAGGAAAGTACGGATGTTCCGACAAGGCCAGTCCCACTGCCAATCCCACCTCAGTAGTCCGAAGCACCAGCTAATCCAGTGAACACGCCCTTTGAATTTGAGGTTGACCCAACTGCACTTAAGGTCAATAAACTGAAGGAGTTGTTCAGACGAACACAGGGAGTGAACCTCATCCCGGATTTAGAGGACGGGTATATTGAATCTGTAGTTACCTTGCCGGAGCAGTTTAAAATGCCACATATCGATCGCTTTGACGGCTCTAGAGACCCAAGGGTGCACCTCCACCTATTTTTCGATATCTTGAAGCCAATGGGTTTGACCACAGCTCAGAAGTTGTCTCTCTTTGGCCGAACCATGTCTGGGATAGCCGTAATCTGGCATGCAAAATTGAAGGACTCTGTGAAACGGAATTGGGAAGAGCTGGCTGAGGCCTTTATTGCTCAATACTCCTACAACACACAGATCAAGGTCACAACTCGTGATCTCGAAGCCACCCGCCAAGAACCAAAGGAGAGTTTCTCAGAGCTCGTGATGAGATGGAGAGCAAAGGCCTCAATGATGACTACAAGGCCTTCTGACAGAGACCAGATAAGGATGGTTGTGCGCAACCTCCAACCCAGGGTGATGCAAAAAATGATAGTCTTACCCTTCCTACCTTTGCGGACCTACACAAGATGGGGGTACAGATCGAGGACGCTATGAAGCAGAGCCTTATTGACCAGGAGAAGAAGCAATCTAGGAGGGCATTTACCCACAATTCGAATGCAACCACCAGTGGTGACACAGTTGCTATAACTTCAGACATGGGCATGGTCACCACCACCACACAAAAAATGACCACCCCATTCACCGGTGCAGCCGAAACTAGCTCATAAACGGCCAAATACCCACCTCAGGGCCAAAGGGTGTTTACCCCACTGTACATGTCTCTGTCAATAGCCCTGACGGCCTTGATCAAAAAGGGGTATCTGAAGCCACTGGAGCCGCAACCATTACCAAAGAAACCCCCTCCCTCGCATAACCCAGCTGACTACTGTGCCTTCCATCAGCAAGCTGGCCATGACACTGACATGTGCTTTCGTCTTCACCATGAGATCCAAAATCTCATCGACAACCGGACGATAGCTCCACCTTTAGCCCCCAATGACCAAGTGCCTCATCCACATCTTAACCTAATCCACACACTGGCCGTCCCTTACGACCCCAGTGTATACATCGCCCCAATCCATCTACCCAAGCCTAATGTGCTTATCCCAAAGAGCCTGGACTTATGCATGATGGATGCATCTGAACCCCAATCATCTCAAACCCATGAACCCACTACTTCTGAGCTGATGAGGATGATCGAAGATCTTCAGAGAACTGTGGCAGATCTGGCCTTTGGGGTTTTGGCCCCATCATCAACCACATCACGTACCAGGGAGTTCATATCTAAAGGCTCCCCAACTTTGGGACGGGTTGCATTGGAAGAAGGCCAATCTCTTAACAAAGTGGAAGCGACTGGTAAGAACAAGGTAGGGGCAGGCAATGGTCCCCATGAACACCTTCGGTGGGATATTGAGGCTTTGAAAGCTGAGGGACTGAACAAAGAGCAAGTCCTCGCAATTGTTACAAAAACTGTGGATGACACTTTCGCCACCCAAAATGAGAGCAGTCTGAATCAAGGGGCAAGCCGGGAGAAGGGCCTTTGTACCAGGAATGTTCCTTTCAGCCCTAATCCCATGCTCAAAAGAGATCAGCAAACCCAGTCAACGCCTGCCAATCCCTTTGCTGGTGCATCCAGCAAAACTCCATAAACCTCAAAACACCTACCTCGCGGCTAGAGGGTGTTCGCACCACCGTACATGTCTCTATCAGCGGCCTTGAGGGTCCTGATTAGAAAAGGGCACTTGAAGCCCCTGGAGTTGCGGCCACTGCCAGATAGACTTCCTTCCTCCCATGATCCGGCCAAGTACTGCACCTTTCATCAACAAGTCGGCCATGTCACTGATAGTTGTTTTCGTCTTCGCCATGAAATACAAGATCTGATTGACAACAAGATCATCACCGCACCAGTCTTGCAAAGTCTATCGGGACTGGATCAGTGAACTTGTGGGGGATAATGTGATTATGTGATCGGGGGATGGACCACCTGTGGGCGGCACTCAGTTTACTCCAGATGTGGTGTATGGCACGCACTATTTTGAGTATTTGTGAATGCTGGTTTTTGTACATTCTGACTTGGGTATTGGGTCAGCCTTGTTATGTTATTTCGAGTCTGTCTTTTTGCTTTGAGTCAGTCTTTTTGTTTCGGGTCCGTCTTGTGGTGGTTTCGAGTCAGTCCTGTCGTATTGGAGTCGGGTGATTCCGGGGATGTTACCTCGAATCTCACTATTTTGTTTTGTGTTTGTCTTTTCACTTTCTTTTGAGTCTGTTACAGCCGAGGAGCCAGTTGTGCTAGCAGGTTTCGAATGAAACAGCAGTGATTTTCACACTCTCGCGTTTGCTTCTGCCGTGTGCTAGTTGTGCCAGAAGTTTGAATGAAATGACAGTGCTCTTCGCCTGCCTTTTCTGTGCCTTTGAAGTCATTGTAATGACCTAAGTTTTTCAAAACTTTTTTCGAAACATTGTGATAAAAACAAAGAGGAAGGAATTCTTTGGGTTTTGCAAAACTTGATCAATTGGGAGAAAGAGAGGCATGCTAAGCCCTTAATGATTGAGATCATGCTTGTTAATGTGAGTACTGGGAAGGATCCTGGCTTGATCCAGATTGGTCCTACACTGTCTTCAGCACGAGCGATTTGTCGCTTTCTTAAAAGATTGTCGCTTTCTTAAAAGATTTCAAAAACTATTTTGCGCGGCCCTGTGAAGACTTGTGTGGAATCGCTCTTGAGATTGTGCAGCCTAGGATCGCTCTCAGCCTCAAGATTCAATCCATTTGTTTTCGAACCTTGAACCAATTCAAAATGTTCAATGGTCAACTACAACGTGAGGCCTACGTGGCCAAATTCAAAGCAACCCTTGAACTAGGGGCAAGGAAGTCAGATCAAGAAGATCAGATCTCATTAGAAGAAGCTTGCGAAGCTAGAACAGAAGCCCCCCTCTAACTAGGGGCAAAAATGTCCGATATGCTCCAAGAGTCGAAGATGGATCCTTCAGTAAATCAATACAACGGCCACTCTCCTGGATATGGATGGCTTCAAAACCCTAAAACCATTTGGCATCTACTTGTTACACTTTTACCCTTTGAGAGGCTCGCTGGGCCGAAAACCCGGAAGAGCGACCCAGGCAAAAGTTAAAGCAAGAGAAAAATACAAAAAGAAAAAAAAATGCAAAAGAAAAGAAAAAGAAAAGAAAAGAAAAAATGCAAAAAAAAGAAGAGAAAAAAAAGAATGAAAAAAGAATGAAAAGATACAAAAAATTTAAAAAAAAAAAAGAAGAAGAACAAAGCTCGCAAGGTCGAAAACCTGCAACGGGCGCCTTGGCAAAAGTTAGAGCCTGAAAAGTGAGGGTCAATACACGAGTGTACCTTACCACGAACTACGTAAGGTTTGATTCCCATGTTTGGGATACGTAGGCAACTTCATTCTGAAGTCCAGCCATAAACACTTCCAATTCAAGTGTGTCCATGTATTGGTTTTGATGGTCCTTATCTTCTCTGCATCTGAGAGTTCGGTGGTGCCATTCAAACAAGGGGCAACTTTCCGTTGCCGTGAGTTGCCGTCAGTCGCCATTCAAACAAGGGGCAACTTTCCGTTGCCATTCAATGCACTGCGGTGCCGCTCAAACAAGGGGCAACTTTTCGTTGCCATGCAGCTCTCTTCGAGCAAGGGAGCAATTTTCCTCCAGATCCGAGGCTATGCGTCTCAAGAGTAGGTTCCGTGCTCATTGAGCAGTGACCGTTTGCAAAAACAGTTTTTGAGAATTTTTACTGAGGTTGACTGATTCTCTCGAAAATTATTCCATCTTTTCCAAAACTGGACCATTTCTTGGACCCAAAAAAGGAAAACTTTCAGTGCTCACAACCTAACTTGCATGATTTCAAATCAAAAATCGAACAAGCATGTTAATCTAACTCTCATGTTGGTCAAAATTGTTTTAGCGGAAAGCCAAAAACAAAAAATGGTCAAAATGATGAACTAGGGGCACAGTTGAGTCAGGCTTCCTGTCTTTCCCCCATTTTCAACATACTTGCCAAGAAGGGCACTCTACCTGCCAGAAAAGGGCACAACTGAAGTCAACAACAAAGGGCTGAAAGCTCTCTCACCCTCCAAGCAGCGAGGTATCAAGTCAAGTACGAAGCACGAACCGAAATGGGGCGAGATGTTCCACTTCCTCATCTGGACAGATGTAGCCGTGTCCAAACTCCCCAGCAGGGCATCATCAACCGATGTTAGCTGCAGATTTGCTACACACCCAGTTGTAGTACAACCCCTCTGTGGGAGAAACTCACTGTTGTGAACAAGAGTCTGGTAGAATACCAGGGGCAAAAGCCCACAACTTCCTGCTTATCTATCAACCACCCAGGGGAGGGATTGAAAAATAAGAGATTGAAGAATAGAGAGATGTGCGATGAGAGAAAAACTGAGAAAAGGGTTTTGAGAGAAAAAACAGAGATTGAGTGCCAGAGTGATGTGAGAATCACAAATAAGAAAGGGTGAGAATAGTACCCGGAGAAACTGGCTCCTCGTGCACTGAGAGGTCCCTCGTCTTTGTAACACGTCTGTGTGTCGTGTCTCTTGTTTTGTTTGTCTCGATTCTGGATTTGAGTCGTTCCGAGCGTGTCTCGATGTATTTAGGTTGTTTACCTTTTGTTTTTCGTTATTGAGTCTTTTTTGCTGTGTTCAATTGTAGGCTCAATACCCAGTTGAGAACGTATGCTCACTTTCAATTTCAAAAATCGTTCTGTGCTCCGAGTGCCGTGTCGTTCTCCACATTTGTGCAAAACAGAATTTGTTCTTTCATAAAACCGTAGGATTCAACCCAGGTCATGTGAGAACAGTAAAATCAGGATCTATCTGAAGCTATATAGGTTCCGGACTGCAAAGCAAAAGAAAAGAGGGAAAATCGAAGCATCTGAGTGTGTTTCACTTTCAGCAAATTCCGTGATTGTACTCCGGATGTACCTCTTCAGGCCTTGTCAATGCTACCGAAGTATGAGTGCGCCTCTACCTCAAGTGAAAGCCTACTTCAAGTCAGAATGGCAATTAAAGCAGCAGTAGATGTTATCTCTCGCCAACATGCACAGGGTGCCCCCTTTTCGAGCAGAATGTGTTGCAAAGCCCTCTAAGAGGTAAATCAGAGGCACCAGAGTACATGTTAAATGCTCGCATCTCTTGCATAGAAAATGCACCCTTCCACCTGCATTGTTATGCACCCACTTCATTTGCATTGTGATGCACATCCCAGTTGCATTGTTATGCACTCATTTCACTTGCGTTGTCATGCATGTTTTGCCCACATTGTTGTGCGCCTTTTTACTTGCGTTGTTGTTCTTTCCTCTCTCGCGTGTACTATGCTGAGAGGTTTCTTTTTGCTTTTCTCTTTCCTCTCTCGCGTGTACTACGCTGAGAGGCTTCTCTCTTTCCTCTCTCGCGTGTACTACGCTGAGAGGTTTCTTTTTGCTTTTCTCTTTCCTCTCTCGCATGTACTATGCTGAGAGGCTTTTCTCTTTCCTCTCTCGCGTGTACTACGCTGAGAGGTTTCTCTTTGCCTTTCTTTCCTCTCTCGCGTGTACTACGCTGAGAGGTTTCTTTTTGCTTTTCTCTTTCCTCTCTCGCGTGTACTACACTGAGAGGTTTCTTTTTGCTTTCCTCTTTCCTCTCTCGCATGTACTACGCTGAGAGGCTTCTCTCTTTCGTCTCTCGCGTGTACTACGCTGAGAGGTTTCTTTTTGCTTTTCTCTTTCCTCTCTCGCGTGTACTACGCTGAGAGGCTTTTCTCTTTCCTCTCTCGCGTGTACTACGCTGAGAGGTTTCTTTTTGCTTTCCTTTTTCCTCTCTTGCGTGTACTACGCTAAGAGGCTTTTCTCTTTCCTCTCTCGCGTGTACTACGCTGATGAGGTTTCTCTTTGTCTTTCTTTCTTCTCTCGCGTGTACTATGTTGAGAAGTGTTGCACTTTCCTCTCCTGTGTGCGATATGCTGAGAGATGTTGTGTTTGAGACTCTGGGTATTCTCGGTAGTCGCTTTTAGTCTTCTCCACGTGAGACGCCGTGAGAATTGCTTAATTCTCTTCCATCCTTTCTGTATGAGATGTAGTTTGGTTCATGTTTACTTGCTTGCATAGCATTCGCTTAAAATGTTGCATTTATTTTGCATAATTGCTTCATCACAGCATCCTTTGCATGATCATAAGTTATGCACTTGCATTGTGCATCACTTTGCATCCTGCCCCCGAACTATGCTGGTTTGATTCCTTGCAAAGGGATACGTAGGCAGCCTGCGGGCACAACCATTTATCTATCTATATTTTTTTTGTTTGTCGAAGTCTTCGGCCTTATCAAAAATGAGTCATCTCTAGACTTTGACACTCACGCCCGTCATTGTTATGACTTTCAAGTTCTGTCAAAGATGGGCAACTGTAGACACCTCATTTTTGACCGCCCTCGAGACTTGGGCGTTACTGACGGTTTGCTCGGTGATGAAAGGTGTGCAGGGGAAAGGTTCAATTTCTTCAACAAGGAAAGAGGCAAATCTCAACTTCACACCCCATTTTGGACCAAAGCTATTTTGAATGGTTTTTAGACCTTAAAACCCTCACTTTCAAAACATTTTTGAAATAAAATTCCCACGATGTTCCGGCGCTCGCATTTCGGTAAATATTGCGCTTTTCGGTAAACTGAGCAAGGATAAAGTGGAGATGAATGAAAGAGAGATTAAATCTTTGAAAAATCTTTCAAAACGCCTTACTTAGGGGTTTGAAGTTGAAAAGAAGAGGAGAAGAGGGGAGAAACCAAGTTAGAGAAGATGTTCGGCATGAATCCGGGTAGAAGAGAGTCGAGCAGCCCTCGCTGAATCAGGCTTATTCATCTGCATACTTGGACTTTAACTATGAGGCCATAACCATTGGAAAGAAGACTTCTGGGGCATCATTTTTCCCTCAAGAATCTCTCAAAGCCAAGTCCGGGTGGGGGAGATATGATTGGTTGAAGTTGGGCATCATCCCGGTTGGATCGAATCTGCGCGGCTTCACCAAAAAGGGCATAACTTTTTGCATAGGAGGAATTTTAATGCAAGGTTTGCACCATTGGAAAGCTAACTTCCGGAGCTTCAATCTGGATATCCACCGGCCATTTTTTGACCTTACCGTCCATCCACCAGCCATACATTTAGCCGATCGGCCAGCATAAATAGCAGGTCGGCCAAATATTGTGCCGACCGGCCATTTATTTGGCTGATGACCCTTTTTCTTGGCCGATTTGACCCTTTTGACTCTTGCAGGCATGGTGCATGCCAACTGTGCCAGCTGGAGTGCACAGACCCGACCCCCCATGCACATGTGTGGTTGTTTTGCACCTTTCCACCCTTTTGGCCCCAAACCTCTTCTAGAAGGTTGACCCCTTTGCTCAAGCTTCTTGGGGAAGCTTGAGCCCTTTGCTTGGCTTCCTCAAGAAGCCTTGAGCCCTTTTAGCAAGCTTGCCTTAGAAGCTTGGCTCTTCTTTTGCCTATATAAAGAAGCCTCATTCTCCATTGTTTAGGTTGAGCAAAAAAAACCAGAGATATACATGTATATCTGATATATACACATATATCCCACCTCTTTCTCTATATCTCACTCCTTTGCCTCCAAAACTCCATAGTTCTTGCACCATTTGCACTACACCCCATAGCACAAGACCTCCATCCTCCATTCCAGCACTTTGGGACTGTTTTGCAGAGGTTGAAAGCTAAGATTTTTGGACCAATAGCTGCTGGTTTGCTGCTCTTCAAGGGTGAGTCACTTTCTTCCATTTTCTAGTCTTTTCTTGCTTCATATCTTAGCCTTAGTTGCTTGCATTTTTGGGCTCTGACCTAAACTGTAAATGAACATATTTTGAGCTCTATTTCATGTTTGATTAAGGATCTTTCGCTGTTTGAGAATTCCAGCTACAACTTGCTTCCTTATCTCTCTTTTAGGCCCTATTTTTGCATAGTATTTTAGGCCTATTTGTGAGCTGTTTTGGACTTTGCCATAAACTGTAAAATAGATTTTTTTGAGCCCCTCTTCAACATTGTTGAAGGGCTCTCCTCTGTTTGGGACCAGAAGCTATCACTTGTTTCTTTACCTCTCTTTTAGGCCTTTTCTTGCATGATAGTTTAGGCCTACTTGTGTTAATTTTCGTGGCTTGATGTAAACTGTAAAGGGTCTTATTTTGAGCCCCTCTTCAACTTTGTTGAGGGGGTCATCACTATTTGGGACTAGAAACTGCCTCTTGCCTCTTTATCCCCCTTTTGGGGGCCATTGTTGCATGATAGAGTAGCCCTACTTGTGTTTGTTTTTGGAACTTGTCATAACCTGGAAACATGCATGTTTTGGGACTTTCTTGCCTCTGTCTTCATGCTTCATGATCAAATAGTGCATGCTTTGTATAGCTATAAGTCATTCCAAGTGCCTAATTTTGGGTTTCGGGATTCATCTCATGCATCGGGTGCCATGTTGCCATGTTTCGGGGCTGTTTTGCATCATATTTTGGTACTGAAATTTGTATGTTTGCATATCATGTTTCATGCCTTTTGCGTGCATGTGTGCACGCATTTCGAGTGTCTCTTTTTCATCTACTGGCCACTGATTTTAGCATGCTTGCGAGCTATCCATGTTAGTTTAAGTCCATCATCGCATGTTGTTGCATGCCATGTTTGCTTACATGTTTAGGTTGCTCGCCTAGTCTACTTTGCTCCTTCGCATGCTCATGTTGCATACTAGCTCACATGCCTAGGTTGCATTGCATCGAGCATGCATTCCTTGCCTCTTGAGTGATCATGATAGAGGTTAGGATTTATTGGGTGTTTTTGTGTACATTTACATTTGAAATCAAAGTGGTACACTTGGTTTCTTGGGCCATCACGCATTGAAATGCGCAATTGGTGGTCCGAGAATCAAGGACTATACTCCTTTGAGTCACAAATATGATAAGGAGTATGGTTGGTGCAAACATTACTTGAAATTCCATGTCATGCACTGCCGCCCTCTCTCTTTGTCAAAAGCTGTCTTTTTTTTTTTTTTGACCAAGCAACATACAATGCCGACCGGCCATTAGTGTGTGGTCGATAACTTCACCAGCGGCCGATAACTTCACTAGGAGCCGGTGGCCATTTACTAGGGCCGGTGGCAATTTCTCTCAGCCGATGGTGTTCTACAGTGTTCACAGAAGATACCCTGAGACTTTGGCAGTCTTCAGAGAAGCAAGGCAGTGTAAACAGAGGTAGCAGTGGCATGGTACGGGGTTTCCGGGCAAGGCAGATCAAACACGCATCATTCACGCATCTCAAGGTGGGGCTGTGGCCATTTTAATTCTGCATTTAATTTGTTAATTAAATTAGAAGTTCTGTAATAATTAGCTTAGTATTATTCTTTCGGACTGTAATATTTATTCGGACCCTCCGAGCGAGGGGAATTGTGTAATAAGTGTGTGTGTGCATGTCTTCCAATCCCACGTCTTTCTTCCCTTTTATTTACCCGCTTATGATGGTAGACTAGGGCATATTTAAATTAGCATACCTTATGCTATCCATGCGTGCATCCATACATTTGTCTTGCATGCATCGGGCTCGACGCATCATGCTAACTGCATTGTATTTCAATTCCAAATTGAATACGTGTTATCTGTTGCATTTCACATGCCATGTTTAGGATAGCGGAGCCTGTCTAGATTACATCTTTGCATGTGTTGCACTAGCCATTTTAAACATGAACTAAGATCATGCATATGATTACTAACTAGTTCCTGTTTTGGCTTGGAGTACTCAGTAAGCATTTTTGCTTTAGCATACCGCATGCGTGTGAGTGTTGCCATAATTGCATGATTACCATGAGGCTAGCTGCTTATGTGATATAGCTACTTGAATGCCTGTGGATGGAGGTTGAATTACCTAAATTGGAATAATGCATTAAAACTGTGAGTTTTAAGCCCACTTGATGGTGGCAAAATCATTTCTTTTCTAAGGCCCACTTAAGGGTGGCAAAACCTGCATTTTAGCCTACTTGCGAGTAGCAAACCATTTTCAAAACAAACATGCTATGTTTCGTTCCAATTTAGGCGATTTGGTCTATACTTGTTTGCTGTACGCATAACATAGTAATTCTAGGCTAATAACCGGAATAAGAACACATAACGTTGTCAAAACTGGATATCATGGTTAGTAGAGGCCGATCTTCGGATCGGGCGAGAGGGGGTGCTCATAGCTGACCTTCCCTAATCGTACCCAAGTTCCCGAGCCGAGGCAACTTTGGTGATGATGGACACGTGGCCTTTGGCACCGAGTCAGGGTTTCCTAAATTCCCCCAAAATAAAATATTTAGGTGGCGACTCAGATTCCGCAAAGCACCATGTTTGGCACTTCTTTCAAAAATCTGTTTTCTCAAAACGATTTGCCAGATTTGGACTCTTTGGTTCAGATTAAGAACCGTGACAATTTGAGTCCGAACTGTAGTAGACCCGCAAAACGAACAGAACGGGACTTCACCCTCCTGGGGCGTTCGGGGACGTCTACACTACAACATTAGGCATTCAAGGCTATTAAGCAAGATTACATTACAAGTGTAAGATATAAGCAACAAGTGGCCAAACCAGCCAAAACAGAGTTAGAGCAGGTCCAAAAAGTCACAAAAACATGCTGAAAACAAGCCATGAGATGGTAGAAAAACATGCTTAACTACTAGGCCAATAACACATGCAAACAAGATGTGAAGAGGGGGGACCACCCCCCTATTTTGGTCCTCAAAACTAGCTTTCTACCACTGAAAAAGCTCCGAGTTTCAGTGGTAGAAAGGCTAAAAAAATAATTGTTTTAAAAGCTTTAAAGGATGACACAAAGCTTAGCAAATAAAGCTACAAGGAGGGTGGATCACCCCTAACTTCGAAAGAGCCTCAAACAACCATTTTTTACACTAAAAAATATACGTTTTTGGAGTTGACAACTAGGCCAAAATAGCATGCAAAGGCAGCCAAAATTAGTTTACAAAAACAAGCTTAAAAGGGAAAGAAGCTCACCCTTGAAGAACAGCCGCAAGACAGTAACTTCTGAGCCAAAACCAACCTTCAACAGCCCAAATAAGACCCTCAAGCACCTCAGCAACAAGGTAGTGGTGTTTGACTGGGAGAGAAAGCTAGGGAAATTGAGGATACCAGTTTTAAACTATATTATAGTGGTAAGGATAGATGTAGGAATGGGGTAGGAATCATAATTGCCAAGGGTCTTGTGGAAAGTGTAGTGGCGGTCAATAGGAAAGGAGATAGGATTATGCTAGTTAAACTAGTTATTGGAGGGAATATAGTGAACATTATTAGCGCATACGCCCCTCAAGTAGGGTTAGATGATCAGACTAAGAGGGATTTTTGGGAGCAAATGGATGAGATCTTACAGGAGATACCCGTAGGAGAGAACCTGGTTATAGGTGGAGATTTTAATGGTCATGTGGGCATAGATAAATTAGGTTATGAAAGGGTACATGGTGAATACAGTTTTGGTGACAGAAATGAGGCTGGAGAGAGCATCTTAGATTTTGCGTTGACTTCTGACCTGGTGGTGGCCAATACTATGTATAAGAAGAGGGAGGAGCATTTGATAACCTTTAAGAGTGGATTAGTTAAGAGTCAAATAGATTACTTCTTAGTGAGAAAAGTGGACCGCCTAAAATGCAATGATTGTAAGGTGATTCCTGGAGAGAGTCTGGTCTCTCAACATAGGATTTTGGTACTAGATTTATGTTTTAGAGGGCAATACCAAGCTAAGAAGGATGGTGGGCGTCGTAGGACGAGATGGTGGGACCTAAAAGGGGATAAATTAGAAATATTTAATAATCGAATGGATAAGGAAGGTACTTGGGACTTAGAAGGTGATGCTAACACTATGTGGAACTCGATGGCCAATTGTATAAGGAGAATCTCAAGGGAAGTGCTTGGAGAGTCGAAAGGAATGAGACCCAGCTCTAGGGAAACTTGGTGGTGGAGGGAAGAGGTTCAAGCGGTAGTTAAGGCAAAAAAAGAGTGCTTTAAAGAGTGGCAGAAGGATAGAACTGAGGAAAACCTTAAGAGCTATAGATTGGCTAATAAGGAGGTCAAGAAAGTAATGAGAGAGACTAAGTTGAAAGTTTATGATGACTTATACACTAGACTAGATAGTAAGGAGGGAGAGAAAAGGGTATACAAACTTGCTAAGAGATTTTAATCAAGTAAAGTGCATCAAGAGTGAGGATTCTAAGGTATTGGTGAAGGATGATGAGATTAAGGAAAGATGGAAGAATTATTTTGAGAAATTATTAAATGAGGAACATGGAGGTACGACAATAAGGGAAGAAATAGCCAATAATACGATAAACCAAGACTATAGGTTCTATCGCAGGATTAGGAACTTTGAAGTGGAGTTTGCACTTAAGAAGATGAAATCTAATAAGGCTTTAGGACCTGATGATATCCCTATTGAAGCTTGGAAGTGTTTGGGCAAAAAGGGAGTTGCTTGGTTGACTAAGTTGTTTAGCAAAATTTTGTTGACTAGGAACATGCCAGATGAGTGGAGGAAGAGTATTTTAGTGCCAATCTATAAGAATAAAGGTGATGTCCAGAATTGTAACAACTATAGAGGAATCAAGCTAATGTGTCATATAATGAAAGTGTGGGAGAGGGTGATGGAACGCCGATTGCGAGATATAACAGTGGTGTCAGAGAATCAATTTGGGTTTATGCCTGGTAGGTCAACAATGGAAGCGATCTATCTTTTGAGGAGAGTAATAGAAAAGTATAAAGAAAAGAAAAGAGACATTCATATAGTGTTTATTGACCTTGAGAAAGCATATGACAGAGTGCCCCAGGATATAATATGGTAGGTGTTAGAGAAGAAAGGGGTGACAAAAGGTTACATTGACGTGATTAGGGACATGTATGAAGGGGTGGTGACCACCATTAGATCGCCAGCTAGAGAGACAAATGAATTTCCTATCACTGTAGGGTTACACCAAGGATCTACCTTAAGTCCTTATCTTTTTGCTTTAGTTATGGATGAGTTGACGATAAATATTCAGGATGACGTGCCATGGTGCATGCTTTTTGCAGACGATATTGTGCTAGTGGATGAGACTAGAGAAGGAGTTAACACAAAGCTAGAGATTTGGAGAAAAGCTCTTGAAGCTAAAGGATTCCGGATAAGCAGAACTACGACAGAGTACATGGAGTGTAAATTTAGTAACAATAATAATGAAAGCAGAGGAGAAGTGAAGATTGAGAACCAAGAACTGCCTAAGAGTGAACATTTTCGTTATTTAGGGTCGATTATCACAACAACGGGAGAGATTGATGCAAATGTGGCCCATAGAATTAAAGCGGGATGGTGTAAGTGGAGAAGTGCGTCTGGGGTTTTGTGCGATAAACGAATACCCACTAGACTAAAAGGTAAGTTTTATAGAACGGCTATTAGACCGGCTATGTTGTATGGGACAGAGTGTTGGGCAACCAAGAAACAATATGTAGATAAGATGAGTGTGGCTGAGATGAGGATGCTAAGGTGGATGTGTGGTAAGACTAGACAAGACAGGATTAGGAATGAGTGTATTCGGGAATGGGTAGGAGTAGCACCGATAGAAGATAAGTTGAGAGAGAATCGTTTGAGATGGTTTGGTCACATTCAACGGAGACCAACAGAGGCAGTAGTGAAGAGATGCGATGCTGTAACGGTAGATGGTAGTGTTAGGGGACGGGGTAGGCCTAGATTAACGTTGACTAGTGTTATAAATAGAGATATGAATCTACTTAATTTGACTAATGAAATGGCCTTTGATAGGGCCGCGTGAAGAAGAAGGATTCATGTAGCCGACCCCATTTGATGGGACTTAAGGCTTGGTTTGGTTTGGTTTATGTGAAGAAAATACACTTTCAAGCACAATATAGCACAATATATATATCGAGAGAGAAAGGGAGGATTCTAGAGAGAGAGAGAGAATTTTTGCTGCTCAAAATTCAAAACCCCTCTAAAGGGGGAGGGACCTCCCCTTATATAGACAATGCAAGCAAAAGCTTGCTTGACAAGCTAAAAGCTTGTTTCCATCCCTCCATACACGTGTATGGAGGATGGACTTCAGTGAGCCACAACTGGCTCAAAAGATCTGAAAATATCTAAAAAGGAGAAAAATTGGCCACCGACCAGTTAAGGTGGCCGGCCAGCCACCTCCCCTAGCCGACCAGCCACTTCAAGTGGCCAACAAGAGAGAAAAGTGGCCGGCAAGGCCTTTTCCTCCCCCAGGCAAGAGGAAACAAGGTTTGGCACAAAAACAAGGCCAAAACACAGAGGTTTTAGAGGCTCAAAGGCAAGGCGCACAGCCAAAACCCTCAGGCTTTCAAATCGAGCACAAACATGCGCAATCATTGAGTGCACAAATGGTGACATCTGAGTCTTAAGGTCGGTTAAAAATGGGGTGTCTACAATGATAATGAAGCTAGGTAGCTGGAGTCTATATTGAGGGAAACTGGCGATGATGGTGAAATCATTTATGAGAAACTTTGGGATAAGGATAATGAAGAAAACCCTAATAACGTAAAAGAGAAATATGAATCTGGTCCATCAGTTAAAGACACGGATTCTAGTGGTATAGAGCTTAAAGCAAAGGAAGATTCAGATTCTGTCACTCTTACTGATGAAGTTGGAGAGCTTAATCCCAATGAACTCGACAAGCAAGAAGTTGAGAATGAAAATCAAGATGATCTTGACAATTCTGAGAATGTGGAAGACATGAACATGGACAAAGAAAAAGCTTTTGCAGATCAAACGGGGTTGAAGGTTGATAAGCCTAATCAAGGATCTGAAGATATGGAGATGGATGAATAGGAAGGCGCAGATACCATGGAAGATGATAGCCTAGAAGAGCTTGATGAGTCTGATGAAAATAAGAATGGTGAGGAAGAGAAGCACGAGTCATTGGATGAAGGTCTGGAAGAGGCAGAAACTGAACAACCTGGTGGAAATACTGAAGGGGATGATGTGGGGAATACAAACAAAGAGGCTACAGAGATGGACTTGGTGATGGAAAAAAAAGGTGTGTTCGAACCATCTAATTTTGACCTTTCTATTGACCATGTGCCACCAAATGCTGAATCTGCTACACAACCAAAGGGTGACTCACTTGCATTAGATTTAAGAGATGTTGCATCCAAATCCGAAGATCTAATACAAGTGACAGTCAGAATGACCTTGCTCCTGTGAGAGGCCTACAAAATGCCTCCGAGATTGAAATCGAAGTAAATGACTCTTCACAGAGTGGGAAAATAAGTGATGATCAACTACAAAGTCAGTCGCCTCAACACGATCCTTCATCATCTCAGAAAATCCACCAAACCCTTGTCGTAATGTTGGTGATGCCCTTGAGGAATGGAAAGAAAGAGTCAAAGTGACTGTTGATCTTTGGGAAAACAACAAAGAATCTCTAGATGATATACTAGATGAGGATCCAGATGAGTATGGATATGTTGCCGAGTTTGATAAGGGAACAACTCAGGCATTGGGATCTACAACATCTGAATAGATGGACTAGAACATCAATGGTGACAAGCCTGATGAAGATGGCAAAACCATGGGTAGAGAAGACCTTACTGAGATGGAAGTTGAAAAGCCGGATTCTAAAACGCGCCCTATTAGAACTTTGGCCACGAATCGTACAGAAAAGATTGAGGGGCGGGTGGAGATCCATGACTCAAAGGTGCCACCCGAGGAATCCCAAGAAATTCATTGCATTGAAGAGATCATACATGACTGAGGACATAGACCAACTTGATAAACTTTCCCTACACGACAAGGAGCTAGGGAAATCTCACAATCTTGAGGCAATACCTAATGATGTGAGAGATAATGCCACTATTCTCTGGAGAAGCTAGGAACTGCGCACAACCAGGTTGTCTCAAGAGTTGGTTGAACAGTTTCATCTGGTCATGGAACCCACTCTAGCTAGCAGGCTAAAAGGAGATTACAAGACTGGGAAAAGGATTAACATGAAGAAGGTAAACAAAAAAACATTATTATTATTATTATTATTATTTATTATTTAGTTATAGGCTTCACTGTTTTTAAAAGAAAAATGAATAATTGTAAGTTCATAATTAGCAATTTCCAGGTGATTCCGTACATTGCAAGCCATTATCAGAAAGATAAGATATGGCCAAGGCATACTCGGCCCAACAAACGTGATTATCAAGTTGTCATTGTTGTGGATGACTCTTGCAGCATGTCAGAGTTTCATTGTGGAGATATTGTTGTTGAAGCTTTGGTGATGGTATGCCGTGCCATGCCTCAATTGGAAGTGGGAAATGTGGCTGTTGCAAGCCTTGGAATGAAGGGAAACATTGAGTTTGGATCCTTTACTGCGTTTCTTTGTGACGGTCCCTGTGGCACCCCAAAACGACGCCGTTGTGGGGCAAAATTTCAAAAAAAAAAAAAGACGCAAAAATATAGAATCAGAGAAGAGAAAGAGGGGAAGAAGAAAGCAGAGGAAGAGAGAGAGAGGAGAAAGCAACCCAGACTCAATTAAGCTTTTGAACCCTAACCCCTCTTCAGAGACCCTTTCCTCTCCCTTCGTTTCGGCTGCCGCCTCATCATCGTGGTTTCATCTTCCTTCACCGCCGAACAATTCTTCACCCACCACAACGACATCGCATTCGCCAATCGACCCAAGTCCCTCTCAAGCAAGCACCTCGACTAGAACGCACCACCATCGGATTTAACCCCTATGGCGATCTCTAGAGAAACCTCAGTCATGTCACCACCATCCAGATCTTCTCCTCTGATGTTTGAATTGAGGAAATTCAATTTCTCGTCGGAAAGATGTTTCGAGCCTCGGCTGGGGAAACTCAGAAGGTGAATCTAAAATTTGTGTTATGTGAGTTGGTTATGAATGTGATAATGAGGATCTCTGAAGATTGTGTTCAACGTTTTCATTAGAAGATTGTGTTCTTCTCCTCTCTCTCTCTCTCTCTGTCTCTGTCTCTATCTCTCTCTCTCTCTCTCTCTTCCTCTGCTTTCTTCTTCCCCTCTTTCTCTTCTCTAATTCTGTGTTTTGCGTCTTTTTTTTTTTTTTTTTGAAATTTTGCCCCAAAACGACGTCGTTTTGGGGAGCCATAGGGACAGCCGCAGGGAAACGCCGCAAAAGATCCGTACTCGAGAAACATTAGGTTACTCCATGAGTTTGATTGGCCTTTCATTGGAGAGGTTGGGGTCAATGTTAGTATATTCTTCAGAACATCAAATGAATATATATCAGAAATGCTAGAGACTCACAATTTATCCTACAATGACATATGATAAAGCAGTTGGGCCTTACATGGTTGAGTTTGTGACAAATCAAAAGTTGACATATAATGTGTCATGTCATTGTAGGTAAAATTGTGGGTCTGAATCTTTTTCCAATATATATACATATATATGTATATATATACATGTACATATATAAGTTGCCTAAGGTATTTGGAATATACATGTATCTTGTTTTCTTTATTGACATGAACTGTACCATGCAATTAAATTAATTTTTTTAGATGAATGTTTGAAATTTGATTAACTGTTACACAGATGGTCTCAAGCTTGACTTTTAAGCAAGGGAATACCATTGCAGATGAACCTATGGTTGATCTCTTGAAGTATGTGAACAACATACTGGATGCTGTAGTAGTAAATTTACGACTCCCTTCCAGACAGAATCCTCTACAACAGCTTGTTTTGATCATCTCTGATGGTCGGTTCCATGAAAAGGTACTTCTTTTTGTCAAATTGTTAACATGTTATATGGATTCTTCAAAATAAATCAAATACCTTTGTTTGACACTTGACACTTGGATAAGGGTGTGGGATGTGTCTGATACCTTTCATCTGACACATATATATTTGTATTTAACACTATCATTTTATGTATACAAGAAAATTGACACCATGTATCAGACCAAAATTTGATCCTCTCCCCATCCCCTACCCTCAAATGGAAATTATTCAAATAAAACTCCTTTATGCTATTGCACTGCTCAACAACAGAAATAATTCCTTTCCATACAGCTAAGCAACTATTTGATGGAATTAGTGATGGAATCCAACTACCCACATCCATCTTATATCTGCTGCAAATGACCCTTTTCCACAAAGCATCATTTTCACTACCAAACCTCTACCACCATTTAGTTAGCAAACACTTGTTCACATCCCTCAAATTCCTAATGCCCAAACCACCTTGATCCATTCTTTTAGACAAGTCCTCCCATTTGATCATATGAATTTTCCTTTTCAGTTCAGAACCACCCCATAAGAAATTAACTTGAAGCTTCTCCAACTTTGTAGCAACCCCTTTAGGCATCTTAAACAATAACAAATAAAACACTGGCAAAGCTGAAGTTACTGTTTTAACAAGTGTTAGCCTCCTCGCAAAAGACAGCATCTTTTTCGTCCAACTAGCCAGCTTACTTTGAACTTTATCCACAACTAGTTTCCAAGTGGCTTTCTTCCTTGGATTAGCTCCTAATGGCAGCCCTAGATAACTAAGTGGCAATGATTTTATTTTACAATTTAGAACTGCAGCCATGCCATTCATCATCTCCGTAGAAACACCCACACCACATACAACACTCTTGTGGAAGTTTATTTTTAGGGCAGACATGATTTCGAAGCACCTTAGCACCCTTTTCAACTTCCTCACCTCCTCCACCTTAGCTTCACAGAATAAAAGTGAGTCATCTGCAAACTGTAAATGAGTTAACAACACACCCTCACAGCCTACTTTTATCCCTTTAATTAGGTCTAGCTCACAAGCTCTGCTCAACAACATATGTAGGCCTTCTACTACTAGATTAAACAGAAAAAAGGACAGAGGGTCTCCTTGTCTTAGACCCCTTTGAGGGCTAAACTCTTCAGTAAGCGAACCATTGACGAGCACTGATGCGTGTAGCTCTGCATCTGTTCTGCAGTTTGCTCTCCACTCTGACTCTGCTGATTAGCTCTTTTTTCTGCTCTTTTTATGTGTTTTCTATTTTTTCTTGTTGTTGGAGCTGTATCTTTTGTTTGATGGTTTGTTGGTTTCTCACCAACTGGTGCTTGGAGTTTAGTGCTAGCTCCAAGCTCCTCTTTATTGATGCATTGTATCATACTTCGTATGCTTCTATCAATAAAGATTTTTTTTGCCGATCAAAATATATATATATAATTGCTATAAAATGAGTAAAATGCCTTTTTGATATTGTATGTTTCCTAACTACCATTTTATATTACATAAAATATGTAAAAATATGACCCCTTTTTGCGGAGTGTACGTACCCTTAAATTTTAGATTTTATGAGTCCAACCTCTAGATACGAACCAGTACCTAAGTCCATGTAACATAGGTCGATAGTAATTAAAGGTCACTACCTCCTCCTATGGTTTGAACTTGTTTGTACTTTTTCACTGGCTTTCTTCAAATCAAAATACATGAAAATTTGAAGCGGTGTTAGGGATGTCTTGACTAGAAAGCATATGGTAGCATTTCTACTTCTAGATAGCCCTCAGGAGTCCATAATGGACCTCGTGGTATATCTCATTATTTATTCTATTGTATTGTTTATGTTTTTGTCTACTTTTTGAGAAAATCTCGTGCCATAAAATTTAAGTATGCTTTTTTGGGCCTCCAGGAAGCATCATTTGACGGTGGTAATATAACATCTTTGAAGTGTCTAGACTCATTCCCCGTTCTCATTCTACATTGTCCTGAGGGATATCGAAGCACTTCCTAGAACCCTTGCTGATTTATTGAGACAAGTAAGTTTGTGCAGTGCTCAAATATATTGCAGGTTATTGTGTTGCCTTATTATAGATTTTGATGTTCCTTTTGTATAATACTGATGCAATGTTTTTGGTCTTTCATTTACTTACTGCAGTGGTTTGAGCTAATGCAATCTTCTAGAGACTAATTGGATGACAGAGCTCTAGTCGACTTGGTTGACTTTTCTGCGCAGAGTGAAATACAATGTGTGTGTGTGTGTGTGTGTGTGTGTGTGTGTGTGTGTGTGTCTGTGCATGTCTGTGTGAGATATATATATATATTATTTGTGTATGCCATTGTTCTACTAATGAAGAAGGGGGAGATGATATATGAGATTATAGACTAATAGCAGAGTGGGGAGGATAAGATCATTGTATAGCTGTTTCTGAATTTTGTACATATTACAATTATTATCAATATAAATAGGCTATGTGCCACATTTTTGGTGAATCTGGTGCATTTTTCAATTATAGATTTCTCATGTGAATTTGGGTCTTCATGAGTTTTGCATATTTTGTGTAAAAGATATTAATGTATATCTTGTGCATTGTCTATGATTTTTGGGAATTTCTGATGGGATGTAAGCTTATTTTGTGTAAAAGCACAAAATTTAGATGGAAGTGAGAGTGTAGAGCGCAAATCTGAGAGTTGTCATTGGTAATAATGGGGTGAGAGTTATGCATCTACAATTCACCGATGATATAATTCTATTTAGTGAAGTTGAGTGGGTGGAAGTGGTGACCATTAAAAGAATTCTCAGGTGCTTTGAAATTCTTTCGGGGCTGAAAATTAACTATCATAAGAGTGTGATTGCCGGCATTGGAGTAGAAGAGGGTCTGATGCAAAGTTTTGCATCTAAATTAAACAGTGTTCACCAAAATTTGCCTTTAAAATACCTTGGGTTACCTCTAGGAGCTAATCCTAGTAGGTTAAGCACTTGGAAGCCAGTTTTAGACAAATTTAAGCAAAAATTATCCACATGGAAGAGAAGGTTGCTATCATTTGCTGGGAGGCTGACTTTAATTAAATCCATTATGAGCAACTTGCCTACTTATTATTTGTCACTGTTCAAAATACCTATGGGGGTGGCAAAGGAAATTGACAAAATTCAAGCTAATTTTATGTGGGGAGGATCAGACCTTAGAAGGGAAGTTCACATGGTTAGTTGGGAGAATACTACCAAAAGCAAAACTTTGGAGGGTTTGGGAATCAGAAGAATCACTAATATGAATACATGCCTCCTGCTGAAATGGTGGTGGAGGTTTGGGGGGGAAAATCACTCGCTGTGGAAGGAGGTCATATGCTCAAAATATAACATGGGGGGTGGAAGATGGCTGCCAAATTTGGAAAGAAGAGTCAGAGGCTCAAAAATTTGGTCTGACATAATTACTGCAGTTATCTCTAAGCCTGTATTACATAATTTCTATCTTGAAAACTATGCAATTATTTTGGGGAATGGTAGGAGAGCACAATTCTAGAGGGATAAATGGGCAGGGGAGTTGTGTTTAAAGGATGAATTTCCCAGACTTTTCTCTCTGTCTACTGTTAAAGATGGAGTAGTGTCTGACTTCTATACCAGTAGTGGAGAGTTTCAAGACTGGTTTTTGGAGTTTAGGAGACCTCTGTTGGCTTGGGAAGAGGATGAGGTAAGTAGGTTACATACCTTACTCAGGAGTGTACCGGCAGTGAGGGTCATTTCACCCGATATATGGAAGTGGAGGGCTGATCCCTCTAGGATGTATTCTGCTGCTTCTGGTTATAAAAGATGTGAATCATTATTGGGTCCTGAGAGGAAAGTAGCAGGGGAAGTTTGGAACAACTGGGCACCACCAAAAGTCAAATTCGTTGGGTGGTTTGCTTGGTTAGGCAAGGTGACAACATCTAGCTACCTCCAAAGAATTGGGATCTTCGATGAGGCCGCTAATGTTAGCTGTGTTTTCTATAAAAATGAGGTGGAAACGGTCAACCATATCTTGCTTCTTTGCCCATTTGTCTAGCTACTGTGATCTCAAAGTATGAAGTGGTGGGGTGTTCAGTGGGTGATGCCAAACTCAGTGGAAGGGCTATTGCAGTGGTGGTCATTTTGCAAAATGAAGAAGTTTAAGAAAGTGATGTGGAAGGTTGTGCCTTTGGCTGTCCTTTGGTCCACATGGAAGCATTGGAATGATTGTGTCTTTAATGGTTCTCAACCAAATTTAGAAGACTTATGTGAGGTTGTCAAAGTAAGAATCGCTTTGTGGGTTAAATCCTTCCCAGCCAAAGTGGAGTTTTCCATTAATGATGTAGTCTTTAATTTGCACCAAGTTCAATATTGTTTCAGGTAGGGGAGCTGAGTATAGACTGTCTTGCTGCCTTCATTGGAATCTAGAATATTGGATGCTATGTTTTGTGTTTTGTGGTGTAAACTTGCTGCGATGTATGTTGCTGTCTGCTGTTGTCTGCTAATCTGGTTGCTCATCTGTTAGAGTGCAAAGGGTAGCAGTGTTGATGATGCTAATCTGGTTTCGATAGCAGGGGGAAGTTTATGCTGCTCATCTGCTTGAGTGCAGTGGACAGCGGTATTGAAGATGTTCATATATTAGTGTTTGGAGAAAATTTGGTTGTGGAGGCTGATGGGCAGTCTTGAGTGTGGTTCGTTGTTGAACAGGCTATTATAATGTTTGTGTCTTTGGAGAAAATTGCAGCCCAGGGCCCAAATATGTTGTTTTCCTACATCTAGACTAATCAAAGAATTAATGAAGGAGGATTGATCATCATGGACTAATCAAAGAAATTGGAGTCTGCTTTTTGGTTTGTTTGGCTGTGGAGGCTGAATCTGCTGTTATCTATGCTCTGCTGTTGGACTGCAATGTTGTGCTAAGCTGATCTGATCCAATCTGTTGTGGTTCTGCTTGTGTGTGAGCTAAGCTAAGGTTTAAGTAGGCACTATGAATTGGTTTTGGCTATTGTTTCTGATTGAATCTGTTGGTCTGATGGGGGACGCCTGGTGGTTTGCTGGGTAGAATCTGCTGGGTTGGCCTGCCTGCTCTGTCTTTCTGATCTGCTACTAATGCCACATCTGATATGTTCTGCTCTGTCCCTTAGTGGTTTGATCTGTTTTGTTTGTTTCGTTTTTTTTTGTTTTTTGCTCTGCATGTTGGGTTCTCACCAACTTGGAGCTTGGAGTTTGTGTTAGCAGATGATTTGGTGTTCATCTAGGTGCCAACCTAGTTGGGATTTGAATGTTTCACTGTGATGCATTTTGCAACCTCCTCTTTATTGATATACGTTATCATACTCTGTATGTTTTTTCATCAATAAAGCTTCTTTTTTTTGCTGATCAAAAAAATAAATAAATAACTGGCCATGATCTATGGGTCTTTGCCTACAGTACACTAAATCTTTACAACTTGTTCACAATGTCAAAATAGCCATAATAAAAAGTAACAAAATTTGTTTAAGTCTCAATCACGGGTCATAAAAAGACATTTTACACTAAATGGTAACTAATTGTAACATGTATATATACGAGGCTCAATATTTTAATGATGGAATCTCATTATTAATAAATTATACAAATTGAATGAATGTATGGACATCTTAAGGAGGTCAAGACACAATCAGTTTTTCTCAAAAGCTCACCTGAAAAATATTAATGAATGAAATGAGATAATTTGTAATATAATAATACATTTAAACAAGTAATGACAATTTGAAAATTAATTATTTAAGAATTTAATCTTGCATTTGAAAATAAGAGCACAAAGAAAATCTCATTTCCAAAATTCTTAATTTTCGGTACCAAATGGTAGTAACAACATAAAGGTTTCAAACTTAGGATCATGATGGGGTGGCACTTGTGCCTTTTTCTGAAGTCAATCTGGTTAAAGTCACTCGAATGCATCATGACTCTTTTAAATCGTTGAGAATTACAGTTATTATTGTCTCTCTAATATCTTTTTTTTAGTGGCCCAAATCACTCCACACAAAATGTATTTCCTAAAATAAAGTACAAAATAATCATTATAAGAGATCAGGGTCATTTTACACAAATATATATATATTTTCTAAACTTTTGTGCCATATATATTCATAGGACGAAGTTTTATTATGCCAAAATGGTGTTTAAAAGACGTATTTTAAAAACAATTATAAAACATGTATCATGTGATGATGTTTGAAAAGAAAGAATACTCATATTTATAAAAATGTAAAATTTATTTTATCTCTCTATGGTTTGATCGAGTTGTATTTTATCTATTTTTATTTTTTTATTATAAAGAATAGTTACATAATTCTCATGTAATTTTGAACTAAATTGTAACACTAACTCCATTAACTTTAGTGATATAAAGACGATTATACTCTTCTTATTCTTTCTCTACATCTAATTTTATTTATAAAAGATCAAACTAAAAATAAAAAATCAAAATCAAATACTTTCAGTTACGAAACTTTGATTTTTTTTCTTAATTTTTAAAATTTTAACCTACTTACTAATTTAATCAAATATTAAATTATAAATTATTTACATACATATACAATTATCTATACACATGTTATGTGTATGAACAAAATAGTAGATTCATATATATATATATATATATTAAGAATGGATGGCTGATTTTAATTATTGTTTATTAACCTTTTAATGTAATTATATTTTAGATCAAATTAATCATAAATATTTAATTATTTGTTGTAATTCTTAACATTTTAATCTTATTTTAATCTAATTATATTTTAGATTAATCTTTAATTATTATTTATTTTATATTTTAATTTAATTATTTTTTTAAATCAATTAATAATTATATTTTATTTGTTATATCAATTCTTAATTATATTTTATATTTTAGATTAGTTGTTAATTATATTTTTATTTTAATTTAATTAACATCTTAACATGCATGGTCATTTGTGCCTTTTTCAAAGTTAGTTTTGGAGGGAAATACGGGAAATTCTATTTTTACACATCTAATTACCTCAGTGCATACACTTAATGAAATATTATTTTAATGTCAATTATTATTATTATTATTATTTTTTTTTTTATCAGCAAAAAAAGAACCTTTATTGATGAAAAACCATACAAAAAATGTGATTATATCAAATAAATTAGGGGAAGAGCAGCAAGCATCATAGCAAACTAACCCAATCCCAACTAGATTGGCACCAAGAAGAGAGCCCAATCATCTGCAAACTCAACCCCAGGAGTTTGGTGAGGAACCAAACCCAACAAGAAACAAACAAGAGGAATAAATAAGACAAGAACAGAGGCAAGCTAAAAGCAGCAACAAGTATGCTAACATCCCAAAATCACCCAACAGATCCCTATCAGCCCAGCAGACACAATAGCTCACAGCAAGGGACACATTTCAGCTCACCCAATAGCTCACAGCAAGGGACACATTTTAGTTCACACAATAGCCCACTGCTAGGCCTAGAGAACTTGCAACCAAGCACACATCATGAATCCACTAGAAAACTTACACCAGACCTTAGACCAAACAACATTAGACCTTGCAGCAGCACCACAGACCTTCTCAAGTTGATGCACATAGTGATGCCCAAACTCAAGTTGAGTAATTCAACCCCTAGGCATACAGACCTTATGCCAGCAGCAAACCTTACTCCACACCCCAACAGTGATTCAGACCAACTGATAGACCTATTCACCAGAACCAAATCCTTGCAGTAGAACATTCCTTTTACAATAAAACAAAATAGAAAATAAGCCCACATCTAGTTAATCAAGGAAGTTGAGGTATACCTTGCATTGTTAGGGAGCTAAGCCCACATCCAAATAATTTCAACATCTCTAAGTTTTCAAGCATGAGGCCTTGTATGAGCAATATACCACCAGCATTAGCATTAGCATCCAGCTGCACAGCCTATCTATTTGCAACCTCCACTCATCCTCATACACCAATAGACCTCCAATGCCATGCAATAGACTAGCAGCCAACCAGCAGCATACACCAGCAGGCTCAAACAGCATAACAAACCATTGGTAGCATAACATTAGGACTCTGCAAATTGGAGCAATCTTCCCCGACCAAATTAGCCACAACAACAACTCGATCAGCCAACAATGAACATACCCACAGCAGCAACTCCATCTTCATCAGCAGCTCAGAACCTCTGTTATCAAACCTAGACTCCGCAACCAATAAACAGAACAAAAATAACCCCAACAGTAACAAACAACCTCAGCGAAGACACTTCCTAACTTGCTGCAAATTGGTCATCAACTCATGCACTGAATAGAAACAACCTCTAGACACAGCTTTAAACCATAATACAACTCTTGTCTTTATCAGTTCTGTCAGCTCGTCCAACATAGGCTGTTTTCCATTAAAAGCACACTCATTCTGCATCTTCCAAATCGACCAGAAAGTGGCTAATGGGATAGCCTTCCAAAGATTATCTTCAATCTTCCCCCATTTAAACCGACGCCACCAAACCAGTAAAGCCTCAACATTTTGAGGAGATACCCACTGCATATTGCACCACTTTAGTAAATTGGACCATAATTTCCAAATAACAGGGCACAATAACATAACATGGTTAATAGTTTCTACTTCCCCAATACCAAAAACACACTTAGATCTAGCATTGTGATTCAAGATCCCCAATCTTTGTAGATATGCTCTAGATTTAATTTTATCTTTCCAAACAAGCCAACAAAAAAATTTTACTTTAGGGGGAGAGATATTCTTCCAAATGAACCCAGAAAACATCAAAATCTTGCCAGATGTAATCCTGTTGTATGCTACAGCAACGTTAAACATGCCAGATTATGAAGCCTTCCAAACCAAAGTATCTGCTTTGTCTACCAAAATTGGGGGACTGTTATTCAAGAGCTCAAAGAGTCTATCTACTTCTAATTCCTCCCAGGCCCGCAGTCTTCTCCTAAACCTCAGATCCCATCTTGACGTAGTCCTTTTCCTTTCAACCATATGATCTATAGAAACCCCTTTCTCCGTTGATAGCTCAAAAATTTTGGGAAACTCCTCCTTAAAAAAAATTTCACCAATCCAATGGTCATTCTAGAATCGGATTCTATTGCCATTTCCCACTTCAACAACACAGTTACCCATATAAAAATTGAACAACTGAGGGTTACTATCAGCCATATTAAGAATATCACCCCAAAGTTTCGATCTCTACTCTCCTGCCGCAGCAAAAGGTAACCATCACCCACCTGTGCTGCCATATTTGCTAATTAAAATTGATTTCCACAATGCCCGGTCTTCACACCCATACCTCCACCACCATTTAGTTAATAAGCAATCATTAACCATCCCCACCTTCCTAATTCCCAAACCCCCATTGCCTTTGCTCTTTGTAACCTCTTCCCAATTTACCAAATGCAGCTTCTTTTTAACCTCTGATCCTCCCTACAAAAATCTAGCCTGGATCCTGTCTAGAATTCTTGCTACACTCACAGGCATTTTAAAGACTGATAGGTAATAGATAGGTAGAGATGACAGCACTGCCTTCACCAGTGTTAGTCTACCTCCAAAAGATAAAAGCTTCCTTTTCCAAGAGGCTAGTTTTGCCTTGAATTTGTTGATCACAGGCTTCCAGGTACTTTTCCTCCTTGGACTTGCACCAAGAGGTAACCCAAGATACATAAAAGGTATCTTATGGCACATCCAATTCAATTGTTTCGCATATAGTTCCCCTTCATCTTCTGGGACCCCTACCCCGCAAACATGACTTTTATGGAAATTAATCTTCAACCCCGATATCACCTCAAAACACCTTAGTATTCTTTTTATATTTTGCACTCTATCCCATCTGCTTCACAGAATACTATTGTGTCATCTGGAAATTGTAGGTGACTGACATTCACTTCCCTATAACCAATTCCCGCACCTTTTATGAACCCCAATGATTTAGCTCTTTGGAACAGCATATTCAAACCTTCAGCCACAATGATGAAGAGAAATGACCATAATAGACATCTACTAACACCCATAATATTATATGAAAATATTCTCTGTATACATCTTTTAAAAGCAAAAAAATCTCAATGTACACATTTTGAGTAAAAAAAAAATTAACCCTAATTTTTTTCATTGTTGTCACTTTGGTTGCTACACACTATACTCTTCTATTGCTTGCAAAGTAATACTCTCATAGAAACTCTCATATTGCTTTAATATCTAGATTTATACTCTACTAGTGATGAAAATCTTAGTTTTTTCTTACAAAACTTTTTTTTTTCTTTTTGCGGTTTTCAGTCGGACAACCAGTGCCGAATTATTTCATTATATTCAGACATTAACTACCAAATTATTTCATTATATTTGGACATCACCGGCTGAAAGTTTGTTATTTTATTTTTTTTTTTTTGGAACAAATTTGTCGAACTAATCACTTTTATTCGGAAGTTAAGTTTCGAATTAAATGTATAATTTCAGAAAACCAGTGCTAAAACTGAAAAACATAATAAAAATAAAAATAAAACAAGAAAAAAAATGAGGGTTTTATGGCAATGGGGGCACAAAGATCTGGAAATGGTAAATGTAATAACAAAATGGTAAATGCAATAATAAAATGAAAAGATATCTCATATTCAATAATATTTTGGAGAGTTTTCAATGGTATTTTTAATGGAGGTTCAATAAGGTCTTAATGGAGGATTTTGTCTTATATTCACTTCATTTCAATTCATACTGTGATCTTAAATAGTCTTCACGTGGGTCTACAAATTTGGAAGCAGGGTCACTTAACAAGTGTGGAAATGAAGGTTAAGTAGTGTATATACAATAATTATGAGTGAAATGTATAATTGTAACTTTTGATGTGTGGATTGGGAAAATTAATTAATAATCAAATTAATAAATATATATTGAGAGAAAATATGTTTTAAAATAGGGAGACTTATTTATAAGTCCTATTTCAGACACTTATACTATGTTAAGTCCTGTGTAATTTCTTATAGAGTTTCAAGTCCTATTTAGATAGGAATATATTCCATAAGATTCTATGAGCTGTAAATAAATGATATTAATATACTATTATACACTATAATGGCAAAACCATATATAGGAAATTGAATGTTACAATAGGTCATATCTATATGAATGTGAATTTCAAAATACACGAACAAGTAACATTTTCACATTCAATTTAAAAAATCAAAAACCTAGTAAGTTTGCGAAACGTAACGTGACACATTACGTTATGTTTATGTAGGTGTCACGTTACGTTACGTTTATGTAGGTGTCACGTCACGTTACGTTTATGTAATGTCCCATCTGATATGGTCACGTCACGTTACATTTATGTACGTGTAACGTTACGTTTTGCAAACTTAATGAGTTTTTAATTTTTTAAATTGAATGTGAAAATGTTGCTAGTTTATGTTAGTGTCACGTTACGTTTCATATAAATATGATCTATGGTAACATTCAATTTCCTATATATGGTTCTGCCATTATTTATGATATTAACAACTAATATTGAGGGTAAATGTGCATTTTGAAATTCAAATTCAAATTCATATAGATATGATTTATGGTAACATTTAATTTCCTATATATGTTTTTATCATTATTTATGATATTAACAACTAATATTGAGGGTAAATATGTCAACAAACTTTCCACATGACTTATAGGAACATAAATTTTTTAGTAAGACCATATATAGTATAAGTCTCCCTAATAAAACTTATAAATAATTTTCCCTTTAAAATAATTAAGTGGGTAAAAATAAAAATTTTCGAGAAATAATTCATTTCCTCACCAGACTTATCTCAAAGGGAAGTGCACATCAAATTTACAGTTTAGTTCAAAATTACAATAGAAATAAGTAGTCTTTTATAAATGATACAGAAATAATGTCAAACTGGAGGGATATGGAGGACCTTTTCCTTTTTAAAATAAATGATTTTGAGTGATACGTATCTTCCAATAATTTTTCTAAGGACACTGATAAAAAAGTGTTTTATAAGTAACAAATGATTACATAATACATCTCTCTATTCTCAGCGAAAAGATGAGTACAAGTGCAAAAATCAGACAGATTTTAGGATACGTGTGGAAAATTTTATGATGTTAAAGGATGCATATCATATGTCTTTTATTATAAAAATATGTAAAGTGAATGTGAAACTGATCTAAACTAAAGGAGGATATGGAGGATTTTTTTCCTTTTTAAAATAAATGACAGGCTAGGCTACCATGTTGCCAATTCCGTGCACAAGCCACTAATTTAGGAGTTGTTTTAGATATTTTAAATAAGTATATATTTTGATATTTTATGAAATATAAATTGAGTTTAAAGTGATGTGATAGAAAAGTGATGTGACTTAAATAAGATGATATGATTTAAATAGAATAATGACTTTTTAACTTTTTAACATTTTTAAGAAATGTCAAACCTAATCATATTTATTTATTTCTCCTCTTCTTTTTTCTCCTTCTAGCAAAAACCGACTTCGCTTTCTGTTTGTGTCAAATTTTTTTGTTTCCCTCACAATTTGCATTTTCATTTTCATTTTCATCTATGTTCTCTCTTCTACCCTCTATTTCTCTGTATTCCACAACCAAACCTAATTTATGATCGAAAATCAGAGGTTGTTTGGTTTAATTTTTAAATTATTTTTAGACGGATTTTTATTTGTCTTTATTTATTTATTAATTTTTATACTTTTATCAAGTTTTGTTAATTTTTAAATATATAAAGATTAGATATATTTTAAAAAGTAAAAAAAAAAAAAAGATCACTAAAAACAAATGAAAAACTGAACAAAAATGCATACAATTTTTTTTTTTCAATATTTTTTTTTCTTATGATATTTTTTTACTAAATGTAAACAAAAATTTATCATAAAATCTTACACTTTGAGAGTTTTGTTGCAAATTGCAATGTGATCCATTTGTCCCGTATTGTTAGATTTTTTTATAAAAATATCATGTTTTGAACTAGAGGAATCAATGTACACTACAAGAAAAGTAGGTATAAAACACGGAATTTTTTGTGACGACGTGTATACCGTCGCAAAAAGTAATCTTTTGCGACGGCATATGAAGCCGTCTTATATAAATGTTTTCTGCAACGGTAGTTTCCCAGTCGCTAATAAGCACACAACAAAAAGTCTCTTAAATACGGAAGTATTCACGACGCACTGTGTACCGTCGCAAAAATATTTTTTTTTGAGACGGGTGAAATTTACCGTCGCAAATAGTAGACATTTGTGACGGGAATTCTCTGTCGCAAGAAAAACCCTTATTAAAATGGCGTCGTTTTAATGAATGGATTTGATCATTTGTGACGGTTTTTCTATACCATCGCAAATAGTACTGAAAAATTTCATCTCCCTCCTTCAGCCGAAATGGCGCTCGATCAAAATATCCAAAACCCCTAAAATCCCTAACACCATTCTCCCTCAAAACCCCCAAAATCCCTAACACCATTCTCCTTCAAAACCCCCAAAACCCCTAAATCCCTAAATCCCTAAAATCCCTAAATCGAGTTCGTGTATCACAATCAAAGAGACGAGTTCGAGTTCCCAAAGTGACGACGATCTCTCTCTCTCGACGAGCGACGACAGTGAAGGCTAGCAGTGTTCGAGTTCACCGATGATCACAGCGACGATGGCGAGTGTTCACCGACGATCTCTCTCTTGACGAGTGACGACAGCTAGCGGTGGTGCGGCGACGGCGTATTAAGATCTTTCTCCCTCGCGCGAGCTCAGTCAGTATGCTTTCTCTCTCTCTCTCTCTCTCTCTCTCTCTCTCTCACACACACACACACACACACATACACACACACTGATATATATATATATATATAATTTTCTTCCCCTGTATGCTGATAACTGGTGACATATGTTAACACACTGATTCTGTTCGTGGTACATGATGATTCATGTCGGTTTTCAATTCTTACAAAGTTACAAAAACATGTCTTTGTTTGGATGGTCCATGAGAAGGAATCTATACAATTTGGAATTAATTAAATCATATTCTTGAAAGAATATCATGTGGCCAGTATTACTGTGCGCTTGTGGACTTCCTAATTCCCTAACACATAACAAGTGGAAGTTAGCGGTTTAAAATTTTAATTTTTTGTTTAGGATTATTTTATTCATTCAGAGTTCTTTTCAAGAAGAGAAACTAGGAGAGTTACATATTAGGGATGAAGGTGAGAGTGAAAGGCCACTGTGCTTACTGAAGAGAATAGATATTTGATGTCCATGGGGTCTCAATTTTTAAATTCTCTCTATTCTATCATGGACAAAATTCAGAGGTTTGACAAACCTCTGAAATTGAAATAAATGAGCCTTGATTGTCAACTTAGATATTCTTCTCAGGGAAATGCCTAATGGAGCAGCTTTGTGTAACATCTTTATATTGTGTGTGGGACTTTGGTATCTGTCTCTGTTTTACGAAATAGTATCGGGATGTGTATCCATATTAGTGATACGGTATATGTTGGCCAATATTGGAGAGCGGTGGACAATGACCTATATGATATGTAATGTTACAAATTACAATCGATATTTAAAACCCTTTCTCAAGAATTCTTTTGCAAATACAGTTCACAACCCTTTGAAAGTGAAATAAATGAGCCTTGCATGCTAATAATATTGTCTTTTATTTATCAAAAAAAAAAATGCAACTAAGATATTCTTCTCACGAAAACACCTAATGGACCAGCTTTGTGCAACATCTTTATATTGTGTGGGAGACTTTGGCATCTGTTTCAAGATTTCTTTTGCAAATACTGTTGATTAAACCTCTGGAATTTAAATAAATAAGCATTGCATGTCAACTCAGATATTCTTCTCAAGAAAACACCTAATGGACTAGCTTTGTGTACTGTCTTTATATTTTGTGTGGGAGACTTTGGTATGTGCCTCAAGAGTTCTTTTGCAAAATATAGTTGATCACATTTTGTCTTTGTTAATTTGAGGTATCATACCAACTCTTGCAATGATATGTAACCAATCTTGATGGAAGTTTTTAGAAACCAAGTTTTTTAACATAGTTGCATTTTACAATATTTACATTAGCATTAGTCTTTTTATATGCCATACAGTTTCTGAACATCCCTATTCCTAACCTCAGTGAGAACGTGATAGGAACTATTTCCACGTATTCAATGGGTTTGAAGGCCTTAAGGGTGACTGTAACAGGCTCGCAAGGGACTCGCCGGGTTACAGTTCGGACTCCCTTTTTTGTTTGTTGCGGTTCTTAATCAGAACCAAAGAGTCCAACTCTGGCAAATCGTTTTGAGAAAAACAGATTTTGAAAAGAAGTGCCAAACATGGACTGCTTTGCGGAATCTGAGTCGCCACCTAAATATTTTTTAATGGGAAAATTTAGGAAACCCTGACTTGGTGCCAAAGGCCATGTGTCCGTCATCACCAAAGTTGTCTTGGCTCGGGAGCTTGGGTACGATCGGGGAAGGTCAGCTATGAGCACCCCCTTTCGCCCGGTCCGAAGACCAGCCTCTACTAACCATGATATCCGATTTTGAAAACATTACGTGTTCTTATTCCGGTTATTAGCCTAGAATTACTATGTTATGCGCACAGCAAACAAGTATAGACTAGATTGCCTAATTTGGAAACAAGCATCGCATATCCGTTTGTTTTTGAAAAGCGCTTTGGAATTTGCTACTCGCAAGTAGGCTAAAGTACGGATTTCAATGAGTTTTTCCAACTCAAACAATCCAACCTTCACCCACAGGCATTCAAACAGTTTATCTCATATAACCACTTAGCCACATGGTAAGCATACTGTCATGTTAACATTCACACGCATGCGAAATGCTAAAGCATAAATACTTACATTGTACTCCGTGACAAAACAATAAACTAGTTAGCAAACATGCATGTCCTAGTTCATGTTAAGTGGCTAATGCAACACATGCAAGGATGCAGTTAGAGTAGGCTCGGCTAACCCTAAAATGGCATGTGAAATGCATAGATAGCATGTATTCAAATTGGAATTGAAAATACAATGCAGTTAGCATGATGTCCCGAGCCCTGTGCATGCAAGACAAATGCATGAATGCACGCATGCATAACATGAGATATGCTAATTTAGACGTGCCCTAATACTAACCATCAAAAGCATGTAAGTAAAAGGGAAGAAAGAAGTGGGGATTGGAAGACATGCACACACTCACCCACACTTATTACAGATTTGCCCTCGCCTGGAGGGACCAAAAGAATATAATACAGTCCGAATAACGAATTAACTGTTCTAGCTAATTAAATTATTACAGACCAATTAAATTAATTAAACAAATTTATTAATCTAATTGAAATAGTAAAACTGCCTCGCGAAGAGGGCCCAATGCAATGTATGCTCGGGTCCTGCTCGGAATCGCACTGCCATGCATAGGCTGCATCTGTTTTCCCTGCTATACACCTTTGAAGACTGCCAAAGTCTCAGGAATGCCTCTCTGGACATTGGGGGACACCACCGGCGGAGTAGAATAGCCACCGGCTGCAGTATGTGATCATCGGCTGGAAATAAGGCTATCGGCCACCAATACACTGCCGGTCGGCATTAAATATTGCCGGTCGGCAAAGAATGCCTGCAGAACCTACAACTCACAGCAGCAGAGGATAGAACTTGCATGGCAATGTAATTCAAGCAATATATGCACCAATCATGCCCCTTATCATGTTTATGACTCAAAGGGACATGTGCCTCGATTCTCGGACCACTAATCACGCATTTCCATGCATGATGGCCCAAAGAATCAAGTGTGCAACTTCAATTTCAAATGCAATGCAAACCACATAATCACATAGGAGGGCCAACCTCTATCACACTCACTTCAAGAGGCCAAGCATGCATGCTAATGCCATGCAATCCTAGGCATGTTAGCTAGCATGCAACATGGCAATACAAGGCACTCATGCAAGCATACAAGCAAACATGCAAGGTAAGCATGCAAACTAAGCAAAAGGGTGGACTTAAACATGAATTAGGAAGCTCTAAATAGGCCCAAAATAGTATCCATAATGCTAAGTAATGAGGACTAAAACATACACACACATGCACATGTTATGGTCCAACACTTAAGGCATACCAAAGAGGCAATGGACTACACTTAGTACAACCACACATGGCAATACTTAAGCGACCAAAAATAGAGTTTTAGCACATAAAACAAAGCCCAAAAGACCACCTAGATGGCATCTAAATGGTTTGAATTCAAAGGCATGCACAAATGCTAAAACATGGAGCATGCAAGACAAGCTTTCAAAGCTTCAAAGAGGCATCCAAGGCAAGCATATGAGCATGTCAAAGGGACTAAAATGATGTGCTAAGTGGTTCCAAACCACTAAATTAATGCAAGCAACACATGCTACACATTTATATACTTAAGGCTAACAAGCCCAAATGCAAAGGAGTTATACTAAGCATGCCAAAATCGACCCAAGCAACTATGGGCAAACTTTAAACATGGCAAAATAAGCACAAAATCTTCACAAGAGCAAACCTAAAACATGCTAGAATAAAGGTTTACAACCTAAAGCATATTAAGGCAATAACAAGGCATTACATGGTAGGTATGCTAAGCATGTATGGTGTACCAAAACCAACTTACAAAGATGTTAGATCATGGCATAATAAGCATGAAACACAGCTATGGCATGATCAACAAACACTCAAACATGATGCTCCCTCAAGAGGCTAAAAAGTGCCCTTTTCAAGGACAACAAGGAGAGGAGGTGGCCCTCTCCTTCTTGAGACTTCAAGGCACCATCCTCACCACTGAAATCTCTCAAGATTTTAGTGGTGAGGAGGTCCAAGCACCAAAGTCTCGGAGCTCACCAAAAATGGCACAAAATGGGACCTCTCAAGGCCTAAGGGTGGTCAAATACCTCCAAACCACAAATCACTCTTAACAAACAATCAAGAGGGCTTAAAAATAGAACTTTTTTGTATTATACACTAAGCACAAAAACATCTCTAAGATAGGCTAACAAGCTATGCAAAAATGGGGTAAAAAGGACTAGTTTCTTACCCTTGAAGCCTTTCTTCACAAAAGATGATCTTGTTGCCTCCTTGAGCTCCAATCCAGCCAAGAACACTAAGAACAAACCTCTGGTCCTTCAAAAGCCAAGGAAAGGTGAAAGACTAGGTGTTTGTGTGCAATAGTATGGACAAAAGCACCTAGAACGTAAACAAGGGAGATATAGAGATAGGTTATGTATAGAACTCAAACCCTAAAACCAGAGCTTCTCCTCTGTGTTTTTCTCACAAAATTCTCCAACCCTAAAGCCAAGAGAAGTGCCCTTCTCTTATAGGCAACAATCTTGTAAAGCTTATACAACAAGCTTACAAGGAGGGCATCCCTCCATACACGTGTATGGAGGGGAACAAAAATGCCACACAGCTGTCCTAAAATATCTGCAAAAGAAGATGAACAGTAGTCGGCTGCTCAAAATTGCCATTTTGACAAAATTGATGGCCGACCGGCCAAAAAGAGTGCCGGTCGGCCAAATATATGGCCGATGGACACAAACAACAGCCGGTGGCCTCAAGCCACGGCCGGTGATGTGTGGGGAGACCTCACAAGGCATCCCCTGCCCTTCCAAGGCAAACACAAGTGTTTGGTACAAAACCAGACACAAAACGGTCGAGTTCGGAGATCCTGAGGCAAGGTGCGTAGCCGAGACCTCCGGGAACTCCAAACGAACACAAACATAGATAATCACCGAGTGTTCAAGCGGTGACGTCCAAGTCTTGAGGACGGTCAAAAATGGGGTGTCTACAGTGACAGTGTCATCCTAGATCAAGTTATCATTGATGCCCTGCTTTGTGGGGGCCTCTTCTGAATTACCTGCTATTTTTTGTGGGCCGCAAGTTGGCCAATCATGAGTATTTTATTCTTAAGCATTTGATACTAACTTCAATTTCTTTTCTTCTAATATCGTAGACGATGGTGAAGTCTTTTGAGGTGACTAAGTTACCAGGAACATAGTTAATATTTTACATTATGTTTGTGTGGTCAGCGTGTACTTTTTTCTTGCTTTTTGTTGTTTTGATGTGGGCTTTACTGTGCTCTGATATCTTCTCTATGGGTTTGCAGTTAGATCTGCAAAGCTCATTGCGTGCAAACAATGGGTTGTTGCTGGTGCTGATGACATGTATATTCGTGTTTACAACTACAATACAATGGACAAGGTCAAAGTATTTGAGGCACACACGGATTATATTAGGTGTGTGGTTGTTCATCCTACACTTTCATATGTGCTGTCATCGTCTGATGGCATGCTTGTAAAGCTTTGGGATTGGAAGAAGGACTGGGTGTGTACTCAAATTTTTTAGGGTCATTCTCATTATGTTATACAAGTGATATTTAATCCGAAAGACACCAACACATTTGCAAGTGCATCTCTTGATCGCACTATAAAGGTATGAATTGGATTGTCTGTTACTAACTTGTTAACTACAATTTCGTATAATTTGGTATAAAGCACATGCACACATTGATAAATTTGTTTTTGTTTTCCTTTTTTTCAGATTTGGAATCTTGGCTCTCCTGACCCAAATTTTACATTGGATTCCCATTTGAAAGGGGTAAATTGTGTTGATTACTTCACAGGTGGTGACAAGCCTTATCTTATAACTAGTTCTGATGATCATACTGCAAAGGTTTGCTACCTATTTTCCTTTTTCTTCTTCTTCCTTGTTGGGTTCATGTACATGTACAATGTGAAAATATTTTTGGCTATATTCTATGAAAACAGGTGTGGGACTATCAAACCAAAAGTTGTGTCCAGACACTAGACGGGCACACCTACAATGTTTCAGTTGTTTGTTTTCACCTTGAACTTCCCATTATAATTACTGGTTCTGAGGATGGTACTGTTCATATATGCCACATTACTACCAACTTTGCTTGGTAAATATAGCCGAATAATTACCAATCTTATAAATTTCAATTGCAATGTTAATTTTTTTTATCTTGGCAGCGACACTTTGCAAGTTGCAAATTCCTTTGTAGCTTATTTGTAAAGATGGAGTTTTTATAGAATAGGTTCAATTGGTTTGAATTTTTGGAATTAAAATTATAAAAAATACACCAGCGAACTAAATTTGAGTTTATTTCATTTTATTTCACACAGTAGTTTTTTAGTTTTTATGTTTACATTGTTGAAAATATAATAAATTTGAGTTTTTGGTTGTGCTGGTCTTTCTAAACTTGCCGTACTGTTTTCATTGATTTGCAGCCTTGTGAACACACTGAATTATGGTCTTGAAAGAGTGTGGGCTATTGGATATATGAAAGGTTCACACCAGTGAGTTATGTATTTATTTAGTTTGGTGGGTGGGGGAGGTTGGTGGGGATGATCTTTTTTTGTATAGGTTTTGGAGTTCTAGGGACATATTCAGATTCCTTACTAGTAGATTCGTGAGCTTGTTTTGTTCACAAACTTTAATGTGGTTATCCTTTGGATGTCAAAGTCTGGGATTTAAGGCATGAAGGGATAGAAAGAAGTCATGCTTAAATTGTCTAATTAACCAATAATTAAAGTTGGAAGTGGTTGTGGTTGAATTGAGTTATTGCTTTTATTGAATAGAATATTGCAATTTCAAGGAAGAAAATTTAACTACTCTTGCTAAATTTGTTGAATGTATCCTTGAATGTGTTTAACACTTCTCTTTCTGCAACTTCGTTTTCTATTGCCGTTGTATTCTCTGGATAGGGTTGTAATTGGTTATGATAAAGGAACCATTATGGTAAAAATTGGTCGAGAGGAACCTATAGCTAGTATGGACAATAGTGGAAAAATCATATGGGCTAAGCACAATGAAATTCAGACTATTAATATTATGAGTGTTGGTGCAGATTATGAGGTTTGATTCAATTTTGTTCTCATCTTTTTCTGAATAAAACTACAACGATTTCTACTCAAGGTGATATTGAAATTCACTGTGCTTTTTTCTTCTCAAGTTACTGATGGAGAAAGATTACCTTTGGCAGTGAAAGAGTTGGGGACCTGTGATCTTTACCCACAAGTGAGTTGGCCTTCTTTGGATGTAGTAGATATTATTTGATATGTTGTGTGATGATTTGAATTTTCACACTAGTGAGCTGGCCTTCTTTTGGAAGTAGCACTTCTGCTATAATTTTTTGATTGAAATACTAAAGCATGCAAAGATATCTGGTAGAATAACTTCAATACAGTTCATTAGTGATTCAAGATGTACGAGTTTGTTGCTCATGCTTTAAATGTTTGGCTGCTTCATATGCTAAATAAACATGGATACCCGCCATGTCTTGTTGTCTAAATTATCTAACACTTGAAATCTTGGATACATTAAGAGAGATGAGATCAGCATGACCTAGTTTTTATCATTATTAACTTAGGATAGAATGTTGTTTCTATAGAATTTGCCACTTGGTCATCGGTGCTTGCACTTGTTTTAAAGTATGTTGGAAATAACATAACAAATTTCAAGGGTTTTTCTATGAAACTTTGGTTGAACTGTTGATATGGGCTTGAATAACTTTTCTTTGCTTGGCACTACTGTTGGGGAAGCATTAGACAATAGATGTGCAACTACATATCGCCAAAATCACCAAACGGCGTCGATTTGGCATGAAACTTGGCACATATGACCGCCTAGGCATGAGAGACTTGTGGGAGAAGACGGGACTCCAATCGGGTTCCCGGTTTCAGAGTTAAAGTCAGATTTCACTCTAGGCAAACTAGTTCCTTAAGAAACTTGAATTCAAGGTGTTGACACCCCAAAATACCAAACGGCATCGGTTTGGCACGAAACTTGGCACACACGACCACCTAGGCACGAGAAACTTGTAGGAGAAGACGGGACTCCAATCGGGTTCCTAGTTTGAGAGTTAGAGTCGGATTTCACTCTAGGCAAGCTAGTTCCTTAAGAAACTTGAATTCAAGGTGTTGACACCCCAAAATACCAAACGGAGTCAGTTTGGCACGAAACTTTGTACACATGACCGCCTAGGCACGAGAAACTTGTGGAAGAAGACGGGACTCCAATCGGGTTCCCAGTTTGGGAGTTAGAGCCAGATTTTACTCTAAGCAAACTAGTTCCTTAAGAAACTTGAATTCGAGGTGTTGACGCCCCAAAATCACCAAACGGGGTTGGTTTGGCACAAAACTTGACACACAGGACCGCCTAGGCACGAGAAACTTGTGGGAGAAGACGAGACTCCAATCGGGTTCCCGGTTTGGGAGTTAGAGCCGGATTTCACTCTAGGCAAACTAGTTCCTTAAGAAACTTAAATTCGAGGTGTTGACGCCCCAAAATCACCAAACAGCGTCAGTTTGGCACGAAACATGGCACACATGACCACCTAGGCATGAGAAACTTGTGGGAGAAGACGGGGCTCGAATCGGGTCCCCGGTTTGGGAGTTAGAGCCGGATTTCACTCTAAGCAAACTTATTCCTTAAGAAACTTGAATTCGAGGTGTTAACGCCCCAAAATCACCAAACGGGGTCAGATTAGCAAGAAACTTGGCACACACGACTGCCTAGGCATGAGAGACTTGTGGAAGAAGATGGGGCTTCAATCGGATTCCCGGTTTAGGAGTTAGAGCCGGATTTCACTCTAGGAAAACTAATTCCTTAAGAAACTTGAATTCGAGATGTTGACACCCCAAAATCACCAAACGGGGTCGGATTGGCACGAAACTTGGCACACACGACCGCCTAGGTACGAGAAACTTGTGGCAGAAGATAGGGCTCGAATCAGGTTCCCGGTTAGGGCGTTAGAGCCGGATTTCACTCTTGGCAAACTAGTTCCTTAAGAAACTTGAATTTGAGGTGTTGACGCCCCAAAATCACCAAACGGCGTCAGTTTGGCACGAAACTTGGCACACACGACCGCATAGGCACGAGAAACTTGTGGTCGAAGACGAGACTCCAATTGGGTTCCCGGTTTGGTAGTTAGAACCAGATTTTACTCTAGGCGAACTAGTTCCTTAAGAAGCTTGAATTCGAGGTGTTGACGCCCCAAAATCACCAAACGGGGTTGGATTAGCACGAAACTTGGCACACACGACCGCCTAGGCACGAGAGACTTGTGGGAGAAGACGAGACTCGAATCGGGTTCCCAGTTTGGGAGTTAGAGCTGGATTTCTGTCTAGCCAAAATTATTTACTTAATTATCTTTGTAATTATATAGTAATTAATTTTTTGTGCTTTTTTGTAATTAAAATATTAACACATAATTATATTATCATTAATTATTTTTATTTTTTGTTTTCAGATATTTCCCTAGTAACAGTTTGCTTCTTGTGGAATGCAGACGTGTGAAGATTGCGATTAACTTTTGTTTTTGTTACCCACAGAAGAATCATGACAAAAACTTTTATTTTTAATTTACGTTATGTTGAATTGTGAGCAACATTATGTATTTAAACATTGTATATGTATTATGCAACATTATATAGTGGGATAATTTTGTTGATGTATTGGTATGAATTTAAGAATATTTTTTATTATGGATGAATTGTTATTTTTATACTGAAATTTTTATGTTATTATGCAATTATTGGTTTATTTTTCAGTTTTTTTTTCATTTAATACAGGTAATTTTCATATTTTTAATAATTTTATTGCAAATTTTTTTGTTTTTTTGTTTTTTCGTTTTTTTTTTTTTGAGACCGCACCACACCGTCTCAAAAGATATTGGCAACAGCTGAAAAAAAAAACCTTTTGTGATGGTATTATTTGCTGTCGTAAATAACCTTTTAGAGACGGCGTTGTCGTGCTGTCTCAAATAAACGTTTAGCGACGGCAGGTTATCCGTCGCAATAAAACACTTTCGCGACGGCAACACAGTGTTGTCTCAAAAAATTCCAGATTTTTACATATTAATGGCGACGGCGGAATTTCATCTCAAAAAGGCAACTTTGTTGTCGCAAAAAAAAGATGACGGCATTGTGCCGTCGCTAAAAGTCATCTACCGTCGCAAAAAAGCTTTTGAGACGACATTTTGAGTATTTGCATGCCGTCGCAAAAAGTCAAATTTTTTGTAGTGGTAATTTATTCATTACACTGATGATCTTTATAATTTTTTTAACCATTATTTGATCCCTTTAGCTTTTGATTTTTTTTCCTCTCTCATTTAAAATGATCATGGTGTATAATGAGAGGACACTTTATTAAACTCCGTGGACTATTTGTCTAATTCATTCTTAAAATTACAAAACTACCCATACTCTCGAAATTTATAAATAGTCCCAAATTGTGATTTAAATATGAATATGCATTTATTATTGTTAAATTTAGAAAATTACAAAAATATCATTATTATTTGAAAGTTAAGGCATTCCCTTCATTAATATATATATATATATGTATGGATAATTTATATTTTACATTTGAAGTTTCCAATAACAAAATTTAAATACTAAAATAATTATATATATATATATATTAAATTTAAGATATTACAGTAATTTTGATATAACAATGTGAGGGGTGGTTTTACAATACTTCTCTGTTTTAAACAAACCCTTGAAAGATCTTAACTCCGATACTTGAAACAAGTAAACACTCCAATCGAGGATGTCAAAATTAGCACTTTGACAAGCAAATCATTATCTGGTTGAGAAAGAAGTAACGTGTATAAATTTTAGTAAGCTTCAATGGGTTAGAATTAGAGGTGTGCGCAATACGGTTCGGGTGGTTTGAGAGAAAAATTATAAATCGAATGGCGGATTAACAAATTGTGATTTGAGCGGTTTTGGACTGATTGGAGGATTGAAAAACATTTTAACCAATTATCAAGTCTTTGCAAAAATGTATAACACTGATTTACATAATATTTTGGATAAATCACATTGACCTCTCCTGAGATTTACCTTAATTACAGGGACCTCCTCTGTAGTTTCAAAAATAACACTAACCTCCCATACTTTTGAAAATAATACATAGATTTCCCATTAAAAGAGCATGAACGACGTTAACTTGACCGCTAAATTGATCATAATACCCTTGAACCATATTGTGAAAAGACACATATAGCGATCCCGGTTTTACCCCGACCTTTATGGTGTTCCGGACTCGGGTTCCGTGATTGTATATTGTTGTCTATGTCTTGTTTCCTTCCTTTAATTCTTTGAATTTGAGTTTTGGGACTTGTTAGGTGAGGTTGGAACAGGTTGGTTGTCTTTTGGTACAAATGGTTGTCGCCCACATTTTGGCCTCTTCGCTCGAGCGAGGCTTCTTGCGCTCAAGCGAGCCTTGTGAAAATGTTTCTTCGCTCGAGCGAGGCTTCTTGCACTCGAGCGTACGCCTGCGTGAAGCTTTGAATTCTACGCTCGAGCGACGCTTCTTGCGCCCGAGCAAGGCGACCTTTTTGTGTCTGGTCACTGGAGTGAGAACTTCTTCGCTCAAGCAAGCCTGGTGTATATCAGTTTCCAGCAGCACTGTTTTGCTTCATTTTTGATCTCCTCTTCACTCAAAAATCCTAAATCTGCAGCTTCTCTATCTAGAAGCCACAATCTCTTTTTGATTTCTCCAAATCCATTGAGATTTAGGCCTAAGTTCTTCACCAAAGTTGGTTATCTCCTCGTAGACTTCGTTGTGTGCGGTGGAGATCGAGTTTCGACACCATAAATTTTAGGGTTTCATCTCAATCTTTCTTCAAAACTTAAGGTAGGGATTTTCTACACTATAATATGGTTTTTAGCTTAGTTATTTGCTATTGTGTATAGATGATGAGATTTGGTTGTGGTTTGGACAAATCTAATATTTGGGTGTTATATGGAAAAGAGGGATTTTGATGAATACGAGGTAAATGAGCATCAGGCTTGAATATAAGATCATGTTGTGCCAAAATAGTTGTTTTTGGTATTTGGGTTGAGATTTGGTAAAAGGGGAATTTTTGCCCTAATTTGATTAAATCATTATCTTGCATTAATAATTGGGATTAACATTGAAAATGTGAAATTGGAAGGTTGTGGTTATAAATGGTGATATTGGATATGTATTATCTCACCTATAGAAGTTTTGAATAAACTATCTATTTTGATATTGAACATCTCTTTTGAAATAATGGCATTGGGCTATTGGTGAAGGATAGCTATGATTGTTGTAGAAATTACATGAGGATTAGGCGATTTAATGCTAATCCATTGTTGGTGTCATTGAATATGACCATGTTATAAATACATTGTATATGTAGGTTTATTGGGAGGAGAAATGGGATGTACTCCATATATGATTATGTTTACAAATACATTGCATATGTATATTTGTTTGGGAGGAGAAAGACGATGGACTCCATTTAAAGCAAGTTGGCTAGAATGTCCTGGGTGAAAGACCCGAAATTTCATATATAAATGGGTGTCGATTCATTCGGACGAAATATCCGTAAAATAACAAGTTTGAAGTGTTTATGTGTGTTCTGCATAGTTGGAAAACCATTTGTAGACGTGCCCGAACGTCCCGGCTCCGCGTGCGAAGGGGTGCAAAATCGTTTGTTCATTAGCTACTACAGTTCGGACTCAATGTCACGGTTCTAAATCTAATCTCACAAAGTACAATGCGAGACCGATAAATCACCAAAGAGTCCAAATCTGGCAAACCGTTTTGGAAAACTAATTTTTATAAAGAAGTGCCAAGCATGGACTGCTTTGCCAGATACAGAGTCACCACCTAAATATTTTATTTTGGGGAAATTTAGGAAACCCTGACTCGTGCCTAAGGCAACGTATCCATCATCACCAAAGTTGCCTCGGCTCAGGAACTTGGGTACGAGAGGGGAAGGTCATGCAATGAGCACCCCCGCTCGCCCGATCAAAGATCGGCCTTTACTAACATGATATGTTGTTTTTGAAAACACATGTGTTCTTATTCCGGTTATTAACCTAGAATTACTATGTGATGCGCACAACATACAAGTATGGACTAGATCGCCTAAGTTGGAACAAAACATTGCATGTTCGTTTGTGAAAATGGTTTGAAGTTTGCTACTCGTGAGTAGGCTAAATCGGGGATTTGATGAATTGTTTCAATTCAAGTAATCCAACATTCACCCATAGGCATTCAGGCAGTTATATCAAATAAGCAGTTAGCCTCATGGCAAGCATGCTAACATGGCAGCACTAACACACATGTAGTATGCTAAAGCGTAAACACTCACAGTGTAAGCCAAGTCAAAACAAAGAACTAGTTAGAAATCATGCATGACCCTAGTTCATGTTAAGATGGCTAGTGCAACACATGCAAAAATGAAACTAAGATAGGCTCGGCTATTCTAAGATGTCATGTGAAATGCAACTTGGTACATGTATTCAAATTGGAATTGAAATACAATGCAGTTAGTATGATGCGCCGAGCCCGATGCATGCAAGACAGATGAATGGATGCACGCATGCAAAGCATAAGGTATGCTAAACAAAATATGTCCTAAAACTAACCATCGTAAGCGGTTAAGTAAAAGGGAGAAAGAAATGGGGGTTGGAAGACATGCATCACACACACGCACGCTTATTATAACAGTTGGCCCTCTCAACGAAGGGTCCGAATAAGAAGGTAACTAGCTAATCTAAGCTAATTAAACTAATTATTACAAGCCAACTAATTAACTAATCCTACTTAACTAATTAAGCTATTACAACGCAAATTGAATAGTTAAACACATTAACTACTTAGGTACAAAACTAAAGCATAAACTAGCTAAATAAAGCAGTAAAACAGGGTCCTCAGAGAGAGAAGATTGCATGCATGCCCGGTCGCCTCGTTTGGAAATCTAACGCGATGCCCCAACTTGCCTCTGTTTCCATTGCTCTCAAAACACTGCACCAAGCTCCACAAAGCTTTTGACTCCACCATGGGAACCTGTGAGAGGGCTGCCGACCAGTTGTTGAGGAGGGAGACCACCTACCGACCACTTTTCTTTGCTGAAAAGCAGAAAAAGTGGTCGCCTAGCTAGGTTTACTGGTCGGCCGACCAGTTGTTGCCGCCAGACTCCACTTTGCTGCAACAGAGAGCAAGAAAGGGCATGGCAATGTATTTGCAAGATATGTATGCACAACCACCCTCCCTATCATTTCAAAAGCTCAAGGGAGTGTGGTTCTCGACCCTCGGGCCACCAATCACGCATCTCGATGCATGATGGCCGAGAAGCCAAATTGCACAATTCAATATTGAAATGAATGCACAAATAAAACACATAAAGCCTAGAACTCTATCATGTGTGATCAAGAGCGTCGGCGACTGAGAATTGAGGCACATTTCATCACTTCAAGTATGAAACGTCCCTCGTTTCTCGTGCTCGGATTAACACTTAATCCAAACAACAATGCAAGCAACAACATGCAAACATGCAATGCAACTTAAGCATGTAAATATGCAATGCAAGGCATGGAAAACACAATGCAACTACATGGCATACACAATGTGAAGAACAACATGGCATACACAATGCAAACAACATAATCAACTTAACAAAGCTAATGACATGAAAACAATGCTAATGTATGCACACAATGCAAGGCAACATAAGCATGCAACAACATGAGGCAATGTAACAACATTCACATATCATGCTCGATGGACTTAAACCAAAATAGGTAGACCTCAGTCATGCCCAAATCAATGGCCATAATGATGAAACTAAGGCACAAAAGGGCAAGGCATGCATGTATAATGCATTGGCCTATCAAGTAGGCCTAAGAACACAACTCTCAAGCATGATGAAGAAGCGATAAACATAGAAGTGTGACAACACTAAAGGCTCTGAAATCAAGTGTGAAATGATGTCAAATCATTCAAACAACACAAGTGAAGCATGCTATGGTACTCAAAACTCAAAGTTATCATAGGCCCTTGTACTACAACTATGCAAAACATGAAGCATATGGTTAAGGCAACCCAAAACAGTCCTAGAACATATCAAAATGATGCTAAAACATGTATGGAATGAAGCCAAAACAAGATAGCATGAAGGGCATAAGGCATGATGAATGCAAGGCAAATAGGGTGGATTACACTACACCTACTAAGACGAAGCATGGGATGGCTTCACCAAGAAAAATCAGAGCTATGTCATGGCAAAATAACCCCAAAAACACACTGAAATGATAGCTCGCAAGCTTAGGCATGAAGGCATGCGCAATGACTCATGTTAAGGCATAAAGGGCAAACCCTCCAATGCATTGAATAAGTGAAAGATGTGAGTGTATGACCATGAAACATGCACTGAAATCTCATAACAAATGATGCCAAATCATTCAAATAGGCCAAGCAATGCATGCTAGTCGACTTGATACACAAAGCTAACAAGCTAGGATGCACTATAACTATACAAAGCATGGCATGCATGACCAAAACAACACAAATCAGAGCTAGAGCATGCTAAAACATGGACAAAAACTTCTTAAAGTTAAGCCAAAAGCATGCTAGAATGATATGTTAAAGCATGATACACATTAGGCTAGTTCATGGAATTGCACTACAAGTGCATAAAGCATGCAAGGGCCAACCAAACCAAACCTTGACAGAGGTATGACATGGAAAAACTTCACCAAAAACATGTTGAGATGGACTCAAAACAAGCTAGAATGACATGCTACTTCATGAAGCACATAAGACTAGTTTGTGAGATTTACACTACAAGTGTATAAGGCATGCAAAGGATGACAAAACCAAGTCAAAACAGTAGCATGCCATACTGAAATAGCCCCAAATACATGCTAAGATATGGCCAACATAAGCTTAATAAACATGCTCAAACATGAGGCATTCAAAGCAAGTAAACAAGACACAAGGAGAGGGGATGACCCTCTTCTATTTGGGACCTTAAAACACTATTTCCACCACTGAAATTCCTCTGAGTTTTAGTGGTGAGAAGGCCAAAATAAGGTGGTCCCAAAAGCTCAAAAAGAAGGCACAAGGACAAGGCCAAACAAGGCCTAAGAGGGAGTAGACCACCCCTAACACAAAAGTGACCTTAAACAAACATGTTAAGCATGCAAAATCAAAACTTTTTGTAGTAAAAAGTTAAGCTTAAATCATCATGCAGATAGGTCCAAAATCTTAAGCAAAATCAAGGGATTTAAGGATTAGAAGCTCACCCTTGATGAACACCTTCAAAACCACAACTCCAGTAGGTTTTCTAAGCTCAAACCAATCCAACAACACCAAAACTAGCTCCTATGCACCTCAGCAACAAAAGGATGGTGTTTGAGTGTGTGTTTTTGTGTTAAAGTATGATAAAACCACACTTTTGAACACAAAAATGAAGAGAAGATGCAAGATCGATACAAATGTGTATGTATAGCTCTCAAGCACAATTTTTCTGAACCTAGAGGAGGGAGGAGGAGGTTCTCTTGTATAGAGAACCAAGGCTCAAGCTTGTTGAACAAGCTTAGGATCCAAGGCCATCCCTCCATACACGTGTATGGAGGATGGTTTCAGTGCCTTCTAGTTGTGCCAGCTGGATGAAAATATCTCCAAAAAGGTGATGAAAAGTAGCCGACCACTTGAAGTGGTCGGCCAGCTGCTTGAAGTGGTCAGCCATGGTGGGAAAAGGTCTAGAGCATGAAAACAATGCAGTGGTATGGTGGCTGACCAGAAAAGGTGGCCCAAAGACCAAGAAAACCAGTTTTTCGACCAGAAAACTGGCTGGCAGAAGAAAAGTTGTCTCTAAGGGGAAGAACTAGTCTCCCACCCTTGTACCACATTCCAAACAAGGAGAACAAGGTTTGTACCAAAAACAAACCAAAAAGGATGCAAGACGAAAGTTCGGGAGTCAAGGCGCGCGGCCAAGAGACTCGAAAACTAGTTTAAGGGCATCAAAAGTGGTCTACGACCACAAAAGTGGTCTCCCGGACCATAGTGTCCCTCTAGGCAGAGACAACAAGGCATGGTTCAAAAACCAAGCCAAACGGAGAACATTAAGCGGTCCCGAGACAAGGCGCGCGGCCGAAGACTCCGAAAACCAGAAACTAGTCTCCAAGCAGGAAAAGTGGTCTACGACCACAAAAAGGTGGTCTACAGACCACTCACTTCCTCTAGGGAAGAGAAACAAGGTTCAGTCCACAAACCGAGCCAAAGCACAAAGAGTTCAGAGGCCTGGAGGCAAGGCACTCAGCCGAAAATTTTGGAAACTTGAAACGAGCTCAAACATGCATAATCACCGAGCGCTCAATCAATGACGTCTGAGTCTTAAGGTCGGTCAAAAATGGGGTGTCTACACCATTGAGTTATAGTCTCATTTTAGTTGTTGAAAGATAATCAATTTAACCCATGAATTGAGTAGCATATGTGAACTAGAAATGAATTGAAGGAAAATGGAACGAGGTTAGGTCTTAGTGGCGTATGAATAAGAAAGCCTTGTGGATGTTTTAGTATCAGTATTGTTTATGCATGTAATATTTATACCTTTGCTAAATCTCATATATTGTGTTAGATTATCTCTACTGGGCTGTTGGCTTACCCTATATGCCAATACCATTTTCAAGTGCAGGTGAAATGTTTCCTCCAAGGCAATAGCGTGGATGGACCTTCGGGAAGCAAGAGCTTCTTAGTTATGCCTTGTGTGTATATGTTTGTTATTTGTAAAGCCAACGACTTAAGATGTAATGAGCGAGACTCAATTTGTGTAATCAAGCAATGACTTGGAAAGATGTAAGCCTACATGGCATTTAACTGGTTGTTAAACAGTGAACTCTGATAGATGAAAGTATGTTGTTTCTCATATTTATTCTGCTTATGAGTTATCTTTACTGTATTATTTTGGGGGCGTTACACGTCGCTAAATATTTAACTCTTCGCCCATGCCAACTTACTGTCACCAAAAGTAAACAAACTAATAGTAACGCTTATCGTGTTGCCAAAAAATAACCCTCGACACTAAAAATCTCGAAATTTTGGCGTCCCCCAACATTTTTGGCGCCTGATGAATGTTATGTTTGTTTAACAACGGTAGTAAATTGCGTCGCTAAAGGCCTACAAAAATATACTTTTGGCTATGAAAAATTGGTATCGTCACTAAAAGTGCAATTTCTTGTAGTGCCTTCCTCATATATTTTCTCCTATAGCTCTTGATCATTGTCATGTCAAGGCCCATCTTCTTACTATACCTCTAGAAAAAGGGATAGCTTGGACCCACATAAAGTAGATTAACATACCAACCTTACTTCACTACTCGGCGCCAATGCTAATTGGCTATTAGCATCCCGTACTTGGCACGTGTTTCAACCTACTTGGGTCGACTCGGCGTTAAATGACTTAAGCCCAATGGGCCGAGGCTAAATCTGGCCAATCAATGATGGGTTTGGATGTGCTCTATTTGCCGATTAGAAAATTTATGTACTCAACTCCCACAAACAGCAATTAGAAGCACTTCTTTCTCATTATACACCTTTCTAAATTTTAAAATTTTCATTTGATTCCATTTAAATTTCTATTATTTAAAAAATGTTCACATTCATGACATCTGTCGTAGTCATCTCTTCAACCTTTATAAGAAATAAGGAGGTGGGGTATCGATTCACACATCCACTCTCTATGATTGTGTGCTTTGACATAAAATAATTAGAGTGAATTTTAACTCAGTGTATTTAAAAAAATAATTTAAATTAATAATAAATTTATAAATATTAATAATTATACTAATAAATTTTTCCACTAATTTGTAAATATTTTTTAAAATTCTCATTGATGTGTAATTTTCTCAAAAAATTGTCACTTTCATTATTGAATAAAGAGAAAGGGGAATTATATACCAATGAGTGCAAAAAAAAATATTTACAAAAAGGTGAAAAAAATTAGAATTTTAATTATTAATATTTATAATGTTTTTCATCTTTTCGTAAGGGTAAATTACATTTTACCCATTTTATGTTTGGCTATTTTTTACTTTGGCCTTTAAAGTTTTTTTTTTTTTTTTTTTTTTTTTTTTAGCCCTTAATGTTTTAAGTTTTTTTTTTAATTTACTCTTAAAATTAATTTATGTTCAAAATTAGATAAAAAAAATATAACGATAACTGTCACATAATATAAAAATATATTATTATTAGAGTTTGAGTTTGTCCCAAATGTGCAAGTTATATAATAAAATATTTTTGTACCATATAACTGTCAATGTGTCACTTTTTTTTAATTTTTAACAAAAATTAATTTTAAGAGTAAATTGAGAAAAATTTAAAATATGAAAGGCGAAAATGAGAAAAAATAAACTTTAACAACCAAATTGAAAAAATAACCAAATATAAAAAAACAAAATATACTTTATCCCTTTTGTAATTTTTTTTTTCACGTCACACGTCATTGGTGCTTTTTGTTTTAGGGGATCCCCTAAAGAGAAGTTATGGTTTGTTTAGAATGTGAGTTGATTTTTTAATTTTTTTGGTTTTTATAGTTTTTTGACTATTTTAGTTTGGGCTAAAATGTCTCGTTTGGGATAAATTTTTTGACTTTTTTGATTTTTGTGAGAGAAAAAATAAAATAATTATGATTTGTATGTGACATTTTATCTATTGACTTTTTAGTCTATTTTATTATTTTGTGACTATTTTAATCGAAAATTAAAATGTCAAACGAAAGCTATGTCATCCTAATAGCATTATTTCAAGAGTATAAGTAATTTATCTTGGGCAAGCCCAAACTCCAATAGAAGAAACCAAGTCATTCTCTTTCTATATAGGAAAACAACAATGATTTATCCCCCTTTTTAGGACTCCCTTTGGACCCCCTCTCTCTCTCATTGGTCACCTTTTCTTTTTCTTTTTCTTTTTTTTCCTGCTCCTCCAATCATCTCTTGCCACGTGGCAAAGGGGGGTAAAGGGGGTGACCCCCAAAGGGGGTCCCAACCTTTATTCATAGGAAAATAAGAGGGTTGGTTTGAGATGTGAATTAATTTTTTGATTTTTTTAATTTGGGGTTAAAAATTTTGTTTTGGATAAGTTTTTTGATTTTTGTGAAAGAAAAAATAAAATAATTATAGTTTAGATGTGACATTTTATCTTATTGGACTAAAAAGTCTATTTTGTCTTTTTGTAGTTATTTTAGCTGAAAAGCTCTCGTTTAGCTTAGGCCAAACGAGGGCTGAGTCCAATTTTTGTGGCTAAGGATTTGTTTGGGATGTAGGTTGGCTTTTTGACTTTTTGGTTATTTTAACTTGGGGCTAAATAGTCTTTTTTAGGATAGACTTTTTGGCTTTTTTATTTTTGTCAGAAAAACAATGTAATAATTATGGGTTGGATGTGATGTATTGTCTATTAAGCTAAAAATTTATTTTATTTTTTTGTGTGATTATTTTAATAAAAAAAAAACCTAAAGATTTTTCTTCCTAAACAAGCCCTTACCTGGCGACCCTTCGAATTATAGAAACACCATTTGAAATAGATAATCAACAATATTTGGATTAAAAATAGTACTCTGAAAATTATTCAGAAGAGTGTATTTATGAACCACTATGAGTATTTGGATTTGCTTTTTCAGTAGTTTTTTTTGTTGGGATAATTTATCTATAAATTCCATGTTGAGAAATGGTGATCTGATTAGTCCTAAAAGTTTTTTTTATTGACCAATTAGTCTTATTAATTTTGAAAAGGTAGATTTAATATATTATTTAAAAATTAAATTTACAGTTATACCTTTATTATTATTATTATTTTCTTTTCTTTTGTGTTAGAAACGTAAGATACACAACCTATGATAATTAAATTTGAGATGAATTTTTGTATGATAATCTTTTTTATTTGCAATGACTTGAGATATGGAATTTTTCAAACATTCCAAAAAGATGTGGGATTGTTCAAATATTTCAAAATGAGTATAAAAATTCCTTAGTAAGTTTTGAACAAATGTAAACGCAATACTAAAACGTAACATTCTAATGTAACATTCCAAAAAAACTCTTTATTATACTTTTTTCAAACGTAACACTCTAATGTAGTATTTTAAAAAAACTCTTTAATGTAACACTCTAATGTAACACACAAAAAAATTCTTTAGTATATTTTTTTAAAACGTAATATTTCAATATAACACTATGAAAAAAGGACGTGAGATTCTTCAAATCATTCTAAAAGGGTGTGAGATTCTTCAAATCATTCCAAAATGAGTACAAAAACTTCTTAGTAAGTTTTGGGTAATTGTATATATAATTTCAAACTATGAGTGTTATGTTTGAAAAAAGTACAATAGGTAATTTTTCAGTGTTTTTATGTGTGTTACATTGAAGAAGTGTTACATTTGAGATTATATTAATTGGAGTGTCACATGTGAGAAAAGTATACTAAGAATTTTTTGTGTGTTATATTGGAGTGTGTTACATCAGAATGTTACGTTTGAAAAAAGTTCAGAGTGTTACGTTGTCACGTTGGAAAAAAGTACATTAAAGAATTTTTTAGTATGTTATATTGAAGTGTTATGTTCTTAGTCATAATGTGGGATTTGTTACAAAAGGAAAGAAAATCCAAAACCTCTATAATACGGATTGCTCAAATGTATAATTTCACATTTGGAGAAACCCACTTTTATTCCTAAGAAATTAAATCTAAATGTGTAAGTGACTACCCTTTTATATAATTTCGATTTTAATGGGACATTTAGGTTCATAATAAAAACAGAGGATTAAATAGTTCACAATATCACATTTTGAGATTTATTTTCTTTAGTCAATTTATTAAAAAAAAAAAAAAAAAAACTTAAATTTTTTTAAATTTTTTAGATTTTACTTGACGGAACGAATTGAAAAATTGAAAATTTTAAATTTTTATGAAAAAATGTTCCAAAAAAAAAAAAAAAACAAAACAAAAAATAGTGATTATTTATTTATTTTGGCTTTTGAATTTTTTTTATTTAAAATATACTTTTTAGATTCCTCTACCTACACTCATTTAATTTTTAGGGGTACTTACCAATTAGTCCTGTTAACTAGACTTATTTACTTACAGGTCCTAACTAATAAATTTAATACTATAAAAATAAGAGAGTGATAAATTTATCACTAAAAATTTATTCATAAAACAAAGAGACTGATAAATTTATCACTATAAAATTATTCATAAAAAAAAAAGACTGATAAATTTATCTTTATCACTTAATAAATTATATCAAATAGGACTTAATGGGTAATAAGTCTCTAAAGTAGGACCTATTAGATAATAAGTCTCCAAAATGGGACCTATTAATAGTTCACCCTAATTTTTAAGTATAACCGGTATTCTGGTATTCTATGACTTTCTATAGGGTGAATTACATTAGGACTTCCTAAGGTTTTTTTTTAATATAAATTCTTCTCTTATATTTAAAAAATTATACTTATTATTAAAATGATATATTTATCTCTCAATCTTTATATATATAAAATAATAAAATAAATAGATATTTTATTCATGTCATTTTAAGAAAAATAACAATCATTTTCTTTGGTTTGACTCACAAAAAAAAATATTTATTGACTTTTGTCATATTTTTATTTTTATTTTAATTGTTTTTTAATATTTTAATAAACTTTTTTATTTTTTAGATACACTTAATCTAAAAAATTCTTCTATTAAACTAAATCATTATGTTTGAAAATTCTATATAAAATTTATGTTTGTATATATCATCACTCAATAATAATATGTTCAAGTAGAATTTAATGCTAAAAAATTCTAAAATGAAATCATGATCATAAGAAGAAGAAATAGTAAAAAAAAAAAGGCAAAATTGTCATTTAGGAAATTTTAAGATATGACATTAACAGTTTAAGGAGTAACTTGTAATGATATTACAAACCTCAGAGAGGGCGATGTAATTTTTGAAATGTAAAGAAAAAATTTATATTAAACAAAAACTCAAGGATGTTAGAGTAATTTACCCAAATCTAAACTATTCATTTTATTTTTAATATAAAATTGAAAATACAATGGGTGTTTGTAAAGTTGTTATTTTAGTAGACTATTTTAATTTTTGACTATTTTAATAGGTTAAAATTTTTATATTCGGGAAGATGATTAGATTTTTTTATAGTTGAATGTGATGTTTGTGAGAAAAAAAATAAAATGATTATGAATTTGATGTGACATTTTATCTTATTAATTATTTTAATTTATTTTATTTTTTTATAAATTTTAGCTAAAAAATAATTCAAACCCAACTTGCCAAACAGTCCCACAATTAGATTGTACATAGCATTTTCCATATAGATAGTCCTTTTCTCTTTCCGTTATTTTTTACTTAGGCCATGTTTGGCGGGGTGGGGGTCGGAATGGATTGGTATAGGTGCGGGTTCCACCCACACCTTGTTTGTTTGGTGATGTTTTGGGAGAAGGGGATTAACAGTGTGAAGAGTTTAGTAATCCCTTTGAGGAGGGGATTAACTTGGCTAGATTTTGAATGAGATTAGAAAAATAGTGAACGGATTGAGTTTATTTTTTATAAAAATAATAATTTTTTTATCAAGTATATCTGTTTGTTTTAATATTTGTTTTAATTTTTTTAATATGAAAATAATTTTTTTATTTATTTTATATAAAAATAATTTCACAATCCCATCACTAATCATCTTCCATACTATCATCAAACAAATACATTTTTATTTAATCCACTTATTAACAATTTCTACATTAACAATCTCTTTACTAATTATCTCCTTATTAATAATTGCATCTAACTTAATTCGCGAAACAAACGGGACATAACCGTCTTTTCTTTTGCTGCGCCCCTTCTCTCTTTTGTCATCTCTTGTTTTCTTTGATGTTGTATTGTCTTTATTATTAAAATAATAAAAAAATTATAAGTCAGTGTAAAATAATTATAAATACATAAAAATATTTATAATTTTAATTATTAATATTTGTAAAATTTATTATTAATTTATAATTATTTTTTAAAATCTTAACTGATTTTAAAAGATTTACCTCACTTACCTAGAAGAGTAGGATGTTATATATAGAATTCAATAGATGTTATATTTAGAAATGCATATTTTAGAAAAATAAAATAAATGTATATTATTTATACGTTTAGAGCCTTAAAACCTTTTTTTTTTTTTGGTCTTTTTACTTTATCTATTTACTATCTGTTCAAACATAAACATCACAACCAATCTATTTACTTCTATAATTTTGATTACCATCTTAAACCGAATTGAACCCTTATATATTTATTATTATTTTTTAATTTCTTTTAATGTAAAAATTAAAATATAAAAATTACTAATAAGATTTTAACATTAATCATTGTTATAAAATTGACAAATTCTAACTAACTTAACTGAACTAGTTGTTAGCTTTTTTACTATTATAAAATATGTATTACATTTTTTGTTATATTAGATTTTTATAAATGTAAAATTGTAATCTGGTTACATAAGTAAAATAGTTCAATTACAATTTATTTTTATTTTTTTTGAAATCGTAGAGATTAATTCAGCTTATGATTTACTTTAAAATTAGGCCAATTCGAAGGCAATAGTCGAATTTTTTCGAATTTCACACACAAAATTCTTAATTTGAAACATAACTATTTCAATGATACAATTTCGTGCTTTAATTTAATCCTAACCGTTTTAACCTTATCACCCTATAATTTTCCCTACCCTATCAACGTTCTCTCAAACTTTTTTTACTAAATTAAATTTGAACGAATATAATCAGGTTGGACAATTTTGCCATTCTATTGAGAAGAAAAAGAAAACCTCAAGGGTGGTCTGGTGGTCAAAACTTGGGATTTGTAAGTGTGTTCCATCCAATGTCTTAGGTTTGAAATTGTAAATAATTTCTAGGGACCAATCTATATGGAGTTTTCGCCGTGACTTTAATTGGGATCTGAATTAATTGATTTAGAGGGTTGGATACCAAGATAAAGAAAAAACTAGAAAAGGAACAAAAATGACGTCCTTTTCAGATTATTATCTATAGTTAAGAGATTTCTTCAATCATTCAATACGTATAATAATTTTTTTTAAAAGAAATTAAAGTAATTATAAATTTACATTCTTATTTGAATAGAGGATAAATGTGATTAGATTGCAAGACTCATCTTCTATAAAACCATCTTATTACATTAATGGAGTTACAAAGGTTTCAGAGTTACAAACATCCATATTTACCAACCCGCATATTTGAAAATGATGATGAGCGAGAAGAGAAGAGTTAGGGAGAGAAGGTTGTACGAAGCATCCCTGAGTGGGAATGTACAAGCACTCGAAGCATTGTTCGAAGAAGACACTCTCATTCTTGACAAACTCTCTCTCACCTCCTCTTTCGATCACGATCACGACGACCACGAAACTCCGTTGCATATAGCAGCATTGCGCGGTCACTCCGATTTCACGAAAGCACTCCTGAGTCGAAAACCCGAACTCACTACCGAGCTAGACTCCCTCCTTAACTCTCCTCTCCACCTGGCTTCCTCCGAAGGCCACCTCGACATCGTACGAAAGTTGTTAGAGGCAAAAAACATTGCCGAGGACGACTTTTCCAAGGCTCAGAATGAAGATGGCATAACCTCACTCCACTTGGCAGCCATGAATGGCCGAGTCGAGGTTGTAAAACTATTGATTTGGACTCGGCCTGAGTCGATTTATGAGAAACTCGAGAAAAGAGAAGAGACTGTTCTACACGTGTGTCAAGTACAACCGCTTGAAGGCTTTGAAGACTTTGGTTGATGAATTGCTGACGATCCAAAACGACGTCGGGTTTGTCAACTCTGAAGACGAAGATGGTAACATAATCTTGCATCTTGCTGCAGCTCTCAAACAAACACACGTAAGTGTTTTTTTAATATTATTTTTCTTATTGTATTTATGTGAATATTGTATGGAAAAGAAATATACCTTCTCGTATAATCCTGTTGATCAAGTCTGCATTCCTCCGTACGACGTCGCTTTGTCACCTGAAAACACAAACGTGAGCTAGTCGGCGGGTGTGTACCGGAAACCTCTCCGATGCCTAAGTCAGTAAGCAAGACAAATAGGCAAAAGCTCTGTGTATTCAGAAAGTCAAAATGTGTTACCTCTCCAAAGGTGATATTGGTGAGCTTATATAGGTTTCGCATGGCACAATCCTGGTAGGACTCTTACTCCTCCATATAGAGTCCTCCTAGGATTCATACTCTTGGAAGATAATGCTTATCCTCCAACACCCCCCTCACTGCTTAAACCAAGTGAGATGGTCCTTCTATGGCTGAACTATCACACGATCGGAGTAACATCTCCATGTTAGACTTAGTTGGAATGACCGAACTATATCCCAGTTCGGCTCTGCCTTACTGCCTCCTACCTCGGCTTCACATCCTTCGACCGAGCTATCCATAGAAGACTTTTGCCGAACTAACTTAGAGCGGTCATAGAGATGGCTTTCACACTTCGGTTAGAAGACTCAACCGAACTAGCCGTGGTGCTCTCTCTGACCGAAATAACAGACTTCCGGACTAGTTACCTCGGCTTTGTGGACCAGACTCAACCTCCTACTACGGCCCATAACAGCCGATATACCTAGCTCGGCCCAATTTTTACTTGTATAAATTACCCTCTCAATTGCCCCTTAATTCCATCTGCACAGCATGATTGGGATTACATGTCTATAAACCGAGTTAAAGTTTTAGCTTATCCAGCCGAGCTAAAATCCTTTAGCTATTCCAGCCGAGCTGAAAACCTTTTAGCTTCTCCAGCCGAGCTAAAAACCATTTAGCTTATCCAAATAACTAAGCTTAAGCCGAAATGCACGTCCCGTTAAACGTCTCTTCAATTGCAAAGAAATTTAAACGATTCCTTTCCAAAGGACACGTGGCGGGGCTCCTATTGGCTATTCACGGTAGAGTACCGCATCTCGTGCCGTAACTTTTGAACAGTTCCCTCCATTTTTCTCTTTTACACCAAAAGAACTCATTTTTGAATCACACCATACTCTGTTCATCTTCTCTCTCTCTTTGTGCCTCTATTTTGAGCCTGGAGTTGCTGCGTTTGAGTTTTTCATTGTTGCCTTTGCTTCTACCTCTAGCTTCTTCTGGTAAGCTTTCAAAAACCTGCTTCTGTTACTCTTGTTTTTGCTTTCATTTTAATCCATAGCAGTTTATTTTGTGTACTTGCAAAGCGTATTTCTGTTTTCAATAGTATTTGAAGTTTCTAAAAAAAACCTTCACAAGAACACTATGAATATAATGGAATAGCTAGTAGAACACCTTTTTGATCCTTGCACATGCCCCAACCGAACTAGAACACTGTTCTTGCTATATATAGATTTAGGTAGACTGGAACCGAACTAGAACTTGTACACATCACAGTAATTTCAATAGGCCATCAACTGATTCACACTAGTCGAAATGAAAACACACCGAACTAGAAATTTCAGCCCTCGACCGAGCTAAGCCTCGGGAGCTAAGCCAGGTTTCTCAGTTCCTAAACCGAACAGAGAAAGCTGCCCCTTGATGCTTAACCGGAGTAACAGAAACCATAGGTAGAACCGAGATAACCAAACATCTTGGCGAACTGAGATAACAAGCACTTTAAGAAAACCGAAGTAGATCCTGTAGTACACTGCGTAGCCGAAGTAGGACTTGTCTTTTCTTGCTTTGTTTTTTGTAGCACGGTCAACGATCTGTGCTTAACACTTTGTTTTCCACTTTACAGACTTAGGTTGCCAGGCACTTCCCTGCGCTCAGCCGAGCTACTGAGCACACTTTTTCGACCGAGATAATTTATTCCTAACTTATACAATAAATTGGGAAGTATAGGTTCCTAGTAGAAACCCCAGGAGGCCTAGCCGAATTCAGAAAGGATCACAATATTTCAACCGATGTAAACCTCACCCTAGCCGAACAAGATGTAGATCCCTGGGACAACGAAGGCTTTGTCCCCTTTACCCTCCAATCAATAATAGAAACTGAACTCAGATTCCCAATCCAACCCTTAATATGTGAATTCTTATGACAAACCAGACTATGCCCCACCCAACTGTCCACCAATACATACCGAATAATAATGGGTATAGCCGCACTGAACCGCCAAATCGGTCTCAACCTAGGCTTAGCTGAAATACTCCATCAATACTCCATAGGATCAAAAAATGATGGCTGGTGCTATTATTTAAGAGTACGCCATGGCCGAGAGAAAATAATAAAACACACACCGGACAAAGACTTGAACGACGATGAATTTTTTTGGGTCTCTGGGAATTTTGAAGACCATCAAGCCCAGATTCCTGGCTGAAGAATAAACTGGAAAAAAGGAGAACCCGGTATACATACTTCGGTTGTACTTCACATTTTTCTTTATTTCGGCTTTCATGTCTGAACCGAACTAACAGTTTATCTTCTTTTTGCAGATAAAGCCCATCTTCTTTCAAACTACGGCTACCCCAACCTCGGTCTTCTGCGCGCCGCACTAAGAGTTAAGGAGAGAAGTTGGGCAAAACTTTTGAATTTCCAGCCGACCTACCGCTACACCGGTCGCCGAAAAGCGAAGGTGACCGACTTTCTTCTTGAAGAGGAACTAGAACCGGACCCATCCTTGCCCCTGATTGTCCTTGTGCCACTTACTGCCGAACAAGAAATGGCAAAGAAGAACAAGCTAAAGGCCCTTCTCGATAATAACTCCAAATAGACATGCGACCAAACCATCAAAACTGGTGGCCCTTGCGACCAAAGACCATCCATCTCTCGCCGAAACAAGCGTGCTCGGACTACCCAAACCGAGCCACGTCTTGCTGATGAGGACGAGACCGTTCTTCCACAAAGCTCCCCTCCACGCCCCCAGCAAAGCCTCCAACCGGAGCCATCTGACCGAACTGCCACTTCCTCAAAATGAGCTCCTGTCCTTTCCTTCGACAACCGAGATATCACGACTGAAGATTCGGTGGTCACTGAGAAGGACCACTTGTTGGCTTACAACCTGGCCAAAAGTGTGTGCCTTCCCAAGGATATGGAGCACCATTATCAACAGCTCAACATCGAGCTGAAGTCAATTCGGTCCTCCACTAAGTCCATGATCCTGGTAAACAGCTTTCTTTTCTCTACATAAAATTTTTTCCAACTTTGAGTCCGGCTAATGTTACTTCTCCTTTGCAGGCCATACAGAAAAACCAAGTCACTCACAGGAGGGTCATAGAGCTTAGGAGGAGTACAAGGGAGGCCATGGCTGAGGCCGAATAAAAAACGGCCGAACTAGAGAAGGCAAAGAAGCGGCTGGCCGAGCTTCGAGCGGAGAACGGTCGTCTGACCGAAATAGTTAACTCGGCTGAGGCTGAGAAGAAAAAGATCGCCATTGAGACAAAGGACAAGTACCTGCGTCACTTGGCACAGATCGAGAAGAAAAAAGATGCCGAAATAAACCAATTAAAGGGAGAGATGAAGAAGGCCGAGAAACGGGGCTTCAAGGAGGCCGAAGTAGCATACACCCAGCAATCTGACGCAGCCAAAGATCTCTTTTTCAAATGTGGCTGGAGGACTGCGGTGGAGATGTTCGGTTGTACGCCCGACACCGAAGTCTACGACGCTCCACTATACTTCATTCCAGCTTCACTTTCACAATACGTTGCCGATCTCCAAAGGCAGTTCCTTGAGGGGTCTGGAGATGAAGACGATGATGATGATGATGACTCCGAAGAAGATGAGCAAACTCCCACCCCGGTCATCAATGAACCACAAAACAATCAGACAGTTCGGTCGGAGCCAATCATTGAAGACCGAAGGGACGAGCTACCATCCATAGAGACCGAGGTTCAAGTTGAGACCCAAGTTCAGACCGAGACCGATCTCCCAGTTCAGACCGTGCTCCCAACCGACACCAGACTCCCAGCCGATACCAGACTCCAGACAAATGCTGAGGATGAATTTGACACCGAGCTGGATGCACTTCTTCGTTGATTTTTTTCTTTTGAATTTGAACTTTTGTAACCGGGCTGTGGCCCCCCAATTGTACTTGGTTTGCACTTTAATGAAAAAATCTTCTTCAATTCTTATTCCGGTCTTGTACATGTATGCTTATATTTGCAATGAATTTTCCATTTAACTGTGATTTTGGTTTAACTATCTAACTTACTAGCCAACCACGCTTTAGCCGATATAACTTACTTCGGCTGAAGAGTATACAGAGTTGGTGTAATCCAGCCAACCACTTTTCAGCCATAAACTTACTTCGACTGAAGAGTACAAAGAGTTGGTTTAATCCAGCCAACCACTCTTCAGCCATAAACTTACTTCGGCTGAAGAGTACAAAGAGTTGGTTTAATCCAGCCAACCACTCTTCAGCCATAAACTTACTTTGGCTGAAGAGTACAAAGAGTTGGTTTAATCCAGCCAACCACTCTTCAGCCGATATAACTTACTTCGGTTGAAGAGTACAAAGAGTTGGTTTAATCCAGCCAACCACTCTTCAGCCATAAACTTACTTTGGTCAAGAGTACAAAGAGTTGGTTTAATCGATAACCACTCTTCAGCCGATATAACTTACTTCGGCTGAAGAGTACAAAGAGTTGGTTTAATCCAGCCAACCACTCTTCAGCCATAAACTTACTTCGGCTGAAGAGTACAAAGAGTTGGTTTAATCCAGCCAACCACTCTTCAGCCATACACTTACTCTGGCTGAAGAGTAACAAGTGTTGGTTTAATCCAGCCAACCTCTAAGTTGGTTTTTCCAGCCAACTTAGAATATAATGTTTGGTTATTCCGACCAAACGTCCTGCAGCCTGGATCCTTATCCTGGGCTTAGGAAGGGTGTTGGTTTAATCCAGCCAACCTCTAAGTTGGTTTTTCCAGCCAACTTAGAATATAATGTTTGGTTATTCCAACCAAAACGTCCTGCAGCCTGGATCCTGATCCTGGGCTTAGGAAGGGTCATAGTTGGTTATTCCAGCCAACTTATGTTTACAATGTTACTAACTTACTAAAGCTAATTTCTACTGAAAACAATTATGTTAAAGAATCGACTTGTTTTATTGAGAAAGTAAAAAATTTACACACACTTAAAAGAAAAAAGCTAGAAATAAAACAACTTGAGATTTGCAGTGTTCCATGGCCTGGGAATTGCTTTGCCGTCCTCATCTTCCAAGTGGTATGCCCCTTTGCCTGCCAATCTGACCACTTTGTAAGGACCTTCCCAATTAGGCCCTAGCTTGCCATCTCCTGGAACCAAGGTGTTTCCCATTACTTTGCACAATACCCAATCTCCGATCTTGAATTGCCTTGGGTGCACTGTTTTGTTATAGTTTCTGGACAACTCTTGTTGATAGGAGGCTATGTGAACCAGCGCTCTGTCTCTTCTTTCTTCCGCGAGGTCAAGCTCTAATGTTATAGCTTCGCCATTTAAGTCTGGATCAAAGTTTTCGCTTCGGATTGTGGGGAGGCCAACTTCCAATAGGATGACTGCTTCCATGCCATAAGCTAAGGAGAATGGTGTTTCTCCTGTTGATCGTCGAGGCGTGGTGCGGTAAGCCCATAAAACATGAGGGAGTTCTTCTGCCCACTTGCCTTTTGCTCTCTCTAACCTCTTCTTCAATCCATCCAAGACTACTTTGTTTGAAGCCTCTGCCTGGCCATTTGCTTGGGGATATGCCGGTGTAGAATTGTAGAACTCTATCTTGTACTCTTCACAAAAGCTTCTGAAAATTCTCGAATCGAAAAGTCGTTGTTATGCGAGACTAATGCCTTTGGTATGCCGAAGCGAGTGATAATATTCTGCCAAACAAACTTCTTTACATCTTTCTCCTTGATTAATGCCAATGCTTCTGCTTCCACCCACTTTGTAAAGTAGTCAGTTGCGGCAAGAAAGAACTTTCTGTTGCCTGGCGTTGTTGGAAGTGGGCTACTATGTCCAATCCCCACATTGCGAAGGGCCATGGACTAGTTAAAGGTAGAAGTTCTCTGGCAGGTTGGTGTATTTGGTGTGCGAATTTTTGACACTTTTCGCACTTTTTGACATACTTCTCTGAATCCGCTTGCATGTATGGCCACCAATATCCTTGTGAAATCGCTCTGTATGCCAATGATGTTCCTTCTTGATGGCTGCCACAAACACCCTCATGTATTTCGAATAGGAATGCTTCCACTTTGCTGGGGTGAACACATTTCAAATAAGGTCTTGAAAATGACTTCTTGTATAATGCCAAGGATGGAGAGAGCCAAAAGCGCTGTGATTTTGCTATTATTCTCTTGGCTTCTTTCTTCTCTTCTGGTAAGGTGCCGTCTTTCAGGAACAGTATGATGGGATCCATCCAAGAAGGACCTAACTCCGCGCAACATACCTCTTCTGCTTCTGGGTCTTCAATGCTTGGTCTAGGCAGGTAGTTGATTAGTAGTGGGTGAGGAATGGAGGTGTCTGCCATTGAGGCGAAGCCTGCGAGTTCGTCTGCTCTGCTGTTTTCCTCTCTGCCGATCTGTTCTATCCTCACTACTTCGAACTTCTTTATCTCTGTTCTGACCAAGTCTTGGTACTTGGCCATCCTATCATCCTTTGCCTCGTAGTCGCCAGATATTTGATTCACCACCAGCTACGAGTCGCTGTAAACCATTAGCTAGATGGCCTTCATGTAGAATGCTGACTTGAGACCTACTAGAAGCGCTTCATACTCCGCTTCATTATTTGATGCTAGGAAGCCTAGGTTGATTGCCTGCTCCACTATTAGGCCGTCTGGAGAGATAAGGACTATGCCAAGTCCTGCTCCATGCCTGTTGGATGCTCCATCTACGAAGAGCTTCCACATCTCCCCAACGAACAACTTCCAGCAAGTAGAGGGATTAGATGATGCCTTGGGATCTTCCATGTTGCTGGTGTCTTCTTCAGAGTCCATGCTCGTTGTCTGCCCCTTACTATCTGATTGTACCAAGTCGTCATTTGTTGGTAAGTCCTGACTTGGTGTAGCATGGTCTGCTTTTTCCTTCCTTTCCTTACTTTGGTCTGCCTTGGGGCCTGACTAAGTAACCAATACTAGGGGTTGCGTTATTCCGACGTCAACTTCCATCCCTAGTTCGGTTGTTTTAGTTAGGTCGACTGGGCAGATGTGATGACTTCCTGGTGCGAATTCTGCGACGAAGTCTGCCAATGCTTGTGCTTTTATTGCGGTCCTTGGTTGGAACTTGATGTCGTATTGTCATAACTCTACTGCCCACTTCAGAATTCGCCCAGAGAAGTTCGCTCTTTCAAATAAAGCCTTTAATGGGAAGGCTGTGAGAACAACTATTGTGTGGGCGTGAAAGTAATGCGACAACTTCCTTGAGGCCATCATCAAGGCCAATGCCAGTTTCTCCAGTGGCAAGTACCTTGTTTCGGCGCCCAATAACGTCTTACTGACATAGTAGATGGGCAAGTGTTGGATTCCTTCTATGCGGACCAACACTGCGCTAATTGCATGCTGCGATACTGCCAAGTATAAGAAGAGTTCTTCTCCAGGGATTAGTGTTACAAGTAGTGGTGGAGAAGACATGTATTCTTTTAGGCTTTCCAGGGCTTGGTCGCATTCTTCGTCCCACTCAAACTTACCCATCAGTGTATGGAAGAATGGTCGTAGTCTGTCTGACGACCGGCTTATAAACCGATTGAGCGCAGCCGCCATGCTGGTGAGATGCTATACTTCCTTCACTGAGTTTGGCCTCTCCAAATCCTGAATTGCCTTGACCTGAGAAGGGTCTGCTTCAATACCTCGATTGGTCACCAAGAACCCTAGGAATTAGCCAGATCCTACTCCGAATGCACACTTCGACGCGTTGAGGCGTAACTTATGCTTTTTAAGGATCTCAAACATCTCACCTAGGTCCTTTAGATGGTCATTCTCATCCTTGCTCTTGACCACCATATCGTCGATGTAAGCTTCCTTTGTTCTGCGTAACAGTGGTTCAAACATCTTGGTGACCATTCTCTGGAATGTCGCCCCTACGTTCTTTAGGCCAAAGGGCATGACCCTGTAGCAGTAGAGTCCCCTTGGAGTTGTGAAGGATGTGACCTCCTGGTCTGGTTCATGCATGGCGATTTGGTGGTAGCCTCTGTATGCATCCAGAAAGCTAAGTCGGCGGTGCCCTGCCGTTAGGTCTACCAGTTGATCTATCCTTGGTAGAGGAAAGCTATCTTTTGGACATGCCTTGTTAACCATTTTGTAGTCGACGCAGACACGCCACTTGCCATTCTTCTTTGGCACTACGACGGTGTTGGAGATCCATCTTGGGTAGTGCACCTCTCTGATTGCCACTGCCTCCAGCAGGTTTCCTACTTCTTCCGCCACTATTTCGGCGTGGTGGAGTGCCGATCTGCGGGTGCACTGAATGATTGGCCTGGCAGAAGGGTGGACATTGAGTTGGTGGCAGATGAAGTTGGGATCAATGCCTGGCATGTCGTATGGGGTCCAGGCGAACACTTCGATATTGGAGGTCAAGAATTCCAAGACCTCCAATCTCTCAGTGCTGGACAACGACGAGCCAAGCAAAAAGAACTTATCCGGGTTCTTTTCATCTATTCTGACCTCCACCAAGTCCTCCACTGCTTTCTGACTAGCCGCTTTGCCAACATCTGCGAATAGTTCATTACTCTCTAGTTCTTCCACCGAATGAACATATCCTTTGGCAGCGCGGCTGCCGTTCACTGTTACAAAGCACTGCTTCGACATGATCTGATCTCCATAAACTTCTTCTATTACTCCGGCGTCGTTGGGAAACCGCATCACTTGATGGTAGGAGGACGCCACCGAGCGCATGGCATGCAGCCATGTTCTGCCCAAGATAATGTTGTAAGTGGAGGGGACCTTCAATACCCAGAACTCCACTTGTTTCGTCACACTCCCTGCTCTGACTGGGAGAATAATTTTGCCGACAAGCCATTCTGGCATAGAGTTGAACCCGATGAGGGGAGATACTGCTGGTGCCAAGTCTTTATCTTGCAACTTGAGTTGCTTGAAAGTTTCATAGTACATGATTTCACATGAACTACCTTGGTCAATCAGAATTCGCTTGACGTCAAAATCCTTGACTCGGAGAGTGACGACCAAGGCATCATTGTGAGGGCAATAGATCCTTGCCAAGTCTTTATCCGAGAAAGACATGACATTTGCAGCCTCTGTCTTCCCCTTCTTGACGGCTGGTTGGGCACTTAGCACCTCTCTTAAGTGCCCAGCCTTTTTGATTGAACCTCTGAGCTCGCACACACGCTCAGGTTCAAAGACTCCATGTATTATGTTGATGATGCCTTGAGGTGGGGCATCTATTGGCATGCCGTTGGGGTTGTTATGGCCTGAAATTTGGTGTGCCCCTCCTTCGATGTATTTGTCCAGGTGGCCTGCTGCCACCAATTCCTCCAGATGTTGCCTCAATGGCGTGCAATTCTCAGTGCAGTGCCCCTTTTCTTTGTGGAAGGTGCACCTGGATCTGTCATCATAGTCCTTCTAGGTCTCGCCTAGCTTGGCTGGCCATTTGACGAAGGGCTCGTCTCGAATCTCACTAAGTATACGGTAGATCGATTTCTTGAATACCGTGGTTATGGCTGTGCGGACTCTCAACTATCTCTTGTCCTGGTCCTCGCCATTGTCTCGCCTGCCTCGTCCGTTTCGGTTTTGGCGATCTACTGTATTGACCTTTGCTGAGGTCTTCTTCTCTAGTGTTGTGGTCGCGCTAGTTTTTACTTTGGCACGAGCGCCATCCTCTTCCACCCTGATGTGCTGATGCACTCTCTCCATCAGGGCCTCCATGGTGAGGGGTGGCGTCATGGTGATAGAGTCCCTCAGTCTATTTCCGACTGGAAGGCCTCTTTTGTATTGCGCAATGGCGAGATTGGTCGGGCAGTCTCCAATCTGGTTGAATGTTTCCCAGTAGTGACTGTTGTATGACCTCAAAGTCTCCTTGTCTCCCATATCGATGGAGAGTAATTGGTCGATCTCCACTGGGGTTTTTGTGTTTGTTCTGAATCGAGTTACAAACACCTCCGCCTGTTGCGCCCAGGAGGCTATACTGCCTGCTGGAAGCTTCTCAAACCAAGTCAAGCCTAGGTCGCCGAGGCTTGAAGGGAATAGGATGCACATCAAGGCCTCGTTCCGTAGGTATACGGCCATGACTTGGCGAAAGTGGCTCAAGTGTGAATAGGGGTCCGTCTTACCCTCATACGTTGTGAATTTGGGCTGTAAGAAGCCTGACGGAAGGGGCGCGTTTTCTATTGCTGGGACAAATGGTGAGGTCTACAGCCTCGCCAATGCCTTGTCCGTTGGTTCGTATGCCGGGCGCAGTATTGGCATTCTAACCTCGACGCTTCCATGCGTTCGAGGAGCCAACCGCTGTAAGGCAGAAACCCTATATGGATCGCGCGCCCTGGCGTCCTCCTTCCATCGTGCCTTCTCTTCCAGAACGGATCGTAGGTCGGACGATCTGGGTAATTCTGTCTGTCTAGACCTTGTTTGGTGCGTATGTGAGGGCCAATAGGTGCTTCCTCGGTCACGACCTTCGCCTTCCTCTCTCGCACTGGAGTGACGAGTCCTGGAAGATCTGGATTGCGTGTCGCTTATCCTGAGGCTTCTGTTCTCCTCTTGGGAGGGTGTAAAATTCCTACTACGACCCTCTGAGTGGCGAGGGGGCGTCTTGTTGTTGCGCCCCTCTCTTGTCGCCACTTCTTTTCCTTTCATCTGGCGCTTCAGAGACTCTATGTCCGCCGCCATCTTACGAATCAATTTGTCTTGTTCTCTGACGCGATCCTCCAGAATTTGAGGATCAATCCTGTGCCTTTGTCTTTTTGGGCTTTGCGAATGAGAGGGATGAGGGCTATTATTTCGCCTTCGATCCCTTGCATCCCTTCTGGAATTATGCCTTTGTGGTTCCAGATCTGCCATGGGGGCGACCAAGGGTAGGCCTTCGCGCCTTGCACCCCCATCTGGAGTTTGTCCGTCGATGGCAGACTGAGGAAACTCTTCGTTGTTCGCCATTGATGTTTGAGAGAAAAAGCTTGATCAAGAGGTTGTTCTTGTCTGTATTCCCACAGATGGCGCCAATTGTACGGGAAAGAAATATATCTTCTCGTATAATCCTGTTGATCAAGTCTGCGTTCCTCCGTACGAAGTCGCTTTGTCACCTGAAAACACAAACGTGAGCTAGCCGGCGGGTGTGTGCCGGAAACCTCTCCGATGCCTAAGTCAATAAGCAAGACAAATAGGCAAAAGCTCTGTGTATTCAGAAAGTCAAAATGTGTTACCTCTCCAAAGGTGATATTGGTGAGCTTATATAGGTTTCGCACGGCACGATCCTGGTAGGACTCTTACTCCTCCATGTAGAGTCCTCCTAGGATTCATACTCTTGGAAGATAATGCTTATCCTCCAACACCCCCCTCACTGCTTAAACCAAGTGAGATGGTCCTTCTATGGCTGAACTATCACACGACCGGAGTAACATCTCCATGTTAGACTTAGTTGGAATGACCGAACTATATCCCAGTTCGGCTCTGCCTTACTGCCTCCTACCTCGGCTTCACATCCTTCGACCGAGTTTTGCCGAACTAACTTAGAGCGGTCATAGAGATGGCTTTCACACTTCGGTTAGAAGACTCAACCGAACTAGCCGTGGTGCTCTCTCTGACCGAAATAACAGACTTCCGGACTAGTTACCTCGGCTTTGTGGACCGAACTCAACCTCCTACTACGGCCCATAACAGCCCATATACCTAGCTTGGCCCAATTTTTACTTGTATAAATTACCCTCACAAATATATATATATATATATATATTTGTGTAATTTTAGTTTATATAACTCCAATTGACTTGATTTTAATTATAAATTTATAACTCTATCTCAACTTAATTGAGTTGATTACTCTCTTCGTTCCAAACTATTGCATTTTTCATTATCCCAGAGTATTATTTATTTTTCAAAAATCAAAAATTAAAATAATATGAATTTTTTATTTTGTCCTTTTAAATTAATACACAAAAAGTATAATTATGACAATTGATTTTTTCAAAAAAAAGTCCAAGGATAGTTTTGAAAAATTAGTATTTTTAAATTGTAATAATTGTTTTATCAAAAGAAGTTGAATACTCTAAAATAGACCAATATTTTGAAACAATAAGAATACAATCATTCGCTATGTTTGTTTCTAGTTTTTTCAAAACATTTTTTAGAAAATTCTACTCTCTTAGTTTTTCGTATTTTTCTTTTTATTTTTACTAAACTTTTTAAATATTTTAAGAAATTTTTTTTAAAAAAAATTTAGACACACCAAACATAAATACACTTAAAAATTATAATTTTCATGAAAAAATCTTTAAAAAAATTAGTAAATACCAAAACTATAAAAAAAATACAAAAATTTAGTTTATTTTTTATATTTTTGTATATTTATTAATTTTTTAAAATATTTTTTCGCAACAATTTTACTTTTTAGATACATCTAAGTAGAAATTTTTATTGATAAATCCTATTTAGAAGTGTTCTAACCCAAGAAGTCCATGAAGGAATCTTTTTAGATACTAATTATTTGTGTATTGGACTTAAAATCAAACCCATTTACAACATCAAACCTATAAAACTCTAGAAATCAAACCAATTAAACCAAATCCATTTAAGATTGGATACAAATAATAATAATAATAATAATAATAATAATAATAATAATAATAATAATAATAATAATAAATAATGGCGCCAATCCGAAAATTTTTCTCAGTTCAAAAAAAAAATCTAAAATTTTTCTTTTTATTTTTGGCGACTAAAATATTTTTTAGTCATTGAAAATAAATATTTGGCAACCAACTTTTGGTCGTTAAAGATAAAAAGTAAATTTTTGTTTTTCATTCGGTGACTAAATAATTTTAGTAGCCAAAACTAACTATATAGCGACAAAAATATTTTTTAGTTGCTGAAAATAAATTTTTGGTGACCAATTTTATGTCGCCAAAGATAAAAAGTAAATTTTTAATTTTTATTCGGTGACTAAAAAATTTTAGTTGCCAAAACTAACTATACAACGACTAAAAATAATATTTTAGTCGCTGAAAATGTATTTTTGGCGACCAAACTTTTGGTTGCCAAAGATAAAAAGTAAATTTTTGTGTTTCATTCGGCAACTAAATAATTTTGGTAGCTAAAATTAATTATACAGCAACTAATATATTTTTTCGTTGCTGAAAATAAATATTTGGCGACCAAACTTTTGGTTGCCAAAGATAAAAAGTAAATTTTATTTTTCATTTGGCGACTAAATAATTTTAGTAGCCAAAACTAACTATACAGCGACTAAAATATTTTTTAGTCGCTGAAAATAATTTTTTGGCGAGCAAACTTTTGGTTGCCAAAAATAAAAAATTAATTTTTGTTTTTTATTCGGCAACTAAATAATTTCAGTTTTTGTTTTTTATTTGACAACTAAATAATTTCAGTAGCCAAAACTAACTATACAACGACTAAAATTTTTGTTTAGTAACTAATTGTGGCAAATTTAGTGACTACAGTTTTTTTAGTCGCCAATTGTGGGATTTATTAGCGACTAAATTTTTTTTTAGTCGCCAATAATCAATATACCCCGACTAAAAAAATTTAATAGCTAAATATTATACTTTTGTCGACTAACATAATTTTTGGTCGCTATTTCCATAACTTTTGGCGACCAAAATTGTTTTAGTCGACAAAAGTGGTAGCTAAAAGTATATTTTCTTGTAGCGTGTATTTATACTTTTATTAAATAAAGTCATTTTCTTGATTTACACTATTTTGTTAGACTCTTATACCCATATATTTAATATTGATATTTAATGTTGGGAGAGGAGAGAGAAGGGAAAGGACCAAGGCATAGAAAATTTCATACATAAATTAAATAACATTAATGTTATTATTTTATATTATTATATAATGTGGATATATTTTTAATTGAATGTTCACAACACCTTTTCGAAAAATTCTCTCATCTAATATAATGATGTGAACGTTCACAACATGTGAACCTTTTTATTTTTAATTGACAACACATTAAAAATAACGTTCATTATATTTTTAATTGACAACACATTCTTATTCATAACATGTAGTGATGTGAACGTTTACAATCATATGTTTTAATATGAATATTCACATCATGTAATTGACAACGCAATGACAAAAATTCATTTCAACTTAATGTAAATATAATGATGTGAACATTTCAATTACATGATGTGAATATTCACATTACGTAATTGGCAACACAATGATAAAAATTCATTTCGATATAATGACAGTCAACGTCCTGATGCATGAGAATTATCAAAACATAATGACAATCAACATTAAGGCCAAGTTTGACAAGTTGAAAAAAAGTCAAAAAGTTAAAAATTATTCAAAAAGTTAAAAAGTTATCACTATTCACCAAAAGTCAAAAATTACAGCTACACAATTTTCAATCCTAATTTTTCCCTATACACTAATTTATACGATTTTTTAATACACATTTTTTCATAAAAAGTCAAAAAGTTAACACATACATCCATATTTTTTTTCTCAATTTTTTAGTCTAAAAAGATAAAAAAATGTACTTATTTAGGACACCCCAAACAACCCCTAAATATCAACATTAATAGGGCGTTTGAGAGTATTTTGGTATTCTTACCTCAAATAGGATCTAATGGAATAGTTAAAAAGAATATGAGTTTAATGGAATAAAACTTTTAAAAAGAGGATTTAATAAAAAAAAAAAAAAAAAAAAAAAAAAAAAAAAAAAAAAAAAAAAACTCCCATCTAAGTAAGGTGCATCTAAAAAAGTAAAAAAAAAAAACTTAAAATTTTAAAAATATTCACTAAAAACAAAAATACATAAAAAACAAAAAAAAATGCAATTTTTTAAAATTTGAATTCAGTAAACTAAAACCAAATACATTGGTATTTTTATGAAAAAACTTTAATTGCTAAAAATCTAATATAAACTAACAAATCTTATTTGCATGGGAGTGTTACTGGAAAGAAGAAGTGTATTAGAGGAATGGAATCTGAATTTTCGAAGATCATTATTTGCATGGGAAATTGAGGAATTAGCTAGGTTGGTATCACTTGTGAGCCAGGTTGAGTTGGGGGCAGCAGACCGCGAGGATCGCTTGAAATGGCTGCTGTGTTCATCACAACAGTTTAGTGTAGCCTCCCTTTTGAGAGAGTATGTGCCTAGTACTCTTTTGTTGAGTACTAATCTGCTCTGGAATAAGCTGGTGCCACCAAAAGTCCAATTCCTTTGTTGGCTGGCTTGGAGAGGAAGATTGAAGACTGGTGTTTTCCTGCGAAGGATTGGAGTGCTGAATCAAAACATTTCAGTTAATTGTGTCTTTTGCAGAAATGAAGAGGAATCCGTTATCCATGTATTACTATGGTGTCCCTTTGCTTGGCAAGTTTGGTCAAGATTGTTGAATTGGTGGGGTTTACAGTGGGTTTTACCTGGTAGCGTGGAGGGATTGTTTCATTGGTGGTTGGGATTTAAGTGGGGTCAACTTGCAACTCAAATCTGGAAGGCCATCCCTTTGGCAATTATGTGGTCCATTTGGAAACTTAAGAATGAAGTAATCTTTAATGGAAGCCAATTTTGGATCGATGACTTTTGTGATTTGGTTAAGGTGAGAGTGGCATTCTGGGTCACAGCATATTCTAAGAGGTGTTCTTACTCAGTTCAGGACTTCATTTATAATCTACAGCAAATTATAACCATGCCTACCAGTTGAAGATGCTGCTGGGTTAGTTGCTGTGTTGTCCTGTTTGGCATGTTGTAGTTGCTGTTTTGTTTCTGTTTTGGCTTGATGCAGATGCTGCTGAGTTGAGATCTTGGTCTGTCATTGGCATGTTGCTGGGTGGTGTTTTATGGTTGCATGGGGCTGTGTAGCACGCCCGCGGGGGACCTCGGCTACAGTTCGGACTCCCTTTTTGTGTCGGTTCTAAATCTGAACCAAAGAGTCCAAATCCGGCAAATCGTTTGAGAAAACAGATTTTTGAAAAGTAGTGCCAAACATGGACTGCTTTGCCAGATTACAGAGTCGCCACCTAAATATTTTAAAATGGGAAATTTAGGAAACCCTGACTCGGTGCCAAAGGCCACGTGTCCGTCATTACCAAAGTGTCTTGGCTCGGGAACTTGGGTACGATTGGGGAAGGTCAGCTATGAACACCCCCTCTCGCCCGGTCCGAAGACCGGCCTCTACTAACCGTGATATCCGTTTTTGAAAACTTTATGCGTTCTTATTCCAATTATTAGCCTAGAATTACTATGTTATGCGTGCAGCAAACAAGTATAGACTAGATTGCCTAATTTGGAAATAAACATTGCATATCCGTTCGTTTTGAAAATGCTTTGGAATTTGCTACTCGCAAGTAGGCTAAAACACGGATTTCAATGAGTTTTCCAACTCAAGCAACCCAACCTCCACCCACAGGCATTCAGACAGTTTATCACATAAGCACTTAGCCGCATGGTAGACGTACTGTCATGTTTAACATTCACACGCATGCGACATGCTAAAGCATAAAACTTACATTGTACTCCGTGCCAAAACAAGAAACCAGTTAGCACAACATGCATGACCTAGTTTATGTTAAGTGACTAATGCATCACATACGGAATGTAATCTAGACAGGCTCGGCTATCCTAAGCATGGCACATGAAATGCAATAACTATCACGTATTCAATTTGGAATTGAAAGTACGATGCAGTTCGTATGATGTACCGAGCCCGATGCATGTAAACAAATGCATGGATGCACACATGCATTGCATAAGGTATGCTAATTTAGATGTGCCCTAATCTACCATCATAAGCAGGTAAATAAAAGGGTAGAAAGAAATGGGGGTTGGAAGACATGCACCCACTTACACACACTTATTACAAATTTGCCCTCGCTCGGAGGGACCAAAAGAATAATACAAATTAATTAACTACGCAAGCTAATTAATTATTACAAATTAACTAAATTAATTAACAAATTAACTAAGTTAATTAAAAGCGATAACGCCTCGGGAAGAGGGCTCAAATGCAACGCAGCTTCGAATTGGCTCGGGAATCGCCTTTGCCATGCACGGATTGCCTCTGTTTCCTGCTATCCTCCTGAAAATTGCCAAAGTCCCGAGTGCCTCTCGGGGCAGGGAGTACCACCAGGGTAGAGCACCACCGGCTGCAGAAGGAGCCCCCGGCACTAGATGAAGTTATCGGCTGGCAATTGACTCCCGGTCGGCACTAAATAGTGTCGTAGGCACTTAACACTGAGAACACGCAACCCACAAAGAGAGGACAACAACATGCATGGCAATGTGATTCAAGGTATTTATGCACTATACACACCCCTTGTCATGTTATTGACTCAAAGGGGCATGTGCCTCGATTCCCGGACCACCAATCGCGCATTTCCATGCATGATGGCCCTAAGAACCAAGAATGCAACTTTGATTTCAAATGCATGCAATGCAAACAAGCAAACAAGGGTGCTCAAACCTCTATCATGACTTGGTCAAGAGGCTTAGCATGCATGTCGATGCAATGAAGTCCTAAACATGTCACTAGTGTGCAATATGGCAATACAATGCAATCATGCAAGTAAGCATACAAGACAAGCATGCGAATCAATGGAAGGATGGTCTTATACATGAATTAGGCAACTCAAATAGTCCTAAAATCAGTGGCCAAAATGCTAAGTCAAGAGGGCCAAACACACATGCACACATGTATAAGTTAAGGCACCAACACTTAAGCATAATTAAGTAACTCTTAAACACATCTAAGAGGCACAAACATGGACTATTAGCATACATGAAAAGCTCTGAAATCATGCAAAACATGGTGCCAAACCAAGCTAAACAAGACCAAACAAAGCATGCAAATAGCCCGAGTGCTTGAAGCAAGGTAATGAGGCTTTGAACCACACTTGACAAGACCAATCATGGCAAGACTTGAGCAACCAAAAACAGGTTTTCAGCATGTGAAAATACACCCAAAACTCACACTCACGGCATCCTAAACGCTCTAAACACACAAGCATGCACAAGGCACCCTTGAATGCACAAAAGGACACACCCTTAAAGCATGAAAGAGATGACAAAAATGAACATGTGAGCATGGATTAGGGTCTGAAATAGCATGTAAGAGGGTTCCAAACCCTTGAAATTATGGAGGCAATGCATCCTACACATGCACCTACTTGAAGCATACAAGCTACAATGCAAAGGGGCTATACAAAGCATGCCAAGATTGACCCAAACAACCTAGGACAGACCTTATACATGGCAAAACAAGCACATTTCCAGTTTATGACCAGCCACAAAAATAGAAGCAAGATAGGCTAACAAAGCATGCAAAATTACGGTAAATAGAAGAGATTATGAAACAAGTGCAAGATAGGGGTCCCAAACAGGGTTGAGCCCTTCTTCAATGTTGAATAAGGGCTCAAAATAAGCCTACTTACAGTTTATTACATGCTCAAAAACAGATTATACGCCAGCCAAATATACTATGCAAGAATCATGGCATACAAGGGGTAAGAGATAGGTGCTAGATGCTATCATCAAACAGACAAATACCCTTCATGAGACATGTAGAGGGGGGAAAAATAAGCCACTTTTCAGGCCTGTCGAAGGCCCAAAAATGGAAGCATGGTAGGCTAAAGAAACATGCAACAAAATAAGGACCCAAGAGGGTATTGAAGCAAGTCATACATGGGGGTCCCAAACAAGGTTGAGCCCTTCTTCAATGTTGAAGAAGGGCTCAAAAAGCTCTTTTTAGTTTACATCGAAGCTCAAAAATACATGCAACTATGGCTTAGATATGAACCAAGAAAATGCTAGTTTTGGGGAAAAGTGTGCTTACCCTTGTAGACCAACAAACCAGCACCCCTTGGTCCAAGTTTCTGAGCTCCTAACCTCTGAAAATGACCTCCCAAATGCTGGAATGGAAGATGGAGGTGTTGTGCTAGGTGTTGTAGAGCAAATGATACAAGAACCAAGGTGTTTGGAAGCTTGGATAGGATAGATATAGAGAAGGAGGTGGGATATATGTATCTATATCAGAATATATGTATATCCTCTGGTTTTTTGCTTAAGAATCTCCAACCTTAGATCAAGGGAGAGGAGAAGTGCTTATATAGGCCAAGTAAAGCACTTATCTTAAGGGCTAAGCAAAGAGAAACGTTCAAGGGGGGGTGCAAAAGAGTCTAGGCTTCTTAGAGAAGCTAATACAGCCGGTATGCTTCTTGAGGAAGCCAAGACAAGGGTCAAGGCTTCCTCAAGAAGCCTTGAGCAAAGGGTGCACCAAAAAGGGCCAAAAGGTGGTTAAAGGGGTAAGTGATAGCTTCGGGTCTCAGATGGCCGAGAGCCCTTCAACAAAGTTGAAGAGGGGCTCAAAATAAGATACTTTGTAGTTTACGACCAAGCCCAAAACAGCCCAAAAATACGCCTAAAATACCGTGCAAAACAGGCCTAAAAAGAGGTAAAGAGACAAGTAACAGATGGAGATGTCAAACAGCAAAAGGTCCTTAATCAAACATGAAAATGACCTCAAAATTTGACTATCTCAAGTTCGGGTCGGAGCCCAAAAATGTAGAACGAAGGTTAGGGCAGCTCTGTGATTCGGGGCCGAAAGTAAGTAGGCTTAGAACCTGCGGTGGTGTCCGACCACGAAGTTGGTCTCTCGGACCACAGTGTCCCTCGAAAGGGAGTAAATAAGATGCATGCCAAAAACTGGGGCAATCGGAGATGGTTAGGCAGTCCCGAATCGAGGCACACGGCCTGACGGCTCCGAAAATCGGGAACCGGGCTCTGAAATGGGAAAAATGGCCTGCGACCACAAAACGTAGCCTACGGCCACTGAGAGATGGTCTACGAGACCTCTCCCTCCCTTTGGGAAGAGAAAATAGAGAAAACGGAGCCTGGTTCGCAAACCGAGACAAAGCACAAAAGAGTCCGGAAGTCCGGAGGCAAGGCTCGTAGCCGGGACTCCGCAACCTCAGAACGAGCACAATATGCAACATCACCAAGCGCTCAATTGATGACGTCTGAGTCTTAAGGTCGGTCAAAAATGGGGTCTCTACAGGCTGTTTGGTGTGTAATTGGGGGTTGGCTTGTTTTGTGTTTTGTTTTGAAACATTCTGTCTTGGTGTGTTTTTGGGGGTTGTTTTGTTTGGTTTTCTTGTGTTGTTTTGTTGGTTTGTTGCTCACCAACTTCGCGTCCTGGAGTTTGTGCTAGCAGATGATTTTGTGTGCATCTTGGTGCCAACCTGGTTGGGATCTCGATGTTTCATAGTGATGCTTTTGCACCTTCTTTTCTATTGTATATTTTCTTCATTTGTCTTATTAATAAAATTTTCTTTTGCTGATAAAAAAAAAAAACTAACAAATCTTATAATTTTTTTCTTATTAACCGATATGTCATATGTAATACAATAATAAAACTTTTTAAACTGAAATATCAGTCTCATTTCATGTTTTTTTTTTTTTTTTTCTTCCTTACTTTTTGATTTGCTTCAATTTTGTGTTCTTTCGCTTGAAATTCCCAACAATGATGCTTGACTTGCAGACCATAGAATACATGTTAAAATTAACAAGGATCAAAGAACATGCCAAGAATCAGAACAAGAATGGTTGTACAACTTTGGATGTTGTGGAGCAATATCCCATCAAAGACTTAAAAAGCATGGAAATCTGCGAGTTTTTTCTACAAGCTGGAGTTCCAAGTCGAAGAAGAGATCGGGATAGCAGAGAAGAGATGAGGATATCGTTGTCATTTGCTGATTATCCTCAAACTCATCAATTGCCAATATGGAAATCATTATTAAAGAATTGTATTAAGGGTGGGATCAAGTATTTTTAAGGTTGAGGATGGTTGGTTCAAAAAAATCCGCGGACATTTAATAACAACATCAACCTTGACAACTACTGTGGCTTACCAAGCTGCATTAAGTCCACCAAGGGGTGTTTGGCAAGATGATTCAAAGGGCCATGAACCTGGTTCAAAGGACCATGAACCTGGGACAACCATCTTTGGCATTGGTTATGCCAAAGAGTATACTCATTTCTTGGTGTTCGACACTGCATCCTACATACCATCTCTGGGCACTCTCATTCTGGCTTTAAGTGTATTTCCTCATGAGAATAAGGTTTTAACAGTCCTAATGATGTCTTTAATGATGTTCTCAATCATATGCATGACTTTCTCTTATGTATTGGCAGTGGATATGATAACTCTAGATAATATTTTGGATCCTGTCACTACAAAAAAAAAAATACCTTTGGCGACTAAATTTTTAGTCGCCAAAGGTCCCATTTTAGTCGCCAAATGTCAAAATTTCACTTTTCCCGACTAAAAATTTTAGTCACCCGTCTTGTCGCCAAAACATGGTCGCGGATGCCTTTGGCGACTAAAAAACTGTTAGTCGCCAATATATGTGTCTTCAGTGACGAAAATATTTGTCGCCAAATGCAATTTCATTTTTAGAAACTTTACATTTAGCGACTAAACTTTTAGTCACCAATAATGATTTTTTTTTTTTAATTATTTACACCTTTCCGCGACTAAACTTTTCGTCGCCAAACGCGTACCTTTCCACGACTAAAGAGTTTAGTCACCAAAACCATTTTTCAAAAAAAAAAAAAAAACAATTGCCTCTGCTCCCAAGTATTGAACCCACAACGTCCCAGTCCCAACACAACGTCCCAACACTTCGACCCCCACTACGCCACTACCATATCACATGATTATTATTGCAACATATATTATTTATATACTATTTTCACTGGTATTAATAGAAAATTATATATATAAATAATTATTTTTATTTAATATTATTTATGTAAAAAATAAATTATTTATTAAAAAAAATATGATAGTACTTTCGGCGACTAAATGTGAATTTTAGTCGCCAATTCTTCATTTTTTGGCTACTAATTTGTTTTCTGTCGCTAAAAGAATTCAATTCCGCCTAAGGATAGCACCTTTGGCGACTAAACTAAATTTTAGTCGCCAAAACCTCTACTTTGGGTGATGAAACTAAATTTTAGTCGCCAATTCTTAATCTTTAGCTACTAATTTTTTTTTGTAGCCAAAAAGCTTCGCTTTCAGCGACCAAATAGTTTTTAGTCGGTAAAACTCCTGTAATCGGCGACGAAATTCAGATTTAGTCGCCAAATCCGTCACATTTGGCTACTAAATCATTTTTGTCGCCAAAAACTGTGAGTTTTGGCTACTAAACAATCTTTAGTCGCTAAAAAGCCTACATTCGGCGACTAAACTGTCTTTTAGTCGCTAAAACCCTTACATTTGACGACTAAACTGTTTTAGTCGGGAAAAGTTATCAATTTTGACGACCAATTCGATTTTAGTCGCCATTTCTACGAGTTTCTGCGACGAAAATTGAAGTTTTAGTTGCGAAAAGCGCTTTTTGTTGTAGTGTGTTGATACAATGAATATACAGGCTTTTAATGCTTGGCTTGGCATTTGTATATCATTTGTTGTGTTTCAGATAATCCGAGGCTGCTTATGGCTATGGCTGAAGTTAGGGAAGCTTAAAAGAAAATGGACAGCAAGAGGACTACAAACAACCTAATCCTCAGAATAATCTCAACCCATGACATGCCTGGGATATACTAGTGTGCTCTACTTGTTCTTTCTTAATCTTCATATCCATATAAGGTTTCATTATTGCTATGTTGTTATTTTATATATGTATTCTATTTAGTTATTACTCTTTACTTATGTTGTGATTGTTCGAGTCTTTAATTTGATTGTGACAATAAAATTATGTAATAATTTAAAAGAGTGTTTTTATTAAATTTAAATGTCATTTTAATAATGTAGAGTTGTGAATTTTTATACAGCAATGCTAGGTATCATGAAAAACATTTTATAAAAATAATCATGAAAGCTTTGTGATCATTGGATTACACTTAGAATAAAACACCACACACTAATCAAGGTAATACAAAGATCATAAATCTTTCATGATCATTTTCATGATCCCTAACTTTTTTTTATTTTTATATGACTATTGACCTTCTTTCGAGACCACTGCTATTGTCTTCCCATGCAAAGGACTACTGGCCAATCCTCGCATGACTATTGACCATCCTTCAGAACCACTATCATTACAAATGTCTTCATTTTGTTCATTTCGATTTGGAAAAATGAATTGCATTGTATCAAATAAGTATATACGTAGGCTGTTTTTTTTTTTTTTTTTTTTCACAAAAATAAAATTTATTAATGAATAAATTAGTACAAACCGTACAACAAAAATTAAAATGATTTGGGATAACCAACAACAAGGTTACCACAAACGAGTACACCCTAAGCCCATGTACGTGCTGGCTTAAGACAATGATTGCATTGTGGTTAAATTTGAAGCTCAAAGACTTTCACTTCACAATCAACGACTTCCTGTTCAACTTTAAGCACATCAGAACTTGTCTTCGTCGTAGGTTGGCTATGGGCCCCGGTTAGGTGCTGGCCTTTTGTTTCATTATTTCTCAGGATTTTCTTGTTTTTTGTTTTTTTTCTTTTTTTTTTTGGTCTTTGGTGTCCTCTTTTTAGATGGCGCTCCTCACCATTCTTGTTGTGTGGTATGATTTGGTTAATCCCATGCTGCCAACTTAGTTGGAATCTCTGAATTAATTGTGATGCTTTTTGCACCATCTTCTTTTATTGATGCATGTATTTTGTTGCATTCATGATTATCATCAATACATATTTTGCTGATTCAAAGAAAAAAAAAAAAAAACCGAGTACACACTAAGAAAAAACCAAATACATTAATAAACCAACAAGGTTACCACAAACCAAGACACACTCATGCTGGTTTGGGATAGTTTTTTTGAATTTTTGCCTATTTTATCGGATAAAAAAAGTTGTATATTTGTGATGATTTGTAATTTTTTTTTTTTTTGATAGTTGAATAAATAGTTGAGAGAGAAATTCATTTGGGATGTGGATTGACTTTTTGGTTTTGGCTATAGCCTGGGACTAAAAAACTTCATTTGGGATAGGTTTTTTTGGCTTTTTTGACTTTTATGAGTAAAAAAGTGAAATGATTATGATTTGAATGTGACATTTTATCTTATTGAGCTAAAAATTATTGGACTTTTCTTAAGTGTACAATTGCACACCATGTGCCACTTACACAAAAAGTGTAAGTGTAAGGTGTAAGTATAAGTATAAGGTGTAAGTGTAAGGTGTAAGTGTGAGGTGTAATGTGTAAGTGAGTTGCATATGGTGTGCAACCTCAAAAAAGGTGTAAGTGTAAGGTTTAATTTTTCATAAAAGGTGTAAGTGTAAGGTGTAAGGTGTAAGGTGTAAGTTGCACACCATAACCGAACCCAAAACTATTTTGTCTTTTTGTAGCTATTTTAGCCAAAAAGCTCCATTTTAGCTGATGCCAAATGAAAGCAAAAAAATAATTGATTGATGTGTAAGATATGACATTTTGACTTATTGACTATTTTATATTTTTTTTTTTTGGCCTTTATTTATTATTTTAGCCAAAATCAAACATCCCAAACAAAACCAAGCCCAAAGAATGGATAGCACAAATGATATGTGTATATGATGATTTTTTTTTAGAGAAACAAAATTGTAAAATGTATGATTGACTTTAAAATTTAAAAATTATTATTATTTTTTTTATAAATTTGAAAAGAGGAATAGTTAAGAGATTTGAAAAAAATACAAAAATAAATAAATATAACTTGAATTCATAATTTCCCATATAACTTATATTGATTAAAAAAATTAATATAGGACGTAATGTAATTGTTGTTTGATATTTTGAAAATATCAAAAAATTGAGACATTAATACCAACTTTAACTTTTTTTATTTTATTTTATGCCAGTATAGAAGATAGATAGTGTTGGCTACATATTTTGTAAAAGCTAATCACCATTCGACGCGTAGCAGAGTAAGGGTATTATAGGAAGACTATTCAAGTCTTCAATCCTGATCATACACGTGGCAGCTAATATTGGTTCTCACGTGATCGGAGTAGCATTGGATCAATAAAGAGGTGCAAGGTGACATGACTTCAACGGTTATCCAGATTCAAATTCAAATATAGGAGGGAAGCCTAACTGTAAGTAATGGCGTAGTAGAACTATTTCTAAGTCAGCATGATCAGCGATCATGGAGGAGCAGTTCGATGGTTTGAAGTGCAGTTCGATGGTCATTCTTGAGAAGTATAAATAGAAGGGAAGGTCCTAGAAAAACCCTCGGACTCAGATCATACAAACCAGTCATTTACTTTACATTTTCCTTTCTAGTTTTTATATTTCCTGTACTTTAAATACCTGTTCTTTACATTTCCTGCACTTTAAATACATGTTCTTTACATTTCCTGTACTTTAAATTCCTGCACTGCACTTCGTTCATAGGAGTAGTTTCAAAGAGTAGTTTCGAGTAGACTGTCACTGTAAACCTCTACGAGGCTGAGTTCGAAACATTGTAAGTTTTCATTCTAATGAAATACTTCAATTGCTCTTCATTTATCTGTTATTTCATTTAATTTCTCCTAAGTCAAGCCACCAGTAAAAGTCATCTTCATTGAGGCTGAAAGAACTAAAACACAATCGTCTGATAATTGGTTGGCAATTAAAATTTTTGTAAAGACTGATTGATCCTTGTTGGCACGCTCGCATTTACAAAAATACCCTTCGAAAGCCAAAAAGCCAACATATATTTTTGGCACGCCCGGTGGGACTAATTAAAATGGCTAGACGAAGACGACAAGGAGAAAATGAACACTTGGAAGAAGGCGTAGAAGGAGAGGTAGAAATACCTAATCTAGAGGATAATGTGGTAACACATCCTGTGGAAACTCCCATGTTATCAGAACCTATGGTCGAACAGACCAGTACTTCTGGACGAGAACCATATGTTCACAATATTGGACGAAACCAAGGAATTGGACCATCCACTGTTCCGTCTACTCAGCCAACAAATCCATGGGATGGTTTAGTAGATGCCATGGGACAACAATTAATGAACACAATGGAAATGTGGGCAACGTCCTTTTTGGATCGATTGAATAACCACCAACCAACAAACACAAGACACACAGAGGAAGTTTTAAATGTCCCTCCCCAAAGATTGGCTAGAGATAAACAGCCTATGCAAGTTAATGGACATTTTAATGGCCAAACTAGTAATCAGAATTATGAAAGACCATCACCTCAGTCTTGGTATGAACCCATTTCGAGGCCTGTAGTAGGCCAAAATGCCTCAGTACTCAACAATGAAGCCACACAAGTTGGTGGATCTGGTCAGGTACAAGAAACTGGTGCAAGAATGGTTGCAAATCCCATGTTCGAGGCCATACCTGGCACTAGGGGATATACTAATCCCTTATTCGAATTTATACCCGGGGGGTTGGAAGGTTTGCCTTCAAATGGAAGAGACACAACACCTGTTCTAGCACCTTTCGCAGGTCCTTTTGCAGGACAGGCTCAAAGGGGTTACCTACACCCCCAACAACAACCTGCACCACAAGGACAACCAGTCCTAAATTTACCACCTTATGGACCAAGAGGACCACATGCACAAGTTTGTCCACCGAATCCTGTGTTTGCCCTTTTAGTAGTGGTTCAGCAAGCACAAAATATGGTCCCTAGGGACCAAATTGCTGATATTGTTAGGGAGATGTGTGGACCGATAGCTCGGGGGGTCCAAACTCCTGTATACAGAAAACCATATCCAGAATGGGTAGATAGGGTACATGAATACCCAAGGGGGTTCAGGATACCAGATTTTACCCTTTTTATGGGACTAGAAATCAATCAACAATAGAACATATTGCTAGGTTTGCTGCTAAATGCGGTGAATTTACTAATCATGACTATATGAAATTACGATTATTCCCAAATTCTCTAACTGGGGGAGCATTTGTATGGTACATCAACCTTACACCTGGCTCCATTCAAAATTGGCAACAAATGGAAGAGGCATTTCATGCCCAATTCTTCCAATCGGAGCCAGAAGTGTCTATGGCAGACTTGGCTAGATTGAGTCAAAGACCTGAAGAAAAGGCTACTCAGTTTATTGCTATATTTAAAAGGGCTCGAAATAAATATAGAGTCATCCTGCCAGAGTTAGAATTCGTAAGATTGGCTCAAAATGGCCTAGAGTTCAGGCTTCGAAAGAAGTTTGACTCAACTGAATTCAGAGATTTGGTGGAACTAACCTATAAGGTATCTAGATATGAAGCATTATTAGAGGAGGAACAAGATCGAAATAATGCATCGTACAAGACATACTATAGAGATCCTAATTATGAGATCGATGCAGCAGAAATTGTGGGTAAAGAACCTGTAATCTGTGAGGCATTAATTCATAAGGATACAACAATTGACCAGCAGTTTAAAAAGAAAGACTTTCACAGAAAGTACTCTTTCAATTTAACAAAAGCAGATGACATTTTTGATCATTTGCTTGTGGCTAACTTCCTTAAGTTACCTAAAGGAGTAAAACTGCCATCTCTAGATGAACTTGAGGGAAAAGTATATTGTAAATGGCATAACTCTTGGTCTCACTCGACTAAAAACTACATTGTTTTTTGAGACAGGATTCAAAAACAAATTTGGAAAGGAAGTTTGAAATTCCCAGCCAAAGCAAAAAAGGCCATGGGGATTGACAGTGACCCATTTCCAGAAGTTGGAGAGGTGGCAGCCAATGTCATTACGTCAGATTTCCAGAACTTGTCCTTGACAGAATTGGAAGAGGTTAATGTGCAGATGCATGTTGCCAACCAGACAACCATCAAGAAGGACACTAGAAACCCACCAGCTATTAGACAAGGTTTCTCACATCAAAAGGAACACTCTGATGAAGAATCACTGGATGATGATTCCTTGGAGGCAGCAGTAATGCAAAGGGTGTGTCCCAGGTGCAGACTGAGTTATAAGTGGTTAAAAGGGCTTCCAATTGATGGGAAGCAATACTACAGGGATGTTCAGAGACGCCCTAAATCAACCAATGCTTACAACAAAAGGCCGTATCCGGCTAGTGATAGGCAGAGACCATCAGTGGTTGAGCCTGCAATGGACAAAATGCATGCTAAAGGCAAGAGGCCTTTATATGAATCCAGGCTACATAACTATTACAGGATGGAGAGTAATCATTCTGAAAGAAGACTGGAGAGAGGCTCAGTTCATGGGATCGAAGCCAGAGATTGGCCTCCTAGACTAGCTTCACACAGGACAGAAAGTGACTACCTTCATCGAAGGTCTGAATCAGACTCGAAACATGAGGTCAAAGCCAAGCACTTACCTTCACGACCAGCTTCGAAGATGGCTTCGAAGGTAGAAAAAAGCAGTTCAACATCTGAGTCAGCAAGGTCGTGGGTACCTGGAGTCCCAGATTGGTTTGTAATGCAAAACAAACCTAGGGAAATGCCTGTCCGAAGAGATGTTGGAATCCAAGGCAGGATGGTCAAGCCTCCTTTAGTGGCTCCTAACAATTGGGTATTGCTTAAACACCCAAAGACAAAGGAACCAGGTTTGGTCCCAGTCATTTCGAGATCACAAAGGAGAAAGATTCAGTGCAGGTACACTCAGTACCAGAACGATATGAAAGAAAATGGAGAGAGCTCTTCATTAGTCCAGATAGAAAGAAAGAAGATTCCAGAGTCAGACCATACTCCAAAGTCAACTCTACAAAGCAAAGTGGGTTGCAGTAGAGGATAGTTGGCCAAGGTTCATTCTGAACTAAAAGCCGGAGAGAAGTCTAGCTTAGCAGGATTGGAGAAAGCTCTGATGGAAAGTGATAGCGAGACCGAAGAAGAAATTGGCATAAGCCAGAAGAAAGAAATGGTAGAGGAAGAAATGTTCGAAGCCTTCATGGCTGAACAAACATTTTTGGTTAAGAAACCAGTTGAGAAAGATCCTTCGAAGGAATCAGTTAACAACGAAGTACCAGAGTGCAGCATGGAGGATGCTGCTGGAGCAAATGAACAAAGTGGCCGGGAGGGGAAGCAAGTACAGCCAGCCATCCAATTTGCCTCATTTCCTCCAGTATCAGTTAACATGGTACACATATTGCCTCATGAGTTCCAAGCTGGATATGAGGACCAAGATGACCAAGACATGGATCCTATTCCTGTCTCTAGTGAAGACTCACAAGTAAGTATGGTACAAGATGATCTTGAGATGGCTACCCCAATGGAGACTGAATATGAGAGTGAGGAGGATGTGAGCATTAACCTCTCGTATCCTTTTGAGTATCCCTCGAATTCTATGACACAACATGTCAAGCCATTGTACATCAAAGCTTTCTTCGATGGGATACAACTGAACCGAATCCTGATAGACAATGGGACAGCAGTGAACCTATTACCAAAATCTTCTTTGAAGAAACTAGGGAAAAAGAATCCCAGGCTGATTCCAACCAGCACAACCATCGCTGGTTTTGCTGGAGACAAACAGATGGCTCAAGGGATTCTACCCATTAACTTGAGTGTGGGAACCAAGGACTGCATGACAACATTCTTTGTAATCGACAATAATACTAAATATAATGCTTTACTTGGGAGAGATTGGATCCACACTAACAAATGTGTGCCTTCCTCTTTGCATCAGAAAATTATGATGGCCTTAGGCAATGGAGAGGCGGAGGAAATTGATGCAGATCCTCAACCCTTCATAACCTGCGTAGACTTTGCAGAGGCCAAGTTGTATATTGAGGGGGTGACACCACTCAGTATACTGAGGAAAGCTGATGGCTCAGCCGAAGTGACGGCTGATGATGAAGTGACACACCTAAAGCACTTAGTTCAGGAGAGTGCTGACGAAGAAGTTGTTGTTAAGGATGACAATGATGCGTGGTTGTAGGCAAAGAGATAAGGTACAAGAAGCCAAGTCTTTGGCTCTAATTCAATTCTCAACATTGGATGTAAAAGCAATAGTCCAAAGGGTACAGGAGCAAGAGAGAGAGGCCATGATAATTGGCTGCAAACAGCAGCAGCAACAAGTCAGAGTCTTGACTCTTGGTAAATACTATGCATTGGACATTGAAACAAAAGTCCAGGAGATACAGGAAGAAAAAGCCTTGTGGACAGATTTTGTCTATGAGGAAGAGGGCAGAGATGTTGAATTAAAGAACCTAGGAGCAGAACAAAGTAAGGATGTTGTTTCGAAGGTAGCAGAAACCAAAGAAGAAGCTTCAATGAGTTCTCAGACACAAGACCCCTTAGAAGAAGTAAATTTAGGGAAAGGTTCTATACAACAGCTCACATATATAAATGCTTGTTTGAATGTTCTGGACAGGGGCCAGTTGTTGGTTGTTCTAAAGAAATACAAAGATTTCTTTGCATGGTCTTATAATGAACTGCCAGGATTGGATAGCTCATTAGTGGAACATAGGCTCCCTATGAAGCCTAATTTCAAGCCATATAAGCAGAAACCAAGAAGAATGATTCCAGAAGTAATTCAGAAAGTCAAGGAAGAGATTCTTAGACTACTCAAGGCAGGCTTTATTAGGACAGCCAGGTATGTTGAATGGCTATCTAATATTGTGCCTGTAGTTAAGAAGAATGGTAAAATGAGGGTATGCATTGATTTCAGAAACTTGAATCTAGCAGCTCCGAAAGATGAATACCCTATGCCTATAGTAGATTTGCTGGTAGACAGTTCAGCAGGGCATCAAATTTTATCAATGATGGATGGACACTCTAGTTATAATCAAATCTGCATTGTAGAGGAGGATGTCCACAAGACAGCATTCAGATATCCTGGAAATATTGGCACCTTCGAATGGGTTAAGATGCCATTTGGCCTGAAGAATGCTGGGGCTACATATCAGAGGGCTATGAACACCATCTTTCATGACCTCATTGGAGGGTATTTAGAGTGTTATATTGATGACATTGTAGTGAAATCCTAATCCATGGAGGAGCATCTGTTTCACTTAGAAGCAGCCTTTGAAAGAATGAGAAAATTCAAATTGAAGCTCAATCCACTTAAGTGTGCTTTTGGCGTGTCATCTGGAAACTTCTTGGGTTATGTAGTACACAAGAAATGAATACAGATTGACCAAAATAAAGCCAAAGCCATCATTGAAGACAGGCCTCCATCAAGTAAGAAAGAATTACAAAGGTTCCTTGGACATGTTAACTTTCTTCGAAGGTTCATTTCTAACACTGCAGGGAAAACTAAAGTATTTTCTTCCTTGTTAAGGCTGAAAGATGAAGAGGAATTTGTGTGGATAGCAGAGCATCAAATTGCTTTCGAAGGTATCAAAGCCTACTTGGCCAATCCTCCAGTGCTGATGCCACCAAAGGGTAATAAGCCCTTGAAGTTGTACATAGCTGCAGCAGGAGATTCATTGGGAGCTTTCTTGGCCTAAGACAATGAAGAAGGCAAGAAGCAAGCTGTTTATTACCTTAGTAGGTTTTTAAATTCTTGTGAATGTAAATATTCAGCTGTTGAAAAACTGTGTCTTGCTTTGTATTTTGCTGCAATGAAATTAAGGTATTATCTTTTGCCAACAACTGTCTTGGTAATTGCAACCACAGATTTGGTTAAGTACATGTTATCTAGACCTATGTTGAGGGGAAGAATTGGCAAATGGATACTAGCCTTGTCAGAATTTCATCTAGAATATGTCCCTCAAAGGGCAGTGAAAGGGCAAGTTTTAGCCAATTTTTTGGCAGACCATCCATCTCAAACAGAGAACCAAGAGATAATGGAACTTGGTATGACCAGTGTTGAGCCATGGAAAATGTGGTTCGATGGGTCGAAAGCCAATGGCTTAATTGGAATTAGCGTTGTGATCAAGTCTCCACAAGGGGTAGAAACCACACATGGTTTCAGAGTGGATGAAGCTGCCTGTTCCAATAACCAGGCTAAATATGAAGCCTTGATAATGGGACTAGAAATTCTTATTGGATTACAAGTACATGCAATTGACATATTTGGGGACTCTCAATTGGTGGTTAACCAAGTGAAAGGGATTTTCAAGTGTCAAAGCATAAGCATTTTGCCATACTATGTTGTTGCATTACATTTGCTGTCTCAATTCCAGATAGCAAATGTGACTCATGTCCCAAGATTCTTGAATGATAGAGCTAATGATGTGGCTAAGAAAGCTTCGAATTTCAAGAGAATGGATAATGCCCAAAGGGATATAAGCCAAACAACATACCAGAGATTAATACAGCCTTTGAATAAAAGGAATATGGTCTTGGAAGTCAATCATAATGACTTACAAGAACAAGATTGTAGGCATCCAATAATGCAGTACTTGGCTGGTCCATCTTCGAAGGCCAGCAGAAAAGTTAAATTGCAGTCTATGCAATATATGATATATGATAATGCTCTCTACAATAGAGGTGGAGATGGTTTGTTGCTGGAATGTTTAGGTCCAACAGAAGCATTAAGGTTCATGAAGGCATCTGTGGTGCTCATCAGCCTGGTGTAAAAATGAGGTGGTTGCTTCGAAGGCATTCCTATTATTGGCCAACCATCCTTAAAGACTGCATAGAATATGCAAAGGGTTGCCAGGCATGTCAGAAGCATGGCACAATAAGGCATGTGCCCATAACTGACCTACATGCAGTAGTGAAGTCCTGGCCATTCAGAGGGTGAGCCATGGATATGATGGAAAAAATACACCCACCTTCTTCGAAGCATCATTGTTTCATTCTAGTGGCCACCGATTACTTCACTAAGTGGGTCGAAGCTAAGCCATACAAGGCTGTAGACCAGACTGAAGTCGTTAGGTTCATTAAAGATTTGATCCATAGATTTGGCATCCCACAAACCATAACAATTGATAATGGAACTGTGTTTGATGGAAAAATGGTGAAGTCTTTTGTAGCAGAGTTTGGAATTAGCCTTGTTAATTCCACTCCCTATTATGCACAAGCCAATGGTCAAGCTGAATCATCCAATAAGGCATTAAAAAAGGGAATACAAAAGGTGGTAGAGGATAATCCCAGGGACTGGCATAACCTGTTGTTAGATGTTTTATGGGCCTACAGAACTTCCCCAAGGTCAAGCACAGGAATTACTCTTTATGCCTTAGTATATGGGCATGATGCAGTATTACCTGTGGAAATTAATATTAAATCTTTGAGGGTAAGGTGCCAAGATCAGTTAGATCCTGAGAAGTACCATCAAAGTATGTGCTTGGAGTTAGAAGGCATAGATAAAGCCAGGATTTTGGCATTAAACAGTATTCTTTTCCAAAAGAAGAAAGCAGCCAAAAATTATAATAAGAAAGTCAAACATATTGGCTTTGATGAAGGTGATTTGGTATGGAAGACAATACTCCCAATAGGAATCAAAAGCCATAAGTTTGGCAAATGATCACATAACTGGGAAGGACCATATCAAGTTCATATGGTTTTGCCTTTTGGAGCATACCATTTAAGAAATTTGAATGGTTATGTACATCCCCAAAAGATTAATGGCAGGTATTTGAAGCCTTATTTTCCAACCATTTGGGAAACACAAAGAATGAAATAAAACATTAAGTACAAGAACACAAGATTACTCAGATGATAGACAAGAATTTGATTTTTTTTTTATAAAGAATCAAATACATTATGCCACAAATTGGCCCAAAAATCATTACAATATTTCAATTGTTTTTGTACAACAGGTTTTCTATTGGTAAAAGATGGAAACAATTGAATAGCTGTAGCCATCTCTTCTTTTCGATCAGCCAGTCCTTGGTTGGTGATTTGCAATTTAGTGTCAGTTCAAACCAAGGCCTGGTTTACTGCAGCTAGCTCCTCCTCAAGTCGAGCTTTATTCTTCAACAGCTGAATTCGAAACCGGGAGGCAGAAGAATGTTGTTCCTTGAGATCTGATACTTCGGTATGTACTTGGGAAACAAAATTTTGATCCCTATCCAGTTTCTCATCCGCAGCATTGGCAGCCTGACAAATGCTGATGTAAAAATCGACAGTAGCTGCTGCCTGAGATAAATGACTTGAAACATTCAGGCCAGATTGCTCAGCAATTTTGCAGTATTGAAGAAACCCATTTCTGATGATAGGCCTTTGTAGAGCCTCGAAGGGAATCCTCGAAAAAGAGATCAGCAGTTCCAGGCAAGTGTCCAAGTCTATCGAAGGTACAAAAGGCTTGTTGCTAGAAGAAGAAGAGCTTTCAAAAATTTCCAGCAAGGAGTCAGCCAAAACTAGTGGCTCAGCTTCAACATTGGATGTTGGAGAGGTAGAGGGTATATCAAAGAGACTGGCTAGTCTTGCTTCGAAGATATCAACCTCGTCCATAGACATGAGGAGCGTAGAGATATCAACCTCGTCCACAGGGAACTGCACAGGGATAGGAGAAATGGATGGAGCATTTCTAGCAGTCTCCATGGTCTTGGCCACCAATGAATCAAGCGAGAAGGGGCTGGAAGTAGGCAAAGGTGATGAATTATGGGTTGGAGAACTATCAGCACCATCAATGGGGGAATTAGCTGCCTTCGAAGAAGAGGTAACAATTGGAATTTCTTTAAGAGGAGGAGCAAGGCTCGAAGGAGAAGTAAATTGAGAGATGGGCTCAGTAGTTATTGCTGCAAAGAAATATACAGTAATGTCAAGTCTCAATATTGAAGATTTGACAAGAAAAGAATAGAGGCATGAAAGAAATTACTTGGTCCAGAAGCAGTGGCACTAGTAGGAGAGCTTCGAAGAGGGTATTGTTCGATAGCTTGCTGCTGTCTTGCAGCTTCCCTTTGTGGTATGTCAACAGCAGTAGCTTCCTCTCTCAGAAAGTGTTGCTGTTGTCTCTTCTTAGCCCTTTCAAAGACGATTATGGCCTTGGAATACTCTTGTTCTACGGCCTTAGCAGCTGCTTCGTGGAAGGAATCTTCAACCAAGTTAGTAGCTGAAGCAGCCACTTTCCTTCTTTTGCCTATTGCTTCGACGATAGTCTCGGAATCAGAGTCTTCGATGAAATCAGAAGGACAGATAGTTATTTTTCTTCTCTTTCTTCTCTGCATTGATATTGTTGGCTCCTTCTCAATTTCCTTCTCAATTTCGTCAGTTTGAGATCCGGATTCCTTAGAAAAGAACTCTTCTTCTTCTCCTCTAGCAGTTGTCTTCTGTTGAGCCAAGTCAAGCACTTTTTTCCTTCTTTTCAAGAGTGACTCATGCTCTTGATCTTTTTCTTCTTCTTCTTCTTCTTCTTCTTCTACCTGAACCTCATGCATTTCCTTTTCTAGCTCAAGGAGTCTTTTCTTCTTTTGCTGTTGACTACCTTCACAGAAGAAGAATCAAGAATAAGGTAACCATCATAATAGAGGAAGTCAAAGGAAAGAAAACAAAGGTATATACCTTTCTTCGAAGCAGCCCGGGTGACTTTAAGAGTTGTGACAGCAGGAATGGACTGGGTTGTGAGAGGTGCAGTGGAAGAAGTACCAGTTTCAGCTCCCTTGGGCTTTGGCACATCCAACACCTTTAGTAGGTTTTGAGGTGAAATGGCTAAATAGATTTCCATATTGTTCACCCCCAATTTTGGTATCTTTTCAATACGGTACCTTGAGGAATGAAAGGGGTATACTCAAAATTGGCCAAGTCATCCATGAATTTGAAGGTTGCCTCCTCTAACCTCGACCTCCGAACCTTCAAATCTCTCTTAGCAAGGCTTAAATTGGTGTTGCTACAGAGAGGTATTGGGACTCCTTGTGTGAAGCCAAATTGTCTAGCAAATTGAGCAGGACAATAAGGCTCAGCTATGCATTTATAAGCTCTGGGATTCGTAGTCCCGATAAATAGCTCTCTAGGAAGAAGAAGTGAAGCCTATATGTCCTTGTGAGCAGGTGAGTCACAGAGCCTGTCACTTAGGAAATTATTCAACCAAGTTGGACCAATGTTGGGTTCGAAGGGGCGGAAACAGTGAGTAAGAGGGGTAGCTGATAGCTGATGGAAGAAGGAGAAATAAAAGGCAAAAGTAGAGGGAGAAAGCGAAGCATTGGCCAGTCTTATGCCATGAGTAAGGGAGTGTAGCCCAGAGAATTTAAGGCATTTGGATTGCAATTCAGTAAAATAGGCGAAAAGCCAAAGTTGAAGGATCCAGAATGGCCCCCCTTGATTAGCATCTAAGGGTTTCTCACAAAAGAGGGAACATACTCTATATACATGGCCTAGAATATATGGGGCCAGGGCTACCTTTTGCTGCAAAACAAAGGCTTTGGCAAGAGGGACAAATTCAGGCATAATTCTTTGGGAGGAGGTGCAAAAGAGGAATTTGCAAAGCCAGTACAGTAAGAATGAAAAGAATTCCCTATCAGTTACCAAGCCCTCTCTTTTATTCTCAGCTTCAACAAAATCACTGTAAGATGAGTTAAGAGAGGGGAGGGAGAAAGGGACTGCTAAGTCAGGGAAATCTGGTGTAATAGGGGTACCAATAGGGGACACTCCTAGTAGATGGCAGATATCAAGAACAGTAGGGGCCATCATCCCATATTTAAATTGAAAGAAATTAAAGATAGGGTTCCAAAAACATAAAACAGCAGGAAATAAGAAAGGGTCCTCTGGGATAGTTACCCTAGATAACCGGAGAGCGTCGAGGAGGCAGAGCTCTTGAAGGTCCAGTGTCCTAGCAGGAATGACCCGGTCATACCATTCTTGCCACTCCGGTCTCACCATGGGCCAACATCGGTGAGGGCGATTGATCCTCCAGTTCCTCCAATCGAGACCACCTTCGTAAAGGAGACATTGGTTCTCTAGACGAGGATATAGGGCTGGGAGCTCATTAAGGATCTCTTTGAATATGGGCCCGAGCACGTAATCTTGCTGCGCATGGTGACGAGGGACAAAAATACGCCCATCGATAGCGCTTTTAGCCCCAGCCTTGTATTTCTCTCATTCTGCATTGATGAGTCTTTTCAAAGCCACACATGAGCTCACACACTCTATGACTGGCATTTTTGGTGAAGAAGAAGTCATTGATAACACGTCCTTTCAAAAAGGAAAGAAAAGAGTAGAGAGAAGTGGAAGACTGATGAGGGTTAGCGCAAGTAATTTCAGAACGCAAAACAAAAGGGTTTTCAAAGCCTTTGTATCTAGAAAATAGATCCCATAAGTCATTAAGTACTAAAGGTACGAATATGAGGAATCTCTTCCGATATTGATAACTTTTGGAGGGAAGAGCACATTCCTAATGGTGATGTCAGCTTCGAAACAAGATGTTTTGGCTTAGAAACCAGATGTTGGCGCCAAAAAATCAAACAACAATGGCTTCGAAATACAGAAGTCGGCTTCGAGGCACACTACATGTTCAAAATTGTAAAGATACTCAAAGGTAGATTCACTTCGAAGAGATTAGGAACCTGTAATAGGCTTCTTAAACAGAAGTAACGCCCTTGAGGCAAAATTTGAGGACCTTTGAGGAAGTAAATTGTTGTTCGAAACATCAAAACCAATAGTTGGTTGGTATATACACAAAAGAAGATTGTCTTTTGAACTAAGACAACATAGATTACTCTTCGAAGCACAATTGGTCAATTTAAAATTGGTTGGCTATATTAACCATGACCATATGACTGGTTTATAATTAAAACAAGCTTTGAAGAGTGAGATTGTTAAATTCAAAGAACTAATTCTAAATGATATCAGCCAAAACTATCAACTTTATTCCATAAATTGGAAAAGTCATGTTGGTTCCTTTGGTGTTTCATTAAAATCAATCGAGTCTTTTATTTGAAGAATAAGATTGTTCAGTTCGAAGCTCTGAATTGGCTTTTAAAGACAAAAGGGAACAGATTCAAACAATGCCAAATATAGAAGAATTTTGTTTATATTCAAGCCAAGGCAATTACATCGAATGAACCTATCTAGGTATAAACTCAAGCTCAAAAAAATAAGGAATGGAATAAATAACGAGGCCATGGAATTTAGTCCAACAGTGATCAATGAATTTTTGTTCTTTCTTTATTATATCTTCTATTTCTTCTAACGTTGGCTGCATGAGTTGATGTGCTCTCACTTCATAGTAGAGCTCTTCAGCCTTTGTTTCGAAAGCTTCTTCTCTCAATCTTTGTTCCAATTCGTCTATGACCAAATCATCCCAATACGCAGAATCTTTATTCTTAAAATCGTCGAATTCTTCGATAAAGTTCTCTGCTTCATACTGGGCATGAATTCGAAGAGACAAAAGTTGGTCTAAAGATTGTGTAGTGACCATAGAACTTCGATGCCAGTAGAGGAGCAATAGAAGTTGGTCCAGGAACATATGAAGTTCCGCCTGAGCAAGGGGATTAAGGACATGGCTCCTAGTCAGAATATCATAGGCCCATTGAAGGTTCTTAAGAGGGATTTCGTCCTCAAGAACATTAAAGGGCAAGTGAGAGAAAGCTGCAAGCAGAAATTGAGCTTGTTTCCGCTCAGTTGGAGTAGGAGAAGGTGGAGGTTTGTAAGGTGGAAAAACTTTATCCATGGGAAGAGCAAGCCTCAGTTTCTCTGTCCAGCTAAGAGTTGGCGAAGAAGAAGGTGTAGATGCTTCTGTTTTAGAGGATGAAGAAGAAAGTGTGGATGCTTCTATTATAGGAGATGGCATGGGAGCGGAAGGAACAAAGGCATTAATATATTCTAGCCAGTCAGAAGAACAAATCTTCGCTTTCTTGGCCAAGAATGATGGATTATACCCTTGTGCCTCTTCTAGGCGCCGAGCGACGTTCACTATCTTTGTAGGCATGGAGGATGTGTACCATACTACAAGCAGATTCTCCTCCAAACTACGACGATGATCAATGGGCACGTAGGGATAGACCACTGAGCTTCGAGCGTAGGAAGGAAATTCTAAGGGATCAGTGAACTCAACAAAATGATGGTTGATTCGTTCCCTCAAATCATAGGTCTCAGGTGTTGACCAGCTTGTCCAGTCAGAACCCCCAGAAGAGGAAGAAGTTGCAGTTTTGTCCCATGCAGAGCTCTGTGAAGAAGAGTTTCCCAAATCCATGTTTGCAACTTTCCAAATCAAAGGTTTGAGGGCAGTTTGTTCGAGATACAAGGGAGACTTGGAGGAAGAATTTCTCGTATCTATATCTGCAACTTTTCGAATCAAAGGATTAAGAGCAATGTGTTCGTAATCCAAAGGTTGGTAATTTGCAAAGGCTTCCATGACCTGAATATAGAAAGGTGGATAGCGATGGCTAATTAATGCATGGAAGTTCTTTTGAGGAAGGACAGCATCATCGTATGACTCTTCGTGTGCTCGATCAATGGAGAGGAAAATTGGTTCGGCCATAGAAAATGCATCAGTCTATTCGAATACTAAAGTGGTGGAGGTATTCAAAAGATTGAATGGGAGTTTTAATGCAAATGATGAATGACAGTTGCATTCCTAGGGGAGTGCAAACCCTATGCACGTTCTAAAAAACGCGGGAGAAAGGCTGCGATCCACTAATATCACCAAGTATTGGGTATATTAGTGCGGGGGGTAATGTTGGCTACATATTTTGTAAAAGCCAATCACCATTCGACGCGTGGCAGAGTAAGGGTATTATAGGAAGACTATTCAAGTCTTCGATCCTGATTATACACGTGGCAGCTAATATTGGTTCTCACGTGATCTGAGTAGCATTGGATCAATAAAGAGGTGCAAGGTGACATGGCTTCAACGGTTACCTAGATTCAAATTCAAATATAGGAAGGAAGCCTAACTGCAAGTAATGGAATAGTGGAACTATTTCTAAGTCAGCATGATCAGCGATCGTGGAAGAGCAGTTCGACAGTTTGAAGTGCAGTTCGATGGTCATTCTTGAGAAGTATAAATAGAAGGGAAGGTCCCAGAACAACCCCCGGACTCAGATCATACAAACCAGTCATTTAGTTTACATTTTCCTTTCTAGTTTTTATATTTCCTGCACTTTAAATACATGTTCTTTACATTTCCTGCACTTTAAATACCTGTTCTTTACATTTCCTGTACTTTAAATCCCTGCACTGCACTTCGTTCATAGGAGTAGTTTCAAGGAGTAGTTTCGAGTAGACTATCACTGTAAACCTCTACGAGGCTGAGTTCGAAACATTGTAAGTTTTCATTCTAATGAAATACTTCAATTGCTCTTCATTTATCTGTTATTTCATTTAATTTCTCCTAAGTCAAGCCACCAGTAAAAGTCATCTTCATTGAGGCTGAAAGAACTAAAACACAATCGTCTGATAATTGGTTGGCAATTAAAATTTTTGTAAGGACTGATTGATCCTTGTTGGCACGCTCGCATTTACAAAAATACCATTCGAAAGCCAAAAAGCCAACATAGATAGATATAACTTAATATGTAATTAGATTTTTTTTTTCTCTTTTTTTTTTGAAATGTAATATATTCACATTTGAAATTAATTTTAGAAATTGACCCAATAGTTTATGTAACTGTTTTTTGGGAAAGTGAAACTAAGAGGTTAAGAGTTTAAGTTGATAGAGCCTTTCATTGTGAATGAACATGCTATCCTATGTATGGCAAAAAAAATAAAATAATAATAATACCACCTCACGTGCCCTAAATCCACACTCGCAACCACTATCACTTCTAACTGTTGGAAAAATGGTTTATATAGGCATATTTTGGGCCGACTTTGAGCCCAAAAATTGAGTGGGCCCCAAACGTCGTTTGGGGTGGGTCCGTAGAGGTGAAGTGTTTCTTGCTGCGTGGCAAGTCACACGGTGAAGACGGAACGTCAAAACCATTTATGAGTGAATGGGTAGTTGACGTCGTTTTTGGATCTAACATTAATTTTTTAGATAAAATTCATTTGAATTTTTTCAATAAAAGTTATTGTGGGAATTTAATTTAATTCTAAATTCAAATTTTGAGTTCCTAAGTGGTTTCCTAAAATTTGTAATTGTGGGAATTTAATGTAATTCTAAAATCAAAATTTTGGATTCCTAAGTAGTTTCCTAAAATTTGTACCTCTTTCTTTATTTATTAAACTATTCATATAGTTTAATATATATATTCAATTAATTTAATATATATATATATATATATTCTAAATAGTTTGTATTAATAAAGTTTCTTCAAGCAAAACATTTTGAAATATATGTTCCTGACGGTGGATTTCAGTTTTATTTTGTACCTGTTCAATTCTTATACTACCTGTTCGGGTAAAGGTTGAATGGTCACCTAGTGCCTATATATATAGACCTATTTCCTGCAGTCCAAGAGATCGAGAGATTAGTCTGAAAAATACTTTGTTATTGTCCAATTCTCATCTAGTGCATATATTCTTCATTTTAGATTTAAGAATAAATATTTAGAGAGTTAGAACACATGTTTGGTTCGCCAAACAAATTTGTTTGAAGTGCTACAACAATTTTGTGAAGATCATTGTATCTTGGGAGATAGACGCCACTTAACCGTAAGCACCGTAGCGGGGTGAATCTGTCTTAAGGACAGAGTGTCACACACTCGACTTAGTCTTAAATTATTTATTTGGTTCAACGAAATAAATTTGGTATGTTATTTATTTATTTTGTTTGAATTATTTCAAGTTATTTTATTTACACAGAAGATTGTTCCAACAATCTTAAGACAGATTCGAATTATTCTGTTTACAGAATTTTTCATTTGTTTTCCTTTTTCATTCTTCGTAAATAATTTTGGAAGAAAATTATTTTCTGTGAATTTACAAAATAATATTCTGGTTGGAAAAACAAATAGTGATTATATGCTATTTGACAGATAGTAGTAATATACTGTCTCTTTTCTTTTACAACTAGAAGTATGATACTGGTGTCATTAGCAATTCAGAATATATTTTTGTGGAATTGTGTCAGGAAATTAATTTTGATTTTTTAGAAATTATTTTCTGAGTTTTCATTAATTAAAATTCTGCTTTCAGTATTTTAATTATTGAAGTGTTACTGAAATTAATTTGGTTAAATAATTTTTATTTTATTTCCAAATTAATTGAAAAATAAAAGTTATATTCTTATTTCTTTTATTTTACAGAATTTAATTTCTTGTGTGGAATTAATTTGGTTAAATAAAATTTTATTTTATTTCCAAATTAATTGTAAAATAAAAGTTATAGTTTTTATTTCTTTTATTTTACAGAATTTAATTTTCTGTGTAGAATTAATTTGTTTTAAATAAAATTTTATTTTATTTTCAAATTAATTGGAAAATAAAAGTTACATTCTTGTTTCTTTTATTTTTTTACAGAATTTAATTCTGTGAATTTAGTTTAATTTTATGTGTAGTGTAAATTCTAATTATAATTTTGTTTTATAAATTAGAATTGATGGATACTGAAACAAATGTCCAAACTTTTACTACTGTGGTGGTTGCAATTGCACCAATCCCCTCTCCTGTGATGACAGTACCAATAAATCATGGAGAGAAGCCAGAAAAGTTCTCAGGAACTGACTTTAAAAGATGGCAGCAGTAAATGTTGTTCTATCTTACAACTCTGAACCTGACTCGTTTTCTCCGTGAAGATACTCCTATCTTGAAAGATGATGAAACCGACCGGCAAGTGGTTGCTGCGGTTGATGCTTGGAAACATGTCGATTTTCTTTGCCAGAACTACATCTTGAACGGACTTGACAACACATTGTACAACGTCTACAGTCCGATCAAGACAACAAAGGAACTTTGGGAATCGTTGGAGAAAAAGTACAAAACAGAAGATGCCGGCTCAAAGAAATTTGTGGTTGGTAGATTCTTGGATTTTGTAATGGTTGATTCAAAAACTGTGATCAGCCAAGCTCAAGATTTCCAACTCATTCTGCATGACATTCACGTAGAAGGTATAATTCAAGAACTACCTCAAACACAAGCGCAAAGAAATTTCTATGGACGAATTAATTGTGAATTTGAGAATTGAGGAGGACAACCGCAATTCTGAAAAGCAGGCTGGTAAGCATCCTATGGAGTCTAAGGCAAATGTGGTGGAACATGCTTCAAAAACCAAGAAACGAAAGTCTTCCGGAGAAAGTTCATCACAAGGCTCTAAAGGGGAGGATAATAAAAAGTATAAGTTTAATGGCAAATGTTACATTTGTGACAAAGAGGGACATCGGGCCAAAGATTGCCGTAGCAAAGGCAAAAGCAAAAGAAGAACAAGCAAGAAGCCTGCTCAAGCCCATATGACTGAAGTGGACAAGATTTCCAATGGTGTAGATGACATCAATCTTTCTGCAGTTGTTTCCGAGGCAAATTTTGTCGAAAATCCTAAAGAATGGTGGGTGGACACTGGTGCTACTCGCCATATTTGTGCCGACAAAAAGATGTTCACATCTTACTCTACAGTGGACAATGGTGAACAACTTTTTATGGGCAACTCCTCAACTTCCAAAGTTGAAGGACAAGGAAAGATTGTTCTCAAGATGACATCAGGAAAGGAACTCACTCTCAACAATGTGCTGCATGTACCGGACATTCGCAAGAATCTTGTTTCTGGATCTTTGTTGAGTAAGAATGGGTTTAGGCCAGTATTTGAGAGTGATAAATTTGTACTTACTAAGAATGGGATGTATGTAGGAAAAGGTTACATGTCTGATGGCCTTTTCAAGTTAAATGTAATGACCGTTGTACCCTCAATTATTAATAATACTACATCTTCTTCTTACTTGCTTGAGTCTTCAAATTTATGGCATGGTAGACTAGGACATGTTAATTTTGGATCTTTGTATAGATTAATTAATATGAAATGTTTACCTAAATTTGACATTGATTCAAATCATAAATGTGAAATTTGTGTTGAGGCAAAATTATCTAAAACTCCTTTTCATTCAATTGAAAGAAGTATAGAACCATTTGAATTAATTCATAGTGACATTTGTGATTTTAAATCAATTCAAACCAGAGGTGGAAAAAAGTATGTAATCACTTTTATAGATGACTATACTAGATATAGTTATATTTATTTAATTCAAACCAAGGATGAAGCTTTGGAAACTTTCATTCAATATAAGAATGAAGTTGAAAATCAACTTGGTAAGAAAATCAAGAAACTTAGAAGTGATAGAGCTGGTGAATATGAATCACCTTTTGGTGAATTTTGTAAAGAACATGGAATAATTCATCAAACCACCGCTCCTTACTCACCTCAGCAAAATGGAATTGCTGAAAGGAAAAATAGGATTTTAAAAGAAATGATAAATGCCATGTTAATAAGTTCTGGATTACCTCAGAACTTGTGGGGGAAAACAATACTTTCTGCTAATTATATTTTAAATAAAGTACCCCGAAAAAAAATAAATCAAACACCTTATGAATTGTGGCATGGAAGAGTACCATCCTACAAATACTTAAAAGTGTGGGGGTGTTTGGCTAAAGTGGCTATTCCTAATCCTAAAAAGACTAAGATAGGTCCTAAGACCATTGATTGCATTTTCATTGGTTATGCTAAGAATAGTAGTGCATATCAGTTTTTGATTCATAAATCAGAACATACCGAAATGCATGTAAATACTATTATTGAGACAAGGAATGCATCATTCTTTGAACATGTATTTCCAAAGAAGACTGGACAAGAGACTAGTAACAATAAAAGATCTCATGATGCCATTACTAGTCAGGATCAAGAACATGATCAAGAACAAGAGTTAGATCAAAATGAGGAAGAGGAACTTAGGCATAGTAAATGTGCTAGAACCTCAAAATCTTTTGGTCCAGATTTCTAACATTTTTGTTAGAAAATGAGCCTTTAACTTTTAAAGAGGCTATGTCCAGTCCTGAAGCTCCTTTATGGAAAGAAGCTGTCAACAGTGAAGTTGAATCCATCTTGCAAAATCACACTTGGAAATTGGTGGATTTGCCACTAGGTTGTAAAGCTCTTGGGTACAAGTGGATTTTCAAAAGAAAATTGAAAGCGGATGGATCAATGGACAAATACAAGGCAAGACTTGTAGTCAAAGGTTTTAGACAAAAAGAAGGTCTAGATTACTTTGACACATACTCACCGATTACTAGAATAACATCCATTAGAATGCTAATTGTCATTGCATATCTATACAATCTAGAAATTCATCAAATGGATGTTAAAACCGCTTTCTTAAATGGTGAGTTAAATGAAGAAATTTACATGGAACAACCAGAAGGGTTTTCTGTTCCAGGGAAAGAAAAGAAAGTGTGTAAATTGGTTAAATCATTATATGGTTTAAAACAAGCCCCAAAGCAATGGCATGAGAAATTTGACAAGGCAATGATGTCAAATGGATTTAAAATTAATGAGTGTGACAAATGTATTTATATTAAAAACACAGACAAATGTTATGTCATTGTATGTCTTTATGTAGATGATATGCTCATCATTGATAGTAATAATGATATGATTAAAACTACTAAGAAAATGTTGAATAAACATTTTGACATGAAGGACATGGGCATTGCTGATGTAATTCTTGGTATGAAAATTACCAAAACATCATAAGGATATGCTTTGTCACAATCTCATTACATTGAGAAAATACTTGACAAATTCAGCAAAGATGATGATCATCTGGCTAGAACTCCTGTAGATGTTAATTTGTATCTTTCTAAGAATGTACGGGAAAGTATTTCTCAATTAGAGTATGCCCAAATTATTGGAAGCTTAATGTACTTGATAAACTGCACTTGCCCAGATATAGCTTATGCAGTAAGTAAATTAAGTAGATATACGAGTAATCCAGGAGTAGAACACTGGAAAGCAATTATAAGGGTTCTAACATATCTCCGATTTACTCGTAACATTGGGCTTCATTATACTAGATATCCAGCAGTACTTGAAGGATACTGTGATGCAAATTGGATATCGGATACTAGAGACTCAAAGTCCACCAGTGGGTATATCTTTACTCTTGGTGGGGCGGCTGTATCTTAGAAATCTTCCAAATAGACTTGTATTGCTAGGTCTACTATGGAATCTGAATTCATAGCTTTAGACATAGCAGGAGAAGAGGCAGAATGACTTCGCCACTTCCTTGAAGATATTCCAATATGGCCAAAACCAGTGCCTGCTATATGCATACATTGTGATAGTCAATCAGCTATAGGTAGAGCATAGAGTCATATATATAATGGTAAGTCACGACACATTCGTCGTCGACATAACACCGTGAGACAACTACTCTCTAATGGAATTATTTCTATAGAATATGTTAAGTCTAAAGAAAACATAGCGGATCCACTAACCAAAGGGTTAGCAAGAGAGTTAGTTGAGAATTCATTGAGGGGAATGGGACTAAAGCCTATTAAATAAGAGTTACCACAATGGCAACCCAACCTAGTTGACTGGAGATCCCAAGATCTAGGTTCAAAGGGACAACCGAGTTGTGAATAACTCAAAAGGATTACTGGGGAGTCTAACTCCTACCCATTTCTATGATGACATAGTGATGTCTGCAGCGTTTTAGGTTAAGTAATACTTTTAATGATTCTTATATCTAGGTTAACCTAGTGGAGTATAGCAGGATACTCTTCATAAGAATCACCTATGTGAGTGTGAACTGGGCCGGTTCTGTGAGATTTGTGAAGGGCTACAATTCTCTAGAGCACTCTTGAAAGACCAGGTTGTTCAGGGCCAAAATGAACACAATAGTGAGAACTAAACTGTGTCTGGGAATATACTGTGTGAGTTCTATTGTCTTGGTTTACACAAACGGCTGAATAGTTCAAGACATCATGTTCACTGTTTAGCTAGTAAATCCGATAGTGTCTCACAAGGGAAGGTTCAAAGCCAAAAGCTACCTATCCTTTGCAGAATATTTTCAATTTCTGTACTCTCTGTAATTAGATCATGTTGTTGCATTTTCTCTCCGTCAAATTCCATTCATGTGGGGGATTGTTGGAAAAATGGTTTATATAGGCATATTTTGGGCCGACTTTGAGCCCAAAAATTGAGTGGGCCCCAAACGTCTTTTGGAGTGAGTCCGTAGAGGTGAAGTGTTCCTTGCCGCGTGGCAAGTCACACGGTGAAGACGGAACGTCAAAACCATTTATGAGTGAATGGGTAGTTGACGTCGTTTTCGGATCTAACATTAATTTTTTAGATAAAATTCATTTGAATTTTTTTAATAAAAATTATTGTGGGAATTTAATTTAATTCTAAAATCAAAATTTTGGATATTCCTAAGTAGTTTCCTAAAATTTGTACCTCTTTCTTTATTTATTAAACTATTCATATAGTTTAATATATATATTCAATTAATTTAATATATATATATATATATATTCTAAATAGTTTGTATTAATAAAGTTCCTTCAAGTTTGAAAAGCTGCTCCAATCCACCAGCGGTACTATTTCAAAACATTTTGAAATATATGTTCCTAACGGTGGGCTTCAGTTTTCTTTTGTACCTGTTCAATTCTTATACTACCTGTTCGGGTAAAGGTTGAATGGTCACCTAGTGCCTATCTATATAGACCTATTTCCTCCAGTCCAAGAGATCGAGAAATTAGTCTGAAAAATACTTTGTTGTTGTCCAATTCTCATCTAGTGCATATATTCTTCATTTTAGATTTAAGAACAAATATTCAGAGAGTTACAACACAGGTTTGGTTCGCCGAACAAATTTGTTTGAAGTGCTACAACAATTTTGTGAAGATCATTGTATCCTGGGAGATAGACGCCACTCAACCGTAAGCACCGTAGCAGGGTGAATCTGTCTTACGGACAGAGTGTCACACACTCGACTCGGTCTTAAATTATTTATTCGGTTCAACAAAATAAATTCGGTATGTTATTTTTTTATTTTGTTTGAATTATTTCAAGTTATTTTATTTACACAGAAGATTGTTCCAACACCAACTTCCACAGTCACCATCTCCGACCACTACACGCACCACTACAACCAAACTTTTTCCTCATTTTGTACCACCGCAACCCAGTTCCTCTCTAACCCCACCACAACCATGATCTTGATCTAACTTTTCCCAATCCCCCTTCATTATCATGGCTAGGCCTCTTCCCAATCGTTACCACCACCACTACCACCACCATGGTCCGTTCTTCAACCACCCCACTATCGGAATGAAGCATTAAAAAATCTAGAAATCCCCTAGATGTTGATTTGTGATTATGTAACAATTTTAAGCAGTATATAACAATCCCAATCAAACAATCAAGACAAATCAACACAACGACTTTACATGAAAAAACCACAATTGGAGCACCTCCAATTGTGATAAAAAGAAAATCACGAGCAACAGCCACAAAACAATCCACTAAGAAGATATAAAGGAATTACACAGGTATACTGTCAATTACCTAGCGAATCCACGCCCGAATTGAACCAACCCCTATGTGCCTCTTCCTGTCCCGTCTTCACCTCGGAATTGTCTTGATGATGAGCCACTCCAGAATCCACCAAAGCTTCAGGCTCGAATTCTTCAGAATCCACCGAAGAACAACTCTCTCTCTTTTGTATAGAATTAAACAAACAATTCTTTGATGTAAACTTCTTAAACCAAGAGTTGAATACTCAATCAAAACATCAAAGAAAACTAGCAAAATAGCCCCAGATATAAACCCTAGAACCCAAGAAGAAGATCTGGAGACATAATCCTAGATTTGGAGCAACTTGCGAATTTACAGAATCTGAAATTACGAGGTCCACTCGAGCGTGGGAATAGACGCTCAAGCAGGGACACTATATGAAGTGTTCCACACTAGGTTGTACGCTCGAGCAGGGACACTATATGTCGTGTTCCAAACCAGGATGTACGCTCGAGCGGGGAAATGGACGCTCGAGCATGAAAACATGGATCACAGTATATTTGTAGACTTACCAAACTTTTGGAACTCAGCATTCTCCGCTCGAGCGGGGGAATGTCCACTCAAGTGGACAAGCAACTTTGAATACACTTTTGCATTTTGCTTCGGGGGCGCTGCCCTTTGACCCCGCGAACTGACCGGGCAACTCAACTCCCGTCATAATCAGCGAAGTGACAATTTTGAAAGCATTAACACCACAAACTTCTCTGCAAGGCACGATTCGGGTTGGATTCGCATCTAATAAACTCATAGCCTCACTGAAATAAAAGTGCGAAAACAAATACAACTGAAAAGAAGTTTTGTCAAACGGGATTGCCAAGAATAAAAACCTAACAAGCATGTACAAACCTTTCTCTTTCTATATAATCAATACCATCGTCTTACATTGGAGTTACTAGTTTGAAAGTTCAATCTCCTTACCTATTACAATATGTGGTTCAACCATTAAGTTACTTAGTTGTGAGCATAAGATTTGTTAAAAAAATCTCTAAATATCTTGTGCAGTTACTCTAATAATACAACACCACGCATATTCGACATGATGATTATTGTGAAGCTTCAAGTTAGATTGTAAATTTTGATTAGTCTAGCGTGCAATTCTTTTCAAATGTTCCGCCAGATATATGTAGCCATATTTGCAGGGTTTTAGGCCTTAAGATTACACTTGCGGAGGCAAAATATCTTGGATTACCTTCATTTTGAGGGCGATCCAAGGTTGAGGCTTTTGAATTTATCATAGAGAGGGTGTTATCTAAGCTCCAAGGTTGTAAATTGAAGTTGTTATCACAAGTGGGGCTGGAAATTTGGATTAAAGCTATTGTCCAACCGATTCCTTCCTATGCGATGGCTTTCATCTCACTTTTGGAAATTCATTTGGTCTCTAATTACTCCTCAAAAAATCCATCACTTCTAGTGGAGAGTTTGTAACAATGTGCTAGCTACAAGGAAGAACCTTCATCAATAAAGATTTTTTTTGCTGATAAAAAAAGAAAAAGAAAAAATGCAGAACCTTCATCAGCGAAAGTGTGCCTCCACGGCCCTATGTCAAATTTGTCTTAAGAGTGTTGAATCCTTGGAGCATTTGTTGTTGGAATGTGAATGGGTTAGAGCAGTTTGGTTCGGATGTGAGTATGGTTATAAAGTTACTTGCATCTCAATTCATTCAGTTCTGAGATGGTCTTGTGAGATGATGGAGCATTTCGAGGATAGTAAGGAGAGAAATAACAACATTGCTTGGACTGGGTGGTTCATTTGGAAGGAACCAAATGATTTTTTCTTCAATCAAAGCCAGTTGATCCTTCCTCAGCATTATTTTGGACCTGCCTGGCTAGGGAAGAATTCAGCAAAAAATCTTCCTTAGATACTCCAAATCCAAACTAGAGAACACATAGGGATCAAGGAAGAAGTGCTAGATGGAACAAATATTGTTTTGATTGCAGTTATCCTTTGGGATTCTGCAGGTAAGCCTCTGGATGGTATGGTGAATTGTGCTACTATAAAAAATAGAGTTTCATGATTTTAATATTTGCAAAATCCTAATTAATATTTTTAATTGTTCATAATTTGTGTTCTGTTTCCAAAATACAATTATAATTCGATGTAAATTTGGGACGAAATGTGTATAAGTGGAAAGTGAGAATGATTTTCCTTATTTTCCCTCATTATTGACTTCTGTTAAAGACTGATACGATGGAGTAATAAAAGAGAGATATTGACACTTGACCAGAAATGTAGAGGGTTGATTGTAACGATTTCATGTGTAGAGACCAAAGTGAGATTTGATTAGAAGTACATAAGGTTGACTGTTACAATTTCATGTATAGAAACCAAAATGAGATTTGGTGCAAAGTGCAACGGTGTACAGTGTAATTTACCTTTTTTTTTTTGGGAAAATAATATGTAACCCACTTTCTAGACCCAATAATGTGTAAGTGAGATTATTGGTTAATGATTAGATAAGATAGGAGAGAGAGTGTTACCTTGGATATTCTAATTAATTACCATATCATTAGATTTAAAAAGTAAATCTAAATTTTGAACATAAATGGCAATGCTCATTTTTTAAAAATAGTTATAACTTCCATAGTATTAAGTTATGTAATTTATGATTATAAAACTTATAAATAACATAATTTGTAAATAATAAACACCCTTTAGCATTGCCCTTGAATTATTGAATGATATTTTTAAAAGCTATCAAATTAAAACGAAAAGAATTACAAATAGCACTAGCAGTCAAGGTCGTCTAAAGTTTCTTCGTGATAAAAAAACATAGAATGAAAATAAAGGATTTAATGTTTTTTGAATTTTAAATCTTAATTAAAAAGAATTTGCGGGGTCTGTGAAATTTATTACGAATATCTGAATCATTTATTTTGTAAAGATCTCAATTGTGGGTGTTGATTTCCGACCACACAACCAAACGGGAACTTAGCTGGAGAGCACCGACAGAATAGATTAAGCCCGAACACCTGCCAACAAGAATATGAGAATACCGCGGTGGTTCGTCCACCTGGGGGCATTTTGAAGATCAAGTTAGTAATCTTATCTCTCATAGATATCAATACAAGTACTTAAACTTCAACAATGAAAGCATAAAGCATCTCAAATAAAGCATACCTTAGACCCACGAGGGTGCCTTACTTTTATAATGATCAGTGTTCAACTTCCCCTAGAAGTCTTATTTCATGAGACTCTATCCTTTACAAGGATAACATTTATCATAACTCACATTATTCAGATTGAAATGAACTCCCTCAAGAGTCCCATCTCTATCCAAATAGGTAGCTTGATGTCATCTAGGACTCTAGTCCTCTATCCAAATATCTCGAATTCCGGTATTATCGCACCATATCTCGGCAGCATAGTCCGCCCACGAGGCATCTCGGCCGCGTGGACTACCTAAAAATATGTCCCCACATCAATATATATTAATCATGAAAAAAGTTTAAGTTCATCCGATAATTGTAACATTTTCATTTTATCACGTTCGTTCTTGAAAAAATAGACGACAAATATATATTTAAAAATAAATCATCTATTTTTGTAATGAAAAATATGATAAAATAAAGATATTATGATTATCAAATGAAGCCAATTATCTTCATGGACAATATATATACAAAGAACCTTATAAAATTAATTATTGTAGCTAGGATTATACAAAATACCCCATCCAATCTGCATTTATTCATCTACTAACTATAGGTTAATTTAATCCCCAATTTAAAATTTATAATTCATATTCAAAATCGCTCTCTCAACAATTTGAAATGAGTGTCTGAGAAAATTTCATACACTTAACACCTCATCTTCTCTTTACCCTTCCTAACCTTTCACATGTAACTGCACACTCACCTCCACTACCCTTCTTGGACCACTGCAACCCAGTCCCTCTCTAACTCAGTGTTCTAAATCATGGTATTGGGACACGTAGCAGTAACGATCGCAATGTAGCGGTATCGAGAGGATCGAACAATATGTATTGAAAATTGAGTGACACGGTCGGGAAATTTTTTAACTCATCATCAGCATGGCCAAAACTCAATTATACGCGTATCTAGACTATTTTAAGCTTAAATAGTTAAAGTTTGACTAATATTGTGATATCTAATTACATGGAATAGATTAATTTTAATCATTTGACATTAGTTAATTGTCACAAAAATTCAAAATAAAAAAAAAAATTAAAGATTTTGATCTTTACACCAATCCCAGCAACACTTAAAACAACTTTCTCACGTTCATTACGATCCCACATTGAATAATTGTTGATAGATGATCAGAACATCCAATGTTAAATGTTTATGTTTGCACTGTACAGTCCCACTCGATGAGAAGTGAGGCATGAGAGGTATACCACTTCCTTATTAAAGGGAATAATTTTATATATAAGATGAATTTATTTATAATAATGGTATTGTAAAATTATTCTTGTTAAATTTTTTGTTTTAATTTTATGTATGTTCAAAATTTTTCTTCTAGATAGATATACTGGCGAAGTTACTTAAAATAAAATAAAATATGAGGCTAAATGTGATTGGTTATAGAAAAAGTAATGATATTTAATTATGCAATGATCACTACAGGAAATTCGTTTTTTAGCGGCGTTTTTAAAACGCCGCAAAAAGCCTGAAAAACGTTGTAATATCTTATAGTGACGTGTAAAACTTTCGCCGCTGATAGGGCCACCACAATAGCTACCCAACGTTTAAAAAATGTCACTAAAAATATTATACGACGTTTTTTAAAACGCCGTAAAATCTTTGGCGACCGTCTCATCCTCTGTCCCAAATTAACGTGTGACGTCACAATGACGTCATTTAGTGGTGTTTTTTTTCAAAAAACGCCACTATTTTTTTTATATTTTTTTAATTTGTGCTACTCCCTACAATGACGTCATTTTGTGGCTTTTTTTGAAAAAACGCCACTTTTTTCTTTTTTTCTTTTTTTTTGTTGGGGGGTGGGTGGGTGTTCCCTGCTGATGCAAGAATATGAAATAAAATACCATTTTGAATGGTAAAATAAATCCATTCAAAATATATATAAAAAAGAGTAAATATAAAGTGATGGTCATTGTGATTCAATCATTGATCATAAATTTTGTTGAAAATTGATATTACAGAGTTATGTGATTACTAAGACCAAGCAATCTACGGGTATTGTTGTTATTCCCTCTTTTTCTTCTGTTTGGTTCTTCATTTAAGAAAAATAAATAAACAAAAATAGAAGTCACAAAGTGAAAATAAAACCACCAATTTCCAATCAAAACAAAGCTGTCACTTTTGGTACTTCAAAGAACATCAAAACATCTTGCTCTTCTCAAACCATTCTTTAGCGAGAGCCTCGTTCATTGAACCTACTTTAGCAGTAGTCTCTCCCACAGACAATAAGAACTCTACAAAAAAATATTTGAAGAGACCCAACTTACTGAGAATACTAAGAGATAGTTCTGTCACCATATCTTCAACCAGCAGGCAAAATTCCCCAAAACCTGTTCAAAAGTTCAATGATGCAAACATAGAAGATGTTCCGGCTTTTTCTTTGTTCTACACTCTGCATCTTCTCACCAAAGAGCTCCTCAAAGATCAAATCACCCTCATTAACACATCATTATTCATTCTTCGTCACTGTCACCTCTGTTTTCAGCCACATTCACCCTCTCCATAGCATTGATATCTGGTTCATCTCTTAAATAGCAAATAGATGTATCTGAGGATGATCCAACAAATCCCATTTCATGCGGTGTCAGACCATGGAATGACGGGTGAGGAATTGATTGTAAGAAGTTGAAGTAAGCATATTTTACATCGAACTGCATATCATACCCTGCAAGATAACATGTGCGCTAGATTCTTATACTCCTTTTTTTTAAGTCAAAGCAAGAAAAAGAAAGAAGCGTCAAATTCGTAATTACAATAGTTTACTGCAATAGTGCGTCCTCTACTGTCTCGACTTTGTGTAACATGATGAAACCACATACTTGGCCTGCATAAACTCCAGCAATTCAGCATCATCTTAACTAATTATCATAAACTCCAAGCACAAGGGGAAAAAAATTCCTCAACACAAATATTTAATGATATACTTGCTAATCCAAGTAAGTAATGAAGCGAGGAACTTTGTTATGGTTAAAAATGATATATACATGGTTGCAGAGTGATGGAAGCAACAAGCAATCTTGATATGAAGTTATCTGATTGCATTAGCCTATGGATGATAAACAGTGTGATTTCAATGATAAACAGTGTGTGTCTATTATGCTCACCAATAGTCAGAGGCACGAATAATTTACCTACAAATCGTAATTTACTTGAATTAGAAACATATATGAATATGATTTCTACACCGTACGTATAAATTAAAAGGAAAAATTAAAAACATAATTTGATTAGTATCTACAAAGCAAAAAAACCTATCTCAAATACGTTGTTCTCTACAAACAAAATGTAAATTATTTTATTTTCCTTCAAATTATGAAATCATGGTGGTTGAATATCTAATTCAGAGTTCCTTCCAATCTATGATGGACCCCAACTTCAAGAAGTGAAGAAGCAATGACAATTGAAATGATGTATTCATTCAGGTTAAAATAACCTAGGAAAAAGTTTTATGCCTTACAGTGTTTCTGACAGGACTTGATAAACATTGAATGATAAGAGGAATCCCGCCACACTGATTGACAATGGCAGTATTTGCTGGATCTGCAGAGAGAATTCAATAAGTTAGACACCATTATGTGCGCGTGCACAAACACACACCCCACTAATCACTCATTACTTTGAAAGAAGTCGAAAAACATGAGCAACAAAATTGGAATGTTTTTGAGTTAATATAAAAGTATCTAGCAAAAGGTTTAGATCTTTCAGCTACCAATGCAAGAATTGCAGATCCCTCCAACACCAAACTCTACAAGCTTCTCATTTGGTTCTATTAGGCAGTCTAGAAAAAGTTCCAAAATGTTGAGCTGTTTAAAATCACAAATAGAAGTTATTATGCAATAAAACAAGATAAAGAAATAAATTACAAGCTGTTCACCATTTATTTAAGGACTCTGAACCTGAGGCAAGAAGGTATAATTGTAAGGATCATATGCAAAGTTTGCCAAATTAGCAACGATCCTCTCTTTTGATTCTGCAAACATAAGCATCAATCAGTCATGTTAATGGTAATGGTTTAGGTTTTTGGAAAGCATAATTAAGTAAAAGAAACTGGAACACTGCAATTGACTTCATTCACTTAAATATTCAACCAAGAATTTCTACAACTACATGCACTGAGTGGCATGAATTACTAATTCATGGAACTTTTCCACCAGAACCGATCCTGAACCAGTTATCATCATATTATTTCAAATGAGGTATGCAATACTCTCATATATCACTCTAAAAACAAGTATCAAGAAGGATAAGAAAATCTGGAAATTCTTTTCACCTTAGGTAATGTGTTCAAAAGCACGCATGTCCCCATGACTTGTATTTTTTCATTCCGCTCAATTAAGGGTTAGAATTTCAGTTAAACTACAAGCTAACATGTCTTTCTGTCAACCTAAATTAATTTTGGTCTCCCCTTGTTTCCTAACATTACCCTCAACATAGATGGTGTCACCCTTGCCAACTGGGGCACTTATTGGTCTTCATAACACACGACCAAACCATTTTACTCAATTTATCCTCATTTAAGGTGCTACCTCTACCATCTCACGAATTCATTCGTTCTGAACTCTTTCTCCTAATATTGCCAAACATCCACCTCAATATACTACCACACTAGGTAATCAAAACCCAAACTACCCTCTATACTACTAAAATTAAAATATGGTCCATTTTGTTTTAAAATGGACCCCTTATGTGAACAATCTGCAATGCTGAGTTATTACTCAGAGCCTTTCTAGTGATTGGAAAAAGAGGAGGTGGACTCAAGACTTGCCACTAAATTCACATCCATGAAATTGCAATCTTATTAACTCTTGTTTGTGTTAAAAAAGGAAAAGCTAATTTCAAGATTTCAAAAGAGAATACAAATGGAAAAATCACAGAAATACAACAATGTTGACACAGAGCATATACCTTCACTAGTTGCATTCTAAAACTGAGACACTAACTCTCAGAACCAAAAGGTGAAATTTAATCAACACCCACGCATAAAACTACTTCACTAGTCACGCATTTAACTATTCCATCCTTACAAAACACTTGACCAATTTCTAAATTACTTATTTACGCAACAAAATCAGTTTTAATCCAATTTTTTTTCCGCAACAAAATCGAGTTCTAAATTACTTATTTACGCAACAAAACTGGGTCAAGCAACTAGGGTAGATGTAACCACCCCCTACTCCCACTCTCATTTCAAGATACATATCGTTATTCTCAAAACTATTTGGAAAGAGGAAGTCAAATGGTCCCATGTGCATAAAACATGTCTACCAGTACATTCATCATGTTAAATTGGTGGTTAACATTCCACACCATCATCAAAATGATTTTGAATGGTGCATGTCCTCTGCACCAACAACCATGAAAAAAGGGGAGCAACATGTCACAGTTGTCAATCATTCTAGCAAATTATCAACAACCTTCATTAAAGGTAAGTGGTTGGGCAACCCCCACAACCACAAAAAAAGACAGCAAGACCCCACCCTACCAAATAATGAACAGAAACAGTGGGCACCTGAATCTAAAACCTAGCCAAAATCTTAAGCAAGAAAATGTGAGGAGCAGGAAGAATGCAGCCCCTCTATGGCATTGCAGTGGTAAGAGGAGCACCCAAGAAGGACCATCATAATCCGTACAATACATGTGTGTGATTGTCTTGTGCACACGTGGGGGCATACATGCGTAGAGAGTGAGAGAGAAGAGAGATCTTATGATTAAATATTTAGATCCTTCTAAATATGTTTAAAAAATTCCTCGAGCGAGAGAGATGAGAGATCTTGTGATCAAAGATGTGGGCACTTCTAAATTAAACCCCAAAATTTTTCACCTGAGGTAGTAAAACACCATCAACCGAGAGTTCCAAAACCAAAAATGAACAAACAATAAAAATAAATAAAATTAGAATTGAAAGAATCTGTCCACCAAAAGAGCATCTCTATTTTTACTTGCATATTCAAAAGCAAAAATCAATTACCAATTAGTACCCACAAGCACCTAAACTTGTACTGGCCACAAGTAACAATCAATAATATAACAGGATAGGGACTTCACTAGTCAATTTGGGGTGTTCTAAAATAAGGCAACCTAGATCCATAACTAAATTAATGCCATATAGAGAGAGAAAAAAAACAAAATAAATCAACTCGCAGTTAGAATATTAACCCTAACAAAATCACCAGCTAGATTCTTAGCTTTTGTTGCCAATAAGGGCCGTTGCCAATCCCATGCATTTTCATCATGATTCTTAGCTTTTGTTGCTTCTCGTAAACCAAAGATGTCAATATGACCTGCATAAATAGGGTATGGTAAACTTCAATCTAGACCAATATCCAGCAAAAACGTAGGAACAGTATATCACCATAAATTATCATAAAAATTAACATAAATAAAACCACATTGTTCCACCAATCTATCAAATTGGAAAACAACATTCAGTTGCACCTGCAATGTTACAGAATAGTAGCACATTAGAAAAAATGACCAAATGGATAAAGAAGATAAAACCAAATACAAACCATGACATTGAAGTATGTGCTAAGCATTTCAACCAAGATGTGGATGCTCTCCCGTAATTCCCTGGGGTCAAGGGAAAAGAGGAAAAGAGGACAATAAATGGCATTAATATACAACAAATATGAATGTGTACCATATGACATAATAAACCAAACACAATAACAAAATACTCTTTCTAGCATTATTGTCTCTTTAAAAGAAGGTTTACCATGATTGAATTCAACATATACTATTATATATGACTACTTACTATTTTATTTCATTTTATTTTTCTTAGTAAAATCAACCAAACAATTTAGGTAATAGGAGATGAGTAGTAGTTAGTGGGTGTACCAGCACAATTCCTGGATTCAAATTATAATGGGTACCTAAAACCAAACGAGCTTATAAAATTGAGTGTGAATGCAGAGAGATACTTGTCAACCTTTCTCATGGCGGCTAACTAATAAACCCTCACCACAAAGACTTCCCCTAAACTTGGCTTAATTGAAGTATCTCCTCCCCATCACCGACTATTGGACCTTTTTAGTCGGTTACTATTACTTTCTAGAATCAACAAAGTCTTCATTCTTTTTATTTTATTTTCAACCCATAGAATAAGTCAATTCTTCCTCAAGAATACATTGGATTTGAGATATTGTTAATATATATTGTTTTAATTTATTATCATTATATTTATTTCAGATTACAAAGATTTTACATCAGAATCTCACCACCTAGAATATGCCACAGTGAAATGGAAAATTCTTAAACTTGTCTTTTTACCTAGTACCCAAGTAATTCTGAATTAAGCAGATTGAATTTGAAAATATATATATAGAATCTAATAAAGAAACAGAGGTACCAAAATAAGAATCTTGTCACAATGGTTAATTAAATTTAATACTAGTAGAAAACTAACCCTGTCCCCTTGAATTAATCATAATTCATAAGACTAGATTCTTCCTTCCAACCAAACAGCACCCAAAAAAAAAAAAACATCACAACCGAGAGAGAGAGAGAGAGTTCAAAAAATCACGTCAACCATAACTAAATACTTAAAGAAAACATCGTTATGTACACCAAATCCAAAACAATGAGAACACACACACACACACATATATATATGAAATAGATTTGAAAAATCAGAGATCTGAGTTCATACAAAACAAATGCATATCAAATAAAAACTTACAGATCTGAGTTCTGCAACAAAAAGAAGCGACCGATTGAGCGAGATCTGCAACAAAACAGAGCAGCAACAAACTTACAGATCTTGAAGAGAAAAAAAAAAGGTGGCCTAAACGAGCTTCAAAATCTAGATTGACCAAAGGACCAAAATCGAAACTCACAAAATCGAAAGAGAGGAGAACCAAAATCGGAAGATAAGCACAAATCTAGTGACCTTCAAAATCTACAAGAAGTTCTGAAATCGACAGATCTGAAATCGGTCGAGAGTGTTTGAAATCGAGTGAGGGTGAGGGTTTTTGAGTTTCAAATCAGCGAGAGTGAGGGTTTCTGGGCTTCAAATCGGCGAGACTGAGGGTTTCTGAGCTTCAAATCGAATGGGTTTCTGAGCGAGAGAGAGAGAGAGAGAGAGAGAGAGAGAGAGAGAGTTGTGGAAGAGTGAGTGAGACTGGGACTGAGGCTCAGACTGAGAGACGTTTTGAAAGGGACGGAGTATTGAACGGTGTCAACGAATTGACTCAAACGGTGCCGTTTTACTGAGATCAGAGACATCATTTTGAAAACGTTGTATCTAACTAATCTATAAAGGCATTTATCATAAACGCCATAAAAGAAACGTTGCAATAGATTACTTTTCCTGTAGTGGATGTTTGAACATATTTTTTTGTTAGAATTTATGACATTTATTCTCTTAGTAACATAAGATTGTTAATGAGAAATTAAGTTGATGTAACATTGCTTTCAACTTTATGTTTGCTATGTGACAGAGTAAATGTTTTATTTTTTTTAGTATTAAACATTTTGAAAATCAGGTTCTTTGACGAACTGATGCGGTTTGTTTGTGAATTATCTTGAATATCTGGTTCAGAATGATTCATAACGGAAATCAGATGGTTCAATTGAGAATTTAATTAAATTTTTTTTAATCGACAAAAGTTAGTTGTTGATTGTTAGATTAACACTTATGAGAATTAATCTCCCTATTATTACAAAGTAACACCAATTGCCTCCTAATTCAATTTCTCTTTAAAGAGAAATGTATCCATAACTTCTCAGTTGATAATTTAATTCACACCACTATATTCGGTAGTATCCAAATTGGAAGGCTCTAAGACCAACTCAAACAGGTTGATTCGCTACGACCTGACCAGTATTTAAAACCATATTCTAATGTTGCCATTCCCATCACTACCACTACAAGTCTTACGACACAAGAGCGGGAGCGAGATTCTCTAAAAAGCCAAGGTCATGGGGTGGCCAAGAGAGACCACTTGGATGGCCAATAGGGCCCACTTGATTGCTCACCAACTTTGAGAGTGCTAACAAATGATAGAATGGACTTTTTTGTGCCAACATAATTGGGATGATTTAGTTCATCGTGATGCTTTTGTACTTACTTCTCTTTATTGATGTATTTTGTTTTGTACCTTGTACTTTTCTCTTTTACCAATAAAGTCTTTTTTTTGCCGATCAAAAAAGGGGGAGTGGGGAGGGGGGGTGCACTTGGAGACTTGGGATCTCAGCAGGAAATGTAGAGATTGCTTAATTTTATGTATGTTCAGAATTTTTCTTCTAGATAGATATACTGGTGAAGTTACCAAAAAAAATATGAGGCTAAATGTGTTTGGTTATAGAAAAAAGTAATGATATTTAATTATTTAATGATGTTTGAACATATTTTTTTAATTAGAATTTATGACGTGTATGCTCTTAGTAACATAAGATTGTTAATAAGAAGGTAAGTTGATGTAACATTGATTTTATAACATGGTGGCCCTGCATCAACTTTATGTCTGCTATGTGATAGAGTAAAGGTTTAAATTTTTTTAGTATTAAACATTTTGAAAATCAGGTTCTTTGACGAACCAGTGCGGTTTGTTTGTGAATCATCATGAATATCTGGTTCAAACCGATTCATAACGGAAATCAACTGGTTCAATTGAGAATTTAATTAATTTTATTTTAATCAGCAAAAGTCTGCTGTTGATTGTTAGATTAGCATTTATGAGAATTAATCTTCCTATTATTACAAGGTAATATCAATTGCTTCCTAATTCAACTTCTCTTTAAAGAGAATTGTATCCATAACTTCCCAGTTTACGGCCCTGTTTGGTAGAGCTTTTTTTAAGTTAAAAGCTGATAATCAGAAAGTAGAAGCTAAAAGCGCCCGTACTCCAATTTCCAAATAATCAGTTTTTTTCAGTTTATTTAAGCTATTTCTACCTAATAAGTTATAAGTAGAAACTGCATCAAACAGTATGGCACAGACTCCTAAATCAAAAAAAGATATAATTAGTCCTTAAAAACTATAACAAATAGTCCATACATTGGGTAGTATCCAAATTGGAAGGCTCCAAAACCAACTCAAACCGCTTGATTTGTTACGACCTAACCAGTATTTAAAACTATATTCTAACGTTGTTGTTCTCACATTACCACTATAAGTCTTATGACACAGGAGCGGAAACGAGATTCTCTAAAAAGTTAAGATCGTGAGTGGTCAAGAGAGCCCACTTAATGATTTGGGATCTCAACTGGAAATGCGGAGGTTTTCCTAAGGTTGCTTAAAGTCGCCTCTCGAGATTCTCTAAAAAGTTAAGGTTGAGTCAAAGGCCTGACGAGAAGGCTGCTTAATTTATTACCAAATTCAAAAGAGCACGAAACAAATGTAGGATCATTCTACCAGAGCCTGAATTTGTGAGATTGGCTCAAAATGGTTTAGAGTTTAGGCTTCGAAAGAAGTTTGACTCAACTGAGTTTAAAGACTTAGTGGAACTAACCTATAAGGTGTCAAGGTATGAAGTATTACTAGAGGAAGAACAAGATCGAAGTAATGCATCATACAAGACGTATTATAGAGATCCTAATTATAAGATTGATGCAACAGAGATCGTGGGGGAAAGAGCCTGTGATCTGTGAGGCATTAATTCATAAAGACACAACAATAGACCAGCAGTTTAAAAAGAAAGATCTTCATAGGAAATATTCTTTCGATTTAACAAAGGCACATGACATTTTTGATCATTTGCTTGCGGCAAACTTCCTAAAGTTACCAAAAAGACTCAAAATTCCATCTCCAGAAGAACTTAAAGGAAAAGTGTATTGTAAATGGCATAATTCTTGGTCTCACTCAACTAAAAACTGTATTGTTTTCGGGATAGGATCCAAAAACAGATTCAAAAGAGGAGTTTAAAATTCCCAACTAAAGCAGAAAAGGCTATTGGGATTGACACTAATCCATTCCCAGAAATTGGAGAAGTTGTAGCCAATGTTATTGTGCCAGACTTCCAGAATTTATCCTTGAAGGAATTTGAAGAGGTTAATGTGCAAATGCATGTTGCCAGCCAGAATACTGTCAAGAAAGATGCTAGAAGTTCACCAGCTAATGGACAGGGCTTTGCAGACCAAAGGGAAGACTCTGATGAGGAGGTACTGGATGATGACTCTTTAGAGGTAGCTGTCATGCAAAGAATGTGTCCCAGATGCAGATTAAGCTACAAGTGGTTGAAAGGGCTTCCGACTGATGGGAAGTAGTATTACAAGGATGTGTAGAGGCATCCTAAACCAACCAGTGCTTATAACAAAGGGCCATATCCAACTGGTCCTAGGCAGCAACCATTCATAGTTGGGCCAATAGCCACTATAGTGCACTCCAAGAGCAAGAGACCTCTACATGAGTTCAGACCACCCAACTATTACAGCATGGAGGGAAATCATCCTGAGAGGAGACTTGAAATGGGCTCAAGTTATGGAATCAAATCCAGAGATTGGCCCCCTAGACCAGCCTCACACAAGATGGAAAATGGCCACCTTTATGGAAGGCCTGAATTAGGCCCAAAACAGGGAGTGAGGGCCAAGCAGTGGCCTTTATAGGCAGCTTCAAAATTGGCTTCAGAGGAAGAAAGAGACATTCAACAACTGAGCTAGTGGGTTCATGGGTACCTGGAGTTCCAGATTGGTTTGTCATGCAGAACAAACCTAAGGAAATACCTACCCAAAGAAATGTTGTTGGAAACCAGGGTAGGATGGTTAAAACTCCCTTGGTGGCTCCAAATAATTAGGTGTTACTAAAGCATCCAAAAACAAAGGAACCAAATATGGTCCCAATGATTTCTAGATCCCAAAGAAGGAAGATCCAGCGAAGGTATGCTCAGTACCAGAAGGATCTGAAAGAAAGTGGAAAAAGCTCTTCATTGGTCCAGCCAAAGAGCTAGATAAAGGGAAGAAAAAGTCCAAAGTTAGATCATAGTCCAAAATCGACTCCTTAAGACAAAAGGAGTTGCAGCAGAGAGCAGTTGGCCAAAGTTCACTCCGAACTGAAAGCCAAAGAAAGATCCAGTTTAGCAGGATTGGAAAGGGCTTTGATGGAAAGCGATAGTGAGACAGAGGGAGAAGTTGGCCTAGGCCAAAAGAAAGAGATGGTTGAGGAGGAAATGTTTGAAGCCTTCATGGCTGAACAGACATTTTTGGTCAAAAAACCAGCAGAAACAGACCATTTGAAGGGAGTCACTAGTATTGAAGTGCCAGAATGCAGCATGGAAGATGTTTCTGAAGTAATTGAACAAGTTGGCCAGGAAAAGAAGTAGGTACAGCCAGTGGTCCAGTTTGGCTCGTTTCTTCCAGTGTCAGTGAATATGGTGTATATACTACCACAGGAGTTCTAAGCGGAAGATGAAAACCAAGAAGGTCAGGAGATTAACCCAATTCTAGTGTCTAGTGAAGATTCACAGGTTAGTATGGTGCAAGACGAATCCGAAGTGGCCACACCAATGGAAACTGGAGACGAGAGTGAGGAAATGGTGAGTATTAACCTCTCATACTCTTTTGAGTATCCTACGACATCCATGACACAACATGTCAAGCCCTTGTATATCAAGGCCTTCTTCGATGGGATACAGATGAACCGAGTATTGGTAGATAATGGGACAGCAGTAAATCTGCTTCCGAAATCTTCTTTAAAGAAACTAGGAAAAATGAACCCCAGATTAATCTTAACCAGCACAACCATTGCTGGTTTCACTGGAGGCAAACAGATGGCTCAAGGTATTTTGCCCATCAACCTAAGTATGGGAACCAGGGATTGCATGACGACATTCTTCGTTATCGACAACAATGCTAAGTATAATGCTCTACTTGGTAGGGATTGGATTCACACTAACAAATGTGTGCCTTCCTCTCTACATCAGAAGATAATGATGGCCTTGTGCAATTGAGAGACAGAGGAGATCAATGCAGACCCTCAACCCTTCATAGTTTGTGTAGACTTTGTATACTGAAGGAGTGGCACTTGTAGCTTTCTCAGTATGCAGACCCTCAGTATACTGAGAAAACCTGATGGATCAACCGAAGTGACGGCTGATGAGGAATTAGCACACCTGAAGCACTTAGTCCAGGAAAGTGCTGATGAAGAATTTGTCGCCAAGGATGACAATGATGTCTGGTTGTAGGCAAAAAGATGGAACTCAGGAGGCCAGATATTTGGCTTTAATTAAGTTTCCAGTATTGGACGTAAAATTAATAGTCTAGAAGGTGCAAAAGCAAAAAGCCATAGTAGATAGCTGTAAGCAAGAGCAACAACAGGTCAGGTTTTTGGCCTTTGATAAATACTGTACGTTAGACATCGAAACAAAAGTCCAGGAGATACAAGAGGAAGAAGCCTTATGGACAGACTTTGTCTATGAGGAGGATGGCAAAGATGTTAAATCAAAGGAACTGGGAGCAGAACAAAGCAAAGAAATTGCTTCGAAGACGGAAGAAATTAAAACGGAAACATTAGTGAGCTCTCGGATACAAGATCCGTTGGAAGAAGTCAACTTAGGGGAAGGTTCTACACAGCAGCCCACCTATATAAGTGCTTGGTTAAATGCTCCTAGCAGGGACAAGTTGTTAGTGGTTTTAAAGAGATATAAAAATTGTTTTGCATGGTCTTATAATGAACTACCAGGATTAGATAGGTCATTAGTAGAACATAAGCTCCCTATGAGGCCTATAGCGATCCCGATTTTCCCTTCATTGTTTAATTGTATTCCGGACTCGGTTCCGTAGATGTGTTGTTGTCTTATTCCTATTTCCTTCCTTTACTCTTTGTATATGAGTCTTGGGTCGTATTGGGCAGGTTTGAAACAGGTTGGTTGTGTTTGGAAACCAAGGGTTGATGTCCAGATTTTGGGCTTCACGCTCGAGCAGGGCTTTTGACGCTCGAGCGAACCTGTTTGTATATCAGTCCGAAAAACAGCTTTTTGGATCACTTTTTTGGGCCATTCTCTCTCTCTAACTTTTCAAAGCTTATGCATGATTATACTAGATTTATCTCATTAAGTAAGATACATGTACATCAATTAGATGGTGACTAATTATTGATGAATGCACCTATATATACTATGTATAGAAGACTAATGCTAATACATTGAATGTGATGGATTCATTATGAATGAATCTTAGAGATGCATTATGTATCTATTATGAATATGTAAGATACATTAATCTATCTAATGAATTCATTAATATAGAAGATGCATTATGTATTATGAATATATGAGATACATTAATCCATTTAATGAAGTTCATTGAATAGATAACTTGATAACTTCTCACTCTAGACTACAACTTCTCTACAAAATCATCTAGATCAAGTGATCTTCTACTTTGGTCCCTTTATGTAAAGTGTGGGGTTTGGCTTGCTCTTCATTTTGATCAGAAAATTATTGGGTTTGGAGCACCTTCGAAATCCTTTATCTTCTCCATTTGGTCTCTCCATTTGAGGTAGGGATAACTACTCATTTTTATGATCTTTGACATAAACTTTTGGTCATTTTGATTTAATGTTGGAGTTGAGTAATTTTGGGTGTTAGGGTTTCAAGATGTAAAAGAGGGGTTTTGTTATTATGACTCATTCATGTGTATTTTGGGTCTTAAAATGATGGTATTGATGATTAGTAATGATATTTGAGCCTTTGGGTCAATATTGGAAAATGGGGGAGAAAAGCCCTAATTTTTGATAAATTAATTTATATAATAAATTTTGGAAGTTATGAAAATATGAAATTGAGTTGGAAATAATGAAATTGGGTAGTTATGAGATGAAATGGTGTAGTTGGATTGATTAATCACTCACCTTTGAAATTGTTGAGAAATTATCTGTTTAATGCATTTATTATCTATTTAGAAATAATTGCTTTGGGCTATCGGTGGACGATAGTCTTGATTGTTGTAGACACTACATGATGATTAGGTGAATTAAAACTAATCGGTTGAATATGTCATTGAATATGACTGTTGGAATAATACATCGAATTTGTGTATTGATTGATCATGTATATGATAATTGTTTATATACATTGTATTGTGTGGGAGGAGATAGGGGATGTACTCTACGGTTTGGGAGGATATAGGGGCTGGACTCCATTGATACACCAAATCTGTGTATCATTTATGAAGTATGAAGTGTTTAAATATGAGTTGTTATCTCATGTGAATTGTGAAGTATGGAAGTGTTTTATTATGAGTTTTAATCTCATTTAAATTGTTGATATTGGAAACGATCATGGACATACTTGTCATGGATTTGGATTGTGCTGTATGTTGGTTTATATGAGTTAAACATTTATCAAATGCTAATGTTTTAGTTATTGCTCATATTATGTTTAGCATATCTCTACTGGGCGTTGGCTCACCCTATATAGGACATCCTTTTCAGGTTCAGGTGATATGCCACCTCCAAGGCCGTAGCTTGGGAGGCTTAAAGGCAGGATGACTCTTTTTGTTGTTTTATTTTGTATTACATGTATATCAAGCCAAGGGCTTATTTGATGTAAGAGTTAGAACTCTCTTTTGTTGATCCCAAGTGTTGACTTGGAAAGTTGTAAGCTCGTAGAGCATTTACTTATGATGTCAACATGTAATACTTTTGTAATGAATACTCTGATGAATGAAATTGTGCTTTATTCTCTTATGTCTAAGCATGTCAAGAATGTTGAGTTTTTATGTATTATTTTGAGGGCGTTACAAGGCCTAATTTCAAGCCATATAGGCAAAAACCAAGAAGAATGAATCCTGAAGTAATTCAGAAGGTTAAGGAGGAAATTCTTAAGCTCCTTAAGGCAGGCTTTATTAGGACAGCCAGGTATGTTGAATGGCTATCCAATATTGTGCTTATAGTTAAGAAGAATGGTAAAATGAGGGTATGTATCGATTTCAGAAACCTGAATTTAGCAACTCCAAAAGATGAGTACCCCATGCCCATAGTAGATTTATTGGTGGATAGTTTGCAGGGCATAAGATTTTATTAATGATGGATGGGCACTCTAGTTATAACCAAATCTGCATTGCAGAAGAGGATATTCACAAGACAACATTCAGATGTCCTGGGAACATTGGCACTTTCGAATGGGTTAAAATGCCATTTGGCCTGAAGAATGCTGAGGCTACATATCAAAGGGCTATGAACACTATCTTTCATGATCTCATTGGAGGATATTTAGAGTGTTACATTGATGGCATCGTAGTAAAGTCGCAATCCATGGAGGAACATTTATTTCACTTGGAAGCAACTTTTGAAAGAATGAGAAAGTTCAAGTTGAAACTTAATCCTCTTAAATGTGCTTTTAGCGTATCAGCTGGAAACTTCTTGGGCTATGTAGTACACAAGAAGGGAATACAGATTGATCAGAACAAAGCCAAAGCTATCATTGAAGCCAGACCTCCATCAAGTAAGAAAGAAGTATAAAAATTCCTTGGACAGGTTAATTTTCTTTGAAGATTTATTTCTAATACTGCAGGGAAAATTAAAGTATTTTCTTCCTTATTAAGGTTGAAAGATGAGGAGGAGTTTGTGTGGACAGCAGAGCATCAAACTGCTTTCGAAGGAATCAAAGCCTACTTGGCCAAGCCCCTAGTGCTGATGCCACCAAAGGGTGATAAGCCCTTGAAGTTGTATATTGTTGCAGTAGAAGATTCACTGGGAGTTTTCTTAGTCTAGGACAATGAAGAAGGCAAAGAGCAAGCAGTTTATTATCTTAGTAGGTTTCTAAATTCTTGTGAATGTAAATATTCAGCTGTAGAAAAGCTGTGCTTTGCATTGTATTTTGCCACAATGAAACTAAAATACTATCTTTTGCCTACAACTGTCTTGGTAATTGCAACCACAGATTTGGTTAAATATATGTTGTCTAGACCTATGTTAAGAGGAAGAATTGGCAAATGGATACTAGCTTTATCAGAATTTCATCTAGAATATGTCCCCCAAAAGGTAGTAAAAGGACAAGTTTTAGCTAATTTCTTGGCAGATCATCCATGTCAGATAGAAAGCCAAGAGATAAATGGAGCTTGATATGGTTAGTGTTGAACCATGGCAAATGTGGTTCGATGGATCAAAAGCCAACGGTCTAACTGGAATTGGTATGGTGATTAAGTCACCACAAGGGGTAGAAACCACACATGGTTTTCAGAGTTGATGAAATTGCTTGTTCTAATAATCAAGTTGAATATGAAGCTTTAATAATAGGACTAGAAATACTTATTGTCTTACAAGCTCATGCAGTTGATATATTTGGAGATTCTCAATTGGTGATTAACTAGGTGAAAGGAATTTTCAAGTGTCAAAGTGCAAGCATGATGCCATACTATGTTGTTGCATTACATTTGCTTTCTCAATTTTAGATAGCAAATGTGACTTATGTCCCAAGATTCTTGAATAATAAAGCTAATGATGTGGCTTAGAAAGCTTCGAATTTCAGGAGAAGGGATAATACTCAAACGAACATAAGCCAAACAATATATCAAAAGGTAATACCACCCTTAAATAAAAGGAATGTGGTCTTAGAAGTCAATCATAATAACTTAGAAGAACAAGATTGAAGGCATCCAATAATGCGATATCTAGCTTGCCTATCTTCGAAAGCCAACAGAAAAATCAAATTGCAATCTATGCAATACATAATGTATGGTAATGCTCTTTACAAAAAGGGGGCATACAGGTTATTATTGGAATGTTTAGGCCCAAATGAAGCATTAACAGCCATGGCTGAGGTTCATGAAGGCATCTATGGTGCTTATTAGCCTGGTGTGAAGATGAGATGGCTGCTTCGAAGACATTCCTACTATTGGCCAACCATCCTTAAAGATTGCATAGAATATGCTAGAGGTTGCCAGGTATGCAAAAAGCATGGCACAATAAGACATGTACCCATAACTGATCTGCATGCGATTGTGAAGCCTTAGCCGTTTAGAGGATGGGCTATGGATATGATAGGGAAAATACATTCATCCTCTTCGAAGCATCATTGTTTCATCTTAGTGGCCACAGATTACTTCACTAAGTGGGTCGAAGCTAAACCCTGTAAGGCATAAGGAAAGTACATCCACCCACTAGTGAAGACAATCCCAGGGATTGACATAACTTACTATTGGTATGGAAAACAATACTCCCAATAGGGATTAAAAGCCACAAGTTTGGCAATTGGTCACCTAACTGGGAATGACCATATCAAGTTCATAGAGTCTTGCCTTGGGGAAAATATCATTTGAGAAATTTGAATGGATATGTACACCCCAAGAAAATTAATGGCAGATATTTGAAGCCTTATTATCCAACCGTATGGGAAACACAAGAAATATACTAAGTGCTAAATAGCATGAAAACACTCAAATAATGAATAAGGATTTTATTTCATAGTGAGTTGAATACATGCAGCCATAGATTGGCCCAAAAGTTAGTACAATGTTTTAGCTATTCCTTTATAATTGACTCTCTACTCTTAAGAGATGGGAACAATTGAATGGTTGTAGCCATCTCCTGCTTTTGATCAGCCAGCCCTTGGTTAGTAATCTGTAGCTTGGTTGCAGTTCGATCTAAAGCCAACTTAACTGCTGATAACTGTTTTTCAAGCTGAGCTCTCTTCTCCAATAGTTGAGCTCAAAATTAGGAGATAGAGGAATGTTGTTCTTTTAATTCTGACACTTCAACATGTATCTGGGAAACAAATCTCTGGTCTATCAGCAATTTCTCTTCTATAGCTTTGGCAACATGGCAGATATTGATGTAAAAGTCAATGGTAGCCACTGCATAAGATAAATGACTTGAAATAGTCATGCTGGATTGCTCAACGACCTTGCAGCACTAGAGGAAGCCATTCTTGATAATAGGCCTTTGTAAGGATTCGAAGGGAATCCTTGAAAAGAATGTCAGCAACTCCAAATAGCTATCCAGGTCTAATAAAGGCAAGGAAGTCCTACTAGTAGAGGAAGAGCTCTCAAAAATTTCTAAGAGAGAATCAGCTAGGACTAATGGCTCAGCTTCATTGCTAACTGTTGGAGTAGTGGAAGGCATGTCAAAAAGGCTAGCTGTAATAACCCTGACCCTGATTAACGTTAATTGGTACTTAATTATGCCTAATAGTAATTAAGAGGAAATCTGGAATTAATTTGCATGTATATTGCATGATTTATGTGTTTCTATCTGTTTAGTGTAGAAGTATATGTTCATGTTATGACTTAGGACTGCGAATTGGAAGCCTTATCGGCGCCCGGTTTCGAAATTGATTAGTGTTTTAGACTAGTTAGAATTTATGTAATTTTATGGTAGGTTTAATTAAAATTCAATTTTGTGCGATTAAATTAGATTAAATAACGTTAAGTTATGAGTTCAATTATTTACAAAAATTGCCATTGAAGCCCACTACCAAAGGCAACCTTGGAACTTAGTCTTAAAACATTTGTTTTCATTATCTTGTGAGAGCAAAACATGGGAGAGAATTAGGGAGAGGAGAAAAATTGATTTCAACAAGGTTTAGCTTGGAATTTGGGGGAATTGTAGGCAACTTGGAAGAATTAAGCTCCTAGGCTTGGGATTGAAGGCTTAAGGTATTAAATTCATCTTCCCATTCGTGCTATTAAGCAATTCTTGTAAGGTTCATAATTAATTTAGTGTTCAAGGTTGGAAATTGGGTTAAGATGTTGATTCGGGTAGAGATGCTTGCATGCATGTTCATAACATAGCATTTGGAAGTGTTTTCATGAGAATTCTTTGCATGCAAGGCCATATTCAAGATATAGTCCATGAGTTCATCATGAATTGGAGTTAATCTTGCATTTAGACATGTTTTAGAGCATTAGATTTCAAATAAACACTTGCATGTCTCATACGTAGCATGTTCTTTAAAGTATTGTTGAAATTGTATTTAATTGACTCACTCTTGGCCCTTGATTTTACAAATTGATCCTTGCAACTTGATATACTATGAGTTTTAAGTGTTTTCCCATAAATTGGGCTCAAGAGGTTGAGTTTTGGGGCATTGGATGCTTGGTTCGAACTTGGAAGGCAAATCTGAAAATTCCAGAATTTGGCTTTCTCGCTCGAGCGAAGGATTCCTTGCTCGAGCGACCATCATTTGTTCAGAGCTCCGCTCGAGCAAATAAATGGTGGCTCGAGCGTAAATTTCAAGCTCTTAGGTTTTGGTGCACGCAGACGCACGCTCGAGCGAAGAGACCTACGCTCGAGCAAGGTGCTGTGTCTCACGCTCGAGCGAGCATTGAGTGAGCGTCGAGCGTAAAAAACCACCAACCAGTACTCTTGCATTTTTACAGACCGCTCGAGCGAACCCTTTGTTTTGGCGAGCTTGCTCGAGCGAAGGAAGTCTCGCTCGTACGAGACCCCTGTTTTCAGCAAGTTTTGCAAAATATTTTCGAAGGCATACTTGCATCCTCATTCCATCATAGACATTCCTAGGCCATGTTTAAGACTCTATAAGGGGAATTCAAGGGTAGAAACACACTTAGAACCATGACATATGTTTTGTATAATTAGAACATGTGTTTCATGAATAGGTCTGTTATGTGTTATGTAGGTCACGTGCCGCACTCTGTTTGACCTTTTGGCTTCGTCTATCTGTTTCAACGCCCATGGTGAGTAATAACATAGTAAAGATATGTTCAACTGTACTTATTTTCTATGTGGCAAAATGAGATCTGTTTTCGGTACCGATATGTTCTGTACAATGAATGATTGTTCAATTTCTGACATGTATTCATGACATCCTTGCCATCATGTGATATCTACAGCCGTTACCCGGTATCGGAGGTTCCTTTATGGAACTGGTTATTCGTAACCTCACGCGTATGCCTCTGCTCTCGTTACTTGCAGATCGAGGCCCGCCATGGGGGCTTAGTTGTCCTGTTCTGTTACCCAGATCCGGAGGTTCCTTTTTGGAACTAGGTTATTCATAACCTTACGCTTATGCGTCCTGTTCTGTTATGCTAGTGGATGTATCACGTAAATGTAACCATGACTTATGACTTCTGTCTGTATATGATCTGAACGAGTATGATTTTGATACAATATGAATTGATTTCTGAAATCTGTACGAACTCATTCATTGAAACCCCTTTACTCTGTTTATTATTCACTGGGCTTTCGCTCACAGTTTACTATATATATGTAGTTGAGGTGGCACATGACCCAGGTCAGAGTTGACGGCCTTCAATTCCGTTTTGTCAGCCAAATGTTGCGCCTCCCGAGGAGGTTCCGCTTGAAGCCTATTGATATGGCTGTTTTTGTGACCATGCTAGTCTGTATGTATGTTATGTAAAGTCAGGTCTTGGGGACTTTTCTCTGTAAATATTAATGTATCTAACTAGCATGTTTATGTATATAACTACGTTTTGAGAAGTTTTGTTTCATGTTCGGTATCACAGCTCATTAGACCTTGTTTATTTTATATATTTGCTTCCACAGCCCCTTATTATTCGTTAATCTGTTCAAAGGCCTTTGGTAATCCACAGATTACTGGCCGGTTACGGTGCCAAACCTACAGGGGCGGGTTTGGGTCGTGACACTAGCTAGTCTAGCTTCAAAAATTTCTACTTCCTCTATTAACATGTTTGGTGCAGAGAGGGCTCTGATAGGAGGAAGAGATGGCTGCATAGGAATAGGAGAGGGAGATGAAGTATCCCTAGCAGTTTCTATAGTTTTAGTTACCAATAATTCAAGAGAAGAGGGACTGGAGCTAGATAAGGATAGTGGACAAGGGACTAGTGAGCTACCAGTGTCTTCTCTACGAGAATCAGCTATCACTGGAGATGAAGTAATAGCTGGAATTTCCTCAGGAAGGGAATGAGCAGCAAGGCTTGAAGGAAGAATAAATTAGGTAGAGGTGAAGGATAGAAGAGAAAAGTATGGAGTTAGCCGAAAGATAGGGATGCAAGAATGCTTTGCCCAAGAAAGGTATAAAAAAGGTAGGACCAGGGAGTGGGAGTATTGCTTGAATTGGCTCTACAGTTCAAGGTCTTTTAACTTCAGATGAAATTGAAGGAGTCCTTAGTGAAGGAAAAGGCAGAGTAGTTGTTGCTACAAAAGAAGAAATACAGAGTAATGTTAAGTCTTAGTATCAAGAATTTGAGAAAGGAAAATTGAGTCACGAAGGAAATTAGTAGTTTCAGAAGTGGGGGCAATGATTAGAGAGCTGTGAAGGGTATAATGTTCAGCAGTTTGCTGTTTTCTTGCAATTTCCCTTCGGAGTTCATTAGCATCAGCAGCCTCATCCCTAAGCATTTGTCGTTTTCTCTTCTTCTCAGCTCTTTGAAATACAATAAGTTCTTTGGAATGTTCTACTTCTATTGCTTTAGCAGATGCTTCGTGAATAGGGTCTCCAGTGAAATCAGAAAGAGAGACAACCATTTTCTTCCTTCTTTTTAAGGGTGTCTCATGCTCTTTTTTTGTCTCTTCTTTTTCTGCTTCCTTTTCTTCTATATGAACTTCAGGTACCTCCTGTTTAGGGTCAAGCAAGAGCTTTCTTTTCCTTTGCTGTTGTTGTTTGCTCTTGAGAAGATTTAAAGCTTGAACCTTTTGGGGAGAATCTCCCTGTGAGGCACCCGCACCACCTACACCAAAGAAAGAACTATAAGTGAGGGCAAGAGCATCATAAAGGAGGAAAAGAGAAACATGAGTATATACTTTTCTTCGAGGCAGCTCGAGTGACTCTAGGAGGAGTTGAGGCAGTAGAAACAAACTTTGTAGTAGCAGGCGCCAGAGCTGGAGTAACATGAACAGTGGAGGAGATAACAGCACCAGTCCCCTTGGACTTGGCTTGAGGTACATCCAGCACCATCAAGAGATCTTGAGGAGGAATGGCCAAGTGGACCTCTATATTGGCCATTCACCAGTTCTGGCACCTTTTCAGTATGTTGCTTTGAGATATGAAGGGTAAGTACTCAAAGTCAACTAAATCTTGGATGAATTTTGAAGTTGCTTCTTCTAATCTAAATCTTCGAATCTTCAAATCCCTGCTGGTAAAGCTTAAATTGGACTGACTGTAGAGAGGAATAAAGACCCCTTGGGAGAGTCCAAATTGCCTAGCAAATTGGGCAGAACAATAGGGCTCAAAAATGCACTTGTAAGCTCTGGGGTTCATAGTCCCAATGAATAGTTCCCTGGGAATCAAAATAGAGGCCTACATATTTTTGTGTTGGGGTGTAGAACAGGACCTATCACTCAAAAAGGTCCTCAACTAGGATGGGCCAATATTGGTGGCTTCGAAGGGACGAAAGCTGTGAGAAGGGGGAGAAGCTAGGAGTTGGTGGAAGAAAGAAAAGTAAAAAGCAAAGTTGGAAGGATAGAGTGAAACATTAGCTAACTTCATACCATGGGTGGTAGGGTTTGGCTCCAAAAACCTTAGGCATTTAGACTGTAAATCGGTGAAGTATGCAAAAAACCAAAGTTGAAGTATCCAAAATGGGCCTCCCTAATTGGCATCCAAGGCTTTTTCAAAAAAAAAAAAAAAAAGGGAACAAGCTCTATAGACATGACCTAGAACGTATGGAGCTAAGGCCACCTTTCTTTGTAAGACAAGGGCTTTGGCAAGAGGGGAAAATTTAGGCATGATCCTCTAAAAAGAGGTACAAAAGAGGAATTTGCAAAGTCAATACAATATAAAAGAGAAAAATTCCCTATCAGTCACAGGGCCCTCTCTTTTGTTCTCAACCTCGACAAAGTCACTATAGGATGAGTTCAGAGAGGGGAAGGAAAAAGGGGTTTTGAGGTCAGGATAGTCTAGACCAATGGGGGTACCAGTAGGGGATAATCCTAACAGATGGCAGATGTCAAGGACAGTAGGAGCCATCATTCCACATCTAAATTGGAAGAAATTGAAAGCTGAATTCCAAAAACAAATAGCAGCAGGTATTTAAAAAGGGTCATTTGAAATGGTAAACCTGGATAATTGAAGGGCATCGAGGAGGCAGAGCTCTTGAAAGTCCAATGTCCTATTAGGGACAACCCGATCATACCATTCCTCCCATTTTGGTCTTACTGTGGGCCAGCAGCGATAGGGTCGGTTCATCCTCCAGCTTCCCCAATCAAGACCACCTTCATAAAGGAGGCAATGATCTTCTAGACGAGGATACAGAGCTGAGAGCTCAATGGGAATCTCCTTAAAAATAGGCCCAAGCACGTATTCTTGTTGCCCATGATGACGGGGAATAAAGATACGTCCATCAATGGCACTTTTCTCACCAGCCTTGTACTTCTCACACTCTTCATCAATGATCCTTTTCAAGGCTACGGATGGACTTGCATGCTCCACAACTAGTATTTTCAAGGAAGAAGGAGCCATTGATAAAGAGTTTCTTTAGAAGACGAAGTTGGGAAAGAGAGTAAAGGGAAAGAGAAAGCCAACAAAAGATGAAGGGTTTGTGTGTTAGGCGACCAAGTGAATTGGGAGCACAAAATAAACGGGTTTTTAAACCTTTCTATCTAAAAAACACCCAGTCATTTTATGTGAGCAGAATTCATAAAGAAGTACTAAAGGTACGGGTGCGAAAAAGTTTCCCTCAATCTTGATAGTTATGTAGGAAAACGTATCTCAAATACTAATATTAGCTTCGAAATAAAATGTTTGGCTTCGAAGCCAAGTTTTGGTGCCAAAATCAAGTGACAAACAGCTCCGAAAGCAGGAAGTCGATTTTGAAGCACATTCCACACCTAAAGGTGTAGGAATGCCAAGGTATTTATTTACTTCAATAGGATTAAAGACCTGTTTTTAGGTTTCTTGATGAGAGTAAAATCCTTCGAAGCAAAATTTGAAATACCTTACAGTTAGAATTTGTTTATTCTAGGTTTGAAACCAATAGTTGGTTTAGTAGTATATGGAAAAAATCACTTTTTTTAGAATAAAACAATGTAGTCCTTAAAAGAGGTTTCCATATTTTGGAAAGTATAAACTGTTTGTTCAAAGCAAAATTAGTTGATTTGAAACTACTTGATTGTATTAACCATATATTGGGGAATTGGATATGATCAAATCAAGTTTTGAAAGGAAAAATTGGTGAATTCGAAGCTATGATTCTGAAAGGAGACCTAAGGCAAAAGTTGTCAATTACACTCTATATGTTGGGAAAGTTCAAATTGGGTTTCCAAGTATTTCATTAGGTATGATCGAAGGACAAAATTGGTGAATTCGAAGCCCTAATTTTGTTTGTTTTTGACAAATGGAGTAAAATCAGACCATGCCAGATAAAGAGAAAACATCTTAGCTTTATTAAGACAAAAGCAATTACATCAGAAGTCTTTCTTGGCTACATATTCAAGTTCATAAAAATAAGGAATAGAATAAATGACAAGGTCAAGGAACTTGCTCCAGCTATGGTCAATGAACTTCTGATCCTTTTTTATTCTATCTTCTATCTTCTCCAGGCTAGGCTACTGAAGTTGATATGCTCCTTCTTGATAAAAAAAAGTTTTTTGGCCTTTATTTCAAACTCTGTTTCTTTCAACCCTTATTCTATCTCATCCATGTCCAAGTCATCCCAGTATGCAGAGTCTTTATTCTTAAAATCATCATATTCGCCGATGAGGTTCTTTGCTTCATACCAGGTATGAACTCGACGGGCTGAGATTTGGTCCAAAGATCGAGTGGTGGCCACAGAAATGTGATGCCAATGAAGAAGCAGTGGGAGTTGGTCTAAAAACATCTAGAGCTTTGCTTGGGCGATGGGATTGAAGACATGACCCCGGGTCATAACATCACAAGCCAATCGAAAGTTCTTAAGAGGAACATCGTCCTCGAGAACATTGAAGGGCAAGTGAGGAAAGGCCGCAAGCAGAAGTTGGGCTTGCTGTCGTTGAAATTTAGTAGAGGGAGGTAGAGGATTATAGGAGGGGAGAAACTGGTCCTCAAAGAGAGTAAGTCTCAGTTCCTCCATCCAATGAGGGTTTTGCGGAAGAGGAGGTGCAAGAGCTTCCATCTCAAAAGAAGGAGAAAATTGGGGGTTGCTAACATAATCTAGCCAGTCAGAAGAGCAAAGTTTTGTCTTCTGGGCTAAGAATGACGAGCTATACCCTTGAGCCTCTTCTGGACGACGAGTGGCTTGTACTATCTTCGTAGACATGGAAGATTTGTACCATGCTACACGTAAGTTGTCTTCCAAATAGCGTTGGCAGTCAATGGGTACATATGGGTAAACCACATAGCTCCGAGCAAAGGGAGGAAAAGTTAGAGGATCAACAAATTCGACAAAATGATTATTGATTCGCTCTCTTAACTTGGACTCCTCAGGTTCTGGCCAATTTCTCCAACTAGAAGCCCCAGAAGAAGAAGAAGCTGTAGCCTCATCCCACACAGAAGGTTTTGGGTCAGAAGAAGAGCTTTCAATATCCATGTTTGCAAAATTTTGGATTAAAGAATTGTGGACAATAGGTTCGTAATCCAAAGGTTAATAGTTTGCAAAAGCTTCCATGACTTGAATATAGGGAGGTGGGTAAATGTGGCTAATCAATGCATGAAGGTTCTTTCGAGGACGAATAGCATCATCAAACAACTCTCCATATGCTTGATCGAGGTAAGAAAAGGTTTGCTTGGCCATGAGAGCTGTACTAATCTTTTCGAATACTGAGATAGTGGGAATGTTCAAAGGATAGAAAAGAATTTAATGCAAATGTTTCATTGATGAATGACGGTTGCATTTCTAAAAAAATGCAAAGCCCATGCACGTTCTAAGACGTGGATAAAATATCCACTAATATCACCAAGTATTGGGTATATTAGTGTGGGGGTAATGTTGGCTACATATTTTGTATAGGCCAATCACAGTTCAACATGTGGCAGGATGAGGGCAATATGAGAAGACAATTCAAATCTTCAATTGTAATCACACACGTGGCAGTTAATATTGGTTATTGTGGATCTGCATAGCACTGGATCAACAAAGAGATGCAAAATAATGTGGCTTTAACAGTTACTTATATATTTAAATTCAAAATCAGGAGGAAAGCCTAACTGCAGACATGGCGTAGTGGAGCTAACTGTGAGGAAACACCATCAGCAATCATGGAGGGATGATTAGACGGTTAGAAGCCCATTTCGACAGTTATCATTGAGAAGTATAAATAGTAGAGAAGGCTTTAGAAAGAACCCCCAGACTCAGAATCCAGAAACAAGTTTTTTATCTACATTATTTTCCTTCCAGTTTTTACATTTCTTGTTCTTTACATTTCTGTACTTTAAATTCCTGCACTACATTTCGTTCATAGGAGTAATTTCAAGTAGCTTGTTGCTGTAAACCTCTACGAGGCTGAATTGGATCATTGTAAGTCTTTCATTTTTACTTAATGAAATGCTACAATTGTTCTTCATTTAATCGTTGTTTACTTAATTCTCCTAAACAAAGCCACCAGTAAAAGTCTTCTTCATTAAGGCTGAAAGAATTAAAACACAATCGCCTGATAATTGGTTGGCTATTAATCTTCTGTAACGACTAATTGATCCTTGCTGGCGCGCTTAAAATTACAATAATAACCTTTGAAAGCCAAAAAGCCAACAATTCAAAAAAAAAAATTGTGACAAATGAGATAAATTGAATAGGCTATAATTATCAAATTGATCTAATTTTTGTGTGTGGATGATATACACACATTATTTGACAAAATGAATAATTTGAATTATCGAAATGTGACCCATGATAAGTCCCACATACCCGAACAACACCTATGGACCAGGGGAAATCCACCTCCAAATAAAAACCAACTATTTTAAAACCAATGGAAATGGAAACAACTAATATATAGAAAAATAATATGCTAGTCCACTTTGTACACAAATTTTCTAAACTCAGTGATGTGTTAACAAGATGATTGGTTAATGATTAGAGAATAAATGAACGAGAGAATTGACTTAAATATTTTAATATAGTGCAACATCATTGAGTCTGAAAAGTAGGCCTAATTTTTGGCCCTGAATAGCAATAATACTCTAATATCTATTATATATAAATTTATTATATTTATTTTTTAAAAAAACTTTAAAATCTGTAATATAAAATAAATATTATTAAATTGTATGATTAGAATTATTTGATTGGTTCGATTTTTTCTTTTAATGAATGATTTATATATACAAGTTTTAAAAAATCTAGTAGCAATACCTAATCATAACCATGAGAATAATATATTTTTTCAACGTAATATTAACATGGATTTTAAAGCAATATAATGGAGAAAATTCTTTCCTCTTTAATGGCAAAAAATAATGGAGAAGAGTAGAAATCAACCAATAATCTTCAAGATTCTCAAAGATAACCAAATGTTTTTAACTAATCCCATCAATCTCCACTAAATCTCTCTAAATCACTTAATATGAGAGTTCAAGTTTCTATTTTCACGGAGGTAGTGAAGCAAATAAAGGAGATGAGGGAGAAAACAAAACAACACGGCAGATGCAAAATTGTCTAGAGAGAGTTTTGACTTTTCTCTCTTGTTCTGAATGCATAAAAGGAAATTATTAAAAAAAAAAAAAAAAAATCGAGATTGGGGTGGTGTCGTGAAGAATGTGAAGAGCTAGAGAGTGGGGAGAGAAATACTAAAAAGGTTATTATTCATCTTCACAACTACTATCTTAAGCTCGGTAATCAACTATATACACGCACATGTATGGAATCTAACAACAAATTGTTAGAAATGGTTTTTAAAAATATGATTTTTTCTTGATTTTAGTCTATTTTTTAGGTGGAATTCATACGTTAAAGTTGGCGGGTCTAAGTGGTAACGCGTTTTATGCCGCGTTGTGATTCACGTGGTATATGTGGTTGTTTAAAATCATTATCAGGTGAATGAAAAATTGAAGCCAAAGTGAACTCTATGGAAATGGAGTTTTGGTGGAAAATCCTTAAATGTTTGAATAAAAGCTTGTTCCACATTGGTTTGTTGGGAAAAAATTTGTAGGTTTATAAGGTATGAGTTTGTAACGTGGGGTAGGCCCCAAGAGACACCCAAGTTTTGTAGAGAGCGAGGTTATAGGTAAAGTGGGCTAGATCCATTGGACTGAAAAATAAACACGCGCGCTACCGTTCGTCCGTCCGATTGGGCTTGTCCGGCCCTATACCTATCTTTTTGGGCAAAAAACTTTTGAATTTTATTTTATTTTTTGGTAAAATAAAATTTCTGTCCAAAATTCAAATTAATTCCGGAAAAAACTCTGTTCGGTTTTTCCCTACATCCAAACAAGTCCATATCTATTTAAAGAAACCGAACAGATTCAATTATCTGTTCAAATTCAAACCTAAACAGTGCCATATCTGTTCATTCAAATTGAACAGATCTGCTACCTGTTCAAACAAGTTTATTACCTGTTTAATTCAAACTAAAAAGTCACCTTTACATCAATAAATAGACAAGTATCTCATTTGATTTTTTGACTCCAATTTTCGTTCTTCTCTACTACAATCTATCTCTTCATTTGGTTGCATTAATTCTATTAAATTTCTGTGAAAAAAAAGTGTATACATTAAGTGTGTTCGTTGTCCGAAAAATTTGTAGTGCTGCAATTTTTCGTTGATTGATCATTTTATTCTAGGAGATAGACGTCCACAATCTGAAAGCACCATGGAGAGGACGAATCTGTCTTAATGACACAGTGTTAAACATTGGACTTGATTAGAAAATTTGTTCAAGAAATTAATTTGGTAAGTAATTAATTTATTTTCCGTTTTATTATTTTTTCTGTTTCAAATTTTCATTTTGTTTTTGTAGCAAAATAAAATTTTATTTTATTTATTTTATTTTATTTTCTGGTTTAATTTTTGTAATCAAACAAACTCTCTCATTTCCTTTATTTCTTCAGTATTCCGTTTGTTGTTAAGCACACAAATAGAATTTATTTTTCAAATACAGTGAAGATTGTCCAACAATTTTAAGATATAATATTTTTTGGTGTCTTCATTATATTTAATTTTCAGTGCTTTAACAAAGTGTTATTCTGGTTGGAAAATAAAAATAGTAGTAATATACGGTTTATTTTCTTTGACAACTAGTAGTAATATACTGGTGTCATTAACAATTGTAGAATATTAATTTGTATTACAAAAAATTATTGTGGTATTTTATTTTTCTAGTTTTAGTAACAAGGAAAATAAAATTATTTTGTGTTATAATTTATTTTATGGTTTTAGTAACTGGAAAATTAATTTGTGTTTTGATTTTTTCTGATTTTTGTAATCAGATATTATGGCTGCTGAAAGTAGTACTCCAAATCCGATCGTTACAACGACTCCAGTCCCTATCCAGAACCATGTTCAAGTTCCAATAAATCATGAAGAAAAATAGAAAAAATTTAATGACACTGAGTTTAAGAGATGGCATCAGAAAATACGGTTTTATCTTATAACTCTAAATTTGGCCCGGTTTCTCCGTGAAGAGGCTCCAGTACTTAGAGAGGATGAAAGTGATCGATAGGTTGTTGCCGCTGTAGACGCTTGGAAGCATTCTGATTTCCTGTGCAGAAACTACATTCTCAATGGCCTTGACAACATGCTGTATAATGTTTACAGCCCTCTGAAAACAGCAAAAGAATTGTGGGATTCTTTGGAGAAAAAAATACAAGACAAAGGATGCCGGTACAAAGAAATTTGTTGTCGGTAAATTTCTAGACTTCGTTATGGTAGACTCCCAAACGGTAATTTCTCAGGTTCAAAATTTTCAATTAATTTTACATGATATTCATTTTAAAGGTATGTCTCTGAGCGAGTCTTTCCAAGTTGCTGCTTTAGTGGAAAAGTTACCACCGGCTTGGAAAGATTTTAAAATTATTTAAAACATAAACGCAAGGAGATGACCATGGATGAATTGATTGTAAGACTAAGAATTGAGGAAGATAACCAAAAGGCTTAAAAGAGGAATGGTAAAAATCTCATTGAGTCCAAGGCTAATGTGGTTGAACAAGTGCACAAACCACATAACAAAAAGAGGAAATTTGCTGGAGATGGCCCTAAACAAGGCGACAACAATGGCAATAAGAAATTCAAAGGAAAATGCTATAACTGTGGCAAGACTGGACATCGAGCTTCAGATTGCCGCCGCCCTAAGAAGGATCGCGGAAGTACAAGCAAGAAGACCACCAATTAAGCCAATGTGACAGAATTATATTACATCTCTGACGGGGTAAATGACATCAATCTCTCTGCTGTGGTGTCTGAGGCTAATTTGGTTGGAAATCCCAAGGAATTGTGGGTTGACACTGGAGCAACTTGTCACATTTGTGCAGACAAGAAGATGTTCACTACCTACAATGAGGTTGCAAATGGTGAACAACTTTTCATGTAAAATTCTTCTACTTTTACTGTGGCTAGACATGGAAAAGTGATCTTGAAGATGACATCAGGGAAGGAACTTACCCTCAACAACGTACTGTATGTACCAGACATCCGAAAGAATTTAGTTTCTAGTTCTTTGTTAAGTAAAAATGGTTTGAGGCTTGTATTTGAGTCTTATAAATTTGTATTAACAAAGAGTGGTATGTATGTTGGTAAGGGATACATGAGTGATGGTCTCTTCAAGTTGAATGTAATGATAGTTGTACCAAAACTTGCTATTAATATGAATAACACATCTTTGGCTTAAATTCTTGAGTCGAATTTATGGCATGGTAGATTAGGACATATAAATTTTGATGATTTGCATAGATTAATTGGTTTGGATTATATTCCAAAGTTTGAAATTGATCCTAATCACAAATGTGAGATTTGTGTAGAAGCGAAACTAACTAAGACTCCATTTAAATTGGTTAAAAGAAAAATCGAACCTCTAAAATTAATTCATACTGATGTATGAGATCTTAAATTTATTCAAACTAGAGGAGACAAAAAGTATTTCATAATATTTATCGATGATTGCACAAGATATTATTATGTATACTTACTTAGAAGTAAAGATGAAGCTTTAGAAATGTTTAAACTCTACAAAGCTGAAGTTGAAAATCAACTTGGTAAAACCATTAAAATGGTTAGAAGTGATAGGGGTGGTGAATATGATACACCATTTGTGAGGCCATGAAATATTTCCTCACATGGATGTTGTGGAGATCCAACGAAGAGAAAAGCTTCACCCCTGTAGATCTGCAATGATGAACATAGTCGGTGCCACCCAACCGGGGTTACCGGCCGGGGACTCTCCGATGATGAAGTCAGTCCCTGTATTAAGGAAGAGATAGTATATGCATTTTAAGGGGTGTGTGTTGTGTGTAGAGAGATGAGAACATACCTTTCATTTGTGATGCCTCCCCTTTATATAGAGGAGGGGGGTGTGATATTTATTTGGGCTGGACCCATTGTGGGCTTTGTGTGGGTTAGTAGAATAAGCTTGTACCTATATTTTCGCCCCCACAATTGCCCCAAAACTTTCATTGTCTTCGTAGAAGGAATGAGGGTTTTATTGCCAGTTATCTTTGTACAAATAGATGTTAGGTCTTTTGACAAAGAATACATTTGATAAATGAATAAAATGTATGGATGAATGACTGCATGTATGCTTGAATGTATGTGTAAATGTATGTATGTCTTGAATGTATGTATGTTGATCATAAGATGTGGGGGGTTGAGCTAAAACCCAGAAAATAATACAAATAAATCATAACGATAGGCCACGGTATTTTAACCCCTGGGCATGGGTGTAGGCCGCAGTATTCTAACCCTTGGGCATGGGTGTAGGCCACAGTATTCTAACCCTTGGGCATGGGTGTAGGCCACAGTATTCTAACCCTTGGGCATGGGTGTAGGCCACGGTATTATATCCCCCAGGCATGGGTGTAGGCCACAGTATTCTAACCCTTGGGCATGGGTGTAGGCCACGGTATTATATCCCCCAGGCATGGGTGTTGTATTTTGTCAAGTGCAAAGATTGCTTTCAAATATGGACTTTCACGTCGAGCTAGAAATATTTCTATAGGCCGAACACGGAAATGATTACCTGAACCAAATAAGATAGGTTAAATAAGGTATATACATCAGTCAAAAATTGGACCACGGTATTATTACCCCCGGGTAAGGGTGTAGACCTGCGGTATTATAACCCCGGTCAAGGGTGTAAGCCTTTGCTAAACGGTGCTTTCTGTCGAAAAGTCACGAAGATGCGCTATACTCGGAGACTTTTCGATTTTAAGTGGCAACTAAGTGCCAAAGTGGCAAGGACTTTGAATAATGTATCCGTGCGAATAAGGTGGGCGTGTTAATCACCAATAATATTGTTCCGCTTGTATGGAATTGCCAAGTAGATATTGGGCCAACTATTTAATTGCCGAGTTGCTCGGTTTGCGTTTTGTCCAAAGTAGACTTGCCCCATTGCTTTGAATGCCAAGAGTTAGTCGGAAGGAATGTAGATTCCCATTGCCCTATGTTGCGTGAAAGGTTTGGCTTTGATAAAATGACGGCGCAAAAATATGCAAACCGGCTCGCCAAGTGTGTAATGTATTGCCTCGAGCAGGCGCTTGCTTGAAGTCATGTGAAAAGGAGCGGAAGTTTGTAACTCGAGTAATCGTCCTTGTAATGTTTGTACCAAGTTGGCGAGTATTCATGCATATCAAAGGTGCGAGATGATGATCGACTGATGTGCCCCAATTGGAAGCGAAAAATTTGACTAATGTTCGGTGGGCAAATGTTTTGCCAAATAATGTTGTTAAGTGAATAGAATTGCGAATCGTGGCCAATGTTGCGCATAAAGTTTGACGATGCATAAAGTTTGACAAATAATGTTGCTTAGCGAATAGAGTTGATGCCGAATAATGATCATGCATAATGTTGAATTTAATAATGGTCGAATAATCTTGCCGGTGTCCGTTTACACTTGGGTCGGCGATTGTGCCAATCGTTTGGTTGGCGGCGTGTTGATATTCCTTCCCGGTTAGGTTTGCTAAGAACTTGGTCGGCAGTGGTTGGCAATTTAGTGGAGTTAAACTTCTTGTCCACTTGTCCAACGTATATTTGCCCCATTGCTTTTGAATAAGATTTGTTATTGGAAGGAATAAAATGGACTTAGGCCAAAGTTGCGAGTAGGCCGATAATGATTTGAAAAGCAGTTTCGTGCCTGTTCGGTCTTCTGAAATCGAGAATAAAGCCGAGAAAAAGTAGGGTGCTTGGTGAGATCGGAATCAAACCTGCAATTTATGTTTTATTTATTGATTTACTTGATCTATATATAGATATATTTTTGCAACCTGAAATTGCATATTCGACCGTCGGATGGACCGGAATATGTCAAAAGAGTCGAAAGGACTATTGGATCGCTGTGATCGGACTCGATAAGCGTAATTGTAGCCAAAATAGAGTTGATGGCTCAGATCGGTTGAGAATTTTGCACCGCAAAGCACCGGATAACGTCTCTTGCATGGTCTGCTTGTTCGACGTTCACAGAAAATTAATCAATTCTGGGCAAACTTTGATCGGCCGTCACGGCTTCATTTTAGCTCCGATTTTGGCGGTTTGTTGCGTTGGACTCGTCTTAATGAGTACTTCACATTGGTATGGTCAAAACTTGAGTTTGACAGCTTTTGAAATTTCAGTTTTCGGCATGTGTGACCCGTTCACAACTTCGGCGGACTTGGGTTGCTTCTTGGCTCCTCGGGTTGGTGGATTTGGCATCTTTGAGTCGACGAATCTGTGATATGTTCAGATGTGGATTTTGGCAAGCGAGATGCTAATTTTGTGCCGAGATATTAGTGCTTAATAAGTATAAGATTGTGAATATTTGATGCGAAGAAAACCGTCGGCCGGAGTTGATCATATGTATGCGGCGTTCATAATCTTGATGAACTTTGTTTCGAATAAGAAATGTGATTGAGCAATCTTGCGACTAAGTGATGTCGCGGTGTAATGTTTTGGAAGACTTGTCAATAAGTTACAACATTTGCGAATATTGTTGCCGAATAAGAAAGCGTTGTGGAGGAATTTTTTGCGAATAAATTGCGACGCCAAATAATATTTTTGAGCCAAGTTGATAATATGGCGCTCAAATAAAGCATTGCCGAATAATGTGTATGCATAATGTCGAATAATGGTGCCGAATAATCTTCCCGAAGCTGAGTTGGTATGCAAAATGCTATGCCGAACAACTACCAAAGGCAAATTGAACACTTAAGATTCTTTGGGGAGGTGGAGGAGCCACAGGGATCTTGGTGGTGGGGTGGTGTTTAGCCCCAATGTATTTGAAATAGGAACTTATGTTATGTAGTCTCGGCGCTGATCAGAACTAGTTGGCAAGTTTGAGTTGGTAGGTAGCCATGCTAAGTGTGAAATATTTTCTCGGCGGAATTGTAGTGTAATCATTTTCAGTTGGCGAGTTCCATTAGACCATGGAATTTGATATCACGATGAGGTGAAGGCATGTTATATGTTGCCAAGCAAGCTTTTTGTTGCGAGCGGGTGGAAGGTAAGTGGAACATAAATGGAACTTCATTCGAGGAACCTATTCATGCGAAATTGTTAATGATCATGAAATTATATCAGAGAAATAGAATGAAAAGCGTGGAGAAATATATCTACATATAGATGTATATACATGGCTGCCGAATTGGTTGTATCCACCGGAGTGCCCCATAGGAAGTTTAGTGATAAAGATTAATTCCTCGAAATAATACGACGCTTGTCAAGAACTCGTTTTGGATTTTGATGTGCCGATCGGCAACTTCTTTTGTCTTGCCGATAACACGAAGAATTGGGGTGATGCTCGGCATGGCGTCGGTAATTTTCTAATCATGCTAACAGTGGTATGATTTCGAGACATCATAGAAATATATAAAGCTTAAATTATTGCGAATGAAAGACATGAGCGATTTGGTTTTAGTTGTGGAGCCACAAAACATAATTCCTTAATTCATGTTAATTGTGAGCACATAACATGTATATCTTCAAGAAGCAATAAAATCATGTGAGGGAATAAATACATAATGCTAGAAGTGGATTCAATTTGAGCAACTCGTATAATGCCGAAAAGAAGCTCCCATAAACGAAAATAGGAAACCCACCTTTAGAGAGAAAGTTAGAATGCTCAAGTAAATTCAGAGCATTGCATCTAAATGTATAAAAAGTCAGAACCTTAACCAAGAACACATCTTAAAAGTGAAGTTCCTAATTAGCTTCATATATATACGAAAGTCAGCGTCTTTTAAGGAGATATATTGCAAAAATATTGTGACCAAATAGAAGAAATTCAAGTTGTGGGCCTTGCCCCAATAGTAGATGGTATGAATGATCGGTGAAGATGGATAATTATGGCTTAGCTCCTGGAGCCTGCTGTCAAAATTACATGCTATTCGGACATGATTTGACCGTTGAACTGTCGTTTAACGTCCTCAATGTGCTAGTTGATTGATCCCAAGCTAAAACTCGAAATTCATAAACTTAGAGCTCAAAAATGGATTCTACATAGCAAAAAACTAGAGGGTAGACATCCTCGAAATTCTTGGACCATCGATTGATGGAATGTGGTGAGATGCAACGAAGCACCTTGTCTTTGAAGCGCATGATAAATTCTCATTTCATCACCTTCATGTTGCCGCGTCGTGAAAGGCAGAGTTCAAGTTTTGAGTTCGTGACTTTGAGGCCTTGTATCTCCTTCGTTTTAAGTCCGATTTTGACGCCGTTTTTTGCGTTGGACTCGTCTCAAAGAGTACTTGACACTGGTATGGTCGAAATTGGATTTTGAGAACGTTGAAAATTGCAGTTTGTTGAAATTATAGGCTGTTGCGCAATTATCGGCAAGTATCGGTCAATTTTTTGCTCCTCTGGTTAGTGGCTTTGGGCTCCTTAAGTCGACGCGAATCCTCTGGTATTGTTAGACGTGGATTTCGGCAAGCCGAGATGCTAGTTTCATGCCGAGATTTTGGGGCCGAATGGTTTCTTGCGAATTCTGAGTTTGACAAGCAACGTTGCGAATAATCAATGTTGAGGAGTAACGCCCAAATTCTTGCGAGTAAGTTGCCGAGCTGGAATTGTACATTTGGATGTTTTGGAACATTTAGCCGGCATTCTTTGCTTTGGTGTCAGCTTACTTGGTCTTTATTTTTGCAACGTGGTTGATTGGTTATTTGATGTTGCCGAATAATTTAATTGGAGTGCTAGCGCCGTACTTCGAAGGCAGAGGTGAACTAGCAAGTTGATGGGCCCATGGTGACGTCGAGTAAATAATACCATCATTTTTAGAAAACTCGATGTGGAGGTGACGAAAATTTGGGTTTTGGTTTGAAGTATGAGTCGGCCATTATAATTCCATCAGTGCCGAATTTGTTGCATTCAACGAAGTGGAGGGGCCCGATCTTGGCGGGTAATTTCTTGGTGCTTTACTTGGCCAAAAAACCTTGCTAATAGATGAAATAAAAACCCACTGTAATCATGAAGTTTCGCCGCGGCTAGACTGGGTTGTAAAGATGTCAAGTTGTGTTGTACCGATAAAGGTGGAAGGGACGCCGAGTAATCTTTTTGGCTGAGCGTCAGGAAAAGCTTGGGTGAGCATAGTGATGCCGAGAATCATGGAAGAGCTACTGAATAGCCTTGTCGGATTGCCGATTTTCAGCGGTAGGTTGCCGAGTAGTAGCTTGGCTTGGCCAAGATGGTTAATTTTTTATGCCGAACTAAACCGCTGAGCAATGAAGCCGAGATGATGGTGCTATATTACGGTGCAGTGCCGAACATCATATTAAGTGCCGAATAATGAAGTGCCCAATATTATATTTCCAACTATGAAGTGCTGAACATTAATTTTACTATGAAATGCCAAATAATTAGTGCTGAACATTATATTAAGGCGCAGTGCCAAACAGTCTGTGGATGAGATGATGGAGCTTTCAAACCTCCTTTATACAACACCAAAAATTATTTGAGCAACACAAGTCGTATAGATTGCTTCATATTCTCATAAATCACGAAGTAAAAAATGTTAAATTACAGGTTCTAATAACTCATGGCTTTATTTATGTCAATTTACTAGAGAGAGAAAAAGTGAAGACCCATTTAGTGATGAATAGATCATGCATGATTTTGGCCGAGAAACCCTACTAGTGATGCCGAAAAGAGCTAAAACCCACTTTGAGAGAGAATAAGTGAAAATGCTCTGCTTTGTTTTTGTTCTTGTTGGTTATAGCTACACAAAAAATGATATTCAAAAAAAAATCAACCCACCACAACTGGCATCACAGATATATAATATTATATGTACGTAGATATGCATATTGCGAATCGAGTTGAATCAAAATGAGAATAAGAGACCCAGTCTTGGATTCTACAGAAAGTTCTAGCATGGGTATGCGTGCATACATGTCAAGCATCAACTTTGAGCTAAGTTTTGAGAGATAAAGAATAAATAAATAAATGGACAGACCCACATATGAATTTAGCCGAATAACTTTATTGAATTGCCGAAAAGATGTTTGCACCAATAAAGGTGTGAAACCCATTTTTAGAGAGAGAAAACAGCTACTAACTTCCTCTTGTTTTGACAACCTTTCTAAGCAATATTAATATTCAACAATGCTTTGATCAAATCTGTGAGCTTAAATAGATACATACATAGATGTGTATATATATATGTATACCTGAACTTTAGCAAAGAAACATAATCAGAATGCCAAAAACCCAGTTGTGGGCCGTATTACTTGGGATTGATTTTTGCTTTTGTGGAAAGTGCACTGACCTCCAAGCAACTAGTATATGTTTACTTCTACGAGTATATTTGTTGTGTTCTTCGTTGATCTCTTTCAATCGCTCCCACAGACGCGCCAATTGTGAGGCCATGAAATATTTCCTCACATGGATGTTGTGGAGATCCAACGAAGAGAAAAGCTTCACCTCAGAGATCTGCAATGATGAACATAGTCGGTGCCACACCCAAGGGGTTACTGCCGGGACTCTCCGATGATGAAGTCACCCTCAGAAGGAAGAGATAGTATATGCATTTTAAGGGGTGTGTGTTGTGTGTAGAGAGATGAGAACATACCTTTCATTTGGGATGCCTCCCCTTTATATAGAGGAGGGGGGTGTGATATTTATTTGGGCTGGACCCATTGTGGGCTTTGTGTGGGTTAGGCCGAATAAGCTTGTACCTATATTTTTCTGGCCCCCACACCATTAAATAAATTTTATGCACAACATGACATTATTCACCAAACCACAGCACCTTATTCTCCACAACAAAATGGAATTGTTGAAAGGAATAATAGAACCCTTAAAGAAATGTGATGAATGCCATGTTACTATGTTCAGGTTTATCGCAGAACTTATGGAAGAAAGCAATATTGTCTACTAATTATGTTCTTAACAGAATACATCCACAAGAAAACCAACAGCACTCCTTATGAATTATGGAAAGGTCAACCACCTTCCTACAAATACTTAAAAATGTAGGGGTGTTTGGCAAAAGTTGAAGTTCTTGTTCTGAAAAAGACTAAGATAGGACCAAAAACAGTGGATTGTGTGTTTATTGGTTATGCTCATAATAGTAGTGCATATCGATTTCTGACTTATAAATCAGAAATACCTGATATAAATGTGAACATTATTATAGAGTCAAGGAATGCTGTATTTTTTTGAACATGTCTCTCCTTACAAGAAAGGATAGGAATTAAGTTCACAGAAAAGAACTTATGATTATACACAAAGTCAAGAGACTAATGACAATCAAACACATGAGACTAGTAATGGTCTCGACCAACAGGATTTAACTGATGATGAACCAAGATGAAATAAGAGAGCAAGAACATCAAAATCTTTTGGTCTAGATTTTCTGACATACCTATTAGAAAATGAACCTCAAAGCTTTAAAGAAGCAATGACAAGTCCTGAAGCACCTTTGTGGAAAGAGGCTGTTAATAATGAAATTGAATCCATTATGCAAAATCATACTTGGGAATTAGTGGATCTTCCACCTGGTTCTAAACCGTTTGGATATAAGTGGATATTCAAGAGAAAAATGAAAGCAGATAGTTCAATAAACAAGTACAAAGCAAAACTTGTAGTAACAGGTTACAGACAAAAGGAATGACTGGATTTTGACACATATTCTCCTGTGACAAAAATAACATCCATCTGCATGTTTATTGCCATAGCAGCGCTGTATAATTTAGAGATACATCAAATGGATGTTAAGACAACTTTCTTAAACGGTGATATGAATGAAGGGATCTATATGGAGCAACCCGAAGGGGTTGTAGTGCCAGGGCAAGAAAAGAAAGTTTGTCGGCTTGTAAAATCTCTTTATGGATTAAAACAAGCACCTAAGTAATGGCATAAAAATTTTGATTATGCTATGCTTACTAATGGGTTTAAGATAAACAAATGTGACAAGTGTGTCTATGTTAAAAACACTGATAAAGGTTATGTCATCGTGTGTCTTTATGTTGATGACATGCTTATTATTGGAAGCAATCAAAATATGATCAAATCAACTAAGCAAATGCTGAACAAAAGATTTGATATGAAAGATATGGGAGTCGCAGATGTTATATTAGGAATGAAAATTACTAAAACATCTGACGGATATACATTATCTCAATCACATTATATTAAGAAAATTCTTGGTAAATTTATCGAGGATGATGTGAATGTAGCTAGAACACCTGTAGACATCAGTCTTTATTTATCGAAAAATAAAGGTGATGCGGTGTCTCAGTTAAAATACTCCCAAATCATTGGAAGCCTAATGTACCTAATGAATTGTACTCGTCCTGATATAGCTTATGCTGTTAGTAAATTGAGTAGGTACACTAGTAACCCCGAAGAAGATCATTGGAAAGCAATCATTCGGGTTCTTAGATATCTAAGGTTTACCCATGATCATTGTTTGAACTTTACTCAATATCCAGCAGTACTCAAAGGTTATTGTGATGCCAATTGGATCGAATACTAAATATTCAAAATCCACTAGTGGATATGTCTTTACTCTGGGAGACGCTGCTGCTTCTTGGAAATCCACGAAACAAACATGCATCGCACGATCCATAATGGAATCTGAATTCATTGCTTTAGATAAAGCAGGAGAAGAAGCAGAATGGCTTCGCCACTTCTTAGAAAATATTCCAATGTGGCCAAAACTTGTGCCAGCTATTTACATTCATTGTGATAGTCAATCTGCAATAGGAAGGGCACAAAATCATATGTATAATGGTATGTCACAACATAATACAGTAAGGCAATTGCTCTCAAATGGAATAATCTCAATAGATTATATAAATTCTAAAGAGAATATTGCGGATTCATTAACAAAAGGTTTGACTAAAGAGCAAGTGTATAGTTCATCGAAGATGATGGGATTAAAGCCTATTACATAAGAGTTATCATAATGGTAACCTTACTTATATGACTGGAGATCCCAAAAACTAAGTTCAAAGGGACCACTAAGTTATGTGTGGCTCACTAGAAATCACCAAGGGACTAAAATTCCCTACCCATTCCTATGGTGAGAGTGATATCTGCAACATATGTTGTATGTAGGGGTTTAAGGATAAACTTCGCCTTTAATGATTACTTATATCTTGATTTAGGCATAAAAAATCAAGACGAGTATAAGGAAATGCTCACAATAAAAATCACCTATATGAGTGTCGAACTGGACCGGTTCTATGAGAATAAAGAGGCTAAATTCTCTAGAAGCACTCATGAATAACCAGGAGCGTTCAAGGCCAAAATGAATGCAACCGTCAGAACCACAATGTGTCAGAAGATATTTTGCATGAAATCTATTGTCTTGGCTTACACAAACGGTTGAACAATTCAAGGCATCGCGTCTATTGGTTAGCTAGTAAGTCCGATAGGTTATCACTAGGGAAGGTTCAAGGCCGAAAACTACCTATCTTGATGGAAGATATTTTCGATTTATACTATTTCGACAAATTCTGCATATTGTTGCATTTCTGTTGTCATCAAATTCCATTCATGTGGGGGATTATTAAAATGGTTTTGGAAAATATGATTTTTCCTTAACTTTGGTCTATTTTTAAGTGGGACCCATAGGCCAAAGTTGGCGAGTCTAAGTGGTAATGCGTTATATGCTGCATTGTGATTCATGTGGTATATTTGGTTGCTCAAAACCATTATCATGTGAATGGAAAATTGAAGCCAAAGTGAGCTCCATGGAAATAGAGTTTTGGTAGAAAATCCTTAAAGGTTTGAATAAAGGCTTGTCCCACATTGGTTTGGTGGGAAGAATTTTATGGATTTATACGGGTTTGTAACTTGGGGTAGGCCTTAAGGGGCACCCAAATTTTGTAGAGAGGGAGGTTATGGGCAAAGTGGGCTAAACCCATTGGACCAAAAAATAAACACACACGTGCGCTGCCGTCCGATCGGGCAGGTTGGGCTGGGCCTGGGCTTAGGTGTGTGGTGTGAGGTTGGGTTGGGCTTGCCCGACCCAATACCTATCTTTTTGGGCCAAAAACATTTGAATTTTATTTTATTTTTTGGTAAAATAAAATTTATGTCCAGAATTCAAATTAATTCCGGAAAAAATCTGTTCGGTTTTTCCCTACATCCAAACAGGTCCATATCTGTTTAAAGAAACCAAACAGATTCAGTTATCGGTTCAAATTCAAACCCAAACAGTGCCATATCTGTTCATTCAAACCGAACAAATCTGCTACCTGCTCAAACAGGTTTATTACCTGTTTAATTCAAACTAAAAAGTCACCTTTACACCTATAAATAGGCAAGTCTCTCATTTGATTTTTTGACTCCAACTTTCGTTCTTCTCTGCTGCAATTCATCTCTGCATTTTGCTGCATTAATTCCATTAAATTTCTATGAGAAAGAGTGTATACACTAAGTGTGTTCATTGTACGAAAAATTTGTAGTGCTACAATTTTTCGTTAATTGATCATTTTATCCTGGGAGATAGATGTCTACAATCTGAAAGTACCATGGAGAGGACGAATCTGTCTTAAGGGCATAGTGTTAAACACTGGACTTGATCAAAAAAATTGTTCATGTAATTCATTTGGTAAGTAATTAATTTATTTTATGTTTTATTATTTTTTCTGTTTCAGATTTTCATTTTGTTTTTGTAATAAAATAAAAATCTGTTTTATTTATTTTATTTTATTTTCTAGTTTTATTTTTGTAATCAAACAAACTCTCTCATTTCCTTTATTTCTTCAGTATTTCGTTTGTTGTTAAGTATACAAATAGAATTTATTTTTTAAATGCAGTGAAAATTGTCCAACATAAATAACAAATTAATATTTAACTAATGTCTAACTGCTTTGAGTTAGCTACAATACAAGGAAATCAATTGCATACTACTGCAGCTCTATATTGTTGTGATGCAGCTGCAGCACCAATGTTAAGCGCTTGAGTCAGTGCTGTACCACCTGAACCATTTTTGCAATTGTCTGTAAAGATAACCTTATCAACAACTTTGTCTTCAACCTTTTTAGACTTAGCTACTTGTTTTCATCCAGTAAGCACATCACCCTATCATGTTTTTTTAATTTTTTTTTTTTAATTTTGTATAATTTGTTTTCAAATTGTTGGACAATCTTCACTGCATTACGAATAAATTATGTTTGTGTACTTGTAAGAGGAGCTAATTTAAGCACACTAAATTAATTAGGCCCAATAGTCCAAGGTTGGTGGGCCTGAATTTATCGCAAGTCCAAGATTGGTGGGCCCGGATTTATCGCCATCAAACGGGCTAAATCGCTCTAAGCCTCGAAAGGGTTCGGATCCACGAACTTAGAGACTTACTCGAGCCCGGACTCGAAAGGGTATTGAGTAAGTCTAGATATTCGAGGCACTCGGACTCGAAAGGGTTCAAATCCACGAACCTAGAGATCTGAAGCACTTGGCTTCGAATGGATTCAAATGCAATCTAGAAGTCGCTCCGTTAATGAGTCCTAGAACACTTGTGGGCTCGGAGCTTTCCAGGATTTACGCACCAGAACCATGGGCGTAATGGAGTCCAAACAAAGGACCCAATCCCGAGGACGGTGAGTGGAGATAAATTCACTCTTCGGTTAAACTAGCCTATACCCGGGTCGAGGTGGCACGATCTAGGGGGTCCCTGAGACTCGGCAATATTTGCGGCAGGGCGTTCTCTTGAACTACCCCTGACCCTTATGCGGCAGGACATCCTCTGGGACTACCCCTGACCCTATGGGATGATTGGGGATCATTGGTTAGGTGTGGCTAAGAAGAAGGGTTCGCTGAGAGGTTGATCTCCTCTTCGGGGTTTTCCTCATCCTCGGAGAGGTCACCTCCTCGGACAAGGTGGTTAGAGAGAATATTCCCCATGTGCTTTGCACATGGGCTCCATCCTACATCATGAGGTGCCTATAAATAGCACCCACCCATAGCTTTACAAGGGATGGATTTTGGAGAGAAAACTCTTCGGAAAGAACTAATTTCTCTTCTCCATTATCAACCTTGAGAGTGAAAGTGTGAGATCCATGGGAGAGCCTTACTATTATTCTCTCTCTAGCCATTTTGCCTTCTTCTTCACCTAATCTCTTATCTCCATCATCTCCTTTACTCTTGTGTTCTTGAGTTGAGACTATTGAAGAATCTAAGCCTCTTACATTTCTTCTAGAGAAATCGAAGTTGTTCTTCAAGGATCTTAGAAGATCTTCGAATTTTCCAACTCCTTTCTTGAACCCTCTCATACATTTGGCGACTCCACTGGGGAGGCAGATTGGTTAATGGTCTCAACGAGATCTGGAATCCACACAACTCCAACAAGGATGGCGAGAGAAGATGAAGTTCACCAGCAAGGATCCTCTAATGGTGTTGATGACAGGACCATGGCTCCAGATCAACCACTTTTGCTTGAAGCCATTCAAGGACTTCTGTAACAACCCTCGTACTGATTATCGATAAACTACTGAATTAGCTACTGGTTACTGTTAAACTGAACTGATAACGACTGATAATTGGACTAACCGAAGTACTGAATGGACTGATTGAAATCGAAATTGAAATTGAATAAGTTTATCTATTGAATTGCATAGTGCATCTGTTTGATCGATTGATTATCTGTTTGAATCCATATGTTTAAACTGCTAATTGGAGGCCTTATCGGCGGCCGAATTAGAAACCGTTTAGAGTTTTGGAGTCAGTAGAATATTTGTGATTTAATGATATATTTATCTGAAAATTGATTAGGAATGATTAAATTAGATTTAAACGAGTTAATTACCAAGATTGACTTAATTACCACATTGCCATAGCTAGTGGACCTTTGTTTATTCAAATATATTGTGCCTTATTACATCTAGATCACCATTTGATCAGCCCTTTTCTTGCTCATAACTGACCAAACTAGAGAGTGAAGGAGAAGAGAGAGTTGGACTCAAATTGTTGAATTTGCTTGGAGATTGCTTAGAATTGAAGTATAATTGGCATAATCTAGCTTCCACACCTTGAAATTGACACTCTAGGTAAGGAAATCATCTTCTTCTTGTTGTCTTGAGCTAAATCTTGCATGATTCATGCCCAATTAGAGAGCTAGGCCATGATTTAGTGCAAATAGGTTGAATTATGCTTGAATTCATGCATGCATGACCATCTTGGTGCATTTTGAGTTGAATTCATGTTGAATTGTACATGCATGTCCATGTTTTTATCATAGTCCATGTTTCCACATTGTTTTCAAAGATTGGAGCTCAATAGAGCAAGATTTGAACCTTGAATTTGGTTTAAAACTCATGCATTGCATGTTTTGGAATTGTTTATGAAATGGGTTGAATTTTGGATTTAATTGACTCACCTTTGGGGCTTGAATTCATAAATTGGCTTTTGAAACTTGTTATACATTATTTTGGGATGTATTTTCCAGAATTTGGGCCCAAGAGGTCGAGAATTGAGTTGAAAATGCTTGGTTTGAGCTTGGAAGGCAAATCTGGAAATTCCAGATTTGGCTTCTTCGCTCGAGCGAAGGATTCTCGCCGAACGACCAACGCTTCCTCGAGCCACGCCGGCGTAAAATCGAGCATCCAAGACATTTACTATTTCATCGCATCGCTGGCGGAGGAAGGCTCGCCGAGCGAATCCTTTGATTTTGGAAGCTCGCTCGGCGAGCATCGGCGAAAGCATCGCGCGAGGAAAATCAAGATCCAAAGATTTTTACTGTTTCATCAGACCGCTCGAGTGAAGGATTGTTCGCTCGAGCGAAGCCTTTGATTTTGCAACCTCGCCGAAGCGAAGGAAGGCTCGCTCGAGACCCTGTTTCAAGAACTTTTGAAAAATGCCTTCCAACTGTATTTTTGCATCCTCATCCAATCCTAGGCATTCTTAGGCCTAGTTTAAGGCATCTTAATGAGGATTTAGACATAGAACCACACCGAGGAAATTTAGGGATTTAATTATCATCCTTCCGACTGTGAAATTTAGTGTGTGTTCTATTTGTTAACTGTTTAGGGTTGGCTCTCGGGGACGCGCTCTAGGTGCTATTAGCCCAATCTCTGTGAGTAACAATTGTGTAAAGATATGTTCAAAATGTTTATCTTTTGAATACTGAACTGAACTGTTTATTGAACTGATATTGTTTACTTAATGAATGTATGTCATGTATTCTGAACTGTACTGTGGCATCCTTAGCATTTACTGTTACTGTTACAGAGCTCTATCGATTCCCTTGTGGAACCATACTGTTTACTGATTGATGGCCATCATTACTGTTGGGTCTGTTAAGACCCGGTCCTTTTGGACCTACTGTTTATAGGCTAATGGATGTACCACATATGACTGATTGATCAAATCTTGAAGATCAAAATCTTTGTTTAATGAACTGATTTCATTACTGTAAGGACATTCATTCATAACCTCTTTACGCTTTATGTTATTCACTGGGCTTTAGCTCACTGTTTATATATATATGTAGGTTCTCAGCAGCCAGACCGGAGCTAGGAGCGTGGGTCGGTCCCCAGTTTTGTCAAGCCAGCCTATGTGCCTCATCGCAAGGTTCCGAGTTGCCATGCTATGGCTTGGGGTGTTTTTGTGTCCCCCATCGGTCTCCTTACTGTTTGTACTACTGTATAGACTGTCTACTGTTTTACTGTACTGTTATCGAGGGATTAGGTTCCCGTACTGACTGGTTGTATATGATTGTATAGACTGTATATAGACTGTACTGTATGAATGCATGAAAAATGTTTTTGGCATACAGATTTTCACAGCTCAATGGACACTAGTTACTTACTGTATTGGCTTCCGCCACAGACTCTGCTTAATTGTGTTATCGTCAAGAGGCCTTGGTAATCTCGGATTCTTGGCGATTCTGATGCTAAACCCATAGGGCCGGGTTTGGGTCGTGACAACTTCAAAATACTCAGCAGAAGATTCTTACCACTCTTCAGAATCTCACGCACACCATGTTGGTGATGAGTTCTAATTTTTCACCGGCGCCAAACGGAAATCAAACTGGTGGTGGAGCTATTCCTGTCGGAGCATAAAATCAAATCCAAGGAGAAGTAGGCCCCAGTCAGCCTATGGCTTATGGCAACACGGCCACAGTAACACATGCTCAAACCACAGTAGGCGGCAGAGTTTGCCCGTGCTCGGGCTCCATGGCGTGCCAAGCCAAGATCCAATGGTGACTAGGGGAGGTTTTGGTGTAATGAATGGCGCTCCGGTGACTGTTGGTGTCCAGGCAAATACAAGGGGCATGATGGCGCAAAAGGGAACTCTGCCCGTACCTAATCTTGTTACGCCACCAGTAAATGTTACTCAAGTACCAGACGGGCCTCCTTTGGTGCCGACAACAAATTTCCAAGCACAACCCGCAATAGCGGCGCCATGCGGTGGACTTTACGGGCCTCAATTCAATGTCCCATCACCAAATGGCGTGTCCATAGGTGCTGATGGCCAATTTCATCATATGTTTTCACCGATGGTGAATTCTCAACACCCAAATGGCCAAGTCGCCCCTAGCTTAATCTTCAAGTCTACAAGTCAAGTTCCGGGAATACCACTATCAAGTTCTCTCCCTCAACAATTTCTCACTCTTGCCGATATGCAAGCCATGTTCGATCTCGAATGGGGCAAAAGGACTTTACCCTCTTTGCCTGATCCGGATGTCAAGCCACCATACCCTATCGGGATGTTGAGTTATCCATATCCGGAGGGGTACAAGGTGCCGAAGTTCATCAAATTCAATGACAATAAAGGAAATGCTCGAGAACATGTTGTTCGGTTCATCGAGACTCTGGGTATTCATGGTTCAAACCACGTCCTCCGACTGAGAGAATTCTCTAAGTCCCTCACTGACCGAGCATATAGTTGGTATGTTAATTTGGCCCCAAATTCTATTCGAAGTTGGGAGGAAATGGTTAACAAATTCCACTCCAAATTCTTTCAAGTGGTCGAGAAAGTGACCACACTTACCCTATGTAAGGAAAAGCAACGAGAGAGTGAAGACATTCTCAAATATGTGAAGAGGTTTCAAGACAAAGCCGTAGATTGTCATGAGGCTGTGGAGGAAAGCTACTTGGTCCAAATCTGTGTTGAAGGGGCATTGAACGGATACAAGATGCTTCTAGTTAATCACAAGCTACCCACCTTCTCGGCACTAATTGAAGCATCTTGAAACATCAACATACCTCAATCTCAGGAGATCGGGTTCGAGACTAGTTATAAAACCAACTTCAAGTCATCCCGAGGACCTTCTGTCACTGCGGCTTCCGCGTCTTCTACCCGAAAGTTGCAGGGGGAGGAATTCAGAGGTCAGAAGAGGAAATATTGCGAAGATGACACTCCTTTTCCGTGTAGTGCTGAGGAGGTGAAGGCCTTAGTTAAAGAATGGAACTGAAGTTGCCTCGTATCGAAGAGTTTTTTGCCAAAGAAAGACCGTGAGGGCCCTAATTATTGTGTTTTCCACCGATCACTAGGGCATCCTACAGAAAAGCGTCGGACACTTAAGAAGATCTTTAGAAAGAAAGTCGAAGTAGATGAGCTAGAGTTCAGAGAACAAGAGCCCCAGGATATCTTAGAAGACATGGCTATGATGGTGCATGATGGACACAACCCAAGCAACTGGTGAAAGCTTTCCAAATGACCTCACAACTCTAGGGGCAAATGTCAACATTCCACAGAAGAAGTTTATCTATGACATTTACAGTTTGCATTTACTGCATTGTCCATGAAGTTCTATCTTTCTTATGTTATGAAGAAATTTATTTCCTCCATATTATGTATCTCCATTAGAAGTTATTTTCTTTACATTTTATATCTTCATTGTGTTATGTTGCTTGAAACAGTTTTCAATTTTTGTTGCCCCTCAAAGAAGAAAAAGGAATAGTAGACTCAATTACCAACCTGAAGGGAGTTTTCTTGACACAGTAGAAATGTACTTCCACTCGGACCTCTGAAGAGCAGCCATGGCTTCCATCAATGCAAGCTTTGAGGATCTTTCTTGTTGAAGTAGAGTATACTCCTACTCTGACTTTCGAGGGACAACCTTTGCTTCCATTGATTACCGAAGAAGAAAGTATACATACATTTGGACTTCCGAGAGACATCTCTTGCTCTCATTAGTGTGGGTTCGGACTTCCGAGGGATAGCCTTTGCTTCTATTCAAACTTCCAAAGAATAGCACTTACTTCTATCAGTGCAAGCTTCGAGGGTCTTTCTTGTTGAAGCAGAGTGTGTGTTCCCACTCGGCGAGCTTCGAGGATCTCTCTTGTTAAAGTAGAGTGTGTGATCCCACTCTAATTTTCGAAGAGCAAATCTTGTTTCCATCAGCGTAGCGTGAGCTTCGAGGATCTTTCTTGTCGAAGTAGAGTGTGTACTCCCACTCAGACTTTCGAAGAACAGACCTCACTTCTATCAGTGCGAGCCTCAAGGATCTTTCTTGCTGAAGTAGAGTGTGTTCTCCGCCTCAGACTTTTGAAGAATAGATCTCGCTTCCGTCAGTGCGAGCTTCGAGGGATAGCCTTTGTTTCCATTAGCTGTCGAAGTAGAAGTGCGCATCCACTCGGACTGCCGAGAGATAGCCTTGTTTCTGCTCAGACTTCTGAGGAAGAGCCTTCCGAGGGACAACTCTTGCTCTCATTAGTGCGGGTCTGAAGAACAGCCTTTGATTTCATCAATACGAGTTCGAGGATCTTTCTTTTTAAAGTAGAATGGACTCTTACTCAAACTCCCGAAGGATAGCCTTTGCTTCCATTAGCTGCCGAAGTAGAAGTGCGCATCCACTCGGACTTCCGAGGGACAGCCTTGTTTATGCTTGGACTTCTGAGGGAGAGCCTTGTTTCCGCTCAAACTTCTGAGGGACAGCCTTGTTTCTGCTCGGACTTTTGAGGGACAGCCTTGTTTTCGCTCGAACTTTTGAGGGACAGCCTTGCTTCTGCTCGGACTTCTAAGAAACAATCTTTACTTCTATTGGTGCAAGCTTGGTAGACTCGATTGCCGTCCAGAGGGATCTTTCTTGCCGAACTAGGGTGTATGCTACTTTCGGACTCCTATGGGACAGTTTTGCTCTCGTTCAGACATTTGAAGGATAGCCCTTGCTCTCATTAGTGAAGATTCTGAAGGCCTCAGAGTCGTAGATTTCGCATAAAAAATTTATTTGCCAGGAATAGTAAAACCGACAAATGAGATGAGCAACATCAATTTCAGATCATGATTCAGGCATTTTTAGAATGGGGCAATATCAACAGATAATAATGGTCTACTTAAGCTACAACAATTCTACTTCTCTCAGCAAGTTCACAAAAATGCAACAATCAAGGTTTTGTCTATTCGGGTCGGTTCCTCTCAAGCCGACGTAAAACAACAATGTTCAAACATAATTTTGGCATCAATTGTTTATTTCTTTATTCATTCCCTCGGACAAACAAATTCATCCCCTCGGACATCAAATTCAAAGAGTATTTAACGAAAAACTCACAAGTTCGTCTGTCAAAGGTTCATCTCCTTTGTATCAAAGCAAATAAACAACAGAGTATGATAAATGCTTCATCATTCCCAAATTAACAAAATAGTGTTGTGGGTACTTCCAATAGCAATAATAAATCAGTGGAGATAGGCAAGATTGCAAAATTCCTGTTAGAAATTGATAGAGAGAGAAAGAGAGAGAAAGACTAAATGCTCTGTATTAATTGATATATAATTCAATATATGTTACAAAGAGAACAAGCTCTCTCTTTATAGAGAGCATAAGGCACATGCGCCGAAACCATACATACTAAATTAATAATATAGCACCGAAAGGTGGGTTTACTTCTGAACATATGTACAGGTAAGGAATGCATCTGATGTAGTATTATATTAAGGGATGCATCTGATAACACTATTATATTAACAGCCCCCCTCAAACTCAAGGAGGATAGGTACTAACCAACTTGAGTTTGGAGAGAGTAACAAAATAGGAAAATAATCTGACAAATAAAATAAAAGTGGATAGGAGACATCGTATGGTCGTGTCGATCGCTTGTTGAAGACATCGTGGTCGTGTCGCACCGTTGTTGTAGAGGCCGACCGAATCAATGTCGGATGCTTTATGGGGTCATGTCGGACCGATGTAGAAGACACCGTGGTCGTGTCGAATCGTAGAAGCCGATCGGAATCAATGTTGGGGCACGGGTCATATCGACCGATGTAGCGTATAATCGCGGTGGTCGTGTCAAACTGTTGTTGTAGAAGCTGACCGGAATCAATGTCGGGACAGTTTACGGGGTCATGTCGGACCGATGTAGCAGACACTGTGTGGTCGTGTCAAACCGTTGTTGTAGAAGCTGACTGGAATCAATGTCGGGACAGTTTATGGGGTCATGTCGGACCGTTGGTAGAAACTTTGGTGGTGCACCAAGGGGGCGACTTAGGGAGTGCGCCATGAGGTGGCTTGGGTGGTTCGCATGGTGTGAAACCTTGCTCACCATGATATCTGTATAACCCCCCCTCAAACTCAAATAGGTGTGAAGATAGAAACCGATTTGAGATTGAAACAAAGGGAGTAAGAAAGTGGAGCAAAATGGTTCAACACAAAGTGGAGATGTGAAAAATAAAAAAGAAAAAAGAAAAAGATAAAAAAGCAGAAACGGTGTTTGTTTTTTTTTTTTTTTTGGTTTTTTTTTTTTTTTTGTGTTTTTGTTTTTGTTTTGTTTTGTTTTTTTGTTTTGTTTTGTTTTGTTTTTGAAATGATAAGTATGGTGATGATGAGTATGGGAAAAAGAAAATAAAACCAGTGGAGGGGTTGGAATCGATGGGCTGGGATAGCGGATGATAATATATTATAATGGGTTGGTATGGGGCAAGGGTATGTGTGTATCTGCGGCTGGGAAGAAAAAAAATAAAGAAAGAAAAGAAATAAAGGAAAATGAGTCAATGGCTTTGGGTGTATCACAGAATGGGTAAAAAAAAAATAAATAAATAAAAGAAAAGAAGGTTTGGTGGAGACAGTTGGCCCATTAGTTTGATGAAGGTTTAGGACCTTTATGTGCTCGAGCTCTGTAAAGCCATTATGCGAGATATAGAGAATAAAATAAAAAATAAATAAATAAAAGAAAAAGTGGGTAGTGGGAAAAGTTGGTCTGCTATCAGTGGTGACCATGCGAGCACCAAACTCGACTCCAGTGGTGAGATCATGAACTGGAAGAGGATAAAGTGGTGACTCTGCTTAAGGAAGCTGAAGTTGAGACTAAGGAGGTGGTGGAAGAGAATAAAATGGTGCCTGAAATAGCAGTTGTAGAGGAGAATTGGAGGCTGAGATTGGAGGTCGATGCTCTCTGATGAAGAAGGACCTGAGTACCAGTGGTTACAGGACACAAGCCGAGGAATGGGCCATATCATGTTCTGAGAAAGAAGGTCGATTGAAATAAATGCTGTTATGAAGATTAATAGCCGGAAGATGACGTCGGTTCGAAGATGACTGAGCTAAAGCCTAGCGTAAGGTGTACAGCTCTGCGCGAGTGGGTCTTGTTGTATGGACTCATGCACTTGCATGTGGGATGCTCGTGATGATGATGATGATGATGATGATAATCAGATTGAACAATTCGATAATTCGGAACAAAGCAAATCAGATATGGTGATGGGTCAAAGCCATGATGAAGATGAGAATGAGAGTGAACGTAAGGAGGAAGTTGGTTTGTGAGTCTCAGAAGAGAGGGGTAGAGGTCCGGCGGGCGGCCAAGGCGAGGCTGCCGCCCGCCGGTGAAACGGAATTACTAGGATATTAACCTAACTCTGATACCATGTTAGAAATTGATAGAGAGAGAAAGAGAGAGAAAGACTAAATGCTCTGTATTAATTGATATATAATTCAATATATGTTACAAAAAGAACAAGCTCTCTCTTTATAGAGAGCATAAGGCACATGCGCCGAAACCATACATACTAAATTAATAATATAGCACCGAAAGGTGGGTTTACTTTACAGACATGTACAGGTAAGGAATGCATCTGATGTAGTATTATATTAAGAGATGCATCTGATAACACTATTATATTAACAATTCCAAATATGTATTTCACAAATCCAAGCTCATGAGCATAAAGATCCAAAAATATAAAAAGAATAAGAAGAGGGTTTTGGCAGAAAACAGTTTACAGATCTGAATCAGTTTTGAAGAAATAAAAAATGGGCAGGAGCAAGCACTATGGAAGCAAGAAATACACCGAACCAAGCACCAAAAATGGCCCAAGACAGTCAGCACAGGTTGGTGGCAGCACGTATCTCTCGCACGAACAATGGGTGAGAAATGAATTGGGCAGACCATCGCCGCGTTGAGTCAGCGACGTGGTCGGCATTGATTAATCACGGCTGGAGCTAATGGATGTGCAAGCAAAATCAAAATCTATGTGGTCCAAACTCTGAAAATATCGTTGAGATTGCGCTAGGCAAAACCACACACGACGGGTTGAGTGGGTGGCGTGTGTGGGTGGCGCTGAACAGTCGGAGCCGGAGGCGAAGTCGCGGCAGTGAGGAGCCAAGTTATCAATCACAAGGGGCACAACCAGCGTTGACAAAGGGCTGGACAGTGACGCACTGGGCTGGTGATAGCGCGAACTGGTGGCGTTTTGGGTCGCAGCGTCATTGGCGTCCGGAGCCACGACATGAACAGTGGACTAAAAGGATGCTGGGCAGGCCAACACCGCGTTGAGTGGGCGGCGTGGCCAGCGCTAGTCGGTCGCAGCTGGTAGCAACAGTGAGGTCGCAGATGTCGGACACAAGGCACGTTGGTCATGCGAGCTGGTGATTGCGTGCAGGGCAGGTGCGAACTGAGCCCGCAAGCAAGCAACAACCGTGATACCGCAGCAGAGCTGTTGTCGGAGCTGGCCAACCGTAGCAGCAGTAGTGATGTCGCAGACGAGTCGGCGTCGGCGTTGGTCGGCGAAATCGAGCTCCGATGTGCCTGGATCTCTGAGGAGTTGCGTCTCTAAGCCGAAGTAGAGCACCGATGGTGAAATAGAGCCTCTGGTTTATTGAAGGAGAGCATGACATTAGCCTCTGATTTGTTAAAGATAGAAAAAAAAAAAAAAAAAAGAAAAAAAAAAAGAGAAGAGCTGGGTTGGTCTCTCGATCTAGAGAGAGAGAGAGAGGCGCCGCTGTGTAACAAACAAAAACAAATGAGCTATAGAAAAAGGTGAGTGGTATTATAAATATAGAGCTTCTTCAAAGAATATGAAGTTTGGGTTGGTCTCGGTTGAGAGAGAGAATCAGCCAAAATGAGTTTCAAAAATAAAATAAGAAAGGAGAAGAAGCTTGGTCCCTTTGTTTAGTGAGAGAAAGTGTATGCCACTGGTTTCAAAATATATATATATATATATATAAGGGCAAATTACAAACACCCCTCGCGGTTTGGTAAAAATATAAATTTTTCTCTGAAGTTTGAGAAATTACATCCAATCCCCTGAGATTTATATTTTCATAACAAATTGCTTTATGAAGTTTTTATTTTCATACAGATTCTCCTCTAATTTCTCTTAATTTGTTATGAAATTTTGACCTTTAAAAAATAATTTATAATTTTTTAAATTTTAAAAAAAAAATCTGTATTTTTATCAAATCTCGAAGGGTGTTTGTAATTTGCCCAATAAATAAAGAAAGATGAAGGTTGATTGATTTCGGCGGCTGAGCAAGAAGAAAAGTTTGTGGGGTTTAGGGTTTTGAGCTATTTCTTTAAATAGAAAAAAGTGGTGTAATGCTAGAATATTCCCTCAGAATATACTATTTATATATATCCATATATATAGACTAATCTGTTGAAATTGCCAAACAGGAGAAGAAAAGGCTTGATTTGTGGTATTATTTTAAAAGAAAGTGTTTGAGGCCATACCATTTTAATAATAAAACAAGGGTGAGTGTTTTGTTTTTTTTTTTATTTATTATTATCTTTGACTTGGAGAAATACTTGGAGAAGTGAAAATGTAATTATTAATATTCTAAGTTGTTGTAAAAAAAAAAAAATAATCAGTGAAAAAAATTAATTCAAAAAAAAAAGTTGAAAAAAAAAAGATAAAAAAGAAGAAGTTATTTATTTATATATTTTTTAATGTTACTTGTCGATTTTATCTGTAAATTACGGTAATTTTTCAGCTTTATCTTTAGACTCTATCAAGACCAAATATTCCTGAAGACGTAATGTGAAATATGGCTGAAAAGGTGAAATTATGTATGTCCGAGAAAATTACAATTTCTCATACACGCAAGGGACAAATGTAAGAGGAGCTAATTTATTTCACTAAATTAATTGAAGGCCCACAGTCAAGATTGGTGGGCTCGGTTTATCGCCATCAAATGGGCTTTCATCGATCTTCAAGATCTCGAAGGTTTCAACTCCTTTCTTGGACCAGAGATTCTGGGATGGTTCCCCAGTGAAGTCGCCAAATGTATGAGAGGGTTCAAGAAAGGAGTTGGAAAATTCGAAGATCTTCGAAGATCCTTGAAGAACAACTTCGAATTTTCTAGAAGAAATGTGAGACGCTTAGATTCTTTAATAGTCTCAACTAAAGAACACAAGAGTAATGGAGATGATGGAGATAAGAGATTGGGTGAAGAAGAAGGCAAAATGGCTAGAGAGAGAATAATGGCAAGGCTCTCCCATGGATCTCCCACTTTTCACTCTCAAGGTTGATAATGGAGAAGAGAAATTAGTTCTTTCCCAAGAGTTTTCTCTCCAAAATCCATCCCTTGTAAAGCTATGGGTGGGTGCTATTTATAGGCACCTCATGATGTAGGATGGAGCCCATGTGCGAAGCACATGGGGAATATTCTCTCTAACCACCATGTCCAAGGAGGTGACCTCTCCGAGGATGAGGAAAACCCCGAAGAGGAGATCAACCTCTCGGCGAACCCTTCTTCTTAGCCACACCTAACCAATGATCCCCAATCATCCCATAGGGTCAGGGGTAGTCCCAGAGGACGTCCTGCCGCATAAGGGTCAGGGGTAGTTCAAGAGAACGCCCTGCCGCAAATATTGCCGAGTCTCGTGGACCCCTAGATCGTGCCACCTCGACCCGGGTATATGCTAGTTTAACCGAAGTGTGAATTTATCTCCACTCACCGTCCTCGGGATCGGGTCCTTTGTTTGGACTCCATTACGCCCATGGTTCTGGTGCGTAGATCCAGGAAAGCTCCGAGCCCGCAAGTGTTCTGGGACTCATTAACGGAGCGACTTCTAGATTGCATTTGAATCCGTTCGAAGCCAAGTGCTTCGGATCTCTAGGTTCGTGGATCCAAACCCTTTCGAGTCCGAGTGCCTCGGATCTCTAGGCTTGCTCAATACCCTTTTGAGTCCGGGCTCGAGTAAGTCTCTAAGTTCGTGGATCCGAACCCTTTCGAGGCTTAGAGCGATTTATCCCGTTTGATAGCGATAAATCCGGGCCCACCAATCTTGGACTTGCGATAAATTCAGGCCCACCAACCTTGGACTATTGGGCCTAATTAATTTAGTGGGCTTAAATTAGCTCCTCTTACAGTACTTAACAACAAACAGAATAAATAAAGAAAAGGAGAGATTGCTTGATTACAAAAATCAAACCAAAATATAAAATAAATAAATAAAACCCATATTTTTATTTTGTTACAAAAACAAAATTAAAGTCTAAAATAAAAAAAAATAATAAAACATAAGGCAAATTAATTTGTTAAATTAATTTGTTGAACAATTTTATTGATGATCAAGTCCAGTATTTAACACTGTGTCCTCAAAATAGATTCGTCCTCTCCACAATACTTTCAGATTGTGGACGTCTATCTCCTAGGATAAAATAATCAATTGTGAATAATAGCAACACTACAAATTATTTGCACAACGAACACACTTTGTGTTTACACTCTTTCCACGACAAGAAATTACACTTTTGGCGAACAAATTTTTAGTCGCCAAAGGTTGTTTTTTAGTTGGCAAAAGTCAATGGCGACTAAAGTTATTCGTCACCCCATTGTTCGCCAAAGCCTAGTCGGCAATAGTCAACGGCGACTAAATTTACGTTGGTCGCAAATTATCTTATCTTTGGCTACTGAAACGGACTTAGTCACCAAACATGACGTTTTGCCGACCAAATATTTAGTCATCAAAAGTAATTAAATCAAAATGAAATTCTCTTTCGGCGACTAAAATATTTAGTCGCTAAAACATTTTAGTCGCTAATAATCTTATCTTTGGCTACTAAAACGGACTTAGTCGCCAAACATAACATTTTGGCGACCAATTATTTAGTCATCAAAAGTAATTAAATCAAAATGGAAATTCTCTTTCAGCGACTAAAATATTTAGTTGCTAATAAGTGTTGATGTTTTTGGCTACTAAAATGGATTTAATCGCCAAACGTAACGTTTTGGCGACCAAATATTTAGTCGTCAAAAGTAATTAAATCAAAATAAAATTCTCTTTCAATGACTAAAACATTTAGTCGCTAATAATATATTTACTGAATAACAATTTTAGTCACCAATAATAATACATTTAACGACCAAAATATTTAGTCGTTAGTTTTCATGACGAAACATTTTTGTCGCCAAAAGATTAAATATTTTCATTTAATGGTAATTTACGACCAAACATTTTAGTCGCCAAAGGATGCCATGTTCTTTCGTGACTAAAATCTTTAGTCGACAAAAGTTTCTTCTCTTATCTTGATTTATTTTAACTACTAACTATTTGGTCGCCAAAAGTCTTTTATTTCTTTTTACTACTAAATGTTTAGTCTTGAAAAACCTTTGCTTGCATTTTTGGCTACCAAAATATTTAGCAGCCAAAAAATTTGTAATTTTTTTATAATTAATTTCTCAACCACCTGTATTTATTCCATTATCAATATAATCTATACCCTGTATATAAACAAATTATCTATATACTAATAAAATTAGCAACTATTCCACAACATGCACAAATTTCACTTTCAACCATTAAAAAAATTCATATTTAACATCAAATTAATATTTCCAATAGAAATTCCATACAAACCTAGTATAATCCAATCTCAAAAATATAATTCCATACTGTAGACTGCCCGGAACTCTCTCCGCGCGTCCCCCTTCTCAGAGAGGGCGCGAATTGGGTTCTGGTAATATAGTTCGGACTCCTATCGCAGTTCTGAATCTAATATCACAAAGTGTAATGTAAGACTGATAAATCACCAAAGAGTCCAAATCTAGCAAATCGTTTTAGAAAATCGATTTTAATCAAAAAGTGCCAAACATGGACTACTTTGCCAGATTTTAGAGTCGTCACCTAAATATTTTGTTTTGGGAAATTTAGGAAACCCTAACTCGTGCCTAAGGCCACGTGTCCGTCATCACCAAAGTTGCTTCGGCTCGAGAACTTGGGTACGAGAGGGGAAGGTCCTAAAATGAGCACCCCCGCTCGCTCGATCAAAGATCGGCCTCTACTAAACATGATATATTGTTTTTGAAAACACATGTGTTCTTGTTTGATTATTAGCTAACTTACCATGTGATGCGCACAACACACAAGTATAGACTACATCACTCGATTTGGAACAAAACATCTCATGTTTGTTTTCCGAAAATGGTTTGAAAATGCTACTCACAAGTAGACTAAAACGCAGATTTGCCACCAAACAGGGTTGGCTTAAAACACGATGATTTGCCACTCCAAGTGGGCTTAAAACTCACATTTTGATGAATTGTTCCAATTCAAGTAATAAAGCCTTCATCCACAGGCATTCATACAGTTTATCATTTAAGCACATAGCCTCATGGCAAGCATGCTATCATGGCAACACTCACACTCATGCAAGTATGCTAAAGCGTAAACACTTATAGTGTACTCCAAGCCAAAATAGAAGCTAGTTAGAAATCATACATGGTCCTAGCTATGTTAAGTGCCTAATGCAACATATGCAAAATGCGACTAAAATAGGCTCAGCTACTTAAGATGGCATATGAATGCAACACTTGATAACATGCTTTGAAACACGTATTCAAGTAGGTATTGAAATACAATGCAGTTTGAATGATGCGCCGAGCCCGGTGCATGCAAGACGAATGAATGATGCACACATGAAAAGAAGATGGTATGCTAATTGAAATATGCCCTAAACTAACCATCAAAAGCGGTTAAGTAAAAAAAAAAAAGACGTGGGGTTGGAAGACATGCACACACACACACATACACTTATTACAACATTTGCCCTCTCGACGGAGGGTCCAAATAAAAGCTAAGCTAATCTTAAGCTAAGCTAAGCCACTAATCTAATTAAGCTAATTAGACTATTACAAACCAAAAGGAATAACTAGTAAACTAATTACTAATTATTACAACAATTAACTATTTAACAAATTAATTAATTTACAAATTCAATCTAACTAACAAGTAAAGCTTTAAAACTATGCTTCCTCGGCTTTGTTCGAAAAAGTAGAAGATGCATGCTCAGTTGTCGCCTCAAAAAGCTCTCTGGTTTGCTCTCTTGAGGCTTTGTTTGCAGGGTGTCTTCAAGAACTCTCTGGTGAAACTTACCAAAAGCATGTTGAGGAGTGCACCAGTGGCCTGCCAGCCATGAAGAGCTTCTGCCAGCCACCTGCCGGCCAAAGATGGGCCTCTATCGGCCAACAATGCAAGGGTGTCGGCCATCAATGTGGCACTGTCGGCCACTGGTGTGCTGTGACACCAAGCTGCAACAGAGCACAAAATAGAGGAAAATGGAGGGTCTCCCAAGAACATGTCTGTGTTGTGCCACTACTTATCATCTCAAAACATCAAGGGAGAGGCACCATTGGATCCAAAACCATCAATCAAGCATTTGGAATGCATGATGGCCAAAGATCCAATCTTGTACACATTCAATAAATGCAATGTAAACAAGACTCAAGTCCACTACCTTATCATGGAAGATCAAAGGCAATGGAGACAAAGGGAATTGGTTCATTTTCATCACTTTGAGTATGAAATGAACCAATTCACCTTGTGTTCAACATAACGTCTGGTTGAACACCATGCAATGCAAACAACATGCTTATCTTGACATGTTTTACTTGGTTGATTCTTGTTTACACATTTTAACATTACCGAGCCATTCATTAACCGGTTAAGTCCAATGTGAAAGTCCTCTAATGGAAAAGATGGCCTCAGCCACAAGCACCTTGAGCATGAAAGAAGCCTCATGCTTTTGGTTAGTAGAAACCCTTAAGAGAAGGCTAAAACCATTAGGCATAAGAGCCTCAATTCCATACTCAAGCTAACAAGGGGCTTAAGACTACTTTCAAAACAAATGAAAGAGTGAAACCATGGAGTGCAATGACATATATTTCAGCACTTAAATGACATGCTAAATGACTCAAAATCATGCAAGTAATGCATGCAAGGCATGTTAATGGCCTCAAAACACTAAGGCTAGTGAAGAGCATCACACAAGAGGCATGCATTATCAAGCTTAAATGACTAAATCAGCCATGAACAGAGCTTAATCATGCCAAAACAATGGCCTAAACATACTAGAATTGAAGCTCGAAAGACTAAACAAACATGCACACAAATTGGCTCATAAGCAAGGCATAAGGCACAACTCTCAAAAGCATTTAAAGAGTGGAATATGTGAGAGTGTGACAATGATATATGCTCTGAAATTACATGCCAAACGATGCCTTAGCATGAAAACAACTCAAGCAAAGCATGCTAGAAGCCTTAAATCACAAAGCTTGTAAGGGCCAACAACACTATAGCTATACAAAGCAAGGCATGCATGACCAAAGCTATTCAAAATAATGCTAGAGCATGTTAAATAAAGGCAAAAAACATGCTGGAGTCAAGCTAACACATGCTAGAATGATGAGCCAAAACATCAAGTATACTAGGCTAGTGAGCAAAATTGCACTACACATGCAAGATACAAGCAACCAATGACTAAACTAGCCTAAAATAGAGTTATAGCAGGTCCAAAAAGTCACAAAAACATGCTCAAAACAAGCCTCAAAATGGGAGAAATGCATGCTCATTTGGTAGGCCATCACCACTTGCAAACAAGACAAGAGGAGAGGGGACCACCCCCCTCCTCTTTAGGACCTCAAAACAAGTTTTCTACCACTGAAATTCCTCTGGAATTAAGTAGTTTTAAGGCCAAAAAGAGATTGTTTGAAAATCTTGAAAGATAGCTTAAAAGGCTTTACAAGCCAAGGAGCAAAAGGGAGGAAGCACCCCCTAACCAAACAAGGCTTAAGCCACCATTTTAGAACCTCAAAATCAGATTTTTTTTACATGCCAAAACCAGCCTTGAAATGGTGGGAAAAGATGGCAAAGCAAGTATTTAAAACAAGCTTAAAGGAAGAAAGTTATACCTGTTGAAGCCAAGCACACTTTAGGCCATAAAACTAAGTCAAAACCACCTTAAGGAGCTCTAAGAAAATTTTCTAGCAACCTCAGCCCAAGGATCAACAACTTTGATTCACGGTTGAAAGGCAAAGGAGAAGTGTATCTACACTTGCAAGCTTTTATGCACAAAGATTCAAGAGAGAGAGAAATGTAGAGAGAGAGGTGTAGAGAGAGAGAGGCTCCCAAAACTCTTCCTCAAATGTTCTAACCCTTGAATATGAGATATAAGGCTTCAATATATAGAAAAATACAAGCTTTTGGCCGAAAATATCTCAAGAGAGACAGCTGTAACAAGCTGGAGCAAAATATCTGCCAAAAACTGCTTTCTGCCATCAATGGCCGGCACATGACCATTGATGGCCGACACTTGACCATTGTTGGCCGGCATAGGACACCATTGGACGGCCGGGGGCTGGCCTAGGCCATTCATGGCCGGCACATGGCCAAAAAAACCTATTTAGGGCCAGCATTTTCCACCTTTGGTTGGATAGAAAAATCTGCTTTTTGGGCCCGACTTAAACCGGACATATCTCCTTCATATGGACTCCTTTGCAGGTCATTCTTGAGCCTAAATTGAAGCCCTTGAAGTCTTCTTTCCACTAGTGCAGCCTCACATCAAAATTTCAACTGTGTAAAAAGTTATGCCTGCTTGAGTGAAGACTGTTCAATTTCGATCCTACCCGGATTCATCTCGAACTTCTTCTCCAACTTGTTTTCTTCTCTCCTCTCATCTTTTCTTCAAATCCAAACCCATAGATAAGGTGTTTTGAAAGATTTTTCAAAAGATTTCATCTCTCCTTCATTCATTTCCACTTTGTCTTTGCTTGGTTTACCGAAAAGCGCGACATTTAACAAAATGCGAGCATCAGAACATCGTAGGAACTTTTTCAAAAATATTTTGAAAGAGAGGGTGTTAAGATCTCAAAATCTTTTGATCACGATCATTTTGGTCCAAAAAAGGGAGATGAAGTTGGGATTTGACTCTCTCATTGCTGAAGAAATTGAACCCTTGCACTGCACATCTTTCATCACCAAGTAAACCATCAGTAGCGCCCAAGTCTTAAGGGCAGTAAAAAATGGAGTGTCTACACATACATAACATAGGATTAAACAAAATTAATATCCAATTGTTAATCTGTACCACCGAAAACTAATTTGTAACACGCCAAAAGGTAATCTATATCATGCCGAAAAAGTAATATGTACCACATCAAAAGGTAATCTGTACCACACAAAAAAATAATTTGTACTATGTCAAATTCAGTCTGTTGTACCACACCATAAAACTAATATGTACGAATAGTACTAATTTGTAGACTAAAAACAATGTGTTTCTTACTTCTTAAAAAAAGTCGTACACTGCAATTCTACGCCAAAAACCATCTGTACAAATAAAATTAATCATTAGTATTGACTATATTTTGGCATATTTAAAATTATTAAAACTATATGACAATAAAACTCAAATATAACTAATACTAGCGTATGCCCGTACATGAAGGCACGGTGTAATTCATAACCCATATCTAGATTAATTAGTGGCTAAAACTCTGTTGACCTCTACTACCCCGGCAAAGTTTCCAAATCCGAAAACCCAATATCTAGCTTTCAGAAAATGTGAGGTTGTTTCATCTAGTTCTCAAAGACAGTGGAAAGAAACAAATAATTAGAAATTCATAAGACATGGATTATTAGTTCAGTTATCAGTGTCATGTGCAAATGCAAACTTCTAGGAACACTCTTTTCTCTCAACAGCCATAAAAATTAAAGCATAAATAGATTGTCAATGAAAAACTCAAAATCAGGAATGGGTAAGAACAACTTACTTAGTAAACAGATCAACTACCAAGCAAATTATCAAACTTTTTAACACTCACATTACGACCACGGAAATAGCCTCTCTCTCTCTCTCTCTCTCTCTCTCTCTCTCTCTCTCTCTACCTTAGGAAAATGGTTAACAGTCTAACCCCAAAACTTCATAGTAAACCAATCAAAAACTACATAGCCCAGCTTGGTATAAAATGAAGGGATTTGAAGTTGGAATTTTATAAAAAAATATATAAGAAGATTAGTTATTCAAAGTAGATGATAACTCTAAAGTGGAGGATTGAATAGAGGTATGTTTCATGTATTTTGTTCAGGTTTTTGTACAAGTAAAATCTTTTATGGAAGAATTTCAAATAACTTTTTTTACAAAGTTATTTGAAATCCATCATTACAAAGCTCTCAATCCATTCTTTATATCTAAATCTAAAATATTACATTGGCTTCAAAGGTTATACTCTTCAAAGTATTGATATTAAATCTATTCATTCAAATCCATAAATACAAAGGGAGCCTAATGTCTCTTCAAGTATACACATTAAAAAAATTGACAGTAATTCAGACCAAAAGGGCCAAATTGAAATTGTGCTTAATTGTTAAAATTGAAATAGTAAGAATCAAAGTGAACTTTGAGTCAAATTATAAGGGTGACAAGTATAATGTACCCAAAAATGAACCTTTTCAACTCCAGAGGTTTATATCATAACTAATCACTTCTAAAGCATTGAATTTAACCATTTAAATCCAAAATTGCAGGCAATCCAAACCTCCCTAAAAATCCTGCAAACTTGCCCTCTTGGAAATCAAGCCAAATCTCACACATACATTTCCAAACCCTAGAAGCTTTCATAGCCAAAAACCACCACAAATCTAATTGTCGGCAGCATTAGGACATGTTTCCTATAGACATCGTCCTACATCAGAACTATTAAATCCTTCACCTCTTATAGCTAAGCATTATTAGTGTGGATTAGTAGAGTACTATATGCAGTCCACTAACTGACTTTTGATTAACACAATAAAAAAAAACATCCTAGTTAAAGGTATCCCAAAGACACTGAAGCTATTGAGTACAACAACATTTATGTGCTAAAGTGTATGCTTAAAGTGTTCAAGTAAAACTCTCAATCAATTTGAATTTAAATGGTTAAACTCTCAATCAATGCTTAAAGTGTTCAAGTAAAACTCCTTCATTTGGATTTTCACTCAAATTTTCGTTTTTCTCTGCTGCCATTCATCTTTGCATTTTGCTGCATTAATTCCATTAATTTTCTGTAAGAAAGAGTGTATACACGAAGTGTGTTCGTTGTACGAAAAATTTGTAGTGCTGTAATTTTTCGTTGATTGATCATTTTATCCTGGGAGATAGACATCTGCAAATCTGAAAGCACCGTGGAAAGAACAAATCTGTCTTAAGGACACAGTGTTAAACACTGGACTTTATCAAAAAAAATTTGTTCGAGAAATTAATAAAGTAAGTTGTTTATTTATTTTTTATTTTTATTTATTTATTTATTTTTATTTACCGGTTTGATTTTTGTAATCAAACAATCTCTCTCATTTCCTTTATTTCTTCTGTGTTCCATTTGTGTTAAGTACACAAATAGAATTTATTTTTTAAATACAGTGAAAATTGCCCAATAGCCAATGCCGTGCACACGACACTAACTTATTTATTTATTTCTACTCTCTCTTGTTTCTTCTCCTTCTAGCAAAAACCCACTTTGCTTTCTCTTTGTGTCAAATTTTTTGTTTCCCTCCTCACAGTTTGCATTTTCATTTTCATCTCCATTCTCTCTTTCACCCTCTATTTCTTTGTATTCCACAACCAAACCTAGTTTATGATCGAAAATCAGAGGTTGTTTGGTTTAATTTTTAAATTATTTTTAGGCAGATTTTTATTTGTCTTTATTTATTTATTTTTATACTTTTTTCAAGTTTCGTTACTTTTTAAATGTATGAAGATTAGATGTATTTAAAAAGTAAAAACAAAAATACTAAAAACAAATGAAAAACTGAACAAAAATGCATACAAGTTTTTATTTGAATTTTTATTTATTTTTTAATAATTTTTTTTTTTTGTTCTTATGAAAAACATTTACTAAATATAAACAAAAATCTATCATAAAATCTTACACTTCGAGAGTTTTGTTTCAAATTGCAATGTGGTCCATTTATCACACATTGTTAGATTTTTGTATAAAAAATGCCATGTTTAAAACTAGAGGGATCAATGTAATTTATTCATTACATCGATGATCTTTATAATTTTTTTTAACCATTATTTGATCCCTCTAGCTTTAGTTTTAGTTTTAGTTAGTTTTTTTTTTTTTTCGTTTCTCGTTTAAAATGATAATGGTGTATAATGAGAGGACACTTTATTAAACTCCATAAACTATTTGTGTAATTTACTCTTAAAATTACAAAACTACTTATACTCTCGAAATTTATAAATAGTCCCAAATCGTGTTTTAAATATAAATATGCAGTTATTATTGTTAAATTTAAAAAAATTACAAAAATAGCATTCTTATTAATGAATTCCCTCCATTAATATGTGTATGTATATAATTTATATTTTACGTTTGAAGTTTCCATTAACAAAATTTAAATACTGAAATAATTAAATATATATATTTTTAAATTTAAGATTTTTTTTTTATCAGCAAACAAAAACTTTATTGATGAAAACGCATAATACATGCAAAATTACATCAACAAAGCAGGGGAGCGCATACAGCATCATAGCTCACCTTAACAATCCCAACTAGATTGGCATCGCAAAGGAAGCACAATCATTTGCTAGCACTAGACCCAAGATTGGTGAGAAGCCAATCAAAACACCTAAAGAAGAAACAGAACAAAAACCAAGCATACAAGCATCAAAATACTCCTAGAGAAATAGTAAGGCCTGAGCAAACATCAACAATAGAGCAATGAGCCTAGTGCAGAACCCTACTTCCATGAACAGCAGAACCCTGCTGCCATGAGCTCCAATTTCAACAACAGCCATTTCAACCACAACAAACAGTCCTTTATTTAGCCATTTCCAAGCATCAAACACCAACCATTTAGCCAGAAACACCTAAGCATAAATTATGTTCAAGCACACCAAACTTGTTTCATAACAGTCCACCTCTATTACTGATACAACACTTCATATACTACCACCAAACTACTACTACTGGACTCCAAAACCTGGACCTCAAGTATAACCAATCTCCAACTATCCCAGGCAAAATCCCCAATTAAGCAAGACACCTTCTCACCTGTTGCAAATTGTATAGAATATTAGAAACAGAGTAATCAAATTCAGAACAAGTAGCTTTGAACTACATTGCAACCCTGACTTTAATGACCTTACACAGCTCTACCAGATCTGGTCGTATGCCATTAAAAATGCAGTCATTCTGTAGACACCCCATTTTTGACCGACCTTAAGACTCAGACGTCACCGATTGAGCACTCGGTGATGATGCATATTGTGCTCGTTCTGAAGTTTCGGAGTCTCGGCTGCGAGCCTTGCCTCCGGACTTCGGGTCTCTTTTGTGCTTTGCCTTGGTTTGTGAACCAGGTCCTATTTTCTCTGTTTTCTCTTCCCGAAGGGAGGGAGAGGTCTCGTAGACCATCTCTCAGTGGCCGTAGGCTAAGTTTCGTGCTCGTAGGCCATTTTTCCCGTTTGGAGACCAGTTTCTGGTTTTCGTAGCCGTCGGCCGTGTGCCTCGGTTCGGGACCGCTTAACTACCTATGTCTGCTCCGATTTTTGGCACACACCTTGTTTCCTCTCTTTTGAGGGACATCATGGCCGAGAGGTCACCGTGGTCGCGCCACCTCCTGGTGCCCTAACGGCTTGTTTTTGGCCCCGAACCCTCGTTTTGCATTGGTTAGGGTTCATTTTTGGTATGGACCCTATTTTCATTGTTTGGAAGGTGGTACTATAGTGGGAGACCAACAATTCTTTTGGAGACCATTTTCTCTCTCCTCCAGCCGATTTTCTTGACAGAAAACTAGTTTTCCTCACTTTTGGGCCATAATTTCTGGTCTCCCATACCACCATTGTGTTGTACTCATCTGGGAGGCCACCAATATGGATAGGCCGACCAGCTTTTCTTCCTGACCCTTTTGAACCTTGCTAGAAAGCTAGTTTTCCTCTCTCTTGGGCCACAATTTCTGGTCTCCCACCATACAGCTGTGTTGTACTCATCTGGGAGGCCACCTTTCTGGTATGGCCGACCAGCATTTCACATTGACCCTTTTGAACCCTGGTGGGCTGACCAGGGCAAGTGGTCGGCCAACCACTTGAACTGGTCGGCCAACCATTCGCTTTTTGGCCCTCCTGAGTGCAACACAGCTGTGCCAACTGTGAAGCATTTGACCCATCCTCCGAGATTTAGCTTATTTGTTTGTTTTCTTAAGGAGGTTTTGACCCTTTTGCTTAGCTTCTAAGAGAAGCTTGACTCTTTTGTCAAACTTCTTGAGGAAGCTTGACCCTTTTGGTCTAGCTTCCTCAAGAAGCTTGACCCTTTTGCTTAGCTTCTTTTAGAAGCTTGGCCTTTTTACTTGAGGCTTCTCCAAGAAGCCTTGGCCCTCTTCCTCTATAAAACAAACCCTCCTCTCCATTTGCAAGGGTTAGAAAGTTTTGGCTGAGATATATACACCTCCTCCTCCATAGCTCTCTTCTTCAAGCCCCAAACCCCTTTATTCTTGGCCATTTACACTACACATCATAGCCTACCACCTCCACCATCCATTCAAGCACCTCGGAACTGATTTTCAGAGGTTGTAGGCTCACTTTCTTGGTCTAGAACTTGCTGCATTGTTGTGCTACAAGGGTAAGTCTCTATTTTCCCCTTTTTTTGCATTATCTTGCTTCATATCCTAGCCCTATTTGCAAGCATTTTTGGGTTTTGACATAAACTGAATTTTTTTTTCTTTTGAGCTTATAAACATGTTTGCTTAAGGTCATTTTTCTGTTGGGGGTCATCTACCCCCTTTCATGCTTCATTTCCTCATGTTTTGAGCTATGCATTTGAGCATTTGCATTGGCCTTGGTTTGGCCTTTTAGCCACTAAAATTTAGTGGATTTTTAGTGGCTTATATGTGTCTTTGAGCTTCAAAATCATAGAGGGGTGACCCTCTCGCCCCTTGTTCTCTTTACTAGCTTTATTGGCCTTCCAAAGGAGCTCCATTTTGCATGCGCTGAAGTCTTGTTTCAGGCCATTATTTGTGAGTTTTTGGGTCTGCATGAACTCTATCCGGAGCCCTTTTGGCCATATTTTGTGTCGCTCATGCATGTGTGGAGCAATCCTCCTCAAGGCCTTTCAAAGGGACCTTTCATTGCATGCTTCCTAGACTGATTTCAGGGCCTTTTTAGTGGGTTTTAGGACCCTCATAACCTATTTACAGAGGTGGTTTTCCATTTTACATGTCTATCTTGTATGTGTATAACAACCCTCTTATTGGCCTCTCAAAGGAGCATCTCATTCTAACATGTGTTGACTGAGTTTCCATGGGTTTTTGGGGTTAATTTGACATTCTATGCTTTTGTTTTTGGCTGTTTCGGTGAGCCCTCATGTGCTTCACATACTTGTATTGTAAATCATGGTTCACTAGCTTTCTTTGCATGCTTTGTTGACCCTTGATTTTAGCACTTTTTGGCCTTGCCTTAAACTGATTTTGTGCATATTTTGGACTGGCCTAGCTCTGTTTTTGGGTCTCATGGTCGAATGGTGTTTGTTTTGCATGCTTGTGGTTCAATACACTTGCTTAGCTTTGAGTTTCAGGGTCCATTACATGCATATACTGAGGTATTTTCTTGTTTTGGGCCCATTATACATCATATTTCAGAGCTTTTTTGAATGTCATATTGCCATGTTTTATACTCCTTAAATGCGTTTGAGAGTCGGGCGTGTATGCCTCATTTACCGACCATTGAATGAGCTCCATTTCGTTGCATTCCGAGCCATCATTTTAGGCCATTTCCCCACTGTTTCAGACCTGCCTAAGGTCTTTTAGGGGCTGGTTTTTCCTTTGGTGCATTGCTTTGGGTACCTCTAGGGTAACGCACTTCACTAGTTTCGGTACCCGGGCCCCCTAGCTTGCATTGTGTGACATATTTGCATGTTTCGGGACCATCCTTTATGCCATTTCAGAGCTGTATCATGTCCCATTCTATGCCATATTTCATTCCTTGCCATGCCTTGTTAGAGTTGCATGTTGTGCCTTAGGATCGATCCCTTGCATCGTGCATGTTTGCATGTGCTTTGGTTGTCTCATTTCCATCATATGGCCACTGATGTGAGTGTGGCTGAGGTCCACTCCTGTTGGTGTAAGTCCATCGTGCATTGTGTATGCCATTTCAGTCTATAGCATTGCGTATGCTAGGTTGCATGTTAGAGCATTGTGTATGCCATGTTATATCACGTGCATTGTGTATGCCATTTTTAGTCCATAGCATTGCGTATGCTAGGTTACATGTTAGTCTCATTGTGTATGCCATCTCATTTGCATTGTGTTTGGGATAGAAGTTAGCCCAAGCATGGGAAACGAGGGACGTTTCGTACTCCAAGTGACGAAACGTGTCTCAATTCCCGGTCGCCGACACTTCGGATTAACCATGATGGAGTCCAGGCCTTGTTGTGTTTATATGTGCATTCATTTCACATCGAGTCGTGCAATTCGACTCCTCAGCCATCTTGCATCGAGATGCGTGATTGGTGGCACGAGGATCAAGGTGTGCATACATATGTGAAAATACTTTGCCATGCCCCTTTCTTGCTCTCTGTTGCAGCAAATCAGAAATCAGCAACTTCCTAAAGCCTTGCATGGCATTCCGGGATCAATTGCAAACAGAGGCGAATCGGGGCATCGCAATGGATTTCCGCGCAAGGCAACTCGAGCATGCATCTTTCATCATTCAGAACAGAGCTGAGGCGGTCCATGAATTTGCATACTAGTTTATTGCTTTCCTAGTTAATTTGTTAATTAATTAGGGTTTTGTAATATTTAATTATTCATTCGGACTGTAATTATTTATTCGGACTGTATTACTCATTCGGACTCTCCGAGCGAGGGCACAATTGTAATACGTGTGCGTGCGTGTGATGCATGTCTTCCAACCCCACGTCTTTCTCCTTTTTATTTACCAGCTTACGATGGTTAGATTAGGGCATGTTTCAATTAGCATACTTATGTTCGCATGTTTGCATCATTCATCTGTATTGCATGCACCGGGCTCGGCGCATCATACTAACTGCATTTGTATTTCAATTCCAAGTTAAATACATGTTAGCTGTAGCATCACCATATGCCATCTTAGAATAGCCGAGCCTATTGTAGTTGCATTTTTGCATATGTTGCATTAGGCATTTCTGTATAGTTAGGATCATGCATGGATTTCTAACATAGCTTCTATTTTGGCTTGGAGTACTCGGTGAGTATTTATGCTTTAGCATCCTTGCATGTGTGTGAGTGACTGCCATGATAGCATGCTTACCATGAGGCTATGTGCTTATGTGATATAACTGCCTGAATGCCTGTGGGTGAAGGTTGGATTATCTAAATTGGAATAATGCATTGACTGTGAGTTTTAAGCCCACTAGATAGTGGCAAAAACATGCTTTCTAAGCCCACCCGAAGGTGGCAAAATCTGCATTTTAAGCCTACTTGCGAGTAGCAAACCGCTTTAAAAAACAAACACGAAATGTTTTGTTCCAATTCAGGTGATCCAGTCTATACTTGTATGTTTTGCGCATCACATAGTAAATCTAGGCTAATAACCGGAATAAGAGCACATAATGTTTTCAAAACTTCATATCATGGTTAGTAGAGGCCGATCTTTGATCGGGCGAGCGGGGGTGCTCACAACGTGACCTTCCCCAATCGTACCCAAGTTCCTGAGCTGAGGCAACTTTGGTGATGACAGACACGTGGCCTTAGGCAACAAGTCAGGGTTTCCTAAATTTCCCAAAACAAAACATTTAGGTGGCGACTCTGTATCTAGCAAAGCAGTTCATGTTTGGCACTTCTTTCAAAAAATCTGTTTTCAAAAATGATTTGCCAGATTGATGATTCATCAGTCTTGCATTGCACTCTGCGAGATTAGATACAGGACCGTGACATTGAGTCCTGAGCTGTAGTGAGCCTAATGAACAAAACGGGGGATTCCCCCTTGGGACATTCGGGGATGTCTACAGTTTCTGGCAACTCTACTAGGGAGTTAGAGAACTTGACTCGAACTCATGATATTTGGTTTTCACTACACTGATGTGTTTCTTTGCATTTGCATTGGTGCGCCTAGGACACCGTGTTTGCCATCTGCTATTCCTGAGCGGTTTGCCAGAGGCTGCATGCCATAAGGCTTATCGATTACGGGCTCTGCCAGTATGGGAACACAAACCTCGATTTTTACCAGGGCACCCTTTTTGACCATTCGACCTAGTGTATATTCGGAATCCATAGTGACCATTCCAAGCTAGGACAGGTTGCTTACCCGATCATAGGTTGTTTAAAACCGTTGTGTGCATAGTGAAACCCTAGTTCCTGACAAAATAGGACAGGGAAACCCTACCCAACATAGGGGTGTTTTGGCTCTCACTTGTTTGTTATGTGCTTTAGAGTGCGTCTTTACAGGAATGCATGTATCAGTTTGCAAGTTTGGACATCAGGCCTGCGGGCACCAGTTCAGTGTTTTGGGAATCAGTTATCTGTGGGTATCAGATTCAGCTTCGGGGACAGTGATTTGGGAATAATGATCAGTGTTTGAGAACAGTGTATTTCAGCTTATCAACTGTGTGTTGTGTGTTTATTTTAAGCCGTTATGCTGTCCGTTTGTTTGGTTGTCTATTTCCTTATTATTGCTTTATTTATCTTTTTGCTAGGTAGTTTAGCACAATTGCTTCAGACCAAGCAGATATCCCCCAAGCACTCTGGACTAGAGGTCGCTGACTCAATCGATCTGAGGATCTGGTTGACGGACAACCAGTGTTCCATTCTCTACCCCCGGTTGTCAGATAGAGGACGAGAAGACGCAGTGTATCCGAGTAGAGGTTGCCAGAGCAGTGGTTTACCCCATCAGTGGATAGTCAGGTTGAGGTCTCAATTGTTGCCATAGAGATAGATATACTAGTCAGTTAGATGGATCAGTAGAACACGTCAGGGATGGAGGCAATGATGCGTCAACTCCAAGAGAGTATGAAACTCATGCAGCAAGACGCTGTCCGCCAAGCGGAATTTTCCAAGCAACAGGCTGCAATCATGGCCCAGCAATCCGAGGTCATCACCAGGCTGCAATAGCAGAACAGAGCATCTGCTTCGCATCAAGCTCCTCCACCACCAGCGGCTCCGACGCCTGGGGAAACACCAAATGTCCAGGAAGGTACGAACATTCCGATAGGGCCGGCCCCGCCCTTGATTTTACCCCAGCTATCCAAAACACCTACTAATCTACCGGACTCTCCCTTCGAGTTCAAAATTGACCCTACGACGTTGAAGTTGAGCAAGCATGAGAAGTTGTTCAAGAAATCCTAGGGGGTAAAGTCCAACCCAGACATTGAGGACGGATATACTGACGTGGCCGTGACGCTGCCAGATAGATTCAAAATGCCACAAATCGACCGCTTTGACGGATCCGGGGATCCCATGGTGCATCTCCGTTTGTTCTCAGATATACTACGGCCGATGGGCCTCACCAGACCGCAGAAGCTTTCATTGTTCAGCAGGACCCTGTTAGGTGTGGCCGCTATCTGGTACACAAAATTAGAAGACGATGTCAAACGGAACTGGGATGAGATAGCCGAGACTTTCATTGCACAGTACTCCTATAACACTCAAATCGAGATTATAACTCGTGATCTTGAGATAACAAGGCAGGAGCCTAAAGAGAGCTTGTCGGATTTTGTAGCCCGGTGGAGGGCCAAGCCTCAATGATGACCCTAAGGCCCACTGATAAATATCAAATTCGGATGATTGTGCGCAATCTCCAACCCAAACTGATGCAGAAAATGATTGTGCTTCCCTTCCCTACCTTTTCAGATTTGCACGAGATGGGGGTACAAATTGAGGATGCTATGAAACAAGGTCTGATTGACCAAGACAGAGAGCAACCCAGGAGAACCTTCAACCGCAACACTAATGCAGGCCCGAGCGGCGCTGCAACTGCAAGAGCTTCAGAAGTAAGCATGGTCACCACCATTCCCCCTCTAAGACCCATGGCAGCTACGCCTTTCTCCGGCGCGTCCGGAAGCAATACACAAACAACCAAATACCAACCCCGAGGCCAAAGAACCTTCACCCCGTTATATATGCCCCTGTCCAAGGCTCTTGGGGTTTTAATCATAAAAGGGCACTTGAAGCCCCTGGAGCCGAGGCCATTGCCAAATCGACTTCCTCCCTCCCATAACCCAGCCAAATACTACACATCACCAACAACATGGTCACGACACTGACCAGTGTTTTAGATTGCATCACGAGATTCAAGATCTCGTTGACAAACAGGTGATTTTGCCTCCAAAGAAACCCAATGTCACAACCAACCCTCTCCCACCGCATAACCAAGCTCCACCTCCCAAAAGAATCAAATTTATCCAGACCGAGGTCGTGTCTTACGATCCTAGCATATATATCACCCTGTCTCACCTACCCAAGCTGGAGGTGCTCCTTCCTAACTACACTGACTTGTGCATATTGGACATCTCCATAATCCAACCCGAACCAATGGTGGTGACTGTCGAAGACAGAACATGGGAGATTACAGAAGAGAATAGGATTGTTGAGTCAGAGTCTAAACAGTCTGGGAGTTTTGTTGAGAAGGTACATAGTCCGAGTGACTACATTTTATCAGTAGACCAGGTTGGGCCAAATGTGGAATTGCCGGCAAGGGCAGAGCTTTGTGTGATCTAGGGGGATGGATTTGAGCAGAAGACAAATGATTTGGCGGCTGTGGAAGAGGACTTTGCCAACCTCCAGTTTTTCAACGACCAAGATCTAGGGGACGCGGCAGTCAACTGGTTTGATTTTGAGGAATCAGCAGAGGTTACCGGCTGGCTGGATGATCAACTGGATGTTGTGGAAGAGTTTCAACCAGAACAGGGCCCGGCAAGGGTGAGAATATCAATTGTGGCCGGAAGGGCCGGAAATCAGAATGCATCGCCGGAGAGCGCCGGTGCTAAGAATTTCACTTAGGATTTGGGCATTGTGAATGCAAGAATTATTGAACAGCCAGCTGTACTGACACAGTTGGAGCAAGAAAGGTTTGGGGATTCTGAGAGAATTAGGAAAGCTAAGGGCCCCGTAGGGACAAAAATTGCTGTGTGCACGAGGACAGAGAATGCTGCGAGCATGTGGACGGAAAGTACTACGAGTATGATTGTACTAGAGCTGGATAGGTGTCTGTCGGCTACTGACAGAATGTGGTGGGAAGACGATGATTTATGTCTTGCCCATACAAATAAGGACTGGGGGAGCAATCAACCAGATGATACCTGGTACATTGGTGAAGTCGACCATATGACTGGGAGTGGACAGTATTTCAAGCCTCCACATCTAGATCAGCCAGAGGCGTCTGGGAAGGATAAGGAGGCGGAGAGGCAGAAGGAGAAGCAACTTAAATATGAGGCTGTACTGAAGCAACTGAAAAAGATACAAGCAGACATCTCCATCTGGGGATTGTTTATGGCATCGTGAGTACATCGACAAGCTGTCTTATCGGCCATGGATAAGGCCAAGCTCTCAATAGACACCACACCTGAACAGCTGGTGGGCTTAGTTTTTTCGGGAGGAGCTACCTCGATGCTAACTTTCTCCAACAAAGAACTGCCACCTGAAGGTGCAAACCACAACAAGCCACTCTACATTTCTGTGGAGTGTAGAAACAAATGGATACCCGTGGTACTCGTCGACACAGGGTTCGCCATCAATGTGTGCCCGGCAAGGACTGCATATGCAATCGGTTTAAAAATCGCAGACTTTGTACCGACAGCCCAGGTAATTCGGGCATATGACAACACGAGCCGAGAAGTAATGGGGACAGTGAAAATTCAGGCCAAGGTTGGGCCGGGACAACATGAGATTGACTTTCACGTCTTGGAAGTTTCTGCGACCTTCAATCTGCTCTTGGGAAGGCCATGGTTGCACCAGGTGAAGGCAGTTTCATCCACCTTGCATCAGATGGTGAAATACCCCCATGGGAAGGGAGTAGCCATTGTTTTCGGGAATTTATCGATCCATCCACCGCCAAAAGTATCCACGCCGGTTCTAGAAATCGAGCACGGTATGGAGGATATATTCTTATCTGGCTTTACTTTGGCTGAGGCCCGGGTCATGCAGAACATCTTGGCTATTAATGAGGGGGTGTATGTTAGTGCTCAATCAGTATACCTCATGAACAAGCTCCAACACATCCCCGGGATGGGATTAGGAAAGAGTGGCCGGAAGGGTGTCGTAGCATTGGCCAAAGTGCCACACAACCCACATACCTTTGGCTTGGGTTATCTGCCCACCAAAGAGGATTGGGTAAGGAAAGGTAAAGAGATGGCAGGAAGAGCCAGAGTGAAGAAGGCAGGGAAGCCTTTTGAGTTGATGCATCGATCCATTCAGGGTACCCTAAACGGACGCTTCGTCCGAGAGGGGGAGGACTTTCTGTTTTGTGGCTTCCCCGAGCCGTGGCTGAACACCGAGAGGAAGCACGTTCCAGGGTTTGAGATCTTCTTTAACCTATAGTTATCTGGGGATGACGTTGCCGAAGAGTAGACAGACCTATCAGCTGAGGCTGAGCAGAGCAAGAAAGTGGAGTCTGAGGGCACCGAAAGTGAAATGGGGGTAGTGCTGGCATGTCTACTTTCAGATCCTCCGATCGAACAGAAGTGCTTGGGGGATAACTTCTCGGTATGCGTGATCGGGAATGGAACGGCTACGGGCCTACCAGCAACTATTTTGGATGCATCTATCGCACCCTCTCTCATTTGGCAGTATGAAGAGGGATTTTTGTCAAGCATCGGAGTCTGATTCCACCAAGTCTGTGGAGTCAGAATCAGATTCCAACTCGTCTGAGTCTGAGTCTGGTAATCCTGGAGGTGATAACCCGGATACCACAAATCTGCCCAGTCATTTTTTCTTTCTCTTTGAGTCTGTATCAAGAATCGGACGATTTGGAAGCAATTAATGAGAATCTTTGTTGTAGACGCCCTTGGGGCCTCACTTACGCTCAAACTCCCTGTTTTGTTTTGTTATGTTCTTAATCAACCAAAGAGTCCAACTCGCAAATCGTTTGAGAAAAACAGATTTTTGAAAAGTAGTGCCAAATATGGATCGCTTTGCGACATGAGTCGCCACCTAAATATTTTTTAAAATGGGAAATTTAGGAAACTCGACTCGGTCGAAGGCCACATGTCCGCTATCACCAAAGTTGTCTTAGCTCGAGCTTGGGTACGATTGGGAAGGTCACTATGAGCACCCCTTTCGCTGGTCCAAGACCGCCTCTACTAACCGTGATATCCGATTTTGAAAACATTACATGCTCTTATTCCAATTATTAACCTAGAATTACTATGTTATGCGACAAAGAAACAAGTATAGACTAGATTGCCTAATTTGGAAACAAACATTGCATATCCGCTCGTTTTGAAAATGCTTGAATTTGCTACTGCAAGTAGGCTAAAACACGATTTCAATGAGTTTTCCAACTCAAGCAACCCAACCTCCATCCACAGGCATTCAAACAGTTTATCTCACATAAGCACTTAGCCGCATGGTAAGCATACTGTCATGTTAACATCCACACGCATGCGATATGCTAAAGCATAAATACTTACATCGTACTCCGTGCCAAAACAAGAAACTAGTTAGCAGACATGCATGTCCCTAGTTCATGTTAAATGGCTAATGCCACACAGGCGAAGATGCAATTTAGAGTAGGCTCGGCTAACCCTAAAGATGGCATGTGAAATGCACTTTATTCGATGCACGTATTCAATTTGGAATTGAAAATACAATGTAGTTTGTATGATGTACCGAGCCCGATGCATGTCAACAAATGCATGGATGCACGAATACATTGCATAAGGTATGCTAATTTTAAATATGCCCTAATCTACCATCATAAGCAGGTAAATAAAAGGGAAGAAAGAAATGGGGGTTGGAAGACATACACACACTCACCCACACTTATTACAATTATGCCCTCACACAGAGGGACCAAAAGAATATATAGATTAATTAACTACGCAAACTAATTAAAATATTACAGTCCAACTAAATTAATCAAATAAATTAATTAATCTAATTAAAGTAGTAAACCGCCTCGAGATGAGGGCCGGATGCAACGCATGCTCGGGACTTGCTCGGAATTGCACTGCCATGCTTAGATTGCCTCTGTTTTCCCTACTTTGCATCTCAGAAGACTGCCAAAGTCTCTGGAGTGCCTCCCAGACACCGAGGACATCATCGGCCGAGTGGGACTTCCACCGCATCAAGATGGGGTCACCGCACAAAATTCATCCATCGGCCATCAATAGATCACGGCCGGCACTAAATATCGCCACCGAATAATGTTCATGAACACCGCAACTCACAAAGAGAGAGGGCAAAACTTGCATGGCAATGTAATTCCAACAATGTGCGCACCAATCATGCCCCTTATCATATTTGTGACTCAAAGGGGCATGTGCCTCGATTCTGCCACCAATCACGATTTCCATGCATGATGGCCCAAAGAACCAAATGTGCAACTTCTATTTCAAATGCATGCAAACCAAACAAAACACACAAGGGTGCTAAGCCTCTATCATGACTTGGTCAAGAGGTAGAGCATGCATGTTTATGTGATGCAATCCTAGACATGTCAACTAGTATGCAATCATGCCAATGCAAAGGAGCATACAAGCTAACAAACATACAAGGCATGAAACACCAATGTCAACCATCAAGTATGCAAGGTGTAATGTGGGTGTCCAAGCATGCAACCAAGCATGTGACTTCATTCAATCATGTTAGTCCTAACGTGCATTTACTTACCAATACATTACAACACTCAAGGAGCATATGCAAGCAACAAGAGGATGGACTTACACATAGGTTAGGCAGCTCTAAATAAGCCTAAAATCAATGGCCAAATGCCATAGAAGTGAAGGCTAAGATATATGGAATACATGCACAAATTCAAGCATACATAATTCAACACTTAGGCATAAACAAGCAACTCTTAAGAACACTTAAAAGAGGCTAACATGGACATATTAACATGCATATATAAGCTTTAAAATCATGTTGGACATGGTGCCAAGCCAAGCAACAAAATAGACTAAGCATGCAACAAATGGTCCAAGCATCCAAGGCAAGCCAAAGGAGACCTAAACCATGGCTAAGCCAACCAAGCCTCACAAGGCCAAGAAGGCTTAAAACAGGTCTAAGGCAGCCCTAGACCATACAAAAGGGACCTCCTAGATGGCATCTAAGTGGCTCTAGAGCAAGGCACACACAATGACCAAATCACTAGGCATACAACATATGCTTTCAAAACTTCAAAGAGTCATGCAAGGCAATCATTCGAGCATGTCTAAGGGACTGAAATAGCATGCTACATGGTTCCAAACCATTGAAAATAATGCAAGCAAGGCATGCTATACTTTCATGCTCTTAAGGCCAACAAGCCAAATGTAAAGAGGCTATGTGATGCAAGCTAAGATCGACCAAAGTAACCATGGACAGGCCTTATTCATGGAAAAATAAGCATACAAGCTTCATGAATCTAAGCCTAAAACATGTTAGAATAGAGGCATACAACCTAATGCATGTTAAAGGACTAAAGAGGCATTACAAAGCATCTATGCAAAATATGCAAGGAGTACTAAAACCAACATGATACAAAGTTATAATATGGAAATATGAGCACAAAATACAGCCATGACATAACCAACAAACAACCAAACATGAGGCTCCCTCAAGAGGCAAAATAGGTCCTTTTCAAGGACAACAAGGAGAGGGGGTGACCCCCTCCTTCTTGGGACTTCAAGGCATCTTCACCACAAATCCTCAAGATTTCAGTGGTGAAGAGACCCCAACACCAAAATCGCGGAGCACTCAGAAAATAGGACAAAATGAGGTCTTTTCAAGGCCTAAGGGTGGCCAAACCTCCCCAAAGCACAAAACACTCTTAACCAACAATAAAGATGACTAAAAAACAGTACTTTTTGTATTAAATGCTAAGCACAAAAACAGTTCTAAACTATGCAAAAATGGAGTGCAAAAATGGGGTAAAAGGGTAGTTTCTTACCCTTGAAGACCACCTTCACAAAGGTTGATGTTGTTGCTTCCTTGAGCTCAAATCCAACCAAAAACTTCAAGAACCAGCCCTTAGAACCTCAAGAATCAAGGAAGGTGAAACACTAGGTGCTTGTGTGCAATAATATGGATTAAAGCACCTAGTGTAGAAACAAGAGAGGAAAAGAGAGATAGGATAGATACACAAGTTCTAACCTAGAACCAGAGCTTCTTCTCCGCTTTTCTCTCTAAAATGTCTAATTTTTCTAACCCTTGAGCCAAGAGAAGAGAGCCTCTCTTGTAGGCAACAAAGCTTACAAGCTAAGAAAACCAAAGCTCATCCCTCCATACACGGTATGGAGGGGAAACAAATGCTATACACCGCTTCAAAATATCTCAAAAAGCAATCAACAAAGAGTCGGCAGGCAAAGTTGTCATTTTGACAAAATTGATCGCCGACCGCACAAAAGAGTGCCGACCGCACAATATAGTGCCGATGACAACACCAACCAGCCGGTGGCCTCTAGCCATCGCCGGTGGTGTGTGGATGCCTCACAAGGCATTCCCTACCCCTCCAAGGCAAAGCACAAGTGTTTGGTGCAAAACCGCACACAAACGGTCAAGTTCGAGTTCCCGAGGCAAGGCGCCAGAGCCGAGAACTCCGAACTCCAAACGAACACGAACATGGATAATCACCGAAAGTTCAAGTGGTGACGCCTGTGTCTTGAGGACGATCAAAAATGGGGTGTCTACAGCTGCCCCTCTTGACGTAACTCTAAGTCATAACAATCACGGGAGTGAATGTCAAAGCCCAGAGACGACCCATTTTTGACAAGGCCGAAGACTTGGACAAACATGCAAGACAAGCAAGATATGCGCCCGAAGGCAGGGGCAAAATGCAACTGAAAATGCACGAAACCGAGCATAACTTAATGATCATGCAAAGAAAGCTGTAACGAAGCACGCATGCGATAGTTTTAAGCTAGCATGCACCAAACTACACTACATTGCAGAAAGGATGTAAGAGAATTATGCAATTCTCAATACGTCTCACTCGGAGGATACAATATACTGGTTTGCTCGTCCGGTTGCACCGGCCTCAAATGAGCCGTACATACAATATCGTGCCTGCAAAGAAAGCAAACTTAACAGGTACAATGTTGTTAGCAATATGCATGACAATGCGAAATGAATGCAAAATGATATGCAATATATACAAAACTAAGCATAAACAATGCAAATGATAATGCAATGCAATTGAAACTATGCAAACTACATGCAAAGCAATTGAATCATGATTCAATCGTGAGCGATTCAAAACCACACAAATGTCAAATAGGTTGATGGGAGTAACAAGTCCGTCTACCATAGAAAAGGTGCCGCAACCTCAAACCAACATACCAGCGTGGAGTAGGCGCAATACACATGCAGAACTATGAGTAATGTAGATGGACACAAGGACAAGTATTGGATGGATTGACATAAGTGGGGTGACGACCCGCTGAGGAAAGAACAATGATCCTAATGCCGGATGCAACAATTACACTACAATGTAATATGCGATTATGGCGCGTGGGCCAAACCGTATCTCGCTTAGGAAAGGCATGCACACATACAAACCATGTCTAACACAGAAAAGGTGCCGCAACCTCAAACCAACATACCAGCGTGGAGTAGGCGCGATGCAGATGCAGAACTGTGCTTTGACGTGAAAATTAAGGGCACATACCAGACCAAACTCAACAAGGAAAGGCGCATATGGATGGAAGATGCAAAGGATGCATGCAACTACAATGCAATAGAAATGGATATTTACAGAAAATGCATGACATATCCACTATACTATAATGATGATGCATGACATATGCAGGTTTTTTGAAATGCATGACATATGCACTATATACAATGATGCATGACATATGCAGTATTTGTTTTTGGATTTTTTTTGAAATGCATAACTTATGCAATATTTAGAATGATGCATGACATATACAGTATTTACAATGATGCATGACATATGCATGTTTTTTTTTTTTTTTTTTTTTTTTTTTTTGAAATGCATGACATATGCAGTATTTACAAGTGATGCATGACAATGCACTATGATGCAACGACTATGATTGTAGCTTTCCCTATCTTACCAACAGGGCGATATACTAAGTTGGTTCAGTATCCAGAATTGAGGCGTAAACATGCCGCCTCAACCTATGGGGCTTCCATACAGATTTCAAGCCGAGGGTACACCCCCTGGGTATTTAAACCAGACTTTAGTCTCGGAAATCCCAAACCTTTGTGTTCTAGGCATAAGCCGTTCAAACTCTAGTTTTCACCGTCCCAGTTGGTCTTCTAGGAACTCATCGCAAAACAGGCACGTGGCTTTACCCGACCACCGAAAGTCGTCCGGGCACGACAAACGCCAAAGGAATTGCACCTTCAAAGGATTTAAGGTCTCCTAGACCGTGATGCAAAATGTATGCATGACAATGCATGTTTTTTTATGAAGGACGATGTTTGAAATGCGCGCCAACGCATGGCCTTACGAATGCATGACAATGCATGAATTGTGTGTGCCGAAGCAACGAAGGTCTTGCACCTTCCGAGGATTTAAGGTCTCCTAGACCGTGATGTACATGACGGTATGATGCGCAAAATAGCGCGATTGAATGCATGCAAAATGCCACGAGATGCAAAATAGCGAGACAACGCGGATACACAAGAAAGTGCAATGCGATGCATGCCAAATGCGATGAGGTGCGCGCTTTAATGCACCGAAGGTCTTGCACCTCCCGAGGATTTAAGGTCTCCTAGACCAGCAGGTGTTTAAGGTCTCGCTGCATCGGGAAAAATAATGAGGTGCGCAAAATAGCGCGACTAAATGCAAAATGAGATGTAAGATGAGGCACACATACCTCATGGATGCAAAATGCAAAACGAAATGCAAATGAAATGCAAAGTGAGGCACGCATACCTCAAGATGCAAAACTGAAATGGACATGAGGCACGCAAACCTCATTAGATGGAAAATGAAATGCAAAATGAGGCATGCATACCTCGAGATGCGATGAAATGCAAAATGAGGCACGCATACCTCGAGATGCGATGAAATGCAAAATGAGGCACGCATACCTCATTGAATGGAAAATGAAATGCAAAACGAGGCGCGCGTACCTCGAGATGCAATGAAATGCAAAATGAGGCACGCATACCTCATTGAATGGAAAATGAAATGCAAAACGAGGCACGCGTACCTCGAGATGCAATGAAATGCAAAATGAGGCACGCATACCTCATTGAATGGAAAATGAAATACAAAACGAGGCACGCTGCACTCGAGATGCAATGAAATGCAAAACGAGGCACGCCAGACTCGAGATGCAATGAATGCAAAATGAGGCACGATACCTCATTGAATGGAAAATGAAATGCAAGTATGACACGATGCCACACGAAAATGCAAAACGGTGCAAGTCGCAAGGACGCAGAAGACGGCGATGCGACGCACCGGACAATGTGATGGATGCGCAACGACACGGCAACTTCTCAATCTTGTAAAGACAAAAGGATACAAAAGGATACAATCTTTGCTTGAACTGAAAGTGCCACGCAGAAAACACGGTCCGAGGTCAAAACGGAGGCCGGAGCATCGGGATTCACTTTCTTGCACTTTCTTGAGCTATGAAGACCGAACTACCCACATGGCCTAAAAAAGGTCAGGGGAACATCACCGCCGACTAGGTGGCCACCCCACATAAAAGTTCCACCGGCACAATATTGTGCCGACCGCACAAAATAGTGCCGACCGCCAAAAGTTGCCGATTGGGGACAGTTTGACTTTTGTAATGGGTCTTTAAAATAGGGTTTCCAACCCTATTTTTCACTTCTCCACCGAAAATCAACTCTCTCTCTCTAGAGCCTTTTTGTCTCCTTATTTTGCCATTTCTTTGTGTTTTCGCCATTTTCGCTGCTCGATTCGCTAGTTCATCGCTTTCACATTTTCAACCGAACAAATCTTTGTTTCGCCTCTTTTGCTATTTCCGCTTTTTAGACTTGTTCCCTCGGTTTCTCTTCATTTCGCGTTTTTCATCTTCCGCCTTTCCGCCATTTTGGCCCGCCGGGTTGACTTTTTTCGGTTGGCTTTCCGTGATTCGCTTTTTTCCGCCATTTTCATCGCCATTACCATGGTCGATTTACATTCCACACGCCCAGACTCCCGGATCATGAGATGGATCCCGGTCGAAGCTTTCCCGCTGAGCGAGCGCCCTTTCGACCCATGACCTACCGCCCAATGATTCATGTGCTACCACCGGATGGACTCCGCCATTTTCGCAGCTTTGACCGAAAGACCGACCCGAGCTCCTACGCGAGCCGACCTCTCACCTATCCTTCTGCGCCCGAGGTAACACTCTTCTCGCTTTTACTTTCTCGCAATGTAGAACTATTAACCGTCAAAGTTGTTTTCGCTTTAACCGCTGATTCTCGATACACTGCCTCGTAGTCGATTGCAATCATGCTTACAATTGATATCTGCTTAAGACACATGCACACACCGCACTAGCCTCAATCACCCAAACACACGCACACACCGCATTTCACCGCAAACTCACCAACACCCGATAACCGCTGAATCAAAATATGCACGCATGCCACATTTGCATCAACCACTCGCATACATTGACGACGATCGACGCTGTAGTTCATCAGAAGCACACCGCACCCCAGATTCTGCTTGAATCAAAAACTTGCACACATGCCACATTTGCATCGAACCACTCAAACACGCTGACGATCACACGCTAGTAGTTCATCAGAAGCACACTGGCACCCGGTATCTGTTTGAATTTGAAAAACTTGCACGCATGCCACATTTGCACTGAACCACTGTTTTTTTTTCAAAATTGTACATTTCATATTGCTTTGCTGCTATTTGTTTGTAAATAGGGAGATTCCCATACCATCCGTGGGTATTGGAATGTGGCGGCTTGAGATTGGTACGCGGAGCTTCCCGAGGCGGTTCGCCACATTGTAGACGCAGGCGGCTTTGGTTCCTTTGCAGGGACTCTCCGGCCATCGCTGCAGTGCTCTTCTAGTCAGCTTGGCAGAGAGGTGGTGGGACACCACCGATTCATTCCACTTATCTCATGATCGGGACATGACGATGACCCCTTACGATTTCTTGCTCACTGCATCGGTAGGGGTGATCCGATCCCTTTGATATTGCTATGGATGAGTGGACCGCAGCCAGTCTACTTACTTGGCGCGGCTCGCCGCCGCGCCTGGCTTCGTCCAGATTCCTCGTTCGAGGTGCGCCCGGTGCAAATTTCTTGTTGACGCAGCCCGATGACTCAGAGGTCATGGAGAGGTATGCACGCGCTTCGATGTTTTTGTTCGACGACTTTCGCCGATCGCGAACATAGTGCCCTCTCGCTTTCTCAACAAGACTAGTGGATGTCCGACATCTTATGCTTTCGATTGGGGTGGTGCGGCTCGCCACCCTCACGGCTATATGAGCTCGGCCACGGCAAATGACAGCTGTTTCTGGGGCTATTGGCGTGCTTGGGAGGTACATTTCTTCCGCTTTACATTTACATTTTCAGATCGCATACACCGCACACACCGTAGTCTGCTTCACACGGATCAGATATCGCATACACGCACACACATACTCGCTTTTACATCGATCGCAGACACTACTCACATCAGACACTCGCACAATACACTACACAACACACGCTCATATTTCGCTTATTCTCAGATTCTCGCTTTATCTCGATAAACATTCTGTATTCACCTTGCGCCAGGGTTTACGCCTACTTTCCTAGGCTCGCCTCGCCTCCAGATGCAGAGACCCTCTCGTCGCCCCTTCACGCCGCTTTGACGGAGATGCCGAGGTCATGGAGACTTTCATCTTCTTCCGCCGCCATTTCGACACCATCACTCCCGCCGAGGTATGTTTTACTTGTAGTTCATTTAAGCTTCACTTTTCCATCAGATATTTGTAATACCAAGAGGTAACAAATCAGATTTCAATTTCAGATCACCGGCACTGGGCTCTCGCCAGATGATGCGGATCGGATCGGTTTGCCGGCCATGCCGAGACCTCGCTACACGGATTTTGCCGAGGGCCCGGCCCGGGCTTGGTACCTAGGTGAGCGCTTCACGCTGCACTTAGGGTTACCTCGAGCAGACAGCCCCTGCACCCTCCCTAAGCACACGAGGGACACCGAAGCCACCGCCGAAAGCAGATGGCGGACTACACCATCTAGGGAGGCGACGGCCACAGAGGCGAGGGCGACATTACAGAGTACGTCCGACCTTCATCATGCGGCTTTGAGCGGTGGTCGTCGAGCTGAGAGAGAGAGACCAGCGGCGCCAGCGGCTGGAGCGGGAGTAGGAGGAGGAGCGCCGAGGAGGGCTCGAGTCCGCAGCAGGGGCAGAGTTCAGAGAGGACGGGAGGCCAGTTGGCCCGCTCTGCCTACTTCGCTGACTTTCCGAGGGTCGGATGGGGCGACCTATCAGATCCCCTTCGCCCCTCCGCCAGCTGATCACGAGTTTGTCCCCGACTTGCCTCCCAGATGTGTTATCGTGATTGCATGCTTATTTCATTTTAGTTTATTTGATATTCCACGTAATATTGATGCATCCGATTCTCGCAGCGCCTTATGGATACACCCGAAGCATCGGAGATGAATGCCTCCATGACGGATGCCGCAATGACCTTCGAGTTCCTAGCCTTTACGCCTTCCGGTATGTTCCTCTGGCTATAGCTTCAAACCATACACAAATCGCTTCGATAATCTGATGCATAACACAACACTTGATACATCAGATTCATACATCGCATTCTCAGATCGATAAACCGCCACGATTCAAACATCAGACTCATACATCGTGATTCTACATCGATAAACCGCTTCACGGCATTCATATCAGATTCTCGTGACCGATAAACCGCCACGAGATTCATATCAGATTCATACATCGTGATTCTCGTGACCGATAAACCGCCACAGATTCATACATCAGATTTTCGCATTGATAAACCGCTTCATGTATATCGATGCATTTGCCTTTTGTACTTTTCACCTCCTTCCCGATTCCTCCAAAGGGTGGTGGCGCCCATCTCGACCTCCCATTTCTACTGGATGGCGGATATTCCCCGACTGAGGAGGGCGATTACGCCGGAGCAACATGGGCTCCAGCCTGCACGACGAGTCCGAGGAGGAGGCGAGTCATCCGAGGAGGAGGCCGGGCGGCTTCCTGCTCGATAAGGACACTTTGGTGATGCTCGGACTTCGCCCAGAAGAGGGCGAGGACAGATCCCTGCCATGAGGCCATTGATGATGCCGATGACCTGCACTTTTGTCAAGCTTTCTTATTTCTTTTCTTGTACTTTTCTTTTGTTGGTAGATAGAGTACTTTGTATCGCCAGAGGCGATTTTTGTTTTCCTCAAACTTTGTACTTGAAGAGATTATATGAAACAAACCTTTTGTCTAAAAAGAGTGTTATATCTGACATATCTGCATCTTTCATACTTTGCAATCGCATTGCGCCATATTACACCTCAAATGTAAATGATATTGATTTGTTGTCCAAAATTGAGCAATTGTACTATGATAATCAGATAACCAACCAACTAAATAGCAAACCACTCAGACAAATCACTGCTCAATCCGAAAACATAGCCCACATCCTGCTGGGGATTAGGCTACATATGGCTCATAACACTAAGACTTTCTCATTCTCGCACACAAGAAACCCTTGAACAAATAGCCCGATCCGACAAGATGGATCACAAAACTAACACTTGAGGTTGAAACACACTTGATGTCCCAAATTTTCTTCTCCTTCTCCTTGCTCAAGATAAACGTAGAGAATGGCACAAAGATTCTCGAGCACAAACAACAATTTTGAAATAAGGAAGGGTTTTCAACCAGGGTATCGAGCCTACCATAGAACACAGCGAGACAGACTCAAACGAAAAAAACAAAAGGCACACAACCTAAAAGAACGAGACAAGCTCGGAAAAGACTCAAAGCCGAAATCGAGACCCACAAATCAACAGACACGACACACGACATGTTTACAAAGACCTCAGATCTCGAGAGCCAATTCCTCCGGTATAATTTCCTACCCTTTCTCGATTTGTGATACGCTTCAAGCCCTCAGTTCGGTTTTTCTCTCAAAAACCCTTTTCTTCACTTTTCTCTCAACTTACACCTCTCTATTCTTTATTCTCTCATTTTTCATCCCTCCCCAGAGTGGTTGACGAGTAAACGAGAGGTTGTGGGTTCACGCCGACATGCTAGCTTGCGCCACTTCTTCCGTAGATAAAGTGCCTCTCGCAAGTGCGTTGATGAGGGGAAGACGGAACACCCGACTCAACTGTGCTGCTAGTTCGTCATTTTGACCATTTTTTTTGTTTTCTAAAACAGTTTTGATCAAAAATGAGAGTTGGATAAACACACTTATTCAATTTTTGATTTGAAAATCATGTGAATCAGGCTGTGAGCACTGAAAATTCTCCTTTTTGGGTCCAAACATGGTCCAATTTTGGAAAATGAAGTAGTTTTCGAGAAAATAGTCAACTTCAATAAAAATTTTCAAAACTATTTTTGCAAACAACCAACGCTCAACGAGCGCGGAACTTACCCTCAAGATATACAACCTCGGATCGGAGACGATGGAAGATTGCCCCTGGCTTAAAGGGGGGGATAAAGCAACGGAGAGTTGCCCCTGGTTTGGACAGCAACTCAAGGCAACTTATGGCAATGCATGGCAACGGAAAGTTGCCCCTTGTTTGGATGATGCCGCGGCATTTTTGTGAGCCAGTCCTCGTTGATGATGATCGGACGCGAAGGAGGCGAAGACGGTTTGAATCAATATATGGACACAGTCACGTGGAAGGTGTTAGTGGTTGGACTTCAAGAGGAAGTTGGTCACGTAGTTCCAGGTTGCTGCAATCGAGACATTAGATTCGGAGGAGGCAAAAGTGATCAAAACCATGACATGGACTGAGACGCTATGGAAGCGTTGGGGGCTGGACTTCAAGATGAAGTTGCCTACGTATCCCAAACATGGGAATCAAGCCTTACATAGTTCCGGGTAAGGTACACTCGGGTATTTTAACCTTCACTGTTTAGGCTCTAATTTTTGCCAAGGCGCCTGTTGCAGGTTTTCGACCTTGCGAACTTTGTTTTTCTTCTTTTTTTTTCTTTTCCTTTTCTTTTGCATTTTTTTTATTTCTTTTCTTTCTTTTCTTTTTCTATTCTTTGTTCTTTTCTTTTCTTTTGCTTCTTTTTTTGTATTATTTTTCTTCGTATTTTTGATTTTTTTCCTTTGCTCTAACTTTTGCCTGGGCCGCCCTTCCGGGTTTTCGGTCCAGCGAGCCTCTCAAAGGGTAAAAGTGGAGCAAGCCCATGCCAAATGGTTTTGAGTGTGAAGCCTCTTTGTATCCCAGAGAGTGACTGTGGTGTTGATTTGCAAAAGAATCCATCACGGTTGCTTCATGAGCCTTGCCTGGTGGGAACTGATTTCCTTGATCTGGCTTTGGTGCCTCTTGCTCGAGAGCTGCTTCAAAATGGGCCACACAGGCGTTTCATGGCACTGAATGTTTTGAACAAATTCCGGTTTGCGACAGATAAATCGAATCTCGGGGCTGAGAGCGATCCTGGGCTGCACAATCTCAAGAGCGATTCCATTACGTGTTCGCACGATCACAAGAAAATATTTTGTTTTTGAAAGTTTTTAAGAAAACGACACATCGCCCGTGCTGAAGATAGTGTGGAACCACCGATCGAACCAGATCCTTCTCAAGACTATGCCAACAAGCATGATTTCATTCATTAAAAGCTTAACATGCCTCTTTCTCTCAAAATGGTCAAAATTTTGCAAAACTCGAGGAATTCCTTCCTCTTTGTTTTTATCACCGCAGTTGTTTGAAAAGGGTTTTATGAAAAGCTCAGTCATCATAACGATGTTCAAGGCACAAGAGAGCAAAGTGGTACGACCGCCGCTCCATTCACATTCTCTCGCACGCTGATTTGAACAAAGAACAAATACGAACGTGATAGCTACCACAATGTTTCATTCAGATTTCTTGGCATAACTGGTCCTCAGCGTAAACAAACTCAAAAAGCAAAAACAACTATTTATAAGACAAAACGTGTTTGAGGCAACAACCCCAAATCACCGGTATATTATATAAGGGAGACTGCCTCATTACAACAAGACAGACTTCAGAAGCAAAAAGACCGACTCAATACAGAGACAGACTCAAACAAAACAAAAGACCGACTCGACAACCAAGTCAGATTTAAAAACTAGCGCTATGTGTGCTCAAAATGCCTGCCAAACGCCACATCCAAAAATGTACCAGACACTGCCCGCAGGCGGTTCACCTTCTGATTACATACTCGCAGTATCTGTATCCTCAAAATCCAACAACTGAGTGGTGACGGACTTTGCTGAGGTAGGCGGGAGGATAACCTCGTTGTCAATCAAATCTTGTACCTCATGACGGAGGCGGAAGCAATTATCAGTGGCGTGGCCAGTCTGCTGGTGGTACGCACAATACAAGGAAGCATCATGTGTGGCAGGGAGATTCTTCGGTAGGGGTCGGGGCTCCAAGGGTTTAAGATGCCCCTTTTTGGCCAAAATCAAAAGTGCCCTAGACAAAGGCATGTAGAGAGGGTGGAAGACCTTGTGCCCTCGGGACAGGTACTTTGGGGCCTGAGCACTCTTACTAGATGCACTAGCGAATGGATCGGCGAGTGCGGCCTTGGATTTTTGATCTTTTCCGGATGCAAGGTTGGGAGCAGAAAGAACTGTCTTGACATGACGGGGCCTATCCCGATTCTCTAATTGACTAGAACTGCCCTCAGGCGGAGTGGGGAAAGTGTCCTCCACAAATTTTTGACACAATCAATGATATCTCTGTTTGTTCATCCTCCGCCAAAGCCTCTATCGCCTAGCAGCTTGTTCGATGGGGCTCAAGATCTGTCTTCATCTTGTTTTTATCTCGCCCTACCGATCTAGAGTTTGGTTTGTCGCGTTACCATAGCCGAGGTCACCTCCGGTTGGTTGAGTTCAATTACAATTCCCCAAGAGGGGGGCTCTGTATGAAGCCTCCGGTATATGGTGCGGCTGGTGGCGAAACAGACATTGCATAGGCGAGATCCGCCACGGATCTTTGAAGATCACCTATCATTCCTATTAGTTCAAATGTAGTAGGCTCGCGAGCCTGATATAGTTGAGGAATCCATATTGGATGTGCGGCAGGCGACCTAGGTGGATGCGGCATGTCAACAATGGTCTTATCTTGTGGGGTGCTTCCCTGACTCAACACGGCCGTCATGACCACAATCTCTTTTGAGTTTTGCGTCATGTTCGCTCGCCAAAGAAGAAGAAGACACTAGCTGTTCGATCGCCCTCCAATCTCTCGAATCAAACGGAAAACAAGCAAGATTTCAAATTTCAAACAGATCAAACACGGATGCAATGACAATCAGATTTACTATCGATCATCGTTTCGTAATTATCGCTCAAAATTGAATCGACACCCGCAGACACAACCGATTCTCAACAATGTCGATACCGTGTTCTCAGTTCGATGCTCAAACTTTGCAAACCGATATATGCTCTCGCAGAGATACACTCTAAAAAGCACATAGCGTATAAATGAGAGCCAATACACCCCTATGTTAGTAGGGTTTCGCCCTATTTTGTTAGGAGCTAGGGTTTCACTACGCACGCAATGTTTCAAACAACCTATATCGGTAAGCAACCCCGCCCTAGTTTGGAATGGTCACTATGGATTCGATATGCACTAGGTAATGGTCAGGGGTGCCCCAGAAACCGGGTTTGTGTTCTATATCGGGCAGAGCCCAAGAACCGTCACCTTATGGACATGCCTTGACAAGACAAGCCTCGCAAACCGCCAGAATAGCAGATGGCCAACACGGTGTCCTAGGCGCACTAATGCACATGCAATGCAAAGAAACACATAAGTGTAGTCAAAAACGGATATCACGAAGTTCGAAGTCAAGCTCTCTAAACATCCCCAAAGAGTCGCCAGAATCAGACGCCCTTGGGGCCTCACTCTAGCTTCGGACTCCTGTTTTGTTTTGTTGTTCTAAATCTGAACCAAAGAGTCCAACTCGCAAATCGCTTTTGAAGAAAACAGATTTTTGAAAAGTAGTGCCAAACATGGATCATGCCAGACATGTAGTCGCCACCTAAATATTTTTTTTAAAATGGGAAATTTAGGAAACCCCGACTCGGTCAAGGCCACATGTCCGCTATCACCAAAGTTGTCTTGGCTCGAGCTTGGGTACGATCGAAGGTCATTTATGAGCACCTCTTTCGCTCCCAAGACCGCCTCTACTAACCGTGATATCCGATTTTGAAAACATTACATGCTCTTATTCCAATTATTAACCTAGAATTACTATGTTATGACAAAGAAACAAGTATAGACTAGATTGCCTAATTTGGAAACAAACATTGCATATCCGCTCGCTTTTGAAAATGCTTCGAATTTGCTACTGCAAGTAGGCTAAAACACGGATTTCAATGAGTTCACCACCACAAGCAACCCAACCTCCATCCACAGGCATTCAGACAGTTTAGCTCACATAAGCACTTAGCCGCATGGTAAGCATACTGTCATGTTAACATCCACATGCATGCGATATGCTAAAGCATAAATACTTACATCAGACTGTACAAAACAAGAAACTAGTTAGCGTACATGCATGTCCCTAGTTCATGTTAAATGGCTAATGCAACACAGGCGAAGATGCAATTTAGAGTAGGCTCGGCTAACCCTAAAGATGGCATGTGAAATGCACTTTATTCGATGCACGTATTCAATTTGGAATTGAAAATACAATGTAGTTTGTATGATGTACCGAGCCCGATGCATGTCAACAAATGCATGGATGCACGCATGCATTGCATAAGGTATGCTAATTTTAAATATGCCCTAATCTACCATCATAAGCAGGTAAATAAAAGGGAAGAAAGAAATGGGGGTTGGAAGACATACACACACTCACCCACACTTATTACAATTATGTCCTCACACAGAGGGACCAAAAGAATATACAGATTAATTAACTACGCAAACTAATTAAAATATTACAGTCCAACTAAATTAATCAAATAAATTAATTAATCTAATTAAAGTAGTAAACCGCCTCGAGATGAGGACCGATGCAACGCATGCTCGGACTTGCTCTAATTGCACCGCCATGCTTAGATTGCCTCTGCTTTGCACCTCGAAGACCGCCAAAGTCTCGAGTGCCTCCCAGACACCGAGGGACATCATCGGCCGAGTGGGACTTCCACCGCATCGAGATGGGGTCACCGCACAAAATTCATCCATCGGCCATCAATAGATCCGGTCGGCACTAAATATCGCCGGCCGCATGAATGTCATGAGAACACGCAACTCACAAAGAAGAGAGGGCAAAAACTTGCATGGCAATGTAATTCCAACAATGTGTGCACCAATCATGCCCTTATCATATTTGTGACTCAAAGGGGCATGTGCCTCGATTCTCGGCCACCAATCACGATTTCCATGCATGATGGCCCAAAGAACCAAATGTGCAACTTCTATTTCAAATGCATGCAAACCAAACAAACACACAAGGGTGCTAAGCCTCTATCATGACTTGGTCAAGAGGTAGAGCATGCATGTTTATGTGATGCAATCCTAGACATGTCAACTAGTATGCAATCATGCCAATGCAAAGGAGCATACAAGCTAACAAACATACAAGGCATGAAACACCAATGTCAACCATCAAGTATGCAAGGTGTAATGTGGGTGTCCAAGCATGCAACCAAGCATGTGACTTCATTCAATCATGTTAGTCCTAACGTGCATTTACTTACCAATACATTACAACACTCAAGGAGCATATGCAAGCAACAAGAGGATGGACTTACACATAGGTTAGGCAGCTCTAAATAAGCCTAAAATCAATGGCCAAATGCCATAGAAGTGAAGGCTAAGATATATGGAATACATGCACACATGCAAGCATACATAATTCAACACTTAGGCATAAACAAGCAACTCTTAAGAACACTTAAAAGAGGCTAACATGGACATATTAACATGCATATATAAGCTTTAAAATCATGTTGGACATGGTGCCAAGCCAAGCAACAAAATAGACTAAGCATGCAACAAATGGTCCAAGCATCCAAGGCAAGCCAAAGGAGACCTAAACCATGGCTAAGCCAACCAAGCCTCACAAGGCCAAGAAGGCTTAAAACAGGTCTAAGGTAGCCCTAGACCATACACAAGGGACCTCCTAGATGGCATCTAAGTGGCTCTAGAGCAAGGCACACACAATGACCAAATCACTAGGCATACAACATATGCTTTCAAAACTTCAAAGAGTCATGCAAGGCAATCATTCGAGCATGTCTAAGGGACTGAAATAGCATGCTACATGGTTCCAAACCATTGAAAATAATGCAAGCAAGGCATGCTATACTTTCATGCTCTTAAGGCCAACAAGCCAAATGCAAAGAGGCTATGTGATGCAAGCTAAGATCGACCAAAGCAACCATGGACAGACCTTATTCATGGAAAAATAAGCATACAAGCTTCATGAATCTAAGCCTAAAACATGTTAGAATAGAGGCATACAACCTAATGCATGTTAAAGGACTAAAGAGGCATTACAAAGTATCTATGCAAAACATGCAAGGAGTACTAAAACCAACATGATACAAAGTTATAATATGGGAATATGAGCACAAAATACAGCCATGGCATTACCAACAAACAACCAAACATGAGGCTCCCTCAAGAGGTAAAATAGGTCCTTTTCAAGGACAACAAGGAGAGGGGGTGACCCCCTCCTTCTTAGGACTTCAAGGCATCATCTTCACCACTAAAATCCCTCAAGATTTCAGTGGTGAAGAGACCCCAACACCAAAATCCCGGAGCTCTCACAAAATAGCACAAAATGAGGCCTTTTCAAGGCCTAAGGGTGGTCAAACCTCCCCAAAGCACAAAACACTCTTAACCAACAATAAAGAGGACTAAAAAATAGAACTTTTTTGTATTAAATGCTAAGCACAAAAATAGTTCTAAACTATGCAAAAATGGAGTGCAAAAATGGGGTAAAAAGGGGTAGTTTCTTACCCTTGAAGACCACCTTCACAAAGGTTGATGTTGTTGCTTCCTTGAGCTCAAATCCAACCAAAAACTTCAAGAACCAGCCCTTAGAACCTCAGTAACCGAAGGAAGGTGAAACACTAGGTGCTTGTGTGCAATAATATGGATTAAAGCACCTAGTGTAGAAACAAGAGAGGAAAAGAGAGATAGGATAGATACACAAGTTCTAACCTAGAACCGTAGCTTCCCTGTCTTTTCTCTCTAAAAATGTCTAATTTTTCTAACCCTTGAGCCAAGAGAAGAGAGCCCTCTCTTGTAGGCAACAAAGCTTACAAGCTAAGCAAACCAAAGGCTCATCCCTCCATACACGTGTATGGAGGGGAAACAAATGCTATACAGCTGCTTCAAAATATCTCAAAAAGCAACTGAACAGTAGTCGGCAGGGTAAAATTGTCATTTTGACAAAATTGACTGCCGACCGGCACAAAAGAGTGCCGACCGGCACAATCTAGTGCCGATGACAACACCAACCAGCCGGTGGCCTCTAGCCACTACTGGTGGTGTGTGGGGATGCCTCACAAGGCATTCCCTACCCCTCCAAGGCAAAGCACAAGTGTTTGGTGCAAAACCAGACACCAAACGGTCAAGTTCGGAGGTACTGAGGCAAGGCGCATAGCCGAGAACTCTGGGAACTCCAAACGAACACGAACATGGATAATCACCGAGTGTTCAAGTTGTGACGTTCAGGTCTTGAGGATGGTCAAAAATGGGGTGTCTACAGCTGTGGCTATGGTTTCTGAGTACTTTTCTGTGCCTTTGATTTATTGCTTAAATCTGGACTTTCGAAATTTTAATGAAAACGACGAGGGAGAAATTCCTCCAGTATTGCAACGTTTAGTTGATCAGGAGCAGGAAAGATTTGTTAAGCCTTTAGTTGATGAAATCACTACTATGAATGTGGGTACTGAGGAGGACCCACGGCTAGTCCAGATCGGGTCTACGTTGTCTTCGGAGGAACACAAGCGTTTAGTCACTTTATTAAAAGATTTCAAAGATGTTTTCGCGTGGTCCTACGAAGACATGCCTGGAATCGATCCTGAGATTGTACAGCACCGGATCCCTCTTGACCCAGAGGCCCAACCCGATAAACAGAAACTCAGGAGGATTCGCCCGGACTGGGCTCTCAAGATTAAGGAAGAGGTTACCAAGAAAATTGACGCAGGATTCCTGCTGGTATCCGAATACCCGACTTGGTTGGCCAACATAGTTCCGATGCCGAAGAAGGATGGTAAGATCCGGGTGTGCGTGGATTTCATGGATTTGAACAGAGCTAGTCCGAAGGACGACTTTCCTTTGCCACATATCGATGAGTTGGAGGATTTCACAGCGGGGCATGCTTTGCTTTCGTTCATGGATGGCCTTTCGGGCTACAATCAGATAGTGATGGCACCTGAAGACCAGGAAAAGACTGCTTTCACCACCCCATGGAGGACTTACTGCTACAGAGTAATGCCGTTTGGGTTGAAGAATGTTGGAGCTACATATCAACGGGCCGCGACTACAATATTACACGACATGATCCACAAAGAGGTTGAGGTGTACGTGGACGACATGATTGTCAAGTCCAAAGAAAGAGAGGGCCACTACACCGCCTTGCAAAAGTTCTTTCAAAGGATCAGAGAAGTTCGGTTGCGGCTGAATCCTCAGAAGTATACATTTGGTGTTACAGTGGGAAAAATGCTGGGGTTTTTTATTACACAGAGAGGTATCGAAGTCAACCCTTCCAAAATCAAGGCCATCTTAGAAATGCCACCACCAAGGACTGAAAAAGAAGTGAGAGGCTTTCTGGGTAAAGTGCAATTCATAAGACGGTTTATCTCAAAATTAACCTTGACTTGTGAACCACTTTTTGGCCTCCTGAAGAAAGGAAAGAAATTCTAGTGGGACGGCCGATGCCAAGCTGCTTTTGAACAAATCAAGGAATACTTACAGAACCCACCCGTGTTGTCACCGCCAGAGCTGGGGAGACCGTTAATATTGTACCTTTCAGTAACTGAGACTACAATGGGCTGCATGCTCGCGTAAGAATCGAAGGACAAGGTGGAGAGGGCTATCTACTATCTGAGCAAGAAGATGCTGGAGTATGAAACCCGTTACACACCGTTGGAGAAGGCTTGCTTAGCCTTGGTATAGGCTACCAGGAAACTGCGGCACTACCTATTAGCTCACTCTGTAATGCTGGTTTCAAGATTAGATCCCATCAAGTATCTCTTCGAGAAACCGGTACTTACGGGTAGGCTAGCTCATTGGTTGCTGTTGCTCTCTGAATTCGATCTGAAATATGTGACGCGCAAGTCAGTCAAGGGAAGAGCAGTAGCAGAATTCTTAGCCGATCATCCAGTGGAAGGGGGTGAAGTAGTTGAGTACTTATTCCCATATGAGACCATTTTGCATATCGAAGACGAAACTTGGACGATGTACTTTGACGGAGCGTCAAACCAGTATGGGTATGGGATAGGAGTGTTACTGATAGCACCCAACAATTCTCGTATCCCTCTAGCCTTCAAACTTCGGTTCAAAGTCTCGAACAACGAAGCAGAATATGAGCCATGCATTGCTGGTCTGGAAGCAGCCCTAGAACTGGGGGCAAAACGGTTGGATGTCATCGGGGACTCGAACCTTGTTGTGCCTCAAGCAAAAGGAGATTGGAAAGTCAAAGAAGAAAAAATGATAATGTATCCCTAGACCTTGGACTTGTTAATTCCTCAGTTTGAGAAGCTAAACTTTGCTCATCTATTAAGAGAGAACAACAGGTTCGCAGATTCACTAGCAACTCTATCTTCCATGATAGACATCCCGTTTGGAGTCCGGATGCGTCCGATCATCATTGACGAGAAGTTTGCACCGGCATATGAATCAATTGTTGCCGTAGATGAGGTTCAGGATGAGAACCCCTGGTATTATGATGTTTGGAACTTCTTAGAGAAAGAAGCATATCCACCAGGGGCAAATGCCATGGATAAAAGGGCAATCAGAAGAATGGTCGCTCAGTTCATCATCTGTGGAGGTAAATTGTACAAGAGAGGTCATCTGGGAATGCATAAGCTGTGCGTTGAAGCCGAAGAATCGAAGCGTCTAATGAAGGCCATCCATAGGGGAGAATGTGGTGCGCATATGAACGGAGTAATGCTAGCGCGGAAGATCCTCAGATAGGGTTACTATTGGTCTACTATGGAGGAGGATTGTATCGGCTTTGTTCGGTGATGCCACAAATGTTAGATCCATGCAAACCGCATGAACATCCCGCCATCGAAGCTGTACAATATGACTTCGCCATGACCATTTTCAGTTTGGGGAATCGATGTGATCAGGGCTGTCACTCCGAAGGGGGCGAATGGACATGAGTTCATCCTGGTCGCGATAGATTATTTCACGAAATGGGTTGAGGCCCAATCTTATGCGGTGTTGAAGGCTTCGCACGTCGCCAAGTTCATCAGAAACAACATCATCTGTCGCTATGGGGTCCCAAACGAGATTATTTCAAATAACGGTTCCTATTTCAAGAAGGAAGTGATTGACTTGTTGGAAAAATACAACGTGGCTTTTCATAAGTCATCCACATACCAGCCGCAAACCAATGGAGCGGTTGAGGCCGCCAACAAGAATATCAAACACATACTGCAAAAGATGGTGGAAACCTACCGGGATTGGCCAGATAAGTTGTCGTTTGCTCTGTGGGGCTACAAGACTTCAATTAGAACTTCTACTGGGGTGACTCCGTATTCATTAGTTTATGGGATGGAGGCCGTTCTACCTATTGAAATTGAGGTTCCGTCATTACGAGTACTGGCTGAGTGTCAGATAGCCGAAGCAGATTAGCAGCAGAGCAGATTCGAGGAACTCATGCTCTTCGATGAAAGAAGACTGAAAGCACTGTACCATGTTCAAGGTTATCAGTGCAGAATTGCCCGGGCTTTCAATAAGAAAGTTAAGTCTAGGAATTTGAAAGAAGGAGATTTGGTGCTCAAGGACAACCAAGCTCCCATTCACGACCCTAGGGGCAAGTTTAGACCTAATTGGACTGGTCCCTACATCGTTAAGTCTATCTGGTCAGGTGGAGCTATGGTTCTGATGGACCTAGATGGCCTAGAGTTCTCCCAACCGATCAACATGGACAAGTTGAAGAAATATTACCCCTGAGGCTCGCTAGGCCGAAAACCCGAAAGGGCGACCTAGGCAAAACTTAGAGCGTGAAAAATTTGAAATTACCAAAAACTAAGCTCGCAAGGTTGAAAACCCGCAAAGGGCGGCCTTGGCAAAAGTTAGAGCGTAAAAGGAGAGTGAAAATACTCGAGTGAACCTGAGCCTGAACTACGTAAGGCTTGATTCCCATCTTTGGGATACGTAGGCAACTTCATCCTGGAGTTAAGCCATAAACTTTTCCCCGATCAACTTTGTCCATTTGATCATCTAGGTCATCTTTGCCTATTCAGCATTCGAGAGCTGGGTTGTAATCTCCGGTGCAATGCTATTCAGACAAGGGGCAACTTTTCGTTGCCATGCAGTGCCGCGGTACTATTCAGACTAAGGGCAACTTTCCAGTTGCTAGGATCTGGGGTTATGCATCTCAGTGACAGATCTCAGGTATGTCCAGTTCTGATCCATATCGAAAATAGTATTGAAAAGTTTTAATAAAAGTTGACTTTGTTCAAATTAATCTTTTTACAACTTAGACCATTTTTGCACCAAAGTGAAAAATTTTCAGTACCCACAACCTTCAATTTCATTGATTTCAATACAGAGTTCTCCTGCTCTTGCATACAAATTGAAGTTGCTTTTTATTACATTCATAAAAAAACTTGAAAGTACTAATAAAGCAATAAATCCGGGCCATAGATAAGTCAGGTGTTCCTGCGCCCCCTCCCAGAGCTGGTCGAAGCCTCAGCTGCTAAAGTGGGCCCTTCCTGTGCCTCTTCATTGAGCCAATCAATGCACTCATCAGACAAAGTGCAACTGAAAGTGGGAGCAGGGGCCAGGAGCTCTCTAGTCCTCCATGCTATGGCATACCAAGCGAGTTGTGCGCCTCGGACCGGAAATGCAGCCGGGTACTCTATCCCCTCTGGCGGGCAAGTCTGATCATGGCTGAACTGGCGTTGGAACCGGAAAGGAAAGTAGAACACATAGTGAGTCAGACCAATCAATTGAATCCCAGTCTGCTGGGACATGTTGTAGCTCATTGCCGGGAGATTGAGCCAAGGCCAGTGCCAAGCAATGCGATCTGCGGAAAAATTGCACATCCAGTCGAACCACCACCCCTCATCAAGGGCATCGACTAGACGTTATCGAAAGAAGTAGCCACAAGCTGAGTACACTGGGCAAGAGTCCACAACCTGCAACTTATCCATCAACCACATCTGGGAAGGGATGAAAAATGAGAGAATAAAGAATAGAGAGATGTACGATGAGAGAAAAGTGAGCAAAGGGTTTTGTGAGAAAAATTGATCCTGAGGGCCGAGTGATGTGAGCAATATATATGTGAGAAAGGGTGGGAAACATTACCTGCAGTAGTAGTGGACTCCCCGTAAATCTGGTCATCTCCCGGCGATGGAAAGCATCCAAGCCCATCAGTGTCTCGGCCAATGTCATGGCGATACAGCTCTTTCCTTCCTTCAAGCCTTGAGCAACTTCAATCAGACGAATACTAGATCCACTAAAGCCGGGGGCGAGCAAAAAGTGAGATTGCATGCACAAGCAAAGGGCGTGTTGCCAAAAACCTTGCCAATGATGGTCGCCGCGGTCACCGGCATCAGAAAAACGATAAATCAAGCCAAGGATATCCAGTTCCCCGTTGCAGATCAGAGACCGAGCGTCATGAATAGTAAGCCCACACATCCGCCCTAAAGCTTGGGCGTGGCCAAAGAGAAACTGGGGCAAAATCTCTTCATGGCGTTCAGATTCCATCAAAGCTTGAAAATCTTCAAAGGTTGGACACATCTCTTGTCCGCCGAAGCTAAAAACATGTGTTACCGGGTTCCAAAACCTCGCCGCGGCATGAAGGAAAGGAAGATGCAGCAGAGTACGGCTCAACGTGAACAGTGCATTCAAGCCGAAGCCCCGGAAGTTCAACTTTTCCGAGCCGTCTAAAGTAGCAATCCAAACTGCGAGATTTTCGACGAGGAACTCCTCCATTTTTATGCGAAACTGAGATGAAATGAATGAACCACGAAGCTGAGACTTTTATAGAGGATAAGGCACTGTTCGGGGGACACGTGTCAAGAATCTGGTGGTTGCTAAGCCAGGTTGTCGGCCGACCACCTTTCCTGGTAGGCCGACCACCCCCCTTGGTCTCTGATGGAAAAAGCTGGTTGGCCAATGATGCTCGGCCATGGAGGAAAGTGAGGCTTTGGTCTTGTCCTAGCTTCTAGAAGAGAGTTCCTACTATTTCCATGCGTCGGGAGTGTTGAAGGTTCGAGTTTACCTCAGTTTCGGATGCGTCCCGTCACCCAGATCGTCCGAAATGCATTTTGTTTATCGAGTTGTTGTTAAGTCTTGCTTATCGAGTTGTTGTTTTTCTTATCAAGTTGTTGTTTTGCTTATCGAGTTGTTGTTTCGTCTATCGAGTTGTTAAGTTTATCGAGTAGTTAAGTTTTGTCGAGCTGTCGAGTTTTGTGTATTGAGTTGTTACTCTTCGTTTAATCAACGTTGTTGTGTCTTGCTTATTGAGTTGTGAACTTGCTAAGGTTCTGTTGTTTCTTAGTAAGGTAAGTTGTTTAGTTTGTTGTGTTGGTTCACTCCCTGACTTGGCAAACTTTCAGTACTCAATTCTCATTCAATCTCATTTTTGTGCAAAATGATGCGATGCGATGCTAAGAACATAAAATACAACACTTTTTTCAAAAGCTGTTTCATTCCATCATGCTTCCTTTGTTACAACATTTTACAACAAAGGTACAAGTTTTACATAAAATAAAAACTACCTAATAATGTATAATGTGCTATAACTACTAGTAAAAAAGGCAAATAAAGCAGAGAATAGATGCATCAGTGCTATCAGCTGCAGGAATAAGAGGCCCTCTTCGTCCTCTTCTGCGGAACAGCCTCTGCACCATCATCGTCATCTGAACCAGGGCTGCTATCCTCAGAACCCTCCTCGGCCTCATCTCCACTACCGGAATAGGAACCAGAGCCACCCTCTCTATCAACAGATGTCTCTGACTGGGGATGCGCAAGCTCCTCCTCCTCGCTCGACTCCTCCTCTATGACATGTGCTCTGCGTCCGCCTCGTCTGCGAGACGACTCCCCTCTCCCAGCTCCTCGAGAAGGCCTAGATGGCCCGGCTTGTAGCTCAGTCTGTAGCGGAGGCATCTGAAAAGAAAAAGGACAATTTGAGTACATTAGCCAACATGTATATCAGATGCAGAGACAAGAATGCTACAATGGATGCATGCAGATATAGTATATGAATGTGGTGTGTGCCAGATGTGCTCTACACATACAGTTAATCAATGCAGTGAGATGTTCAAGATCAGCATGTCATCAGAAGTATGATAAATGCAAGAGGACTAAAAAGTACCCGGACACCGAAGATGGACAACTGTGTCTCCCTCTGCAAGACCATGATCTCAAGTGAGGCCACCAATCCAAGCATCTCATTCATGTACTCTCTGAGAGGCTGCAGATACAAGCTCAATTCATCAATACAAAAATGAGTGCCTAAGTGTCTGGGTGAGAGACGAAGAGCAGTGGAACATACTGGTGGTGAGTCGGGATCATTAACATATCGGTGGTCGGGCATAGGAGGCTCTATTGGGATCGGGTAAGATGTCCCGTATTGCCATCCAGTCAACTTGGTTGGGATGTCTGGCCATCCGGCGTGATGATAAGTCGGAGGAATCGGGGGAGACCAGTCCAACCCCACCTCTCGATGTACCGGCCTTGCTAGTAGAAGGCGTACCTGCAGCCCAGGCTCAACTCAAAGATGGAATGCCAGCAGACCTCCTCATGGGAGTACAAACACCTGTCAATGGAGGCATCAAGTATGTATGACGGTAGGTCGCATAGTCCCCCTCCTCCAAATGTAGCAATACGTCAGTACCCAGCATGGCACTAGCAACCTCCTGAGGAGCGAGCCCCCCAGTGGACCGCATATCATCCGGAGGTGCTAAGGGATCATCCGGAGGTGCTGAGGGGACATCCTGATAAGGGTAGCCCATCGTTTGGCGCATGAAGTAATCCCCCAGAAACCAGGCCCTACCAGCTGGTCCCTCGAATAGGATCCTATACCGAGAAGCGGCCCACCCTCCAACAAACTGAAATCGGGTATCTCCACCCAAGGGCGCCCAGGGCTGCCATGTGATCTGCGGACAACCAAAGCATAAGCCGATTAGAAATCATAAATGTGCAAGCTAAATCAAAGGTCAAACACATGGAGAACTGAGAGTTCTGAATTACCTCTATCGGCCGCACTGTGTCAAAAAACTGTCATAGGTAGGGCAGAGTCTCCCGAGCTCTCGGCCGATACTGGCCCTCAAACACGAGCGAGTAAGGGATCGTAAGATGCACGTCCACCTCAAGCTCTGGGGCTAGTGTGGGAAAGTATGCAAAAACCCATAGCTGTGGAAAATAGGGCAATAACCATCAGAGTGTAGAATGTGAATACAGAATATACAGAGAATGCAGAATGCCGAGAGCGGAGTGCAAAGTACAGAATGTAAAGTGTGTCGTGTGTGGAATATACAGATAATGAAAAGCAGAAATGTAAATCAAGAGGGCAGAAAATACCTCCTAAGCTCTCCAGTAGCCATCGACTATGTTCCCCCGTCCGCGGGAGGTCGCGCTCATATAGCAATAGAGGGTAGCCAAGTCGGCGCCACCCTAGTCATACTGGCTGACCCGCGATAGGTCCACTAGAGCACTCAGCAGATACAGTCCAACGGTGTTCCCCCTATCGGAGAACAGAGTGGTCCCGAGGAGGAACATAAAAAACCCTCGAGTATACTGCTCTATCTCCTCGGGAGTCTCGGGCATCATCTCTCTGAAATGCGTGGAGAACCAGGTCTACCGGACTCTGCCTGAGGATCTGTCAACCGGTGGGCGAGCTCCCAATAGATAGATCCAGGCGATCTCCCACTCGTCAATATCCTCATCATAGGGGATCGGCCAGCCTCCCATGTCAAGGCCTGTCAGTATGGCAAAATCGAACGGGGGTCATAGTCATGTCGCCGGTGGCTAAGAAATTGAAGGAGTTGGTGGTGTCCCACCATCTCTCTACAAGGGCGCCCATCAACGTCCTACTAGCAGGATAGCGAAATATCCCTGTGCAGAAGGGTCTGAACCCTACCTGGTCAACCCAATCACGAACGACCTCCGGAAGCTCTGCGTACCACTCCCTCGAAACGATGGAGCCATATCCTCGTGTAACATGGGAAGACACCTGCATTCATAATGAACACATGTATTCAGTTTCAGAATGAAATGAATAAGCTGCGTGCAAATGAAATGTATGAGCTGTGTGCAAACTAAATCAGATACAATGCTGCGAGTTGTGTGTTCAACGTCAAGTGTTTGAGCTGTGTGTTCAACGTCAAGTGTTTGAGCTGTGTGTTCAGACTTCAAAATCAGTGGGCTGTGTGTTCATCTCAAAGATCGAGCTGTGTGTTCAACGTCAAGTGTTTGAGCTGTGTGTTCAGATTTTAAAATCAGTGGGCTGTGTGTTCATCTCAAAGTTCGAGTTGTGTGTTCAACGTCAAGTGTTTGAGCTGTGTGTTCAGATTTCAAAATCAGTGGGCTGTGTGTTCATCTCAAAGTTCGAGCTGTGTGTTCAACGTCAAGTATTTGAGCTGCGTGTTCAGATTTCAAAATCAGTGGGCTGTGTGTTCATCTCAAAGTTCGAGCTGTGTGTTCAACGTCAGGTGTTTGAGCTGTGTGTTCAGATTTCAAAATTAGTGGGCTGTGTGTTCATCTCAAAGTTTGAGCTGTGTGTTCAATGTCAAGTGTTTGAGCTGTGTGTTCAGATTTCAAAATCAGTGGGCTGTGTGTTCATCTCAAAGTTCGAGCTGTGTGTTCAACGTCAAGTGTTTGAGCTGTGTGTTCAGATTTCAAAATCAGTGGGCTGTGTGTTCATCTCAAAGTTCGAGCTGTGTGTTCAACATCAAGTATTTGAGCTGTGTGTTCAGATTTCAAAATCAGTGGGCTGCATGTTCATCTCAAAGTTCGAGCTGCGTGTTCAACATCAAGAGTTTGGGCTGTGTGTTCAGATTTCAGAAATAGTGTGTGCTGTGTGTTCACAATCAAACATGGGCTGCGTGTTCAGAAATTCAAAGTTTTGGCTGCATGTTCAACTCTCAACAAATGTATGTTGCGTGTTCACAATCAAATATGGGCTGTGGGTTCAGAAATTCAAGTGATTGAACTGTGTGTTCAAGATACAAAATAGAATACTGTGTTATAGACTAAGTATTCAGAACAAGCTGTGTGCTAAGATGAGCAAAAGTGTAGTGTGCGAATGTGTTCAGAACGAGCAGATAAGCATGCATAGCGAAGGCATGAAATGCACGAAAAATGTAGAATATATTGTAGAAAATGTAAAAAGTGAAGTGCATACCTCTCGTGCCTGATAGGAGAGGTGGGACTCGCCCCGTGTAACAACAAATCTCAGGCCACAAAATCGATGAAGTGGTAGAAACTACTGAGGAGGATGTACGTCGGAGGGTCGTACCTCTCGGAAATAAAGGGCCGAATCCTCGGGGGTAAGGACATAATGTCTGGATCACCTCTGGCACTTGGAGGACCTCCGCCATGGGGGAAATGACCTGCTATTTCGAGAAATTTGCAAAAAGGAGCAAAAATGAGCGAAATGAGTCAAATTTGGAAAAAGTCAACAAAAGTCAACTCTCGAGAAAATGTTCCAAATATTGAGACAAACTTACCGCAAGTGGTGAAAATGGAAAAAGAAGCTCCGAAATCAAATTTTAATCAGTCCAAAGTGAAGAAAACTAAAAGATTTCGCGAAACAACTATGTGTGGGGCGTTGGAAAACGCGTATAGAGCACAGATCTGAGGAAGAAAATGGCCTAGGAAGCAAGGGGAGATGCTTTCGAATCTGAAGCTATGAGCAAAAAGAGCTTTGGCCGAGTGTACTTAAAGATCCGGGTATGAAAGGACAAAACTGCTCCTGTTTTGGGCTAGGTGGTCGGCCGACCACCTTTTCTGGTAGGCCGACCACCCTCTTCACCAAACCTGGTCAGTGGCCTCCAAACCTGGTTGGTGGTGTTTCCAAGGTGGTCTCCAATGCTTCTTTGAGCTCCCTGCAAATTTTGGTAGTGATCGGAGTCCTTGGCACTCGAGAAAGTACAAAGAAAGTGCACTTTTTGTCGCAAAATCCCTCCGCGGGAACTTCAACTCCAACTTTCGATGCGTGTTTCCTTTTTGAATATGTTGTGACCCTTCCGGGAGGTAAAATGGAGGCCGCGATCGAGTCGCCCTCGTCGAAGTTTGCATTTCTTCGCTCATTGCTTTGTGTCAAATGCGCATTCGAGTTTGCACTTATCCTGCATTGTTATGAACGTCACTTGCATTCTTATGCACACTACTTGCATTGTTGTGCACGTTTCATTGGTATTGTCATGCCTCCATGCTTAACATGCGTTGTCACACACGTTTCTTCTTGCATTGCGATGCACTTTCTCATCGGCACCATGTTCGTTTGCGTTCGATATAGCGTTGAACATATGTTGCTAACTATGTTATGCTTGTTAAGTTTCTCTCTTTTGCAGGCACAATATTGTATGTACGGTTCATTTGAAGCTGGTGCGACCAGACGAGCTGCACAGGTATTGTATCTTCTCCGTGTGAGACATGGCGAGAATTGAATAATTCTCTGCATTCTTAAACTGTATGAAATGTAGTTGTTGCTTTGCATTCTTGCTTAAAACTGTTGCGTGTTCGCTTCATTACAGCTTGCTGCTTTGCATGATCATGAGTTACGTCCGGCTTGGTGCATATCATTCTGCATTTTGCCCCTACCTGCGGGCACATCTTTGTTTATCTCGCCTGTTTGTCTAAGTCTTCGGCCTTGTCAAAAATGGGTCGTCTCTGGGCTTTGACATCCACTCCCGTCAATTACGACTTCCGAGTTACTCAAAGAGGGGCAATCAGAGACACCCCATTTTTTATCGACCTCAAGACTTCGACGCGTCACCGATTGAGCTTCGGTGATGATGCATGTGGGAAGTGGATTGAAATACTCTTCAGATCCCGAAGACGACAATGATCCTCAACTAGTCACATGAGAAGATATAAAGTCTCCGATCGGGGGTGCCGGAATTAGCACTGACGCATAAGCCGCTTCTTCCACGCAAGAGAGCTAGCTCACTAAGTTATTAGTAGTAATTCTTAGTTATCCTGTTTAGTGCGTTGTCACTATATTTATACTCGCCTCCTCTGATCCTTGGGACCAGGGCCTACTTTTTCAATCATTACCTTTTCTACTATTCGCTATAGGATGGACCATATTCGCCCTCTATCCTATTCGCCCCTTATCCTTGTGTGATAGAGGCCGCTAGCGCCAAGCCTTCAAATATACCTCCTTTATATTTGTCAATTATTCGCTACCACAATTGCCCTCCGAACTCCCTATTGACGGTAGTCAATCGGGCGTGTTTGGTTCAATTCGAAGCTTATCATCACGCTGCTTCGCTCCCCAATACATGTCAGGTAGCGCTTTGTCCATCATTACGCTTTCTGCTCTATTCATGCGATATCAGCATTTATTGCGATTTGAAATTTTGGTCCTTTCGAATTCAGGTTTCGTTGATTTTCTGGGGCTTTTGGAACGCCAGTGCATATCTCTCCGTGACTCGCATTTTTCTGCAACTTCTTCCGCCTTCCCTCGTCTCCTCTGCTCTTCGTAAGTCTCCTCATCCCTTCTTTGTAATCTATTTTTTCTGTTCGCTATTTTAGCTTCGGCAAGTATTTAGTTCTCCGTTAAGATGGCCAAACATTTGAAGGACCTCCTTTCTGAGGATCGTGTCTCCGGTTTCCGGCGGCATTTTTCTATTCCTGACGACGTCCACTTATCCCTTGTAACGGACAACGCTCTCGACATGGAGAGGGAAGATCAAAACATGATTGTATTCCCTCTTTTATCCATTGCTGAGGGCGGGGTTCGTTTCCCCCTACACCCACTTCTTAGGGCCGTTCTCCGTTATTGGGGCTTGATTCCTTCTCAGCCCAATGTAAATTTCTTTCGAATCATCATGGGGGTTGTAGAGTTGAATCAACGCCTTAGGATTAACCTTGGGATTCCAGCCATTCGGCACTGTTACGCCTTAGCCAAATCCTCCGGTCGGCTGGGGCGATATTTCCTCAGAGCCAAAGATACTGACCATCACTTAGTGACTATGCTTGCCAGTTCTGGTAAGCGAGTTGACGACGTGATGGTCAACGTCCGAGGTAACTGGGAGTTCGCTGAAGGGGAGGATCGCTTGGACCCTATTCCCAGACATAAGGGTGACCCAGGTTGCCACACAATACCTTATATTTGTTGGTCTGTCTCTTATTCGGCTCTTTCCTCTAAATCGCTTTTTATCTTCTGCAGTAATAGGTTGAAGAAAGTTCGACTTCGCTTGACGACGTGGTTCTTGGGGAGGTCAAGATCAAGACTCGATTATTTCGCCACCAAACTTGCAAAAGCAAGGAAGGGCCCATATTCTCCTTCGATGCGAGCCCACTTACACCACGCTTCCTACCGCAGATCACATTCCGATTCCAGTCGGCAATCAACAACTCTCGGCCCTTATCTTCCCCAGCTTCATAAACCTTAGGCAGATCGGTCTCGCAGCTTCTGATTCGGGAGAAGACGCGGAACAGGTTGCTGAGGTGATTGCCGATCCGGCTGGGAGATTTACTGAGGGGGTTATAAAGGGCGACGAAGCCGTACGCTCGTCGTTCGAGGCCACCAAGCCGTCTGGGTCAGGACGAGCAGACTTCTCTTCCGGGGATATTTTTGTGAACTTGGAGGATCTACCCGGCGATTTCTTTGAGGGTATGGCGAAGGAAAGCCTAATGCAGATGGCGCGTAGAAGGAATGCCGAGCGGATAGCCGCCCGAAAGAAGGCCGAATGCCCTGTATCAGACCCTAGCTTGATCAAGCCCTTCGTGCCCGTTTCTGAGGGGACGGTTGAGGTTGCTGCGTTTGAAACGGAAAAAGGTGGAGAACAAGCCGACGAGGAACGGCTGATTCCGGAGCAAGGCCAAAGCCGTGGTGCCGAAGGAGAGGAGAGTGCGGAAGTTGGCCCCGTTAGGAAACGGCTTCGGCTTGAAGAACCGGATGTGGTCGCTCTGTTCGTCATTCAGCCAAAGATCAGGGATATGCCGATTTTATCCGACGCTTCGGCCATCGAGGATCCAACAGGCTGAGCTCGGCGGCTTCAATTTCGCCACGACAACACAACCTTTGGTGCCGTGCACGATGTTTTGCCGTTGTTCTAGCTGCTCAATCGGCATATCTGGTAAGCTACCTTCATATTGGTCTTGTTTGTTAGAGGCGTCTAATCGGTCTTGTTTGTTAAAGGCATCTAATCATACCGACTTGGTTTGCAGACGGTCGGAAGGATTGCCGACTTGGGCCGCCGCCTGCGTGGTGCTCTCGGGGGAGCTGACCATTTGCAAACGAGCCGAGGGTCAGAAAAGTAGGGCCGAGTTCGAAATTATGAGAGCTGAAATGGAGAGCGCGCAGGCCGAAGTGGAGAAAGAGAGGGCTCGCGTCGCCGAACAGCTTCGTGTTGATGCTGAGGGAAGGGCAAGTGCGAGCGAGGAATCGCTCAATCTTTCCAAGAAGGCACTTGCTGAAGCGGAAGCTCAGTTAGAGGAGCTTAAGGCGTCTCGCGAGAAAGCCGTATCAGAGGCCTTTGAGGCGGGGAGAGGCGCCGCTCTGACGGAATATGTTGAAGAAGTATCCAAATTTGAGAATCGCGGGTTCAAACATGGGTGGCTCAAAGCCCTCGCTGCCGCTGAGGCTACATTGGATTTGCCAATCCCTTATGAGCAGGTGGATGTTGAGGCGCTTGAACTGACATCAAGAATGATCTGGAGCCGCCATCGAAAGCAGCGCTTTTTTGTTTTTGTTCTTGTTTTTGGTTTAGGTAGTTTTCATCTATAAATTGGATGGCATTTGTGGGCAATTTATTAATGAAAATTTCCTTGTAAATTTATTAATGAAATTTATTGTGCACTTTGTATGAAAGAGTTATGTGGTTTAATTTTGATCTTGTAATTAATCGTAATTTTTTGTTACTACCACACGCACTTTGTATCAAAGAGTTCTGTGGTTCGATGCATTTAGTAAAACGGCATTGCATATACTGGGGAAACCCTGATTTGTGAATCTGCCCTTGCCCCAGGGGGTTCATAAAAAAGATTACAAAGTGAGACCGACTTGTGAGCCGGCTGGGGTACTTGGCCCGAACAGATCGAGCGTGAGCCGGATAACTTTACTGTGGCACGAATGATTTTATCTAGAATTCTTACGTAGAATATCGTCATTCAAACTTTAGTTAGATTTTATCTAAAATTTATCCGAAGTCGCCAACCCGAGGGTAGAGAGGAAAAGATTGTTCAATATCCGGGTTCCTGCAGATTCAGTTCACGCTCCATCAAAATCACCATTTGCAATTTCATCGCCTATTGATCTTGGGCCCTCGATTGACAAAGGGATCAATTAGTGAGCCTACTGGGTAGTTTAGCGAGCAGTTGATGTATTCGCTTCTTGCCCGAACCAAATTTTGTCCCGTTAATTTAGTCGGCGCTTAGCGCTTGGGTTTCGCGATTAATGAACTCGCCGATGGTGTTGCCTCGAAAGTGTTAAATGATCAAAGGTACTTTTAAGAGTCCGGTAGGTATCAGGTGAGACTTCGAGAAGATCACAGCGAATGTCAAACAAGCTCTTCTTCAACAAAGAAAGGAAGCCAAGACGCCGGGCCGAGCTTGGCGGTGATATGCATCGAGGTGAACACCGTGGCGCGCCCTTCGCATCGCGAATAAGAGTTCTATGGGTCGAGAGAGGCGCCAATCTCCTCGACGTCAGAGTAGGTCGCCTGAACGGATAGGCAGCCCAAATCGGGAGATCGCCACACGCCCAAGTTGAAAGGAGATCAGACGCGAATCCGAGCCCGTTAAGTTTTGCAGTATTTGTGAAGAATAAGCCCATGACGGAAGCGGACTCGATCGTTCGAGATCCAGATGTGGCGGTCGAGTTTGCTCGACAAATATTTCCTCCGGAAGTTCATCAGTCTATGGTTGGTCGTCAGGACTACGAAGTGTTTCGCGAGGGCATTCACGGGGCGGTGAAAGGGCTCTATACGGCCTATGAAGTCGGCATGCGATTGCGCGCCGCCCGCCGAGAAATGGAAAAAAAGGATGAGCATATCCGTAGTTTGGAGGCTCGCGGAGGCGGCCGAACGTGAGTTAAGAAAGATCAAGACGGCTCCAAAGACAAACCAACAAGTGTGAATCCAATAGTGGAAGAGAGGGTTACGAAGCTTATAATAAGCCGCTTCTTGCCGACGAGAAACGGCGAGCATGTTCGCATTGGAGTCCGCCAAGGAGGTCTTATGAAAAAGGTTTCCACGAAGGGCGCTTGGTTGGGATCCAAAGACCAAGGAGAAGCTTGTCAAGAGGTTTGCCGATGTGAAAACCGTGGGTTCGTGCATGGTTGGATCAAAGCAACTCAAGTCGCGAATCTCTTCGCTTGTCAGCATAAATTCAAGGCCACCTCTCTACCACAAGAAGGACTTTCCGCTTTCTCGCTGTTGAGAAGAGCGAGGATGAGGGCGACGCCGTATGACTTTAATTGTAGTATGACTTTAATTGTTGTAAGGTTCAACGCCGTCGCTCAAATTAAGTAATTTCTTGATTTTTGAATAAAAGACGCTTTGTTGAAAGTATCAAATTGTCTCCGCATTCGGGTGTGGGTGTTTAACTTTATTGCATGGATTGTTTGGATAGACGCGTGAATACATCAATCGACTCAAGATATCAAATCGGTCGCCGACTCTTTGAGTGATCGGCCTACATGTGTAGGCCGCTTATTTTTGTATAAAGCCGCTTCAACGCGGTGTTGAAATTTAAAGAGGCCATGAGTCAGGGATCGGAGGGGCTACGGACTTAGCTCGAATGCCAAGTGTCTAGCCGATTGGGCTAGGTAATGTTTGCCCTTGCGTAGTCTCTGCGGGTTTTAGCCAACCGCTGAATGACTAGGTCATGGAGAATGTTGACCGACGCCTGTCTCATGGGGTTTAGTGTTGATAAAATCATTTCGAGATTTGGTTATTGAGATTGCGGCCATTACTGAGAATAAAAGCGGCAGGTGCCTTATGCAGTTGAACATATTTCCGAGGGATAGGCAAGAGTTCTCACCATCAGATGGTGATGATAGTTGCAGGAGCTCAAGTTCTAGCCGACCCTAGCACTCAGATGGTTTGCGGCGGAGGATTCTCCGATGTGGGAGGTGGACCGCTAAAAGGAGAAACTGGAAAAACGTCAGCCTCCAAGTCGTTGAAGCAGATCGCCCCGAAAGGAGACATAACGACCGCTACCCCTAACCTCCCTTGTCTTGGATCTTGGCCTTGACATTGTCGATGGTGTCAGGGGCCCGGCGCGGTTAGATCGATGCGTTTTGAACCGCAATGGTTGCTCAAATGATGGGTTGATTTGTCTTCGAAGTTAGAGATAGATATTGTAATGTTCGAACGCGGATTGCGTCTGTGTAACATTTTTTAAATCAAATAAAAAGTGTTATTTCATATAGTTGAGTCTTACTCTGAGTCTCTTGTTTAATGGTTTGAGCACGTCATTTAGTATGGTTTGATTAGTTTGCTATCGGCCCTTGCCTTAGGCGGGGTACGAGTTTGACAATGGGTCGTACTCGTGGGCCGGCTCAGGCACGCCCTCGCCGGCGGACCTATTAGTTGACAAATGAGCTCCGGATCCGGGGGCTTGTTCGGCCCTATGGTGACCTGCACCAACGGGCGCTCCGAATCCGGAGACTTTAATTTGGCCAATCGTGATATCCACGAAGGGCGCTCCGAATTCGGAGGCTTGTTCGGCCCTATGGTGACCTGCACCAACGGGCGCTCCGAATCCGGAGACTTTAATTTGGCCAATCGTGGTATCCACGAAGGGCGCTCCGAATTCGGAGGCTTGTTCGGCCCTATGGTGACCTGCACCAACGGGCGCTCCGAATCCGGAGACTTTAATTTGGCCAATCGTGATATCTCTGACGGGGCGCCCACGGAGGCTTGTTCGGCCCTATGGTGACCTGCACCAACGGGCGCTCCGAATCCGGAGACTTTAATTTGGCCAATCGTGATATCCACGGCGGGCGCCCACGGAGGCTTGTTCGGCCCTATGGTGACCTGCACCAACGGGCGCTTCGAATCCGGAGACTTTAATTTGGCCAATCGTGGTATCCACGAAGGGCGCTCCGAATTCGGAGGCTTGTTCGGCCCTATGGTGACCTGCACCAACGGGCGCTCCGAATCTGGAGACTTTAATTTGGCCAATCGTGATATCCACGAAGGGCGCTCCGAATTCGGAGGCTTGGTCGGCCCTATGGTGACCTGCACCAATGGGCGCTCCCAATCCGGAGACTTTAATTTGGCCAATCGTGGTATCCACAAAGGGCGCTCCGAATTCGGAGGCTTGTTCGGCCCTATGGTGACTTGCACCAACGGGCGCTCCAAATCCGGAGACTTTAATTTGGCCAATCGTGATATCCACGAAGGGCACTCACCGAGGCTTGTTCGCCCTATGGCGACTGCACTGTAGGCGCTCCGAATCCGGAGACTTTAATTTGGCCAATCGTGGTATCCACGAAGGGCGCTCCGAATTCGGAGGCTTGTTCGGCCCTATGGTGACCTGCACCAACGGGCGCTCCGAATCCGGAGACTTTAATTTGGCCACCAGATATATCCGGCGGGCGCCCCCCTGGAGGCTTGTTCGCCCTATGGTGACTGCACCAACCAAGCTCCAACCGGAGACTTTAATTTGGCCAGTCGTGGTATCCACGGGCGCCCACCGGAGGCTTGTTCGGCCCTATGGTGACCTGCACCAACGGGCGCTCCGAATCCGGAGACTAATTTGGCCAATCGTGGTATCCACGAAGGGCGCTCCGAATTCGGAGGCTTGTTCGGCCCTATGGTGACCTGCACCAACGGGCGCTCCGAATCCGGAGACTTTAATTTGGCCAATCGTGGTATCCACGAAGGGCGCTCCGAATTCGGAGGCTTGTTCGGCCCTATGGTGACCTGCACCAACGGGCGCTCCGAATCCGGAGACTAATTTGGCCAATCATGGTATCCACGAAGGGCGCTTCGAATTCGGAGGCTTGTTCGGCCCTATGGTGACCCTGCTTCACAACAAAGAATCCCACGTCTACCGTCTTTGAGCCCGCTCGAACCGGTAGCACGACCCTCCCCAACGGGTACTCTGGATTCGTGTTGAAGCCGAACAGTGGCTGAGACGATGGAGATAGGTCCGACTCTTTGAGGCCGAGTTCAACAAAAGTTCTGTAATACAAGATCTCCGAAGTGCTTCCTGGGTCTATAAGAATGCGTTCAACGCTGAACTAGCGTACGCGTAATCGGACGACCAGAGGATCGACTTGGCTGGGCACTGTTCCGATGAGGTCGGAGTCATCGAACTTAATTGTCAGAGCTGCTCTGTGTCTGCCCATTGACATATTATGTTGCCGGGATATTGGGCGCGATTGGATCGTATGCACGGTCGGGGATGCCGGCGGACCGTGGATTACGTGGATTACACCAAGCGGAGGTGAATCCTGTCTCAAGGCTAATGCTTTGGTTGGCCTTCCCTTGCCCACGCATCGATGCGCCAACCATCTTGCACCGTTCCTCCAGATGATCCTTTAGGGCATAAAATTTCCTCGCCAGCGTGGCCGTGATCTTTGTGGTATTCACATCGTTTGTCCCTCCTCCGTGTGTCGTCAGGTCCCACCAACTTTGACAGCCATGTTAAAAATGGAAGGTGTTGGACTTTGGTCATTATTGTCGCGCTCGGCTCATCAACTCAGATACTTCTTATCGGTTCGCCTTTGAGGCCTCATTGCCGACTTGTAGCTGTTCGTTCATTCGATGGGAGCATTGATCGCTTGATCGGCGGGAGTTCCGCCTTTCGTCTCGCTTGGTTCATTGCCGGGGTTCAGGGCTTTGCGGCGGCACGGAGCTGATTGGTCGAGCAATTTCGGGGTGGGCCGTTTTGCTGGATATTTGTCCTGCTTTTATCCTCAGGGCATCGTCTTCCACTTTACAATATTCTTCAACTTTCTTCATCAATGCCCAGACTGTTTTCGGGGGCCTCCGGGTCAGGGAACTGCGCAGAGCACTGTCAGGATGTAAGCCCATTTTGAAGGCGGTGATGGCCATGGAGTCGTTGCAAGCGTCGTCGACGAGGTTGAAGCACTCCCAATATCGTGCCGAGTACGCCTCGGCGTCTCCCGACCGATCTGCATGGCCCAGGGAGTCGGCCTGCTTTTGTACCTCGTTGGTGATGAACTTGGCCCCGAAGGATTTCGCAGCTTGGAAGCTTTTAATTGAAGCCGGCTCCAACTTGTAATACCACCGACGGCTAGTGGACCTAGGCTAGGGAATATTCGCACATGAGGGCTTCATTGTTCGTCTTGGCGTCATGGCTTTGTTGTAATGACGGATATGATCGGTGGGTCGATTTGCCGTCAGAAAGAGTAAACGACGAGCTTTTGAATTTCTTGGCGGGACGCCTTGCGATCCGTCGAACGAAAGGATCGTCGGGTCTTCCTCGCTTGAGCCGCTTCTCCCTGCTTGTTCCTTGTTCGCGAATCCTTTTCGGAGGAGCTGGAGGCTTTGATCGTCCCATTGCGCTTCGGACCGTGGATAATGAATTGGAGTTGTTATCGATATCCTTTGGTCGGCCCGAGGTCTTTGTCCGCCCGCCCTTGGAAGTTGTTCGTTCTGGCGCATGGCCTCTCTAGATTTTGCTACCTCCAGGGCCAAGTCTTGACGGAGTCGTTCGTTCTCAGCGATCATGTTTTCGAGCCTTTGTTCATTCTGCTTTGCTTGTTCCATGATAGCCTGCATTGCTTCTTGTGCTGAAGTTGTTGGCGAATCAAAGTTCAAGGCGCGTCGTGCCGCGATGGTTTCTTTTCCGAGCATGTTAGCTGGGGTGAGGTTGACTTCCCGTGCGATCTCGTCGGTGGCTATCGAAGGATCTTCAGTCACACCTTCCATGGATATATTTGAGTATTCCCACAGACGGCGCCAATTGTGGAGAAGTGGATTGGAAATACTCTTCAGATCCTGGAAGACGCCAATGATTCTCAACTAGTCACCTGAGAAGATATAAAGACTCCGGTCGGGGGTGCCGGAATTAGCACTTCAACGTACAAGTCAGTTCTTCCACTCAAGAGAGCTTGCTCACTAAGTTATTAGTAGTAATTCTTAGTTATCCTGTTTAGTCCGTTGTCACTATATTTATACTCGCCTCCTCTGATCCTCGGGACCAGGGCCTACTTTTTCAATCATTACCTTTTCTACTATTCGGCTATAGGGATGGACCATATTCGGCCCTCTATCCTATTCGGCCCTTTATCCTTGTGTGATAGAGGCCGGCTAGCGTCAAGCCTTCGAAATATGCCTCCTTTATATTTGTCAATTATTCGGCTACCACAATGCATATTGTGCTCGTTCTAAAGTTTCGGAGTCTCAGCTGCGAGCCTTGCCTCCGGACTTCAGGACTCTTTTGTGCTTTGCCTCAGTTTGCGAACCAGGTTCTATTTTCTCTGTTTTCTCTTCCCGAAGGGAGGGAGAGGTCTCATAGACCATCATTCAGTGGCCGTAGGCTACGTTTCGTGGTCGTAGGCCATTTTTCCCGTTTGGAGACCAATTTCCGGTTTTCGGAGCCGTCGGCCGTTGTAGACACCCCATTTTTTACCGCCCTCAAGACTTGGGCATTACTGATGGTTTGCTCGGTGTTGAGAGATGTGCAGGGCACAGGTTCAGTTTCTTCGGCAAGAAGAGAGGCAAATCTTCCCAAACACTTTGTTTAAGGGTTTGGAGTTGAAGAAAAGAGGAGAGGAGGGGAGAAAATAGGTTGAAGAAGAAGTTCGCCATGAATCCGGGTAGGAAAGAATCGAGCAGCCCTCGTCGAATCGGGCTTATTCAATTGCATACTTGGATTTAAGCTATGAGGCCACCATCGTTGGGAAGAAGACTTCCGGGGCTTCACTTTGTACTCGAGAATCTCCCAAAGCCAAGTCCGGGTGGAGGAGATATGTTGGGTTGAAGCAGGGGATCATCCCGGTTGGATCGAGTCTGCGCGACTTCACGGAAAAGGGCATAACTTTTTGCACAGGAGGAATTTTGATGCAAGGTTTGCGCCATTGGAAAGCTAACTTCCGGGGCTTCGATTTGCATACCCACCGGCCATGTTTTGACCAAGGAATCATCCATCGGCACTCTATTTAGCCGACCGGCAGAAAAGAGTGCCGACCGGCACTTTATTTTGGACAATAATCGAATCTTCTGGCCGGTTTGAACCCTTTGCACCCCCCAAGCTTGGTGCATGCCAGCTGTGCCAGCTGGGATGCACAGAACTCGACCCACGTGCATACATGTGCCTATTTTGCAACCTTTTGAGCCCTTTGACCCCTTTTTCCCTCTAAGAGCTTGAACCTTTGGCCAAGCTTCTTGGAGAAGCTTGGCCAGCTGGCTTAGCTTCTCATAGAAGCCTAGAACCCCTTGCACCTCTTGAACCTCCCTCTCTTGACTTAGCCTCTAAGTCTTGGCTTTACATTGCCTATATAAGGAGGCCCTCTCCTCCTTTGATTAGGGTTGGAGTTTTGGAACAAAAACCAGAGATATATAGATATATATCTGATATAGATAGATACAACCCTCTATCTCTCTCTATATCTTACTCCTTTGCCTCCAAAAGTCCATTATTCTTGACCATTCCTTCACCAACCCATAGCACAACACCACCACTTCCATTTCCAGCGACTTGGAGGCCATTTGCAGAGCTTAGGAGCACCTAAACTTGGATCAAAACCTGCTGGTTCATTGGTCTTCAAGGGTAAGTGTCTATTTCCCTCAAACTAGCATTTTCTTGCATCATCTCTTAGCCTTGCTTGCAAGCACTTTTGGGCTCCGACCCAAACTTCAAATAGTCTTATTTTGGGGTCCTCTTCATGTTTGATTGAGGACCCCTTGCCGTTTGGTGGTAGCATCTAGCACCTATCCCTTTACCCCCTTGTATGCCACTATTCTTGCATAGTATATTTGGCTGATTTATAATGTGTTTTGAGGCATAATGTAAGCTGCAAGTAGGCTTATTTTGAGCCCTTCTTCAACATTGTTGAAGGGCTCAACATTGTTTGCATACTCCATGTGCTACTTGCTTTGAAATCTCTTCTATTTACCGTAATTTTGCATGCTTTGTTAACCTATCTTGCTTTTGTTTTTGTGGCTTGACACAAACTGGAAATATGCTTGTTTTTCCATGTATAAGATCTGTTTTTGGTTGTTTAGGCCATCCATGACATGCCTTATATAGTCACTTTGCATTTTGGCTTGCTAGCCTTAGTAGGTGAATGTGTAGCATGTGTTGCTTCCATCATTTCAAGGGTTTGGAACCCTCTTATATGCTATTTCAGACCCTAATCCATGCTCACATGTTCATTTTTATCATCTCTTTCATGCTTTAAAGGTGTGTCCTTTTTTGCCCAAGAATAGTCCTTGATATGCTTCCATGATTAGTGCATTTTGAGGGTGCCATGTGAGGGGATTTGAGTGTATCTTTGCATGCTAGGATTCTGTTTTGGTTACTTGATTCATGCCATGAATAGTCATGTTAGTGGTAGTGAAATGCTCCTTGTTGACACCTTGGTTTCGGGCCCATTTGCTTGCATGTTTGCTTGAGTAATTGTCCATCCTTTTGGGCACTTTTGGCCACTGTTTTGGACCTAAGTTAGAGCTGTCCAATTAGTGTAAGTCCATCCCTTGCATGCCATTCAAGTGTTGTTGCATTATCCCATGTTTGTATGCTTTGGTTGCATGTGTTTCATGCTTGAAATCACTTGCATTCGTCTTGCATTCCCTTGGCCAAGTTGCTAGCATGATGCATGATTTAGATTACACCTTGCATGCTCTAGTGGTTTGTATAATTGTGACATGTTTGTTTGCTTTGTTGCTTAGGTTGTGTACTTAATGCGCATTGCATGCTTGTATGCTCCCTTTTATGCCATGTTGCATATTAGCTAACATGCCTAGGTTGCATGGCATTGGCATGCATGCCTTGCCTCTTGATCAAGTGATAGAGGTTGGGTTTCACTTGTTTGTTTGATGTGCATTTCATTTGAAATCAAAGTTGCAAACTTGGCCTCTTAGGCCATCATGCACCAAGATGCATCATTGATGGCCCGAGGGTCGAGGGCTATGCTCTCTTGAGTCTAACACATGATAGGGGGCATAGCCATGCTTACATATGCTCAAAATTCTATGCTATGCACTGCTGGCTTGCTGTTTGCTGTCAAAACTGTCTCCTGCAGGAATTTAGTGCCGACCGGCAATCTTTTTGTGCCGATAAGTTCCCCAGCAGCCAGTGGCCATCTCAAGCAGCCGGTGGTTATTTCCTCTAGCCGGTGGTGTACTACAGTGAATTTGGAAGGTGTCCTGGGACTTTGGCAATTTTCCAGGAGGCAGATGATAAAAACAGAGGCAACAAAGTGGCATGGTGCGGATTGGCAAAGGCGGACATCGAGCATGCATCATTTGCGCATCTCGAGGCGGTAGGGCAGGCCCCTTTTATTTCACATTTATTTATTCAAGAATTAGAATTTGTAATATTTATTCATTTATTTTGGGATCAGATATTATTTTGGTCCTCCGAGTGAGGGCGCAAGTGTAATAAGTGTGTGTGAGTGGGTGTATGTCTTCCAATCCCCATTTCTTTCTCCTTTTATTTACCCGCTTATGTTGGTAGATTAGGGCACATTCAAATTAGCATACCTTATGCAATGCATGTGTGCATTCATGCATTTGTTTACATGCATCGGCTCGCACATCATGCAAATCGCATCGTACTTTCAATTCCAAATTGAATACGTGATAGTTGTTGCATCTCATGTGCCATGTTTAGGGTTAGCCGAGCCTATTTAGATTGCACCCCTGTATGTGATGCATTAGCCATTTAACATGAACTAGGTCATGCATGTTTTGCTAACTAGTTTATTATTTTGGCACGGAGTACAATGTAAGTTTTATGCTTTAGCATGTCGCATGCGTGTGAATGTTAACATGACAGTATGTCTACCATGTGGCTAAGTGCTTATGTGATAAACTGTTTGAATGCCTGTGGGTGGAGGTTGGATTGCCTAAGTTGGAATAACTCGTTGAAATCCGTATTTTAGCCTACTTGCGAGTAGCAAAATCTAACACGTTTTTCGAGGCAAAACGGATATGCAATGTTTATTTCCAAGTTAGGCAATCTAGTCTATACTTTTGTGTTGTGCGCATCGCATAGTAATTCTAGGTTAATAACCGGAATAAGAACGCATAAAGTTTTCAAAAACGGATATCACGGTTAGTAGAGGTCTTGACCGGCGAAAGGGGTGCTCATAGTCGACCTTCCCGATCGTACCTAAGCTCGAGCCAAGACGACTTTGGTGATGCCGGACATGTGGCCTTCGGCACCGAGTCAGGGTTTCCTAAATTTCCCATTTTAAAATATTTAGGTGGCGACTCTGTAATCTGGCAAAGCGGTCCATGTTTGGCACTTCTTTTCAAAATCAGTTTTTCTTCAAAACGATTTGCCAGAGTTGGACTCTTTGGTTCAGATTAAGAACCACAAACAAAAGGGAGTCCGAACTGTAGCGCGAGGTCCCCCGCGGACGCGTCTACAGCCGTGTGCCTCGGTTCGGGACCGCTTAACTACCTCCGTTTGCTCCGATTTTTGGCACACATTTTCGGGGCCTCGGGCTGCGCGTTTTGGCCCCCGAACCCTCGTTTTGCATCGGTTAGGGTTCATTTTTGGTATGGACCCTATTTTCATTGTTTGGGAGGTGGTACTATATTGGGAGACCAGCAATTCTTTTGGAGACCATTTTCTCTCTCCTCCAGCCAATTTTCTTGACAGAAAGCTAGTTTTCCTCACTTTTGGGCCATAAATTCTGGTCTCCTATACCACCATTGTGTTGTGCTCATCTGGGAGGCCACCAATATGGGTAGGCCGACCAGCTTTTCTTCCTGACCCTTTTGAACCTTGCTAGAAAGCTAGTTTTCCTCCCTCTTGGGCCACAATTTCTGGTCTTCCACCATACAGCTGTGTTATACTCATCTAGGAGGCCACCTTTCTGGTATGGCCGACCAGCATTTCACATTGACCCTTTTGAACCCTGGTCAGCTGACCAGGGCAAGTGGTCGGCCAACCACTTGAACTGGTCGGCCAACCATCCCCTTTTTGGCCCTCCTGAGTGCAACACAACTGTGCCAGCTGTGAAGCATTTGACCCATCCTCCGAGATTTAGCTCCTTTGTTTGTTTTCTTAAGGAGGTTTTGACCCTTTTGCTTAGCTTCTAAGAGAAGCTTGACTCTTTTGTCAAACTTCTTGAGGAAGCTTGACCCTTTTGGTCTAGCTTCCTCAAGGAGCTTGACCCTTTTGCTTAGCTTCTTTTAGAAGCTTGCCTTTTTACTTGAGGCTTCTCCAAGAAGCCTTGGCCCTATTCCTCTATAAAACAAACCCTCCTCTCCATTTGCAAGGGTTAGAAAGTTTTGGCTGAGATATATACACCTCCCCCTCCATAGCTCTCTTCTTCAAGCTCCAAACCCCTTTATTCTTGGCCATTTACACTACACCTCATAGCCTACCACCTCCACCATCCATTCAAGCACCTTGGAACTGATTTTCAGAGGTTGAAGGCTCACTTTCTTGGTCCAGAACTTGCTGCATTGCTGTGCTACAAGGGTAAGTCTCTATTTCCCTTTTTTTTTTTTTTGCATTATCATGCTTCATATCTTAGCCCTATTTGCAAGCATTTTTGGGTTTCGACATAAACTGAAAAAAGTTTTATTTTGAGCTTATAAACATGTTTTCTTAAGATCATTTTTCTGTTGGGGGTCATCTACCCCCTTTCATGCTTCATTTCCTCATGTTTTGGGCTATGCATTTGAGCATTTGCATTGGCCTTGGTTTGGCCTTTTAGCCACTGAAATCCAATGGATTTTCAGTGGCTTATATGTGTCTTTGAGCTTCAAAATCATAGAAGGGTGACCCTCTCACCCCTTGTTCTCTTTACTAGCTTTATTAGCCTTCCAAAGGAGCTCCATTTTGCATGCGTTGAAGTCTTGTTTCAGGCCATTATTTGTGAGTTTTTGGGTCTGCATGAACTCTGTCCGGAGCCCTTTTGGCCATATTTTGTGTCCCTCATGCATGTGTGGAGCAATCCTCCTCAAGGCCTTTCAAAGGAACCTTTCATTGCATGCTTCCTAGACTGATTTTAGGGCCTTTTTGGTGGGTTTTAGGACCCTCATAACCTATTTCCAGACGTGGTTTTGCCATTTTACATGTCTATCTTGTATGAGTATAACAACTCTCTTATTGGCCTCTCAAAGGAGCACCTCATTCTAACATGTGTTGACTGAGTTTCCATGGGTTTTTGGGGTTAATTTGACATGCCATGCTTTTGTTTTTGGCTTTTTCGATGAGCCCTCATTTGCTTCACATACTTGTAATGTAAATCATGGTTCACTAGCTTTCTTTGCATGCTTTGTTGACCCTTGATTTTAGCACTTCTTGTCCTTGCCTTAAACTGATTTTGTGTATATTTTGGACTGCCCTACCTCTGTTTTTGGGTCTCATGGTCAAATGGTGTTTGTTTTGCATGCTTGTGGTTCAATACACTTGCTTAGCTTTGAGTTTCGAGGTCCATTACATGCATATACTGAGGTATTTTCTTGTTTTGGGCCCATTATACATCATATTTCAAAGCTTTTTTTAATGTCATATTGCCATGTTTTATACTCCTTAAATGCGTTTGAGAGTCGGGCGTGTATGCCTCATTTACCGACCATTGAATGAGCTCCATTTCGTTGCATTCCGAGCCATCATTTTAGGCCATTTCCCCACTATTTCAGACCTGCCTAGGGTCTGTTAGGGCTGGTTTTGCCTTTGGTGCATTGCTTTGGGTACCTCTAGGGTAACGCACTTCACTAGTTTCGGTACCCGGGCCCCCTAGCTTGCATTGTGGGACATATTTGCATGTTTCGGGACCATCTTTTATGCCATTTCAGAGCTGTATCATGTCCCATTCTATGCCATATTTCATTCCTTGCCATGCCTTGTTAGAGTTGCATGTTGTGCCTTAGGATCGATCCCTTGCATCATGCATGTTTGCATGTGTTTTGGTTGTCTCATTTCCATCATATGGCCACTGATGTGAGTGTGGCTGAGGTCCACTCCTGTTGGTGTAAGTCCATCGTGCATTGTGTATGCCATTTAAGTCTATAGCATTGCGTATGCTAGGTTGCATGTTAGAGCATTGTGTATGCCATGTTACATCACGTGCATTGTGTATGCCATTTTTAGTCCATAGCATTGCGTATGCTAGGTTACATGTTAGTCACATTGTGTATGCCATCTCATTTGCATTGTGTTTGGGATAGGATTTAGCCCAAGCACGGGAAACGAGGGACGTTTCGTACTCCAAGTGACGAAACGTGTCTCAATTCCCGATCGCCGACACTCCGGATTAACCATGATGGAGTCTAGGCCTTGTTGTGTTTATATGTGCATTCATTTCACATCGAGTCGTGCAATTCGACTCATCGGCCATCGTGCATCGAGATGCGTGATTGGTGGCACGACAATCGAGGTGTGCATACATATGTGAAAATACTTTGCCATGCCCCTTTCTTGCTCTCTGTTGCAGCAAATCAGAAATTAGCAACTTCCTAAAGCCTTGCACGGCATTCCGGGATCAATTGCAAACAGAGGCGAATCGGGGCATCGCAATGGATTTTCGCGCAAAGCAACTCGAGCATGCATCTTTCATCATTCGGAACAGAGCTAAGGCGGTCCATGAATTTGCATACTAGTTTATTGCTTTCCTAGTTAATTTGTTAATTAATTAGGGTTGTATAATATTTAATTATTCATTTAGACTGTAATTATTTATTCGGACTGTATTACTCATTCGAACCCTCCGAGCGAGGGCACAATTGTAATAAGTGTGCGTGCGTGTGATGCATGTCTTCCAACCCCACGTCTTTCTCCCTTTTATTTACCAGCTTACGATGGTTAGATTAGGGCATGTTTCAATTAGCATACTTATGTTCGCATGTTTGCATCATTCATCTGTATTGCATGCACCGGGTTCGGCGCATCATACTAACTGCATTTGTTTTTCAATTCCAAGTTGAATACATGTTAGCTGTAGCATTACCATATGCCATCTTAGAATAGCCGAGCCTATTGTAGTTGCATTTTTGCATGTGTTGCATTAGGCATTTCTGTATAGTTAGGATCATGCATGGATTTCTAACATAGCTTCTATTTTGGCTTGAAGTACTCGGTGAGTATTTATACTTTAGCATCCTTGCATGTGTGTGAGTGACTGCCATGATAGCATGCTTACCATGAGGCTATGTGCTTATGTGATATAATTGCCTGAATGCCTGTGGGTGAAGGTTGGATTATCTAAATTGGAATAATGCATTGATTGTGAGTTTTAAGCCCACTAGATAGTAACAAAAACATGCTTTCTAAGCCCACCCGAAGGTGGCAAAATCTGCATTTTAAGCCTACTTGCGAGTAGCAAACCGCTTTCAAAAACAAACATCAAATGTTTTGTTCTAATTTAGGCGATCCAATCTATACTTGTATGCTGTGCGCATCACATAGTAAATCTAGGCTAATAACCGGAATAAGAGCACATAATGTTTTCAAAACTTGATATCATGGTTAGTAGAGGCCGATCTTTGATCGGACGAGTGGGGGTGCTCACGAAGTGACCTTCCCCAACCGTACCCAAGTTCCCGAGCCGAGGCAACTTTGGTGATGACGGACACGTGGCCTTAGGCAACGAGTCAGGGCTTCCTAAATTTCCCAAAACAAAACATTTAGGTGGCGACTCTGTATCTGGCAAAGCAGTCCATGTTTGGCACTTCTTTCAAAAAATCTGTTTTAAAAAACGATTTGCCGGATTTGGACTCTTTGATGATTCATCGGTCTTGCATTGCACTCTACGAGATTAGATACAGGACCGTGACATTGAGTCCTGAGTTGTAGTGAGCCTAATGAACAAAACGGGGGATTCCCCCCCGGGACGTTCGAGGACGTCTACACATTCCTTTGTTTCCAGATGGACCATAACACAGCCACATGAATAGCTTTCCAGATAACTTTTTCCTTTTTTTCATTATAGCACCAACCCACCAATCCATTAAACTACCAATAGAACCAAGTAAAACCCATTGCATACCCCACCAACAAATGACATGAGACCAAACCTACCAAACAAATGGGCAAAAGACCAGCACATGGTTGACAGTTTCCACCTCTTGATTATAGAAAATGCAGTTCACATTAGCCTCTGCAGCAAGAACCCCAATTCTTTGCAAACAACTAGAAATCTTGATTCTCCCTTTCCATGCCAACCAACCGAAAAATTGAGCTTTAGGTAAGGACACATTCTTTCATATGATATTTGTAGTTTTATACATAGGACCAAAAGATCTCTCACACCATTTATAAACTAAAGACACAGTGAAAACTCCTAATGGGTCTTCCATCTCAAACAATCAACCAAATTCTCTCTAGCAGCAGGTGCACTTAGCAACACTACAGTCGACCTGTTTAATTCCTCTATCTCCCATTAAAATAATGATCTTCTGAAATTAAGGGTCCACTCCACTTGAGCATTCCTTCTGATCTGTAAGGCCTTTACAGATTAAAGTTTGTCAGAAGATAAAGAGAAAAGTCGAGGAAAGTCCTCCTTCAAACACACATTACCAATCCATTTATCAAACCAAAATAATATTTTTTCCCCATCCCCAAGCCTTAGACTAGAGTTATTTTTATAAAATTCCACCAACTCGGGCTTAGACCTAGCAACACCCATAATATCCTCCCAGATCTTTGATCTCTTTGGGTTATCAATAGATAATGGAAACCACCCCCTCCCAACCTCAATGTATTTATTACAAATTACCTGTTTCCAAATAGTATTTGATTCAGCCCCAAACCTCCACCACCATTTCGACAAGAGACAATCATTCATATAGCTAATCCATTTCACCCCAAGAGACCCTTTGGTTTTTGCTTTTTGAAATCTCCTCCAATTTGACCAAATGTACTTTTCTTCGAAGTTCATCTCCACCCTATAAGAAGTTGGATTGAATTTTCTCAATTTCCTTTGCAATCCCTTCTGGCATCTTGAAAAGAGACATATAATAAGCTGGAAAACTAGACAGCACAGATTTGATCAAAGACAATCTACACGCAAATGATGAAAATCTTCTCTTCCACGAAGCAGCCTTTGTTTACATTTATCTAACACCAGCTGCCAGGTTCTTTTCCTCCTTGGACTTGTACCCAAAGGAAGACCCAAATACTTCAAAGGTAAACGTTGAGATAGACAATTCAGCTTGCCTGCAAAATCCTTGAACAATTCTTTATAAATTCCAATCCCACACACCACACTCTTGTAATAATTGATTTTCAACCCAGACAACACTTCAAAGCATCTCAAAATCCTCTTTATATTGGTTATCTCCCCCCAATCAGCTTTGCAAAAAGAATTGTGTCATCTACAAATTGCAGATGTGTAACCTTAAGGTCACTAGAACCCACATCAGCCTCTATGATCAAACCCATTTGTTGTGCTCTACCCAATAGGATATTTAGACCCTCAGCCACAATGTTGAAGAGAAAGGGAGAGAGTGGGTTGCCTTGTTTAAGACCTCTTTGTGGGCTAAATTCTGAAGTTTGGGAACCATTAACCAGTATTAAAACTCTGGTTGATGATATACACTCCTTCATCCAGCACACCCATTTGTTTCCAAAACCAAAATTGGAAAGCATCTTAAATAAGAAATTCCAATTAATTGAATCATAAGCTTTTTCGAAATCTAGTTTCAGTACAATACCACTCTTTCTATTCTTCTTCCAACCATCCACAATCTCATTGGCTATCAACACCCCATCTAAGATGTTTCTTCCCTCTATAAATGCTGATTGTGTGAAACCCACAATCCTTGGAAACAATTTTTTGATTCTATTAGCTAACACTTTTGTGAAGATTTTATATAGCGAGCCAATAAGACTTATGGGACTATATTCATTCAAGCAGGAGGGGTTATCAATCTTAGGAATCAAAGCAATAAAAGAACTATTAATACCTTTCACCAGCTTTGCATTTTGATGAAATTCCCTTATGAAATTAAGCACATCTAACTTGATGATCTGCCAACATTTTTGAAACATCATAAGATTGAACCCATCAGGTCCTGGGGCCTTGTTTCCTTTATAGCTCTTGATTGCAACTTCAACCTCCACCTCTGAAAAGTCAGCTTCCAAGAGTTCTACAGCCTCTATATCTCCAATTACTTTGAATGGCCCAGACAGCCTAGTTCTAATAGACCATGATTCAATAAAGTGGTTCAAGAAGTGCTGCTTAACTGCATCTCTTACCTCCACAGGATCCTCCTTAACAATCTCATTTATTGTTACTGGGCACAAAGAGTTTCTAATAGTTCTAGAATTTGCCATAATGTGAAAGAATCTTGTGTTCCTATCTCCTTCTGTTGTCCACTTGAGCTTGGATTTCTGGACCCAAATCCATTCTACCATTCTACTTAGATTCCAAGCTTCACTTTTTGCCTCCTTTCTTCTAATCTGCTCTGCCTCAGTTAAAGCTCTTTCTTCAGCAATTAAATCAAGAGAGTGAATTTCCTCTTCAACTAGTTTAAGTTTATGCTCCACAACACCAAATACTTCTTTGTTCCGAAGTTTCAGTGCTAATTTTAACGCTTTTAATTTTTGTGCACACTTAAAGCCAGCCAAGCCCTCCATATTTACTTTTGCTCACGATTTCTCCATATAGGATCTGAAATTTGGATGAAGTAGCCAGGCATTTAGAAACCTAAATGGCTTTGGACCCGAATCCTTCTCATCCTCCATCAAAATAATGGGACAATGATTTGAAATCATTCTTGGAAGCCCCCAAAGCTTAAGATTAAACATATGAAGCCATTCTGGGTCAAGCAAAAATCTGTCTATCCTACTCCATCTTTGTCCCTCCTGAAAGTTACAATAAGTAAACTTTCTTCCCATCATTGGTAAATCAGACACTTCAAGCTGATCAATCATCTCATTAAATTCCCACATACCTTTGTCTCTCCTAGAACACCCCTTCCTTTTTTAGATGCTTCTGATTTCATTGAAATCTCCCCCCAAGCACCAAGGTTTGCTAAACACCAACTTCAATCTAACCAAGCTATCCCATACCAGCTTTCTCCTCCTAATGTCATTTGGTCTATAGATATTTGATATAGTACAATCAAAACTGTTGTAAAGAGAACCTGATAGTATTATAAAATTCCTACTACTGCAACAGTCCACCATCTGAAACACTTCTAGATTCCATATACATAACAAACCACCAACAACTCCTTCTGAATCAACTGCCATGAACCCCATTTGATCTCTACCCCAAATTGATCTCACAAAGTTCTCATCAACTATCACAAAATAACTTTCTAATTTTCTTTTGTTTCTCAGGCCTTCCTACCCCTCTCACATTCCAGGATAAAATCTTCATTAATAACAAATTTGAAACACCTACTCACCTGGGTTTGCTATTCAGCTAGCATCCTCACCCATTTTTCTCATTATTTCTTTGTCCTTTGCTTCCAAATTCCATTAACTTACTAATTACCTCTTCCTCTTTCCCTTCACAATCCACACCAAGGACACGACCAATTTGTATTGTTGCTTCAGTCTCATTGAGTAGCACTCTTCTACTGCTTAATTCATTTTCCTTTGAGAGCGATATTGCGGCCATCGCTGACCTGAACATAGCTCATTTTTTCAGATTTAACGAAGTTCCTGCAATGTTTTTACCCTTATTGAAACTTCCTTTCTTACTGAATTGCTTTTTGAAGACCCCTTTAGCTATCTCCTTCCTCCTAACTCGCCTTTTCAGAGTTGATACTGCAGATGTACCCATGATTTCACTAGTTTCCCTTCTTGCACTTCGGGTTTGGGCTTCTTTTTCACTACCAAGTTGAGTAAAGTCTTCTATACTGGACTTAAGATATTACAATAATTTTGACATAACAATGTGAGGGGTGGTTTTACAAACAAACCCTTGAAAGATCCTAACTCTGGTACCTGAAACAAGTAAACACTTTAATCGGGGATGCTAGAATTAGCACTTCAACCAGCAAATCAGTATCTGGTTGAGAGAGAAGTAGTGTTTATAAATTTTAGTAAGCTTCAATGGGTTAGAAATAGGGGTGTGCATGGTGTGGTTCGGGTGATTTGGGAGTAAAATTATAAATCGAATGGCAGACTGACAAATTGTGATTTGCACGGTTTTGGACTGATTGGTGGATTGAAGAATATTCTAACAAATTATCAAGTCTTTGCATAAATATATAACACTGATTTACATAATATTTTTCATATATACAAGTAGTAATTTGTAATAAATTTCACATACTAAATCTCTTGCACACTCATTTTTATTTTTATATTTCATTATAGGTTAAATATATATATATATATATTAATTATAGCGGAGTAGAACGGTTTTAAGGCAGATTATAAATTTGAAAATTTAAACTGCGGTTAGCGGATAGAGTAGTGTGGATTGATGCGGATCGGTGCGATTTTAGCAAATTGGGTGGTATTTTACACGACTTTAGTTAGAACATACCTTCCTATTTCCAAACACCTCTCATTATCAAATTCTGCTATAAATTAAACTAAATACCAATCAGTCCACGAATTTGCATAAAATAAATACTTTCTGAATTTTCATCCAACATTCGACACTCATATGTAAACAACATATAAAAATTTCATAATTTTATGATATTGGAAACTATTTTTTTTAAAAAAATGCAAATCATGAAACCACATTGTTTTACTAACAAAACTTTTGCCAACATATAATTTTGTTGTCGCTAAATATTTAACTCTTTGCCCGTGCTAACTTATTGTCACCAAAAGTAAACAAACTAATAGCAACACTTTTTGCGTTGCCAAAAAATAACCCTTGGCGCTGAAAGTTTCAAAATTTTGGCGCCCCCCAACATTTTTGGCTCCTGGTGAATGTCATGTTTTTTAGCGACGGTAATAAATTGCGTCACTAAAGGTCTACTTTTATCGACGAAATTGATTATAGTGTCGCCAAAAATATACTTTTGGCTATAAAAAATTGGCATCGTCAGCAAAAGTAGTTGCCAAAAGTGCAATTTCTTATAATACCTTCCTCAAATATTTTCTCCTATAGCTCTTGATCATTGCCATATCAGGGCCCATCTTTGTCACGACCCAAACCCGCCCCTATAGGTTTAGTGTCGTAACTGGCCAGTAATCCTTGGATTACCAAAGGCCTCTTGACAGATTAACATATAGTTAGGGGCTGCAGAAGCAAATATACAAAATATACGAGGTCCAATGAGCTGTGATGACATACATGGGACAGAATAGCTTAAAACTTTTAGGGACTTAAGAGTGAAGTTAAAAGATATAGTATTTACATATCACACTTAGGCGTACAAGCCGAAAGTCTCACCCACAACTTAACACACAAACATAGTCTAATATGTTTACAAAAATAGCCACAAAGCTTGACTTCATCCGGAACCTCTTCGGGAGGCACAAAGGTTGGCTGACAAAAACCGAAACATAGGCCGTCAACTCTAGGCTTGGTCACGTGCCTTCTCACCAACATACATAATACACTAGTGAGCGCAAGCTCAGTGAATAATAACGGAGTAAAGGGTTTAATGAATGAAGTCCATACAGATTCAGAAATCATAATTCATATTCATATTCGTATTCTTGTTCAGATGATATACAGAAATCATAATTTATGCTTAATCATACGTAGTACACCCATTAGCGCTAACAGAGCAGATGCAGAGCATATGGTGGTTATGAATAACTAGTTCCATAAAGGAACCTCCGGATCCGAGTAACAGAGAATAAACATGCTGAGCCCCATGATGGAGCCTCCGGTACGGGTAACAGAGTGCAGACATATTAAGTTCTATAATGGAACCTCCGATACCGGGTAACAACTAACAGATATCACATGATACTAAGGATGCCACGAATACATTGTCAGAAATTGGACAATCATTTATTGTACAAAACATATCATTTCAGAAAATAGATCTTAATTCATCATACAGAAAATAAATAAAGTTGAACATAGCTTTACAAAGTTATTACTCACAGTTGGCTTCGAGTGCAGACAGACAGAGCAGACTAATCAAACGGTCTACAGCACATAACCTACATTAATACATAACAAACACAGACTTGAACACACGTTCGAATTGCACATAACTTACTTAATTTGTTCTTAGTGTGTTTCTAGCCTTTAACCTCAATATGGAGTCTTAATCATGGCCTAGAAATGTCTAGGATGAAATGAGGATGTAACAATGCACTTGAAAACATTTTTCAAAACTTGCTGAAAACAAGGTCCACGCACGAGCGTGACTTTCCTCGCTCTAGCGGGCTGCAAAATGTGAAGGTTCGCTCGAGCGTGACTTCCCTCCCTCGAGCAGACTATAAACTTTGGAAAAAGTACTAGTTTCATGTTTTTCACGCTCAACGGACGCTCGATCCCCGCTCAAGTGTGAGACTCAGACCCTCACTCGAGCATGACTTCCATCGCTCGAGCGTGATGCAAAACATATGAACTTCTGGGTACATGCATTTCATGCTCGAGCAAGCTTCCAGTCACTCAAGCGGAAGTGCACACACTCAGAGTGCTCGCTCGAGCGTGAACTCCCATGCTCGAGCATGAATGCAAAATTTGGAATTTCCATATTTGATCTCAAAGCTTCAAACTCAAACCAAACACTTCAAAACTCAACATTTTGGGCCAAAACTTTAGAAAACTTATAGAAACTCATAAAACAACATGTTTTAAGGATCATTTCAAGAAATCATGGCCCAATGACATGCCAATTGTACAAAATTTCAACTTAAACTTTATGAATGTTTCAAGAGCATAACATGCATGAATTCTTTTGTACTCAAACACTTCAAAACATGATCAAATTTGGAAAATTGATAGAAAACTTGATGAATTCTCAAAACATAGATGAGATAAATACATGCATGGAAGAATTCTTTGAAATCATGCTCATTTTGTGAAGAAATGGACATGCAAGCATGATATGGCCCAATTCTCTTCAACACCAACTCAAATCCTACATAAACTCATCTAATTTGCTTGAAATCTTGCATGGTCTAACTCAATTACACAACTAAGAGTTTGATTCATTACCTAGAGGCTTGAATTCACTAGTGTTGAAGTTGAACTCTCAAATCCTCTTCAAATGTCAACAATTCCTCTTAATTGAGCTCAAGTCTCACCAAATTCTCAAACTTAGAAGTAAGTCTTCCTACTCTCTCTCCCTCTCACGTTTTTGGGTCTTAGAGAGCTCAAAGATGCATGTAGGATGAAGAAAAGAGTGAGTGGGGAATAAAAGGTGCCTTATATAGGCTTAAATCAAAATATCGTTAGCTAGGCTTAATTGAGCATTAATTATTCTAATTTAATCATTCTAAATCAAATTTCAATTAAGACTACCACAAAATTCTAAAAATCCTAATTAATAGGTAAATCAAGTCAATTTCTGATTTGGATGCCGATTAGGCCTTCAATTCGCAAACCGAAAGAAAAGTATGAACAGATCTTCCTACGTTAAACAAATATAGACACAAATAATGCAACGCACACATGCAATTTAATTCAAAATTTCACCTTAATTACTAATTAGGCATAATTAACCATGGATCAACGTTAATCAGGGATCGGGGTTGTTAAATCTTCCTGTTACACCTCTGGAAAAAGGGACAACTTGGACCCACATGAAATGGACTAACGGGCCAACCTTACTTCACTACTCGGCGCTAATGCTAATAGGCTATCAGCATCCCGTACTCGGCACATGTTTCAACCTACTTGGGTCCACTTGGCGTTGAATTACCTAAGCCCAGTGGGCCCAAGCTAAATTTGGCCAATCAATGATCGGTTTAGATGTGCTCTATTTGCTGATTAGAAAGTTTATGTACTCGACTCCCACAAACAGCAATTAGAAACACTCCTTTTTCATTATACACCCTTCTAAATTTTAAAATTTTCATTTGATTCCATTTAAATTTCCATTATTTAAAAAATATTCGCATTCGTAACATCTGCCGTAGTCATCTCTTCAACCTTTATAAGAAATAAAGAGGTGTGGTATTGACTGACACATCCACTCTCTATGATTGTGTGCTTTGACGTAAAATAATTTGAGTGAATTTTAACTTAGTGTATTTAAAAAAAAAAAATTAAATTAATAATAGAGTTTATAAATATTAATAATTATACTAATAAACTTTTCCACTAATTTGTAAATATTTTTAAAATTTCTCATTGATGTGTAATTTTCTCAAAAAATTATCACTGTCATTATTGAATAAAGAGAAATGGGAATTATATACCAGTGGTTGCAAAAAAAAAAAGGGGCATTTTTTCATAAATTCTTTTTCACTTACTTATATTCCATTTAGTCTACATTATTTTTTTATATTCCAATAAGTCCTATGAGCGACATAGTTACCAAAATACCCCTTATAATATTCACATTTAGAGTGTGAATGTTCTGTGATGTGAATGTTTACACCGTCAATGTAAATGTTAACATATCAATGTGAATATTCACACCGTTAATATGAATGTTAACATATCAATGTGAATGTTCACACTGTCAATGTGAATATTCATAATGTAAAATATGAATGTTTACATCACCAAATTACTAACCATTCAAAAAATATTTGTAAGAGTAGAAATGTCTATAAAATACTTTAAATATGAGAATTTGGATTTGCTAGATCAAATGTTCAAATAACAAGACTTATTGGAATACAAGAATATTTTATGGACTAATTGGGATACAAAAACTTGAAAAAATGATTTTCTAATAAATCTCCCAAAAAAATATTTACAAAAAGGTGAAAAAATTTAAAATTTTAATTATTAATATTTATTATGTGTTTCATCTTTTTGTAAGGATAAATTACATTTTACCCCTTTTATGTTTGGTTACTTTTTCACTTTGGCCTTTAAAGATTTTTTTTTTTTTTCACTTTAATCCTTAATGTTTTAAATTTTTTCCAATTTACTCCTAAAACTAATTTATGTTCAAAATTAGATTAAAAAAATACAACGATAACTATCACGTAAGATAAAAACATATTATTATTGGAATTTGAGTTTGTGCCAAATGTGTAAGTTATATAATAAAATATTTTTGTACCATATAACTTTCAATGTGTCATTTATGTTTAATTTTCAACCAAAAATAATTTTAGGAGTAAATTGAGAAAAACTTAAAACATGAAGGGCGAAAGTGAGGGAAAAAAAAAAACTTTAACAACCAAATTAAAAAAAAATAACTAAATATAAAAAGACAAAATATAATTTATCCTTTTTGTAAATTTTTTTCCCCCCACCTCACAGGTATGTAATTCCCCTAAAGAAATTATGTCATCATATGCATTATTTCAAATACCATTTTGAAATAGATAATCAACAATATTTGGATTAAAAATAGTACTCTGAAAATTATTCAGAAGAGCGTATTTATAAACCACTCTGAGTATTTAGATTTGCTTTTTCAGTATTTTTTTTTTTTTTTGGGATAATTTATCTATAAATTCCATCTTGAGAAATAATGATCCGATTAGTTATAAGAATTTTTTTATAGACCAATTAGTCCTATTAATTTTGGGAAGATAGACTTAATATATTATTTAAAAATTAAATTTACGATTATACTCTTATTTCTATTATTATTTTTTTCTTTTCTTTTCTTTTCTTTTCTTTTGTGTTAGAAAAGTAAGATACACAACTTATGATAATCAAATTTGAGATGAATTTTTATATGAAAATCTTTTTTATTTGAAATGACTTGAGATAAGAAATTCTTTAAATATTCTAAAAGGTTGTGAGATTGTTCAAATATTTCAAAATGAGTACAAAAACTCCTTAGTAAATTTTGAACAAATATAAACGCAACACTCAAATGTAACATTCTAATGCAGCATTCCAAAAAAACTCTTCGTTATACTTTTTTCAAACGTAACACTCTAATGCAGCAGTGTAAAAAAGTTCTTTAATGTAACGCCCTCAAAATAAACCCATAAATCATACATTCATGATACAAGAAAGAGATATCATATTCTATACATCAGAGTATTAAATACAAAAGTATTACATGTTGACAACAAAAGTAAATGCTCTACGGGCTTACGACTTTCCAAGCCAACACTTGGTTATAAAAAAAAGAGTACTAACTCAAAACACATTTAAGCCTTTGGCTTGAATTTACATTTAATACCAAAAAGAAAACAACAAAAAGATCTTCAGCCTCTAAGCCTCCTAAGCTACGTCCTTGGAGGTGGCATATCACCTGAACTTGAAAATGATGTCCCATATAGGGTGAGCCAAAGCCCAATAGAGATATACTAAACCAAATATGAGCAATAACTAAAACATTAGCATTCGATAAATGGTTAACACTTGTAAACCAATTCACAACTCATCCCAGTTCCATGACAAATATGACCGTGTTTCATTCCACTTTCCTTTACTTATCCAATTTCAAATTTATGAACATGGCTCATTATCTAGCCAAACAATTTAATGAGACTACAACTCATATTAAAAATACTTCCAATACTTCAATTATCTACGTTATGCAAACGTAATTAGGATTTCGGGACTTTCACCCTGGACACTCCGGCCAATATAGTTATCAATGAAGTCCATCCCATATCTCCTCCCAAACAAGTTTGAGAGTACATCCCTATCTCCTCCCAAACCGTGGAGTACATCCCCTATCTCATCCCAAACAAGATACATATGCAATCTATTTAAACAGTTCATCATATACAATGATCAATTCAGGCACATATTCAATGTGTTAATTCAACTGTCATATTCAATGACTTAACCATTTGATTAGTTTCAATTTTCCCTAATCAACATACAGTGTCTATAACAATCAAGACTATCCTCCACCGATAGTCCAAAACAGTTATTTCTAAACAGATAATAAATTCATCAAACAGATAAATTATCAATATTTTCATAGGCGAATAATTATCAATCCAACTACACCTTCCAATCTCTCCATTTCCCAATTTCATGATTTTCAACTCAATTTCATATTTTCCCAAATTTATTATACAAATTAATTTATCACATTAATTAGGGCCTTTTCCTTTTTTCTCAAATATTGATCCTAAGACCAAATTCCACCAATTTGACCCACAAACCCTCATTCCCAAGGCCTTATATGCACATGGAGCTTTAAAACACAAAACCTCTCTTTATATAATTTCAAGACAAACCCTAACTTTCCCAAAGTAACCATAATCCACCATTTATACAAAATGACTAAAATTTATGTCAAAACTCATAAGAAGGAGTAGGATATCCCTACCTCAAATGAAGAGACCCAATGGAGAAGATGGAGAAAACTCAAGATGCTCCAAACCCACTGATTTTTAGATCAAAACGAAGGCCACGCCAAGCTCCACACTTTTTACAAAGTAACTAGGGTAGGAGACCACTAGAACTAGATGGATTTGTAGAGAGAGAGAGAGCAGCCGTTCTAGGGTTTGAGTAAAAGAGATGAAGAAAAAGTGAAGAAGAAGCTGCTGCTGTGAACTGATATATTCGAGCCTCACTTGAGTGAAAGAGTGGTCACTCGAGCGACCGGACACAAAGAAACCTTGCTCGAGTGCAAAAAGCCTCGCTCGAGCCAACAATACGAAGCTTCAGATCTGTAATCCAGAAGCACGCTCGAGCGCAAGGATGCTCGCTCGAGCGAAGAAACCCAAAACATAGTCCTCGCTCGCTTGAGCAAAGGAAAGGTCGCCCGAGCCAAGAAACACAACCTTCAGGTCCAAACCAGACGCAAACGCACGCTCGCGCGCAAGAATTCTCGCTCGAGCCAACAGGCACACCACTCAACTCTCGCTCGAGCGAAGGAACCCTGGCTCGAGCGAAGGAACTAAAACACAGAGCTCGCTCGAACGACAAAAGTTTCGCTCGAGCGAAGACACCAAAAACTGGGCAGCAACAATTTGTTTCAAAACACACACAACCTGTTACAAACCTACCCAACACATCCTAAAACTCAAATAAAAAGAATTAAAGGACGGAAATGAAACATATACAACAACAGACATCCACGGAACCAAGTCCGAAATACAATAACTAATGGAGGGAAAACCGGGATCGCTATATTTAATGTAATACTCTAATGTAACATATAAAAAAATTCTTTACTGTACTTTTTCTAAACGTAATATTTCAATATAACACTAAAAAAAAAGACGTGGGATTCTTCAAACTATTCTAAAATGGTGTGGGATTCTTCAAACCATTTCAAAAGAAGTACAAAAATTTCTTAGTAAGTTTTGGGTAAATGTATATATAATTGCAAACTATGAGTGTTATGTTTAAAAAAAGTACAGTAGGTAATTTTTTAGTATTTTTATGTGTGTTGCATTGAAATATTACATTTGAGATTATATTGATTGGAGTGTTACATACGGGAAAAATATGCTAAGAAATATTTTTGTGTGTTACATTGGAGTGTGTTATATCGGAATGTTACGTTTGAGAAAAGTTCAGAGTGTTACGTTGGGAAAAAATACATTAAAGAATTTTTTAGTATGTTTCATTGAAGTGTTACGTTATTAAAGTGTTATATTGGAGTGTTATGCTCTTATTTGTAATGTGAGATTTGTTCCAAAAGGAAGGAAAATTCAAAACCTCTATAGTGCAGATTGCCTAAATATGTAATTTCATATTTGGAGAAACTCACTTTTATCTCTAAAAAATGAAACCTAAACGTATAAGTGACTACTATTTTATATAATTTTCACTTCAATGAGACCTTTGGGTTCATAATAAAATAGAGAAGACTAAATAGTTCACGATATCACATTTTAAAATTTATTTTCTTCAGTCAATTTAAAAAAAAAATAAATTTTAAATTTTACTTGACGGAACAAATTGAAAAAATAAAAAACAAAAAATAGTGATTATTTATTTATTTTGACTTTGGAATTTTTTTTTTAAATATACTTTTTAGATTTCCCTACCCACACCGACCAAAAACAGTACGCAAAAAAGTTCAAAAAAAAAAACATGTAACTCATTTGAAAGTTTCCAGATAGTTACTCATTTAATTTTGAATAAATTACAAATACACTCATTGACGATTTGATTAAAATAGGAATTGCCTCTTATGATTCTAGAAATTACATTCCACCCACTGAGATTTCTAATTCATAACAAAGCGCTCATTTTATTAATAAATTAGCAAGTCAATTAACAGTTTTTAATAATGTTAGAAATATGTTTCAATTAATAATTTAGATAATTTTATTATTGTATAAGAGAGCAATTATGAATTTCATTTTTTCAGTTAATTATGTTAAATACAAAATTATGATAAGAGGGTATTCGTAATTTTTTAAATCACATGAGACAATTTATATTTTAAAGAAACTTCAAGGGGTGCATTTTGTAATTTACCCTTTAATTTTTAAGTGTAACCGGTATTCTATGACTTTAAATCTAAAAAGTAAATTACATTGACACTTCTTAAGATTTTTGTTTAATATAGATTCTTTTCTTATATTTAAAAAATTACATTTATCCTTTATCAGATCAAAATGATATATTTGCCTCTTAACTTTTATATATATAAAATAATAAAATAATACAGATATTTTATTCATGCTATTTCAAGGGAAATAACAATCATTTTCTTTGGTTTAACTCACAAAAAAATTGACTTTTTTTCATATATATATTTTATTGATTTTTTAAATATTTTAATTAACTTTTTATTTTTTAGATACACATAATCTAAAAAATTCTTCCATCAAACTATATCATTATGTTTGAAAATTCTATGCAAAATTTATATTTGTATGTCATCACTCATTAAGAATATGTTCAGGTAGAATTTAATGATGAAAAATTGTAAAATGAAATCACGATGATAAAAAGAAGAAATAGTAAAAAAAATGACAAGATAGTCATTTAGAAAATTTTAAGATATAACATTAGCAATTTAAGGAGTAACTTGTAATGAGATTACAAACTTCAAAGAGGGCGATGTAATTTTTTAAATGTGAAGAAAAAATTTATATTAAACAAAAACTCAAGGATGTCAGAGCAATTTACCCAAATCTAAGCTATTCATTTTATTTTTAATATAAATACAGTGGGTGTTTGTGAAGTAGCTATTTTAGTAAAATATTTTAATTTTTGATTATTTAAGTAGGTTAAAATTTTTGTGTTTGGAAAGATAATTGGATTTTTTTTTTTTTTAAAAAAATGCTTGGGACCTCTAATTAGAGGTACCACTAATGATGTGGCAGTGGGTCCCACCACTGCCACAACCAATCATGTGTCTTGATTTTTTTTTTTTTTTCCTTCCTTTTCCACCTCATTAGAGGTGTGTTTAGTGGTGTGTTTTTAGAGGTCTCTAGCATTGTTATTTTTTTTTTTTATAGTTGGATGTGATGTTTGTGAGAGAAAAAATAAAATATGATGAATTACACTGACAATCCCTATAGTTTGGGACTTATGTCATTTTGGTCCCTGACTTTTCAATTATGACACATTTGATCCTGAATTTTGAATCTTGTTCCAAATAAGGACAATTGAATATATTATTGGATTTTTTAGGGACACAATTGTCAATTTGATAAAATATAAATTAATTTGACAAAAATAAATGTTAAAAAATTATTTTTGAATTTTTAAAAATTATTTTTACATACTAAAGATAAAATTATATAAAATTGATAAATCTTTTAGACATTTATTTCTTTTTTTTCCAAATTAATTTTTATTATGTATTTGGATGATAATCATGTAAAATTAATTTTTAAATATTAATCATGTAATTTTTATCAATTTTACATAATTTTATTTTTGGTGCATAAAAATAATTTTTTTAAATTTTAAAATATTTTTTTGACATTTATTTTTATCAAATTAGTTTGTATTTTTATCAAATTGACTATTATACCCTTGAAATTAAGCAATGATATGTTAATTGTCTTTATTTGGAACAAAATTCAAAATTTAGGGTCAAATGTGTCACAATTAAAAAGTCAGTAACTAAAGTGACCCAAGTCCTAAACTATAAGGATTGTTAGTGTAATTTGCCCAATAAAACAATTATGAATTTGATCTAACATTTTATCTTATTAACTATTTTAATTTATTTTATCTTTTTATAAATTTTAATGAAAAAATAACCCAAACCTAACTTGCCAATAGTCCCACAATAGTTTGTACGCAGCATCTTCCATATAAATAGTCCTTTTCCCTTTCCGTTATTTTTTACTTAGGCCATGTTTGTTTGGAATGGTTGGGGTTGGAATGGATTGGTATGGGTATAGGTCTTGAACCAAAATTTTCACCAAATCTAAGTAGAAAAATAACTTTTTGCTCAATCTGATACCAAGTGCTCAAACGGTTAATTTTCATCAAATTTTCATTAAATTTGTGTTGGGACAACCGGTTGGTCGACCGGCCGGTCGACCGGTTGGTCAACCGGTTAAGTCAAATTTTTTTTTTTTTTTTGAACTTTTTGAACCTTTTGGCGGTCGACCGGTTGGTCAACCGGTTGGTTGACCGGTAAGGCAAAAATATATATATATATATATTTTTTTTTTTCAACCGTTTGAATTTTTTTTGGAACTGTTTGAACCTTTTGTTGGTCGACCGGTTGGTCAACCGGCCGGTCAACCGGCTGGTCGACCGGTTGGTCTCCCCCAACGATCATGCACAGTGTTTTGATGAAATGCGGACTCTGTCTTCGTTTTGGTGAAACGTTTGATCAAATCTCGATTTGATATCAATTTGGTAAAAAGGTTGGAGCATGAAAAAACACTTTTTTCACTAAATTTTAAATTTGATACCAGATTTAATTCAGGGTTAGAGATGGTCTTACCCACACCTTGTTTGATGATGTTTTGGGAGAGGAGATTAACAGTATGAGGAGCTTAGTAATTCCCCTGAGGAGGGGATTTGCTTGACTGAATTTTGAATAGGATTAGAAAAATAATGAGTGAATTAAGTCTATTTTTTTATAAAAAAAATTATTATTTTAAAAGTATTTTAAAAAAAAAGTGTATCTGTTTGTTTTAATTTCTTTTAATATAAAAATAAATTTTTTATTTATTTTATATAAAAATAATTTTACAATTCCATAACTAACTATCTTTTATACTATTATCAAAATAAATACACTTTTATTCAATCTCCTCGTTAACAATTCACATATTAAGAATCTGTCTATTACCTATTTTCTCACTGACAATTTCATCAAACTTACTCCCAAAAACAAACATGACGTAACTGTCTTTTCTATTGCTGTGCCCCTTCTCTCTCTTTATGTCATCTCCCTTCGTCATATCGTTGTTTTCTTTGTTGATGTATTGTCTTTATTATTAAAATAATAAAAAATTTATAAGTCAGTGTAAAATAATTCTAAATACATGAAAATATTTATAATTTTAATTATTAATATTTGTAAAATTTATTATTAATTTATTGAATTCAATAGATGTAAGAAATGTATATTTTTTCAAAAAAGTAAATGTATATTATTTATACGTTTAGAGCCTAAATACATTTTATTTTGGTCTTTTTACTTTATCTATTTATTATCCGTTCGAACATAAACTTCACAACCAATCTATTTACTTCTATAATTTTGATTACCATCTTAAACCGAATTGAACCCTTATATATTTATTTATTATTTTTTAATTTCTTTTAATGTAAAAATTAAAATATAAAATTACTAATAAGATTTTAACACTAATCATTGTTATAAAATTGACAAATTCTAACTCACTTAATTGAACTAGTTGTTAGCTTATTTACTATTATAAAATATGTATTACATTTTTTGTTATATTAGATTTTTAGAATTGTAAAATTTTAATTCAGTTACATAAGTTTAATAGTTCGATTATGATTTAATTTTATTTTTTTTAAATCGTAGAGATTAATTCAGCTCATGATTTACTTTAAAATTAGGCCAATTCGAAGGCAATAGTCGAATTTTTTCGAATTTCGCACACAAAATTCTTAATTTGAAACATAACTATTTCAATGATACAATTTTATGCTTTAATTTATTCTTAACAGTTTTAACCTTATTACCTTATAATTTGCCCTACCCTACAACGTTCTCTCAAACTTTTTTTTATTAAAATTAAATTTAAACAAATATAATCAGGTCGGACAATTTTGGCATTCTATAGAGAAAAAAAAGAAAACCTCAAGGGTGGTCAAGATTTGGGATTTGTAGGTGTGCTCCATCCAATGTCTAAGGTTTGAAAGTGCAAATAATTTCTAGGGAATAATCTATATGGAGTTTTTGTCGGGACTTTAATTGGGTTTCTGCAAGTGGATGGTGGTTAGTTTTTTTAAATAATCGATTTAGAGGGGTGAATGGGGTTGTTTTTGGGTCCTTAATATTAAGATTTTATAACATAAATGACATTCAATATTTTCATAATATCTAAGGTCCCTCAATATTAATTCAAAGAAATTTCAATTTAGAGAAATTCTCCCCAGAGAAATTCTGGACTTCCCAAAGAATTTCTCTAGGTTTAAACCATAGAAAATTCAAAGAATTTAATTTTCTTTAAATTTCTCTAATTTGAACTCAAAGAAATTTCAATTTCTCTGGGTAATTTTCTCTGTCACTATAAAAAATTAAGGTTTTAGAGATCATAATTTAGGGACAAAATTATTTTTTTGGGGACCAAATATTTTTTGTTACGAAAAGTGTCGTCGTTATATTTTTAATAACGAAAATTAGACATTAGTGATGAATTATTATCATTTTGGGACCAAATTTTTTGTCTCAAAAAATAAAACATTTTGAAACCAAATTATTTTGTTCCCTAAAGTCTATTTATTAGTGACATTTTCAAAATTTTGTCGTTAAAAGTCTTGTTTTTGACTTTTCGAGACGACCTCTTAGTGACTATGCTCACGATGATAGAAATTGGTCCCTAAATGTCTTTTGCAACAAAATTTTCACTTTTAGAGACCAAAAAATTCGGTCTCTAAAACTCTTATATGTTGTAGTGTGTGTTGTTGAATTTTCTCTGTGTTGTTCAATTTTTTCTAGTTTGAACTCAGACAAAATTCTTGATGTCTACAATTCAGTCTATATTTCAAGAGATTAAAATGTAGAAAATGGACTCCATAGATAGCTACATTGAAGAAAAATTTCAATTTTCAAAATTAAAATAGAAGATAATAAAGAGAGAATGGGGAAGGCAGCATAGATAGAAAGTAAGAATCTTACATGAAAGATGAATCTGTCAAGGAAGAACCTGGCGGTGATGAAACCAAAAGCGAAGTAACCCATGCACATGAAATGGCAAGAGCTTGGGACACCATTGTTGGTCCAGATCAAGTCCATTAGATACATAAAACTTGGAACATCCAATTTAGAGCGATTCAACAATCAACGAAGCCATTAAGAAATAAATTCGATCTCTGCTTACAAAATCAGCAATTCCATATTCAAATTGCACGCATTTACATGAATTTTGCCCTAATCTAAGGTGATGATGGAGACGGCGACAGCAGTGAGAAGTCGAATATGAGAAAAGAAGAGAAGAGAGATAGATCTAAGGAATGTGAGAGAGAGAGAGAGAGAGAGAGAGAGAGAGAGAGACCTAGGGTTTTGAACTGGTAGATAGAGATAAATCTGGTAGACATCGACAGGAAAGCGAAGACGATCTCGTCATTGAGATCAACGCGCGCGCGTGCGCGCGCGCGAGAGAGAGAGAGAGAGAGAGAGAGAGAGAGAAATGAGGGTTTGAAGCCGTGAGATATATCAAATTTCTCTATAATACATGGGTATAGGGTTGAAGGATCTTAAATATTATAAAATAATATTATGGATGTCTTCCATTACTAAAAAAGAGAGAGGTACCTTAGACTAATTTTTCTAGGTTGGATACCAAGATGCAATAAAAACTAGAAAAGAAAAAAAAATGAGGTCCTTTTTGGATTATTATCTATAATTAAGAGATTTCTTCAATCATTCAATACGTATAATAATTTTTTTTTTTTAAATTTAAAGTAATTATAAATTTACATTCTTATTTGAATAGAGGCTAATATGATTAGATAGCAGGACTCATCTTCAATAAAACAATCTTATTACATTAATTGAGTTACAAAGGTTTCAGAGTTCCACTCGTTAATTACATACATACATATTTACCAATACGCATATATGAAAATGATGATGAGCGAGAAGAGAAGAGCTAGGGAGAGAAGGTTGTACGAAGCATCCCTGAGTGGGACTGTACAAGCACTCGAAGCATTGCTCGAAGAAGACACTCTCATTCTTGACAAACTCTCTCCCACCTCCTCTTTCGATCACGATCACGAAACTCTGTTGCACATAGCAGCATTGCACGGTCACTCCGATTTCACGGAAGCACTTCTGAGTCGAAAACCTGGACTCGCTACCGAGCTAGACTCCCTCCTTAATTCTCCTGTACACCTGGCTTCCTCCGAGGCCACCTTGACATCGTACGACAGTTGTTAGAGGCAACAAACGATGCCGAGGATGACTTTTCCAAGACTCGGAATAAAGATGGCATAACCCCACTCCACTTGGTAGCCATGAATGGCCAAGTCGAGGTTGTAAAACTACTGATTCGGTCACGCCCTGAGGCCATTTATGAGAAACTCGGGAGAAGAGAAGAGACTGTTCTACACTTGTGTGCCAAGTACAACCGTTTGAAGGCTTTGAAGACTTTGGTTGATGAATTGCTGACGACCCAAAACCACGTCGGGTTTGTCAACTCTGAAGACGAAGATGGTAACACCATCTTGCATCTTGCTGCAGCTCTCAAACAAACACACATAAGTGTTTTTTTTTTTCCAAATATTATTTTTCTTATTGTATTTATGTGAATATATGTATATATATTTTGCGTAATTTTAGTTCATATAATTTCAATTGATTTAATTTTAATTACAAATTTATAACATTATCTCAACTTAATTGAGTTGATTACTCTCTTCGTCCCAAACTATTGCAATTTTTTCATTATTCCAAAATACTAGTTACTTTTCAAAAATCAAAAATTAAAATAATATGAATTTCTTATTTTGTCCTTTTAAATTCATACATAAAAAGTATAATTATGAGAATTGATATTTTTCAACAAAAAAAAAAAAAAAGTTAAAGGATAGTTTTGAAAAATTAGTATTTGTAAATTATAATAATTGTACTATCAAAAGAAGTTGGATATTTTAAAAGAGATGAATATTTTGAGACAATAAGAATACAATCATTAGTACTTTTTTATGAAAAAACATTAATTTCTAAAAATATAATATAAACTAACAAATCTTATAATTTTTTCTTAATAACCAATATGTTATATGTTATACAATAATAAAACTTTTTAAATTGAAATATGAGTCTTATTTCATGCTTTTTTCCCCATACTTTTTTATTTGCTTCAATCTTATGTTCTTTCGCATGAAATTCCTAACAATGATGCTTGGTGCAGACCATAGAATACTTGTTAAAATTAACAAGTATCAAAGAACATGCCTAGAATCACAACAAGAATGGTTGTACAGCTTTGGATGTCGTGGAGCAATGCCCCATCAAAGACTTAAAAAGCATGGAAATCCGTGAGTTTCTTCTAGAAGCTGGTCTTCCAAGTTGAAGAAGAGCTCTGGATAGCAGAGAAGAGATTAAGGTATCGTTGTCATTTGCTAATCATCTTCAAACTCTGTTGGTGGAAGAGAGACTTCAAACTACTTATGGTAGCTTGAAATAAAATTCAGAGAGATAAATTTGAAGACAAACAAACAGACTTTACTGAGAAAAATACAGAACAAGGAGAAACACTCTCTCTGTCTCTCTAACTCTTACACTCTTTTCTTCTTCTCTCTACACTCTAAATTCTCAAAATACAATAGCTATATATAGATAAAACTAGTAATGTGAAGGCATTAAATGCATATACAAAAATACAATCTTATTTTGACATTAAGCCTTCAAATTTTGAATTTTCATGCTTCAGCAATCTTTGAACACTGATTTTTCGGTGGCTAGGGTGGCTGTCTAGGGTGGTGGCTATCAAGCTTACTTTTCAACATTCCCTTTTAAGCTTGATTCTCTAATTTTTTTCATGCCTAACATTATCTTCAATTTTGTGAACACATCACCCTTCAATGGCTTTGTGAAAATATCGACAACTTGGTCTTGAGATTTGCAAGGAATCAACTCCACCTCTTTATTTTTCACATGCTTTCGAATAAAATGATAGCATGTATCAATATGTTTGCTTCGTTCATGATAAACTGGATTTTTCGCCAATGCAATTGCTTAGCGATTATTAACAAAAATCTTGGTGGGCTTTTCTTGAGGAAATCCCGAATGCTTCAGCATGTTTTGTAACCATATTGCATGGCACATAACTGAGTTGGCTGCAACATACTTAGCTTCGCAAGTCGATAACGTCACAACGGCTTGCTTCTTGGAGACCATGTGAAGGCTGTATCTCTCATAAAGAAAGTAAATCCCATAGTACTTTTCCGTTCATCCAAGTCACGTCTCTAGTCTCTATTTGAGTAGCCAACAAGACTGAAATCATCAATCAATTTATAGAACAAGCCATCATTTATTGTACCTTTGATGTATAGAAGGATCCTCTTTGTTGCATAAAGGTGTGACTGATCCAGTGTTTCCATATATCTGCTAATCAGTCATATTCCATAGAGTATGTCTGGCCTGGTGCAAGTAAGATAGCGAAGACTTCCAACTAAGCTCTTGAAATAAGTTGGATCCACATCAACCGCCTTTGTATCTTTTTTGAGCTCCACTCCACTGTCTACAGGAGTGCTCACTAGATTGCAATTCTCCATTCCATACCTCTTGAGGATCTCTTTGGCATAGCCGCATTAGGAGATAAAAATCCGATCTTCTCTTTATATCACTTCAATTCCAAGAAAGTGTGCCATCGTGCCGATATCTATCATTTCAAATTCACGAACCATGCTTTTCTTGAATTCCTTGAACATAACTGGATTGTTGCGGTGCATATCAAATCATCAACATAAAGGCAACCAAGCAAGATGCTTCCATCAGCTTCCTTCTTTAAACACAACGCGCGCTCATATGGGCATTTTTCAAACTCATTGTCACAGAAATACTAATCAATTCTTGTATTCCATGCACGCAGAGCTTGCTTTAACTCGTAAAGGGCCTTTTTCAACTTGTACACTTTGTCTTTGTGCCTTTTCTGAACATACACTGAAGGTTGTTCAACATAGATTTCTTCTTCAAGGAAACCATTTAGAAATGTAGATTTAACATCTAGCTGATAAATCTGCCATTTGTGTTGAGTTGCAAAACAAATCATTAACCTGATGGTTTCCAACCGGGCAACTGGAGCAAATACTTCTTCATAATCAATTCCAGCTCTCTGCTTGTAGCCTTTTACCACTAATCTTGCCTTGTATCGTTGCACTTCACCTTGTGCATTCCTCTTTGTTTTGTATACCCACTTCACTCTGATGGCTTTGTGGACTTGTGGTAAACTTGGAAGCTTCCATGTAGCATTCTTCTCAATAGCTTTAATCTCTTCATCTATCGCTTTCTTCCATATCTCTTCTTGAATAGCTTCTGAGAAGTTGAGTGGGTCACTGTCTGTAAAGAAATAGAACAAATTCAGATAATCTATTTCTGTAGCTTCATATATCTCTTGCAAATTTCTCATTGGTCTTGGTTGTTTGAAAAAACTATCATCTAATGGTGATGATGCATCACTTCTGTGAGACATCGGCGATCTAGGTGCATGTATTCTATATGGAGGAGTTTGTGACTCATCTTGAACTTCTCTTGGAGCTTCAACTGGCACTTCTAATGTTTCATCTTCAATAATAAGCTCCACATCTTTAACAACTTCATCTTGATTCCAATTCCAAGCTTCTTCTTCTTCAAAGATCACATCTCTACTCATGATAACCTTATGGGTGATGGGATTGTATAACTTGTATCCCATTATTCTATCACTATATCCAACAAGGATACATTTATCTCATTTGTCATCACGCTTGGTTCTTCTTGCTTCGGAATCTTCGTGTATTCAACACAACCAAATACTCTGAGATGGTTGACACTTGGCTTGAATGAGCTCCAAGCCTCTTCTGGACTCATGGAGTAAATATTCTTAGTTGGACATCTGTTCAACAGATGCATAACACATGATATAGCTTCAGCCCAAAATTGTTTGGGCAGTCTCTTCCCTTTCAACATGCTCCTTGCCATATCCAAGATAGTGCAATTCTTTCTCTTAGCAACACCATTCAACTGTGGTGTATAAGATGGTGTTGTTTGATGCTTGATCCTATGTTCTTTACAGAATGTTTCAAAAACATCATATGTATATTCTCTACCTTGATCTGACCGCAATGTTTTGATGTAGTAGCCGCTTTGCTTCTCTACAAAAGCTTTGAATTCTTTGCAGATACTGAACACCTCCGACTTTCTTTTAAGAAAATACACCCATGTCTTCTGACTATAACCATCAATGAAGGTGAGGAAATATTTATTCTGTCCATTTGGCATTGGCTTTAATGGACCACACACATCAGTGTGTACTAGCTCCAGCGGCTTTGTTGCTCTTCACTTCGCTTCTTTGGCAAAACTAGTTTTGTGATGTTTGCCAAGAATGCAACTTTCACATACTTCATTAGGATGGGCAGTGTAGGGAAGGCCTCTCACCATGTTTTTGCTCGACAGCAACTTTAGGCTTTGAAAGTTGAGATGTCCAAACCTCAAGTGCCATAGCCAGTCTTTGTCTTTGATGATGACACTTAAACACTTCGCAGCATCATGTTGGATGTTCAACACAAACATCCAATTCTTGGACATTCTCACCCGAGCGATCAAATTACCATAATTGTCTTTGATGCTAAGATGACAATCTTTCATGCTGATGTCGTATCCTTTCTCTAGGAGTTGTACCATACTCAAAATGTTGTTCTTCATGGCAGGAACATAATAAACATTGGAGATGTAATCATGATCTCCTTTTTTGAGCTTGATCAGAATGTTGCCTCTCCCTTTCACCGGAATCTTTAAGGCATCGCCAAATGAGACTTGTGCCTGTATAGTCTCATAAAGCTCGACAAATAGCTCCTTTCTACCACACATGTGCTTGCTGGCTCCAGAATCTAGAAACTAGACATTGTTTTGGTTTTCAGTATCTCCATGGTAGACAAACAAGACTGTAGGTCCAACTTTGTTTGTTTCTTGCTCAGCAAAATTTACTTGCTCTCTGGCTTCTATTGTTGCTGTACTTCGGCATTCATTGCTGTAATGCCCGAACTTGTGGCCATGGTATCATTGAACATTGCTTTTGTCAAATCTTGGTCGGTTGTTATAACCACCTCATCTTCCTCTTGCTCTTCCTCTTGGAGTTAAGTATGATTGACTTTTTCCTCCTCTAGCTGGATCTCTTCTGCCTTTTTCTCGAAAACCAAAACTTCAGTTATTATATCCACGGCCTGTTTCTCGGCCTCTTTGTGATGTCCCTCCATGCTTGTTTCTGTCATCTCTGATAGACAACTTTGATTGAAGAGCTTGCTCTAAAGAACTTGAGGGAGTCTTCTTGTTGATCCTTTGTTCATGAATCTCAAGTGTGCCCATCAACTCATCGGTGGTCATGACACTGACATCCTTAGACTCTTTTATTACTACAACCACATGCTCGAATTTGGGACTGATTGATCGTAGAATCTTCTCTATCACTTGAAGAGATTCCATTTTCTGATGTTCTATTGAAGTACTCAGAAAGTGGCTCATTCTCATTCATATGCAGCATCTCGAATTCGCCATGTAACATCTGGAGTCCAACTCTACATGCCTCTTTAGAGGTTGTTGCTACTGAAATCTTCTCAAAGCTTGACTTATCAATGCCTTGATAGAGTAGATACAAGACCTTTTTATCTCTCTTCCTCAAATCTTTTAACGCCGTCTTCTGAGTTTTATTTAAATTTCCTTCATCTTTAAGAGTAGCTAGCTCGTCATATCATCGATCCACTGACTCTCACAAATCTTGTGAGGCTAGTAGGTGCAATAACCCTATCCTAGACTATGTTAATTAATCATGATTATGTTTGTAATTATGTGTTTAACTTCAATTTGGGTGTTAATTGCATGATTATATGTGATTTTGGCTTTGTATCTGTTCATCGTAGGAAAATATGTTAGAATCTGTGCTTTGAACTGAAAATCGAAGGCCTTATCGGCCATGGAAATCGAAATTGACCATACCATTGTGATTAGCGTAATTTTTAGAGCCTACGGTGAAATTTAATTGAAAACTGATTCGGAATGAATTAATTAGTTTAAACTGATTGAATTAAGCACCATTAAGTAACCCTAATCAAATTTGACTAAGGAAGCTTATATAAGGGGCTCTATTACACTTAAGCTCATTTTTTTTTGAGCTCAAATCCAAAAATCACTCTAGAGAGAGAGAGAGGGCCGGTTTTAGAGAGAGAAAGAGGGAAGATTGTGTATTTTGGCTCAAAGTTTGTGAATTTGGAAGACTATCTCAAGAATCAACTATAATTTGCAAGATTGGAGCCCCTAGGTGAGTAAATTCATGGATTTGAGTTTGTGATTTTGTGAATTCAAAGTTAAGAGGTGATCAAGAACATAAATTGAGTTGATTTTGATGAATTAGAGGTCTATATACACATGCATGTAAGAATTTCCATGAATTTGTATGTTTGAGCATGAAATACATAATCCATGTTGAATTTTTATTGAAGTTCATGCTTTTGATCATCTCTTCATCATTTAAATTGAGAATGGAAGTTATGTCTCACATGCATGTACAATTCATAGGAGTATAAGTTTTGAATACACGAATTTGTTATGTTAGAAATATGTTTGGTGTAATTTGGGGCATGCATGTAATTAATTCATGAGATTTGAGCTTCATAATGTGATAAATTTGGTGTTGTATCATGTCAGTAAATGTATATGTGAGCTATGGGTCATAGTAGGCAAGTTACATTAGTTTGAATGCAATTTGAAGCTCAAAATGGTTGCTGGAAAACCCAGAATTTGGCATTTCCGATCGAGCAGGGTAATGGCCGCTCGAGCGTGAAATGCTAGCTCCCAGCAGTTTTGCAGACATTGTCGTCCGCTCGAGCGGGGATAATCACGTTCGAGCGTCCAAGGCACATGTTTGACCTTCAGCTCGAGCGTCCAAAGCCACGCTTGAGCGTGAATGTAAGGTAACCAGTACTTTTGCAGACCAAAGGGGTTCGCTCGAGCGGCAGAAGCCACGCTTGAGCGGGGAGCCTTGTTTCAGAAATTTTGTTAAGATGTTTTGTGTTTCATTTTTCGTTCTCTTTCATTTCTAAGTACTCTTAGGAACATATTAAGCATTGTAAATTAGTTAAGAGATTAAGAAAGAACCCTAAGAGGGATGTATGAATTAAGAACGGATTGAATCGTTTGTGACCCATTATGTTCATGAAATGTATAGGGTCAAGCACCAGAGCAAATCCACCGGCAGATCACTGTGAATAATATCTTAGTAAAGATATTTTCAAGTGTGTTACTTTCCAAATGCTACTTCTGTATAAGCTTCATGGATTTGTTGACTTGAAATATGAATGAGTATTCTATATGCCTAATTTTGTATAAGGCCGTTTGATACGTTTGATATATCTAAATTGGGCCTAAGGTCGTTTTCCATTTGATATGTTTGATATATCTGAATTGGGCCTAAGGCTGTTTACCGTTTGATATGTTTGATATGTCCGAATTTGGTCTAAGGCCGTTTGTGGTTTGATATGTTTGAATATAAAAAAATGAGTCAAAGGCCGTTTGAATATAATGATGATGGGCCAAAGGTCAGTTGAATACTGTAATGGGCCAAAGGTCGTTTGAACATAAGCGTAATGGGCCAAAGGCTGTTTGAATGAAAAAGGGATCATGATCATGAATATGAAATACGCATAGATATGAATATAAAGAGAATGGGCCTGAGGCTGTTTAATATACCTGATATATTTGAATTGGGCCTGAGGCCATTTGATATGTTTGAATTGGACCAGAGGTCGTTTTGAATAAAGAGTTTGTTGGACCAAAGGTCGTTTTGCTTTGTTGAGATTTGTAAATCTGATGTGAATAAGAATAGTGGTTCAAATGTGTACATTATAAGTATGACTCATTTATGAATGAATCTCATTAACCTCTTTATTTTGATATTGTTCACTGGGCGTTAGCTCACTCTTATTTATATGTATGTAGGTGAGCAAAGGGACGTTCAACCCCAACCTTAGTGGAATTTAAGAAAGGAACCCGAGTTTTGTGAAGTCAGCCCAGGTGCCTCGTGCAAGAGGCTTTGTTTATGATCTTTTGTATTTCTTCTGCTATTTCTATTGGTCATGATAGACCGTTTATGTGTATAAGCCTTTGGCTTAGCTGACTATGTGTTTGAATGATCCTGGGTATACAAGATTTAACTACTGATATGTGGCGTGAGTTATTATTAAGTATATGTGAAATGTTTTGATATACCATGTAAGCATAGCTCATCAGACAATTTTTTTTTAGCTTGCTTCTGCATCTGGCCCCATATTATTAATTCTTAATTGATATAAGGTTTGAGGCTGTAGGTAATCTCATGATTACTGGCCGGTTATGACCTTAATCTATAGGGGCGGGTTCGGGTCATGACAGTAGGACTTGCATTTGAATACTCTAATTTTCATAGTTCTCCTTGCTGAGTTTTGGAAACTAGGGCTGAAAGAAATTGTTTGTGTTGGCCATTGGATTTTAAGAAATCTTCAGCTTTCCTAGATGTAATTTTCAAATTTTGATTGTACCGATGTGTCTGGAATATTCCAAATGGTTGGAAAGCACTATTGGATCACCAAAAATGAACTTCAAATGGCTTAGATCTAGCAAAAATAGTTAGACGGTTCAGATCAGCAGAATTTGGAAGTTTTAAGAAGCACTGAATAATTTCTTCGGAGAGGCTGACGTCAGTGGCTTGGTGGCATGGCTTGGCTCGGTTTGTGGCTTGGTGGCACAGCTCCACTCTTCAGCGCGACTCAGCTTAGTTTAACGGCTCGGCTTATGGCTCGGCTTAGCTTAACGACTTAACTTGACATCAGCAATGACATCGTCAATAACGTTAGCTTCTGGATACGAATCCAGATCCAGTCTAATGGGCTGGATCGTACGTCAGACGGGTCGAACTCTGCAAATCCGGGCAAAGAAGACGCGTGGCAGTGCGTGGGCGCGTTAATGCACGTGGCGACGGCATATGACGGCGCGTGGGGCATGTGCGGGCTCTTTGGGGCTCGATTTTCAACGTGGTTTTTTCCAGAATGCTTGTCTCGTCGAGAGTGTCAATTTGGTGCAATCAAAAGTTGATTTTAGCAATTTTAATTTCTATGCAAGTTTTGAAAACTTGCTCTGTTTCATTGTGTTTTTGAAAAAAAGCCCCTCTTGGTGCTCTGATACCACTGTTGGTGGAAGAGAGACTTCAAACTACTTATGGTAGCTTGAAATAAAATTCAGAGAGATAAATTTAGAGACAAACAAACAGACTTTACTGAGAATAATACAGAACAAGGTTAAACACTCTCTCTATCTCTTTAACTCTTACACTCTTTTATTCTTCTCTCCACACTCTGAATTCTCAAAATACAATGGCTATATATAGATAAAACTAGTAATGTGAAGGCATTAAATGCATATACAACAATACAATCTTATTTTGACATTAAGCCTTCAAACTTTGAATTTTCATGCTTCAGCAATCTTTGAACACAGATTTTTCGGTAGTTGTCTAGGGTGGTGGTTATCAAGCTTACTTTCCAACAAACTCATCAATTGCCATTATGGAAATCATTATTAAAGAGTTGTATTACATGTTGGATAAAGTATTTTAAGGTTGAGGATGGTTGGTTCAAAAAAATCTGCGAACATTTAATAACAACATCAACCTTCACAACTATTGTGGCTTACCAAGCTGCATTAAGTCCACCAAGGGGTGTTTGGAAAGATGATTCAAAGGGCCATAAACCTTGGACATCCATTTTTGGCAATGTTTATGACAAAGATTTATACTAATTTCTTGGTGTTCAACACTGCATCCTACATAGCATCTCTGGGCACCCTCATTCTGGCTTTAAGTGGATTTCGTCATGATAATAAGGCTTTAATGATGTCTTTAATGATGTTCTGAATCATATGCATGACTTTTTCTTATGTATTGGCAGAGGATATAATAACTCCAGATGGGATTTGGCATACTGTCAGTATGATGAATACACAAGCTTTCCGTGCTTGTCTTGGCATTTGTATATCATCATTTGTTGTGTTTCAGATTATCCGAGGCCGCTTATGGCTATGGCCGAAGTTAGGGAAGCTTAAAAGAAAATGGACAGCAAGAGGACTACAAACAACCTAATCCTCAGAATAATCTCAACCCATGACATGCTTGGGATGTACTAGTGTGATCTACTTGTTCTTTCTTAATCTTCATATCCGAATAAGGTTTCATTATTGGTGTTTGTCTTTATATTCTGTACCTTGAATTTCATCAATAAAATATCTTTTAAGTTGCTGATAAAAAATTTAAAAAAAAATTCATTATTGCTACGTTGTTATTTTCTATATGTATTCTATTTAGTTATTACTCTTACCTATGTTGTGATTGTTGGAGTTTTTAATTTGATTGTAGCAATAAAATTATGTATCAATTTAAAAGAGTATTTTTATTAAAGTGAAACGTCGTTTTAGTAATGTAGAGGTGTGAATTTTTATGACTATTGACCTTTTTTTTAGGACCACTGCCATTGTCTTCCCATGCAAAAGACTACTGGCCACTCCTCGCATGACTATTGACGTTTCTTCAGGACCACTGTCATTACAAATGTCTTCATTTTTTTCATTTCAATTTGGAAAAATGAATTGCACTGTATCAAATAAAGTATATGCATAGGTTGTTTTTTTTTTTGTTTTTTTATTGGCAAAAATAAAATTTATTAATGAATAAATTAGTACAGACCGTACAACAAAATACATAAATAAAAATGATTTGGGATAACCAACAAGAAGGTTACCTCAAACGAGTACGCACTAAGCCTAGGTAGGTGCTGGCTTAAGACAAGGATTAAGACAAGAATTGATGCATGTATCTTATTCCATTCATGATTATCATCAATAAAGTTTTTGCTGATTCAAAGAAAAAAAAAAAAAAAAAAAACGAGTACACACTAAGCAAAAACCAAATACATCAATAAACCAACAAGGTTACCACAAACCAATACACACTCATGCTGTTTTGGGATAGTTTTTTGAATTTTTTTCCTATTTTATAAGATGAAAAAAAGTCATGTATTTGGGATGATTTGTAATTTGTTTTTTGGTAGTTGAACGGATAGTTGTGAGAGAAAAAAAAAAATTGATTGATGTGTAAGATGTGACATTTTATCTTATTGACTATTGACTATTTTATATAATTTTGTCTTTATTGATTATTTTAGTCAAAACCAAACATCTCAAACAGAGCCAAACCCAAAGAAGGGGTAGCACGCATCATACGTGTATATGATAATTTTTATTAAAGAAATAAAATTGTAGAATGTATGATTGAATTTAAAATTTAAAAAAAATATATATTTTTTATAAATTTGAAAAGATGAACAGTTAAGAGATTTGAAAAAAATACAAAAATAAATAAATATAGCTTGAATTCATAATTTCCCATATAACTAATATTGATTAAAAAAATTAATATAGGACATAACTGTCCATATAATTGTTGATTGAGTATTTCGAAAATATCAAAAAATTGCGACATTAATACCAACTTCAACTTTTTTTATTTTTATTTTATACCAATATAAAAGATAGATAGATATAACTTAATATGTAATTAGATTTTTTTTTTTTTTTTTGGAAATGTAATATGTATTCACATTTGAAATTAATTTTAAAAGTTGACCCAGTAATTTATGTAACTGTCTTTCCGGAAAGTAAAAGTCAGAGGTTAAGAGTTCAAGTCGATGGAGCCTGTTCATTGTAAATGAACATACTATCCTATTGTATGCCCAAAAAAAAAAAAAAAAAAAAAAAAAAAAAAAAAAAAACCTGACATGCCCTAACTCTACACTTACCACCACTACCACTTCCAACTTCCATAGTCATTATCTCCAACCACTACACACACCACTACAACCCAACTTTTTCCTCATTTTGTACCACCACTACCCAGTTCCTCTCTAACCCCACCACCACCACCACGATCTTGACCTAACCTTTCCCAATTCCCCGTTATTATTGTAACCAGGCCTCTTTCCAATCCCCCCCCCCCACCACCACCACCACCACCACCACCACCACCATTACAATGGTCCCTTCTCAAACCACCCCACTATCGGAACGAAGCATGTACAAGCCTTTTTCTTTCTATATAACCAATACCATCGTTGAGTTACGAGTTTGAAAGTTCAATCTCCTTACCTATTACAATATCTGGCTGAACCATTAAATTACTTAGTTGCTTGCATAAGATTTGTTAAAAAAATCTCTAAATATCTTGTGCGGTTACTCTAACAATACAACAACATGCATATTGGACATGATGATTATTGTGAAGCTTCAAGTCAGATTGTAAATTTTGATAAGTCTAGCATGCAATTATCCTCAAATGTCTCGTGAGATATATGTAGCCATATTTGCAAAATTTTAGTCCTTAAGATTACACTTGCGGAGGCAAAATATCTTGGATTACCTTCATTTTGAGGGCGATCCAAGGTTGAGGCTTATGAATTTATCATAGAGAGGGTGTTATCTAAGCTCCAAGGTTGGAAATTGAAGTTGTTATTGCAAGAGTGGGGTTGGAAATTTGGATTAAAGTTATTGTCCAACCGATTCCTTCCTATGCGATGGCTTTCATCTCATTTTTGGAAATTCATTTGGTCTCTAATTGTTCCTCCAAAAATCCATCACTTCTTGTGGAGAGTTCGTAACAATGTGCTAGCTATAAGGAAGAACCTTCACCGGCGAAAGTGTGCCTCCACGACCCTATGTCAAATTTGTCTTAAGAGTGTTGAATCCTTTGAGCATTTGTTGTTTGAATGTGAATGGGTTAGAGCAATTTGGTTCGGATGTGAGTATGATTATAAAGTTGCTTGCAACTAAATTCATCCGATTTTGAGATGGTCTTGTGAGATGATGGAGCATTTCGAGGATAGTAAGGAGAGGAATAACAACATTGCTTGGACTGGGTGGTTCATTTGGAAGGAACGAAATGATCTTGTCTTCAATCAAAGCCAGTTGATCATTCCTCAGCTTTATTTCAGACCTACCTAGCTAGGGAAGAATTCGGCAAAATATCTTCCTTAGATACTCCAAATACAAACCAGAGTATGGTTGTTAAGTGGTTTTGCTGTGTTATTTGCTAGATGGAGGCCTCCTCCTGCTGGGGGCTTCAAGGTGAATTGTGATATGGCAACCAGGAAAGGAACAAATCTTGTTTCGATTGTGGTTATCCTTTGGGATTCTGCAGGTAAGCCTTTTGATGGTATGGTGAATTATGCTACTATAAAAAAAAGAGTTTCATGATTTTAATTTTTGCAAAATCCTAATTCATTTTCTTAATTGTTCATAATTTGTGTTCTTTTTTAGCAAAATATGGTCATAATTTGATATAAATTTTGGGACGAAATGTGTATAAGTGGGAAATGAGGATGATTTTCCTCATTTGCCCTCATTATTGACTTCTGTTAAAGACTGATATGATGAAAGAATAAAAAGGAGATATTAACACTTGACCAGAAATGTAGGGGGTTGATTGTCACGATTTCATGTGTTGAGACTAAAGTGAGATTTGATAAGAAGTGCAGAGAGTTGACTGTTACAATTTCATATATAGGAACCAAAATGAGATTTGGTGCAAAGCGCAGGAGTGCACAGTGTAATTCACCCCTTTTTTGGAAAATAGTATGTGTTAGGACCTGTAGATCGCCCGGAACCCCGCTCCGTGCGCAAGGGCATGAATCGTAGTTCTCAGCTACTACAGTTCGGACTCCTGTCACGGTTCTGAATTTAATCTCACAAAGTGCAATGTAAGACTGATAAATCACCAAAGAGTCCAAATCTGGCAAATCGTTTTGGAAAATCGATTTTAATCAAGAAGTGCCAAACATGGACTACTTTGCCAGATTTCAGAGTCGCCACCTAAATATTTTATTTTGGAAAATTTAAGAAACCCTGACTCGTGCCTAAGGCCACGTGTCCGTCATCACCAAAGTTACCTTGGCTCGGGAACTTGGGTACGAGAGAGGAAGGTCATGCAATGAGCACCCCCGCTCGCCCGATCAAAGGATCGGCCTCTACTAACATGATATGTTGTTTTTGAAAACACATGCGCTCTTATTCCGATTTATTAGCTAGCTTACTATGTGATGCGCACAACATACAAGTATAGACTCAATCACGTGGATTGGAACAAAACAACTCATGTTTGTTTTTTAAAGTGGTTTGAAGATGCTACTTACAAGTAGGCTAAGATGTGGATTTGCCATCCTCAAGTGGGCTTAGAAAACATGATTTTGCCACTTCAAGTGGGCTTAAAACTCACAATCATTGAGTTGTTCCAATTCAGGCAATCAAGCCTTCATCCACATGCATTCAAGCAGTTAATCACTTAAACAGTTATCCTCATGGAAAGCATGCTATCATGGCAGTCACTTACACGCATGCAAGGATACTAAAGCATAAACACTTACCTAGTACTCCGAGCCAAAACAAAAGCTAGTTAGAAATCATGCATGATCCTAGCTATGTTAAGAATGCCTAATGCAACACATGCAAAATGCAACTAAGATAGGCTCGGCTATTCTAAGATGACATGTGAATGCGACTAGATAACATGTATTCAAATTGTTATTGAAATACAATGCTGTTAGTATGATGCGTCGAGCCCGGTGCATGCAAGACAGATGAATGATGCAAACATGCGAGCATAAGGATGCTAATTGAAACATGCCCTAAAACTAACCATCGAAAGCTGATAAGTAAAAGGGAGAAAGAAATGGGGGTTAGAAGACATGCATCACACATGCACACACACTTATTACAACAGTTTTGCCCTCTCGACAGAGGGTCCGAATGAATCAACTAACTAGCTATTCTAAGCTAATTAATTACAAACCGAATTGAAACTAGCTATACTAAGCTAATTAGAATATTACAACACAGATTAAACTAATTAATTACAAGACAAGTAATCAACTACAACTAGCTAGTAAAGCGGTAAAAATGGCCTCGCGGTGAGGGGTGTATGCATGCTCGGTCGGCTCCACTTGGAAATCCACTACCGTGCCTCAAGTTGCCTCTGTTTGCACTCTTTTGGACTTCTGAAAATTGTGCCAACTTCCAAGGTACTTATGACCCACCTTATGAACATTCTGATGGATGATCAACCAAGAGGAATGGACATCGGCTAGAGTTTGTGGCTATTGGCCAACTTTGATGGTCGATCGGCAGACTAAGAGGTCGATTGGCTGCTCTGATGGCCGGTCGGCCACTGCTTCCTACAAATTCTTCTTTTGCTGCAACAGAGCACCAACAGAGGCATGACAGTGTATTTATAAGAAAAATGTGTGTGCGACCACACTCCTTATCATGTCACATGCTCAAAGGAGTGTAGTACTCGGCTTTTGAGCCATCAATCATGCATCTCAATGCATGATGGCCAAAGAGGCCGAGTTGCACAAATCAATGTTAATGAATGCACACAAATACCACATAAGACTCGATGAACCTCCACCTTATCATACATGATCAAAGGTGTCGGTGACCTAAGGAATGAGGCGCGTTTCATCACTTTAAGTATAAAACGCCCCTCGTTCCCCGTGTTTGGATCAACATCTGATCCAAACACAATGCAATGCAACAAACATGCAAAGATAATGCAACATGCAACATGCAAACAATATGAGTATGCAACAACAATATGCAAGCAACATGAGCATGCAACCACATGCAAACAACAATGTCATGCAACAACATGCAAACAACAATGCAATGGCAAGGGCTATGTAATGCAACACTTAATGGACTTAAACCGCATATGGACAGGCCTAAGAGGGTCCAAAACAGTGGCCTACACACCAAAACTTAGGCACAAAAGGGGCCAAGAACACATGCTCATGTGGTGGCTCACCAACTAGGCATAAGAGCACAACTCTCAAACATGATGAAGAAGTGAAAAATGTGAGAATGTAGCAATGAAGTAAGCTCTGAAATTACATTCCAAAGGACGCTAAATCATGCACATATGACAAATAAAACATGCTAGTGAGCTCAAATCTTAAAGCTAGCTAAGGGACTTACACCATGGCCATATCAAGCAAGCCCCAAAGGTCCAAGGTGACTCAAAATAGTCCCAAAGAAGGTCAAAATAGTGCCAAAAACATGCTTGAACATAGCCAACACAAGCTAGAATTAAAGGCATGAAGCATGTAGCATACTAGGCCAACAAAGAGGATTACACTACACCCACAAAAACCAAGCATGAGATGACTTCACCAACTAAAATCAGAGTTATGGCATGTCAAAATAACACCAAAAATGCACTGATAGGGCAGCCCAAAAGCTTATGCAATAAGGCATGCATATAGGCTCACACTTAAAGCATAGAGCATGACTCACCAAAAACATTGAAATAGTGAAGCATGAGAGAGTATGGCCACACTACACATACTGAAATCATGGTAGAAATGAGGCCAAAGCATGCAAACAACTCAAGTAAGCCATGCTAGAGACCATGAAACTCAAAGCTAGTGAGCAAGAATGCACTATGGCTATACAAAGCATGGCATGCATGACCAAAACAACATAAAACAAAGCTTGAGCATGCTAAAACATGATTAAAATCTTGCTCGAGTGGAGCCAAAAACATGCTAGAATGATGGTCAAAAGCATGATGCATATTAGGCTAGTAAGAGGATTTGCACTACAAGTGCAAGGAGCATGCATGATATGATCAAACCAAGCCAAAACAGTGTTATATCATGGCAAAAGAAAACCTAAGACATGCTGAAATGGAGCACAAAGAGGTATAAAAACATGCCAACTTGGTGAGCCATCAACACAAGCATACAAGAGAAGAGGAGGGGGCACAACCCCCTCCTATTTAAGGCCTCAAAACACACTTTCCACCACTAACATTTCTCTAGAATTCAGTGGTGAAGAGGCCAAATAAAGGCTAAAACAAAGGCCTAAAGTGATGGCTCAAAAGCCTAGCAAATAAGGCATGCAAGGGAGTAGACCACCCCCAACACCAAAGAGGCCTTAAACAAACATGTTAAGAACTTCAAAAAAAGACTTTTTTCAGTTGAGAGCTAAGCCAAAAGAAGCATGCAAAGTTAGCTAAATAAGCTATGAAAACAAAGCCTTAAAGAGGTAAGGGACTCACCCTTGAAGAACCTCTTTAGAACAGCAACTTCTGAGCCAAAGAAACAAACTCTGAGAGTCCAAACAAGGTCCTCTAGTATCTCAACAACAAAGCAATGGTGTTTTACTAGGTGTTGTAGTGCAAAAGTGAAGAGAAGACACACTTTAAGGCACAAACTCACACAAATATAGAGAGAGAGGAAGAAATATAGAGAGACATATATATATATATATCTTGTATCTCAATTTTTAGCACCTCTGGAAAGGGAGAGGGGCCTCTCTTCTTATAGAAATTCAAGTCCCAAGCTTGTTGAACAAGCTAGGAACTTGTTGAAATCCCTCCATATACATGTATGGAGGATGAGTTCTGTGCTCATCAGCTGTCACAGCTGGCACAAAAATATCTGCAAAAGAAAATGAAAAGGCCTCGGCCAACAAACATGGCCGACCGGCCAAAAAGGGTGCTGACTGGCCAAAAATGGTCCCGACCGGCCACCACTGATGGCCGATGGAAAGAAGGAAAGACCGATGGGTACGAGGCCTGGCCGATGGGTTGTGGGGCTGACCAACAAGCCACCCCCTTCCCTCAGAAACAAAACCACAAGCTCTTGGTCCACAACCAAGCACAAAACAGACAAGTTGAGAGGCTCCAAGGCAAGGCGTGCAACCAAGACCTTCAAAAACTCAAAACGAACACGAGCATAGATGATCATTGAGTGTTCAAATGATGATGTCCAAGCCTTGAGGACGGTCAAAAATGGGGTGTCTACATAGGACCCTTCTTGTCAAAATCCATAGAAAAACTAAGTTTGTAATCGAGTTGTAATTTTCCAGTTTTAGTCTTCCCGCTCGAGCGGACAAAGTGATGCTCGAGCAAAGTTTTCACTCTCACATTATTTTGTTTGTCTGCAAAAATACTGGGTGATGTGTTTGTATGCTCGAGCATAGGATCTTCCGCTCGAGCGTGAACCTTGGTTTGGAACACGCGATATAGAGTCCCCGCTCGAGTGTCCATTCCCACGCTCGAGTGGACCGCGCGATCTCTGCTTCTATAAATTCACTTGTTGGTCCAACTCTAAGGTTACTTTTCCTAGATCTTCTTTAAGGGTTGTAGGGTTTCTTCTGAGGTTTTCTTTTGGAGTTTTTTTGTGAGTTTTCCTTGTTGATTTGAGTGAGTATTAAACTCATGTTTTGATAAGCACATATCAAGGAGGTTGATTGGTTATATTCAAAAGTGTTCTTCTTCGGTGGAATTCGGAGATTCAAGTATGGAGTTTCAAAGGAGTTTGATACTATGCATAGTCGTTGATTCGACAATAGAAGTTGTGGATTCAACTTCAGTCTAATCAATTCTGAGACGAAGGTTGCGGTGAAAGATATACAGAAAATTTGAAGACAAATTGGAAGCGTTTGGGTAATTTGTTTGTTATCTTTGTAATCTTTCTTTCTTCAGTAGTGGATTGATTAGTGGCGTTTCGCCCATGGTTTTTTTTATCACAATTGAAGGTGCTTCAATTGTGATTTTTTCTACGTAAAAATCGTTTGTGTCGATATATTATTTTTCGAAAACAACAATCTAAATCACTTTCGTAAGTGCTTGATGATTTAGATTGTGAGTTTTGAGTGATTGGGAATTGGTGTAATTAAATCTTGATCTAATCACGAATCACTTAGGATTTTTAATTGGTATCAGAGCAGGTCACTCTTTGTTTTTATCAAAACTATAGGAGTGTGATTTTGTGTCATTGGTGATATGGATTCAATTCGTGAAGGTAACTCGACCCATAGACCTCCGTTACTTGATGGTACAAACTATTCTTATTGGAAAGCTCATATGAGAGTGTTTCTAAAATCTATTGATGAGAAAGCTTGGCACTATGTTATCTATGCGTGGAGTGAACCTATTGTCACCATTGATGGTATTGATATTCCCAAACCCCTTGATAAATGGAACACAACCGATTATCAAAACTCGAGTTGGAACAATAAGGCTCTCAATTCCCTTTTTTACTCCGTCACACCTGAAGAGTTTCGTCGTATTTGCACGTGTGAGGTAGCAAAAGAGGCTTGGGACATTCTTAAGACAATTCACGAGGGTACTACTTCTATTAAAAGGTCAAAACTTTAACGTCTCACCTCTGCCTTTGAAACCCTTTTTATGCATGATGATAAGATGTTTGATGATTTCTATGCTAAACTTAGTGACATTGTGAATTCCTATTTCACACTCGGTGAAAAAAATCCCTGAAGCTAAGGTTGTTGGAAAAATTTTGAGGTCTTTACCTGAGAGGTTCCAATCAAAAGTGATAGCCATTGAAGAGGCTCAGAATGTTGATACCCTCAAGCTTGATTAGTTGGTTGGAAACTTGCAGACTTATGATGCCCACCAAATTTCTAAGAAAAAACAAAAAGATAGTGTGGCTTTCACTAGTGCTCATGAGACTACAAAAACTCCTGAGACCGAGTTTGATCTAGAGTCTGAGATGACGGCTATGTTTACTAAACAGTTCAACAAGTTTTTAAAGAAAAAGAAGCCTAATTTCAGAGACCCTATTTCAAAAGATAAGAGTAATGATAAACCCAAAACTTTTCCACCAAAACTTGCTCCAAAAACTGAAAAGAAGATGGTAAAGGGGCAAGGGGTCAAGTGTCATGAATGTCAAGGGTTTGGACATATTGCCGTTGAATATCCTTCGAAAAAGAATCCGAAAAAAGTCTACACAGTGACTTGGGATGATGAAAGCGGGTCAAAGCAAGAACCTGAAGAAACTGAATTCGGTGAAGACAGGAATAGTGCTTTCATGGCATTTTGGTCCACTTTCACTCAACCTCTTCTGAAGCCAATGGAATTTGCTCGTGGTCAGAATCTGCATTGTTCTCCCACCTTTGATGAGAGTAATTACTTGTATTGAAAGATCAGAATGAGGGCATTTCTTAGAGCTTTCGACCCAGAAAGCTGGCAAGCCATTGAAGAGGATGTTGAAAGTGTTGACAATCCGAGCAATCAGAGAGTTCTGATTACTATTCATGGAGCAATTTCTGAGGAAGAACAGCAACGGGTTACTCACTGCATAAAGGCTAAAGATGCATAGGACATTCTGAGCCAATTTCATGAAAGATGAGAGTTATCTTCACCACCATCTATCACTTTTCCTGCCTTAGTTGCTCAACTGGATGAGGTCAAGGAGAATGAGAAGCAAAAAGAAGATGATGAAACATTAGAAGATAATGATGAGATTAATGGTGATGATCTACAACAAGCTTACGAAAAGCTTTACAATGAATCTCTGAATTTGTCCAAGATCAATGACAAACTCACTCTCAAGCTCAAAGCATGTGAAAGCAAGAATGTTAACTAAAAGGAGAACTTGTAAGAACAAAGCAGAATATCATCAAGATCTTTAGTGACAGGCAAGACCGATGTGGGAAACTTCTATCTTGGGAAACTAAAAGGAATGAACTCCTGAAAGTGTATTCCACATATGAAGAGAAGATGGAAAGCCTTGAAATGTCACAAGTTACATGGGAAGAGATGGTTTGTCATAAAGATGAAGAACTTCGAATTGCTAAAGCCACAATTGCCATGTGGAACAAAGGTTCCAAATCATTAGAAGACATCCTCGGGTCTCAACAAATGGGTTGTGACAAAAGTGGGCTAGGCTATGGTAATGCGAGAAAACTCACAAGGGATAGGCCTCTACATCACATGACCTGAAGACTCAAGCAAAAGGAAAGCTGAAGGTACACCAGGGTAATCCCTCTCTTCATCTACCTAACGGGGGTAAGATCAACAATAGGGAGGTAAAACCTATTTTTATTTGTCATCATTGTGGTAGGTATGGTCACATTTGTCCTTATTGCTTTGAATTGTTTGGTAAGGTGTCTCAAAAGGGTAGAAATTTGAATACTTTTTCGGTTAGGAGAGAACCTTACATGTCTAGGCGGAACACCAAGATACGTGAGGGTGTTCACAACGCTAAGACATTTACCAAGACCGCAAGACCTAATTTTGTTAAGACCAAAAAGATATGGGTGAGAAAAGATGACCTGACTTGTTTAGTTGTTCACGTTGCTCTAAAAGCACGTGACTCACACATGTAGTATCTTGATAGTGGGTGCTCTCTTCATATGTCAGGTGACAAATCCTACTTCACCACCCTTGAAAAATATGAGGGTGGAATTGTTACCTTTGGAGATAGTGGCACTTCTAGAGTCATTAGTAAGGGCTCTATAAGTGTAGCTGGTCTTCCCAAGCTTGAAAATGCATTACTTGTTGATGGTCTTAAAGCAAATCTTTTGAGCATCAGTCAAATGTGTGATTCCCACCATGAAATATTGTTTTCAAAAAATAAATGTGAAATTTTGAATAAAAAGGGAAATACTGTCTTGCATGGGGTTTGCATATCTGATAACTGCTATGGGATTGTTATTACTAATGATCACACTTGTCACTCAGCCATCATAAGTAACATTGATTTGTGGCATCAAAGATTGGGTCACATGAATTTCAAAGACCTAACTAAGATAACCAACAAAGAGCTTGTGAGAGGAGTATCTAAACTAGGTAAGAATCTGAATCATGTGTGTGGACCGTGTCAACTTGGGAAGCAAACCCGTGTCCTTCATAAAAAGGTGAACAACCTTATAACCAAACGTCCTCTTGAATTGGTTCATATGGATCTTATGGGACCCACTCGCACTGAAAGCATTGGAGGTAAAAGTTACATTTTTTTAACTGTTGATGATTTTACTCGATTTTCGTGGGTAAATTTTTTAAGGAAAAAATCTGATACGTTTGATGCTTTCCAGGCCTTAGTCCTTAAAATCCAAAATGAACAGGGTGTTTCTATTGGGCGTATCATAAGAATCCGAACTGATCATGGTCGTGAGTTTGAAAACAGTTCGTTTTCAGATTTTTGTGATATGTATGGAATTAAGCATGAATTTTCTACACCTATTACTCCACAACAAAATGGAGTGGTTGAGAGGAAGAATAGGGTTGTTCAAGAGATGGCTAGGGTCATGCTCCTTAGTAAGAAACTTTCTCCAAAGTTTTGGGTTAAAGCCCTAAATACTGCTGTTTATGTCATAAATCGCGTGTATTTAAGGCCCGGCACGTTACAAACTCCATATGAATTGTGGAAGGGATTGAAACCTAATGTAAAATACTTCCAAACTTTTGGGAGTAAGTATTACATTTTCAAAGATAGATAGCCTTTGGGCAAATTTGACTCCCGAAGTTATAATGGTATTTTTCTCGGGTATTCAACCACTGGTAGGGCTTTTTGAGTCAATAACTTGCGAACCTCTTCTTTAATGGAATCGATTAATGTGGTTATAGATGACACAGGCTCCCCTACTCCAGTGACAAATGAGGATGAAAATGGTGAGTCTCTATTTCTGGATACTGAACCACAAAGTCAAAGAGAAGCTAAGGTCCAAGTACAAGAAGTTAAGACAGCACCATCTTCTCAGGTAAGTCAGAGTCCAAAGAGTGCACAGAGAGACACCACTTATGATGCTTCTATCACCACAAGTCCTGAGTTCAAACCATCAGCAAGGGTGAAACTGAATCATCCAGCTCAACGGGTGATTGGAAGTGTATCGAATCGATTGAAAACCCAAAGACAACTCGGGATGAGGTATCTCATATGTGTTATGTTTCATTAATTGAACCTAAGAATATTAAAGAGGCCTTACTAGATAATAGTTGGGTCAATGCTATGCATAAAGAATTAGGTCAATTTGAACGTAACAATGTTTGGACTCTAGTTCCCAGACCTAGAGACATGAATGTGATAGGTACCAAGTGGATCTTTAAAAATAAATCTGATGAGAATGGTATTGTGGTTAGAAATAAAGCCAAGTTGGTTGCTCAAGGCTACACACAAGTAGAGGGTGTTGATTATGATAAGACGTTTGCCCCAGTTGCACGTCTCGAATCTATTCGTATTTTACTTGGTGTTGCATGTTTTCTTGGTTTCAAATTGTATCAAATGGATGTGAAAAGTGCCTTTCTGAATGGGTACTTGAAAGAAGAGGCTTATGTTAAGAAACCAAAAGGGTTTAAGGACCCCAAATATCCAAACTATGTCTACCCCCCGGACTTGGTATGATAGACTTACTACATTTCTTTTTGATAATGACTTTCAAAGGGGTAGTGTGGATAAGACATTATTTGTGAAACATACTAAGCCTCATATTCTTGTTGCTCAGATTTATGTTGATGATATTGTGTTTGGATCCACTGCTGATCATCTTGTGAAAGATTTTTCAAATTGCATGACACATGAGTTTGAGATGAACATGATGGGAGAGTTGTCTTATTTCTTGGGTCTTCAAATTAAACAGTCTCCTTCGGGTATGTTTGTTTCTCAGACTAAGTATGCCAAAAACCTTGTGTCAAAGTTTGGTCTTGAGTCGGCCAAACATGCACGCACTCCCATGAGCACTACTCTTCACATTTCCAAAGATTCCTCTGGTACTGATGTTGATCCTACCCTTTATAGAAGTATGATAGGAAGTCTTCTTTACCTCACAACCAGCCGTTTTGACATTGCATTTAGTGTAGGTGTCTGTGCCCGTTACCAAGCCAATCCTAAAGAGTCTCATCTTCTTGCGGTCCAACGCATTATTAACTATGTTAATGGGACACTGGGGTATGGGGTTTGGTTTTCTACTGATATTACAGCTGAAATTACTGGTTTTTCTAATGTCGGCTGGGCAGGGTGTGCTGATGATAGGAAAAGTACATCCGGGGGTGTTTTTACCTTGGGAATAATTTGGTTTCCTGGCATAGTAAAAAGCAAAATGCCATCTCTCTTTCGACTGCTGAGGCTGAGTACATTGCTGCAGGGAGTTGTTGTGCACAAATGCTGTGGATGAAACAAATGCTTCATGATTATGGGGTAGATCAGAACACTCTCACTCTTTTCTGTGATAACACAAGTTCCATAAACATTTCAAAAAATCCTGTCCAACACTCTCGAACCAAACACATTGACATTTGTCATCATTTTATTCGAGAGTTAGTAGAAGAGGGCCTTGTTGTTCTGGAACATGTACCCACTGAGCATCAAAAAGCTGATATTTTTACAAAACCCCTTGATCTTCTTCAGTTTGAGTTCCTTAGAAGGACCTTGGGTGTAGTGCTCAGTCACTAGGGTGTTACCTGTTCCATGAGTGGGTGTGAGTGTTTGGATTATTGTGTGCTTGGATGCTATAATTTCATTGTCATTGATTTCTGTTATCTTTACATCTAAATTTATATGCACACTACTTATGTTGCTCACAAGATCTCATTCTTCTTTGTTCATAGCTCCTTTTGAATGCCCATGCTCTTTCACTTCATGATCTCATTCTGTACACATCCTTGAGATAAACTGTTGCAGGGGTTTCCGCACAAGTGATCAAAGTTCTCTATGGACCACTAACAGTGTTTCTTGTACTTTTTCAGAGGAATTGACCTATACTAGTATATCATGGGTGATGTTGAGTCTCTGAACCATCTGTAGACGTCCCCGAACGCATCTCGGGGAGGAGTGCGAGTCCCCCCCCCCCCCGTGTTACGGTTCGATATTGGGTCTACTACAGTTCAAGGACTCAAATGTCACGGTTCTTAATCTTGAACCAAAGAGTCCAAATCTGGCAAATCGATTTTGAAAACAGATTTTTTTGAAAGAAGTGCCAAACATGGACTACTTTGCCAGATACAGAGTCGCCACCTAAATATTTTATTTTTGGGAAATTTAGGAATCCTTGACTCGGTGCCAAAGGCCACGTGTCCGTCATCACCAAAGTTGCCTCGGCTCGGGAACTTGGGTACGATTGGGGAAGGTCACTTCGTGAGCACTCCCGCTCGCCCGGTCAAAGATCGGCCTTTACTAACCATGATATCTGTTTTTGAAAACATTGTATGTTCTTATTCTGGTTATTAGCCTAGGTTACTATATGATGCGCACAGCATACAAGTATAGACTGAGTCGCCTGAATTGGAACAAAACACTTCATATTTGTTTGTTTGAAAATGGTTTGATGGTGCTACCCGCAGGTAGGCTAAGACGTGGATTTGCCACCCTCGGGTGGGCTTAGAAAACATGATTTTGCCACTATCTAGTGGGCTTAAAACAAACATTCAATGATTTGTTCCACTTCAAGTAACTCAACCTCCACCCACAGGCATTCAAGGCAGTTATATCACATAAGCACATAGCCTTATGGTAAGCATGCTATTCATGGCAGTTACTCACATGCATGCAAGGATGCTAAAGCATAAAACTCACCGAGTACTCCAAGCCAAAACAGAAGCTCGTTAGAAATCCATGCATGATCCTAGATACATAGAATTGCCTAATGCAACACATGCAAAGATGCAAACTATATCAGGCTCGGCTATTCTAAACATGGCATATGGAATGCAACAGCTAACATGTATTCAACTTGGAATTGAAATACAGATGCAATTTGTATGATGTGCCGAGCCCGGTGTATGCAAAACAGATGAATGAATGCAAACATGCTATCATACTGTATGCTAATTGAAACATGCCCTAATCTAACCATCATAAGCAGGTAAATAAAAGGGAAGAAAGACATGGGGTTGGAAGACATACATCACACTCACGCACACTTATTACAACATTGCCCTCGCGCAGAGGGTCCGAATAAATATACAGTCCCGAATAAAAGAATAGTACAGTCCAAATAATGTACAAATTCCTAATTAATTAACAAATTAACTAAGAAAGCTGTAAAACTGGCATGCAAGCCAGGGATTGCCTTGATTCCGCTCCGGGTGATGAATGATGCATGTTCGGGTTGCCTTTGTGCGGAAATCCATGACGATGCCCCAATTAGCCTATGTTTGCACCTGTTCTTGAAATGCGTGCCAAGCTTCGAAAAGTTGATGATTCTTTATTTTGCTGCAACAGAGAACAGGAAAGGGGCATGGCAATGTATTTTCACAAATGTATGCATGTCTCGATCCTCGTGCCACTAATCATGCATATCGATGCATGATGGCCGAGGAGTCGAATTGCACAACTCAATATGAAATGAATGCATATGAAAATACAACAAAACCTAACTCCATCATGGATAATCCGGAGTGTCGGTGACTGGGGAATTGAGACACGTTCGGTCACTCGGAGTACGGACGCATACCTGCGTTTCCGTGCGGGCTAACTCCTATCCCGAACACGATGCAATATGCATGATATGCATGAAATGAAACTAAGATACAACCTAACATGCGAAAGGCTATGAAATGGCATACACGATGCACGAGGAAACATGGCATACACAATGCGCTAATATATGGCCTAGCATACGCAATGCTATGGAATGAAATGGCATACACAATGCAATATGGGCTTACACCAACACAAGTGGACCTCGGCCACACTCACATAGGAGGCCATAATGATGAAAATGAGACAACTCGGGATACGTGCACACGTGCACGCAAACCGAGGACCGACCCTAAGGCACGAAAATGCCACTCTAACAAGACATGGCAAGACATGGGATATGATATGCAAACATGCAAATTTCAGTAGCAAAATGAGATGCGAAACAGCCCCGAAGCATGGCAAAAATGCACCCGATGCACGAAATCAATCCCGAAATGCAAGATTAAGCACATGAAATGACTTGTAGCTATACAAAGCATGCATAATTTGAACATGAAGTGTAAATACAGAAGCAAGGAAGCCCCAAAACAAGCATGTTTACAGTTTAAAGCATGGCCAAATAGTGAGCACAAGTGGGACCAAATTAGCATGCAAAAATGGCTCCGCAAGGGAGGTAATGAAGCAAGTCACAAATGCTGGCCCAAAACAGAGAAGGGGCCTTCTAAAATATTGAAGAGAGGAAAAAAATATGATGTTTTACAGTTTATGATAGGTCCCAAAAACAGATACAAGTATGCCAAAGATCTCATGCAAGAAATGAGCCAACAAAGGGGCAAAGAAGCAAGTAGTGGCTGGAGGTATCAAACAAGTGAGGGCCCTTCAACAATGTTTAATAGGGACCCAAAATGTGGCTTTTTACAGTTTAGCACCAGCCCCAAAACAGTATACAAGTATGCTCAAAATATCATGCAAAATGAGGCCACCAAGAGGGCTATAACATGAAGTATACAAAGTGTATCTTAAACAGCCATAGACCCTTAATGACACATGAAGAGGGGATCAAAATAGGGCCATTTTCATTTCGGACCAAAGTCCAAAAACAGAGACACAATAGGCTAATAAATCATGCAAAAATGGGGACCAAAGAGGGGTTCAATGGCAAGTGATACATGGAGGTCCCAAAAAGTGATGATCCCTTCTTCAATGTTGAATAAGGGCTCAAAATAAGCTACTTCATAGTTTATGACAGAGCTCAAAACAGATTATATATAGGCCAAAAATATCATGCAAAAATATGGCATCCAAGAGGGGTAATGAAGAAAGTGGTGGCTGGAGGTCTCAAACAGGGTAAGACCCTTCAACAAACATGAAAAATGGCTCAAAATAAGCCTAGTTCCAGTTAGGGTCGGAGCCCAAAAAATCAAGCAAGCAAGGCTTAGAAATGAACCAAGAAAAGGCTAGAAAAGAGAAGAAGTGTACTTACCCTTGTAGACCAATCTTTCAGCTGTCTTTTGGACCAAATTTTGAGCCTTTAACCTCTTCAAAACAGTCCCAATGTGCTGGAATGGAGAATGGAAGGGTGGGGCTAGGTGGTGTAGTTTAAATGATGCAAAGGCCCTAAGGTTTGGAGGCTTAGAAGGGAGGGAAATGGAGAGTGTATGCAAGAGAGCTCTCTAGCAATTTTTGTAACCCTAAAAACCAGACCTGGGGTGTTGGTTATATAGGAAAAAAGAGGAGGAAAATGGAGGGAAAAAAGGGGGGAAAACAAACCAAGTTTCCCCCCAAAATGGCCAAACCCTCGGACATGGGTGTAGTGGAAAACAAAATATATGGCTAGAACACACTTGGAGGAAGGGGGTGATAATGGCCGGCTAGTTTAAAAAGCAAAAAAAAAAATCATTTTTTTTAGATAAGTGGCCGGCCGGCTAGTTTTTCTGGGTTTTCTGGCCGGCCAGCTACTTTTCCTGGCTTTTCTGGCCGGCCAGCTACTTTCAGGACAGAAAAAGTGGGATTTCGGAAAGAAAAGTGGCCGGTGGGTGATTGGGAAGTCCAAATGTGGCTGTTCAAGTATCCAAATTGAAGCCCCGGAAGTTAGCTTTCCAATGGCGCAAACCTCGCATCCAAATTCCTCCTGTAGAAAAAGTTATGCCCGTTTCCGTGAAGCCGCACAGATTCGGTCCCAACCGGAGTGATACCCTACTTCAATCAACGATATCTCCCCTATCCGGAATTGGATTTAGGAGATTCTTGAGTGAAAAATGAAGCCCCATGAGTAAGCGTTCCAACGGTGGTGGCCTCATAGCTTGATTCCAAGTATCCAAATGAATAGGCCCGATTCGGCGAGGGCTGCTCGACTCTCTCTTAACGGTTCATGCCCATTTTCTCCCATTTGGATTTCCCTCTTCTCTTCTTTTCTTCAACTTCAAACCCCTAAGTAAGGTGTTTTGAAAGATTTTTCAAAGATTTCATCTCTCTTTCGTTCATTTCCACTTTGTCCTTGCTCGATTTACCGAAAAACGCGACGTTTGACAAAAGGCGAGCCTCGGAACATCGCTGAAACTTTATTTCAAAAATGTTTTGAAAGAGAGGGTTTTAAGGTCTAAAAACCATTCAAAATAGCTTTGGTCCAAAATGGGGCATGAAGTTAGGATTTGTTCCTCTCTCTTTGCCGAAGAAATTGCACATTTCCCCTGCACAACTTTTTCCACCATGTAAACCATCAGTCGCGTCAAAGTCTTATGGACGGTCAAAAATGAGGTGTCTACACCATCTACTATCATTTTTCACTTCCATGGTTTCTTCCTCACTTCATTGAAGTCCGGGCATTAGGAAAAGGCTACCTCAGAGGCACCAACCAGGCCATCCTTTTTGATTTCATACTTCTCTGGTTTGGTCTCCATACTCTTAAGCATGCATGCCACCAGTGAATGCCCACAAGAAAGAAAAGTTGAAAAAATAATAATAAAAAAAGGACTCATTGATTGAGGGGGAGCCTCCGTGTTTACTCAACAAATACCCCGTAATTCCTAGTGGTTTGACTTTTCTTTGTGATGTTTAATCACTCTTGCCGGAGATCCAGCCATTCGATCACTACGAGGATTAACTCTAGCTCTGTGGCCTCTCAAGGATTGCACACACACACACATTCTTTTTGTGAGCTCTCATGTTTGTTTTTGAGTTATGTATTCTCATGTTGCTTATGATCATTGATTAAATATTATCTCACTTGTTCATGATCTTGTGGTTCATAATTTTTAAATGTACTAGTTAACAGGCTTCATGGTGTATGGTTAATCTCATCTCAGTGTTACAGTCTTCCAATTATACTCCCCTCTGTTTTACAGGTCACCATTCTTTGGTTGAGTTGTTTTATTTATTTAAAAAAAAAGAAAAAAAAAAGAAAAAAGAAAAAGGGGTTTGTTTTGAAGTTTGGTGGTGTTTTGTCCCTTTTGTGAAGTGTTTTGCAATTCTGCGAGGGTGGTTTTGGTGCTCGAGTGTCCATTTTCGAGCTTGAGTGTATCCATGCGTGTTTTGGATCCTGCTCGAGCGTTAAAACTCATGCTCGAGCGAACTGGTTTGGTTTAAAACTCTCTCCCTCGACTCTTCAGTTCTTCTTTTCCCCAAAAATCCTTCTCTCTCCTAGGGTTCTTGGCGATTCAGTACATTGTTCATCCTTGGTCTCTTCTTTGTTGATTTCTGTTCTTCTTGCACACCTAAGGTATGTCTCTCTTTGGTTTCGTCTCTGTTTTTCTATTTTTCTTATTCTTTTTGGTTGTAGTTTTTCCCCTTTTGTTTTTTAATCCTTCACTTCTGTTCGTAATATTTTTTTTTTTTTTTGTTATGCACTATTGGGCGCTGTCATCTTAGGTTGTGTCCTAGATCATCCCTGGTTTTTGTTCTAGGTGTTTTTTTTATATTAGGTTGTGGCATATTGAGTTGGGTTAAGAACTTTTACTATCTAAATGTCTTACTGGTTTCCATTGGATTTGTTTCTTTCGGTATGGCTTCTATTATTCACCTTGACTCATCTCTGATGCATTTTGTTCTCTTGTGATTACTATGCATTGATCATATTGATTCATACCATTATTTGACTGACTCATGATGATAGATTTGACTGTGCTACTAATGTTTTTTTTTTCCCCCTCTTTTGGTTTAATGTTTGTCTTGGGTTAGGGGATTGGTGTTTTTTTTTTTTTTCTTCTTCTTCTTCTTTTGGTTTCTATTTGGTTTAGTCATGTCTTCCTCTAAGCAGAAGAAGTCTACTGCCACTCGACCATCCTTTAACTCTGATTGGTTCCCCTCGGCTGAAAAAACCAAATTGTATAGAGAGTCATATCCATTTTGCACTGTTCATCTTGAATAGAATGTTCTCCCTAACACTTTTGAGTCTATACATATCCGTCCATTATTTGATCCTCTAGGTGGAGAGTTGGTACTTTATTTCTCGGGTCCTCAAAACCTAAGTTGGGTTTGAGAATTTTACTGTAACATGGAGAGTCTTGATGACATTGGCCTATCATTCAAGATTTAGGTCCAGTCCAAATCTATCACAGTCACCATTGATCTCATTAGAGAGCTTTTAGGGATTAGTAAAGTCTTCCCTATCTTCTATCTTTTTCTTGTGAGACCCGCTTGCAATTTCAATGAGGTGGCCACTACTTTATGTGGTACATCTCGTCCTTGGCTCCCAGGCTCCTTAATCAACCAAAATGAGCTCCTGCCCCAGTTTCGATGACTCAACCTCATTGTGTGTGCCAACATTATCGTGACCACCCATAGCTCAGAAATCAACCAAGAACAAGGGTTTGTCCTTCAGTGTATTGCTCAACATCGCTCCATTGATCTTGCCATTTTGACCATCTAGAAGATGGTTACTGCGTATAAGCGTAACAACCTTGGTCTACCTTACGGGTGCCTCATTAATCGGCTTCTCGCCAAGTTTGAGGTTCCCTCGTTTGACGAGGATGAGTTTGTTTCACTTTCCTGGCCTTTTACCAAAATGACTGTCTTCCAGAGTAAGTCTTATGTTCGGGGAGTTTCTACTAGGATGGGTCATTCCGTTAGAGGTACAGGTGATGCTACTATGGCAGATGAGGCTGAGTTTGATGTAGCTGCTGCTGGTGAGGTTGTTGGTGAGGAGGAGCAGCCACCTCCAGTCCATACTGTCTGTGGCCAGCTCCACCATTTCAAGCAGTCTGTTGTTTCTCGTTTTCATCGACTTGAGGGCTGGTCGGATATTTTCAAGGCCAGGCTCACGATCTAGAGACTATTGCCGATGCTCAACTCATTGCGTTGGAGGCCTCATCCAGGCGCATTGAGGAGTCCGTTACACAGTCTTCTACTCATTTGTCTCAGATCTTGTCTTTTCTCCAGATGTAGTCCTCGCCACAGCCACAGCCACCCGTTCAGTGATCATTGATGCCTAGATATGCTTTTGGCTAGTACTATTCTTGCACATATATCTCTTTTGTTGGACTACTATTTATCTTGGTTTTTGTTCTCTCCCGGGCAAAAAGGGGGAGTGGATTGTTTATAATTGATACATACATGGGTTTTTGGCTGTTTATACTTGATACATACTTTTGGATGTTCTTACTTGAATACTTGAAGGATGCTTTATTGAGATATTTGGTGATACTGTTATTTCTGGATAGATGGGTATATTGGGTTGTTTTTAGATATCTATATATTTTGCTATTTATCCAGTTCCACAGTTTTGGTTTTTGTGTGTGTCTCTTCAGGTGGATGGTTCAAGACTTGCTTGTTCAAGACTTGCATGATTTATGGTCATTGTGGATTGCGTGATTTATGGTCTTTGATTTCAGTGTTTTATTTTTTATTTTTGAGGTTGTTGTTTTTATTAGCTGGTTTGTGTTTGGCTTTTGTTAGGAAAATTGTTTTAGAACAGTTTTGTCCGGGATTTGACAAAGGGGGAGATTGTTAGGACCCTTGTTGTCAAAATCCATGAAAAATCTAAGTTTGTAATCAAGTTGTAATTTTCCAGTTTAGTCTTCCCGCTCGAGCGGACAAAGTGACGCTCGAGCAGAGTTTTCACTCTCACAATATTTTGTGTGTCTGCAAAAATACTGGGTGATGTGTTTGTACGCTCGAGCGTGGGATCTTCCGCTCGAGCATGAACCCTGATTTGGAACACGCGATATAGAGTCCCCGCTTGAGCGTCCATTCCCACGCTTGAGCGTCCATTCCCACGCTCGAGCGGACCGCGCGATCTCTGCTTCTATAAATTCACTTGTTGGTCCAACTCTAGGGTTGCTTTTCCTAGATCTTCTTTAAGGGTCTTAGGGTTTCTTCTGACGTTTTCTTTTGGAGTTTTTTGTGAGTTTTCCTTGATGATTTGAGTGAGTATTAAACTCATGTTTAGATAAGCATATATCATGGAGGTTGATTGGTTATATTCAAGAGTGTTCTTCTTCGGTGGAATCTGGAGATTCGAGCATGGAGTTTCAAAGGAGTTTCAAAGGAGTTTGATACTGTGCGTAGTCGTTGATTCGACAATAGAAGTTGTGGATTCAACATCAGTCTAATCAATTCTGAGACGAAGGTTGCAGTGAAAGATATACAGAAGATTTGAAGACAAACTGGAAGCGTTTATGTAATTTGTTTGTTATCTTTGTAATCTTTCTTTCTTCAGTAGTGGATTGATTAGTGGCATTTCGCTCGTGATTTTTTGATGATTAGAGAAAATAGGAGAGAGAGTGTTTTTTTAGATATTCTAATTAATTATTATATCATTGGATTTAAAAAGTGAGTCTAATTTTTTTTAACATAAATGGCAATGCTAATTTATTTATTATTATTATTTTTATAATAGTTATAACTCCCATAATATTACGTTATATAATTTATGATAATAAAACTCACAAATATCATAATTTGTAAATAATATACACCCTTTAGCATTGCCCTTGAATTATTGCCCTCGCAAAGCATTACAAATAGCACTAGCAATTAAGGTCGTCTAAAGTTTCTTTGTGATAAAAAAAAAAAACATAGAATGAAAATAAAAGGTTGGATTTTTTCTTTTTTAATTTAAATCTTAATGATGGCTGTATAAATTGTAAAAGCCAATCACAATTCAATGCGTGGTATGAAAGGGGCAATTTAGAAAGTTAATACAAGTTGCCAATCAAAGTCAAACACGTGTCGGCCTGTATTGATAATAATGGATCTGCGTGGCATTAGAATAATTAAGGAATATAAGGTGATGTGGCCTGATGGTTAGTGACAAAGTTCAAATTCAAAATCAGAAGGGAAGCCTAACTACAATGTGGCGTAATGGGACTGACAATGAGAGAGCATGTTCAGCAATCATGAGAGGACATTTCGACGGTTGGAAACCCACTTCGATGGTTATCATTGAGAAGTATAAATAGCAGAGAATGCCCCAGAATGAAGGATCTAGACTCAGAGCGAAAAACCAGTTTTACTTATTTTGTTTTCCCTTTTAGTTTTTACAGTTCTTTACATTTTTGTACTTCAAATTCCTGTATTGCACTTCATTCATAGGAGTAGTTTCAAATAGTTTGTTGTTGTAAACCTCTACGAGGCTGGGTCCACTACAAGAAATGTCACTTTTGGCTACTAAATTATTAGTCGGCCAAAGGCATAAATTTGGTCGCTGAAACGATTTACTGACCAAAAATTTCTGTCGCCAAGTTCATCACCCATACCCCGTCGGCGATAGTATTGGCGACTAAACTTCATTTGGTCGCCAAAAAATGAAACATTTCCATACTAAATTTCTTTTAGTAGGCAAATGGTATCTTTTCGCCACTAAAACCGTTGGTCACCGAAAGTGAACATTTAGCTACTAATCCTTTGTTAGTTGGCAAACGTGACCTTTTTGCTACTAAATTTTTAGTCACTAAAAGTTCTACCTTAGGCGTGGTGACTTTTGCAAACTAAAACTGTACGTAGCCAAAAACCTATTAAGATTCATTTCTTTACTTTTTGCCACCAAAAGTTTTAGTCGTCAAATGATACCCTTTTTTCCGTGACTAAAAAATTTAGTAGCCAATAGTTTATTTCTCTCATTCTCAAATTTTTTAGCTACTAATTATTTGGTGGCAAAAACGTTTTTGGGTTATGTTCTTGCTACTAAATTATGAGTAGCCAAAACTTTTAATTACCTATTTGGCTACCAAAACATTTGGTGGCCAAATAATTTTCTGTTATTTTTTTTTTTTTTTAAATTGTAAACAACCTGTATTCATTTATATTACAACATGTACCCTGTATAAACAATATAATCCATCAACACTAAAATATATTATCAACCATTAAAGCATTCAACATAATACATGAATAACCATGATTTAAATCCATGCATAATACATGAATAACCAACGTCAATAATTTAAATTACAACCTGTACCCTGTATAAACAATATAATCCATCAACACTAAAATATATGAGGGTCAATAATCCATACATAATCCATACAAATTCCATACACTCCAAGTCTAATCCAACGTCAATAATTTAAATCCATACATAATACTTGAATAACCAAATTAATTTGTTCGAACCACTATATATACTGATAGAGGTATAAAAACAATGCCCTCCCGTAATTGTCAAAAAATTATATATCCACATTTGTATGTCCAAAATCATCATTTAAAAAAAAAAAAAAAAAAAAATCATTAGTTTGGGACCTATAAAATGTTAAGGCTTAAAAGCTTTCCCTGTTAATGACATATATATTCTTACATATAACACTTCTATGTTGAGATATCAGTTCCACAAATTAACTCTACATTTTAGTTAAAATAAGGAGAGAGAAACAATTTATAAAATTAAATGTCTCAGAGAAACAATAGAAAAATAATGATATTCACACAACACTTTTAGCCTCACACTCCACTTGCGAGAAAATATCGTCAAGTCAAAACATGAGGGACATTAACAGGTAAGCATTTAAAACATTTACATCTTATTGCATAGTTAATGATTGTGTTATGATTAACAATTCACAAATACATGCCACAAAATTTATATATATAGAAAAGAAAAAAGAAATGCAAATATGTATAGACTGAATTCTAGTTGATTTGAAGACCCGATCAAATGAGAAGCCATGCTTTCATGTCATTCTAGTGAAAATTTTAATTTTATTAAATGTGGGCACCATGCACAAAATTATATATGTATGTATGCATGAATCAATAACACAACTTGTTCAGAGCAAGTCAAAAGGGTATTCAAGAAGGTAGTATTACCTGTTTGGGTTCTCTATTTTTGCCACCAATGGTCGTGGAAATAATGTGACCAGTGACCAACTCACCTGTTGTGTCCTATCTCCATGAATAGTAGTGGCATGAAACCATGAATAGAGATTGCTGCAAGATTAATGACATTCAAAATTCAATCAAGCAATGCAAGCCAACTGGAACCAAACATATAATGTATCTGACTAGAAAATTAACAGTAAGCATTAATAGTCAGCAGGAGACTATGCATCAGTAAGTTTTTTTTCTATTAAAAAATAAAAATCATTTTCCTCCTTGATTAGTTCACTAGTATTATAATACATAATAACACTCCTTGTACAGATCAAAACATGGACTCCATTCCACAGGTAAATCCAAATTGAATGATACATAAAGCACTTCGTATATTACCTTGCCATGAATGTCGTTAGTCATTTGAGCATTAAGACTCTATTTACATTATCAATTATAACTCATTTCTCAATGATTAATTCAACAATTATGTTGATAGAATATATATAAAACCATCTAAATAATAGAAAACCTATGACAACCTTAAAGAAAATAAACCTACTTTGCTGTCCACATCTCTATGGTTATCTATCATTTCATCCTCTGTTATTAATAAATCGTCCAACACAATTGTGTTTAGATTAGACCCTATTTCAAGCACAGTTGTGTTTAGATTATTAGGATGAGTTTAAAATGTACTCTTAAACAGTTTGTTGTATGCATATATTAATATGTTATTAGACTTTCTTACTAAATGTTTATGTCAACATATAATATTTAAAAGAGTAAATTACACTTTGTCCTTCTTAAGTTTAAGTATTTTGTCTTTCTTAATCTTTCTAATTTTCTCACTTTACAGCAACAACTAACATCTATCCGATCCGAGTTTGGATAGAAAACACATTAATACAGTTATTACATAACATAGGTTTAACTAACATAGGTTTTTGCATAGAGAAAAAAGAAAAAGAAAAAAATAGTGCCTAGTAGCCTCATTGGGAGCTTAGCTGGTTTCTTGTTCTTCATCATCTAGAAATTGAAAGAAAAATGAGCATATTCTCAATGGTAGTGTAAAGAAAGAACAGAGGAAAGCTTAGCACCTAATTGCATACCAAACACAATAATGAAATGAAGATGTGAACTTGTTCATCTCCTCCAGCATTCTCTTCATTTTTGACCTTCATCTCCTTCATCTCTTGTGGCCAAAAGTGTAATGAAATGAAGGTCGAATCTGCTGACTAAAAGTACAGAACTTGTTCATCTTCAAAAAAATCCTATGCATCACAAAAATTCAGCAGATTACTATGCATCACAAACCAATTTTCAAATAGAGCATTAGTATCAATAGATTGCTCCAACAGATTACTATCAAGCAGATTAAAATTGCCAGCAAAAAATTGCTCAACCATCTGCATCAATCTTGCCAGCAGAAAATTGCTCCAGCAGATTACTATCAAGTACATTAGTATCAATAGAAACAATTAACAAAAATCCACAAAACATACACAATTAAAATTGCTTCAGCAGATCATTCCTATGTATCACAAATAAATTGTCAAACAGTTGGTGAGCAAACTAGAGATGCTTTGGGGTCCATATATACTTAAACAATTCATTTATACATGTCACAGACCAAATGTCAAACAATTGGTGAGCAAAAAAAAAAAAAAATGTAGATGTGAACAAAAAACAATTTGAAGAAATCTGGCCTGTCAAGATTGAAAGAAATAGAGGAAGGGAGATAGAGACACAGAGACACAGCTCGAGCCTCATATATTCTATTCCTATTTATAATCATTTCAGTAAACCAAACACTGCTTTACCTGTATTTCAGTAAACCAGATAGAGACCAAACACTGCTACCAATGTGTCACATTTTAGTCTTTCCACACTCTTAGCTACTCATGCATATATTCTTATAAGTAATTTATTTACAAAGTTCAATAATATATATATATATATTAGTGAGGCCAACCTGTGTAAACAACATTATCATATAAATTAGGGCAAACTGTGAAAACAACATTGTCATATAAATTGATCGGGGTTTCAATTGACCCAAGTTCTTATATTTTGTTTTTGAGAAATTAAGAATTTAAGTTGTACCACAGAGACACAGCTTGATCAAAAGAGAGCAAGAGAGCGAGAGCGAGCGCGCAGAGAGAGAGAGAGAGAGAGAGAGAGAGAGAGAGAGAGAGAACCTGTGCTCTGCAGCAATGGCGATGGCGATCTGTAGAGTTGGCGGTGGCGATCTGTGGCGATGGCGTTGCCATCTCGAGGCGTGGGTCTGTGGTCATGTGAAGTGGGGTGAGGTTTCGTGTGGTGAAGGAGAATAAACAGAGAACAGGAGCGAATGCTATATATATTTATATATATTACACCATTAGCGACTAAAACTTTTTAGTCGCCAATTAATTTTTCAAATCCCTCTAAAATTTAAAATAGCTCCCTCCAAATATTTTAACTTTTGGTTTTTAGTCGCCAAAGATAAAAATTAATTTTTTAATATTACATTTGCCGACTAAAGGCTTTAGTAGCTAAATCTATACCTAAGGCGACTAAATTTATTTTTTGTCGCTGAAAATCAACTTGTGGTGGCTAAAATATTAGTCGCCAAAGAAAAAAATTAATTTTTTATTTTACATTTGCTAACTAAAGGTTTTAGTAGCCAAATCTATATCTACGGCGACTAAATTTATTTTTCGTTGTTGAAAATCAACTTTAAAATTAATTTTTTATTTTACATTTGCCGACTAAAGGTTTTAGTAGCCAAATCTATACCTATGGTGACTAAGGGTTGGTTTGAGATATTCTAAAAAAGTGCACTTTTTGACTTATTGGCTTATATGGGTTGGGTTTGGGTTGGGTTTGATGTGATGTGTTAGAGAGGTGATGTGATTTAGATAAGATGATGTGACTTAAATAGGATAGTGACTTTTTGACTTTTTGTATTATTTAGGTTATGCCAAACTTGGCCTAAATTTACTTTTCGTCGCCAATTTCTGGCATTTTTGCCGACTAAATTTCTTTTAGTCGCCAATTGTGATATTTTTAGCTACTAAATTTTTTTTAGTCCCCAATTGTAATATTTTTAGCTACTAAATTTTTTTTAGTCGCCAATAATCAACATTCCCTTACGAAAAAAAATTAGTAGCTAAAAAGTTGACTTTTGCCAACCAAAATTAATTTTTGGTAGCCAATTCCCACACTTTTGGCAACTAAATTTGTTTTGGTAGCCAAAAGTGGTCGCCAAAAATGTGTTTTCTTGTAGTGGTCAGATCATTATAAGTTTTTCATTTTACTTAATAAAATTCTGAAATTATTCTTCACTTAGTTGTTATTTACTAAATTTTCCTAAACAAGCCACTAGTAAAAGTCCTCTTTATTGAGGCGGAAAGAACTAAAATACAATCGTCTGATAATTGGTTGACAATTAATCTTCTGTAAGAACTGATTGATTCTTACTGGCACGCTTAAAATTACAATACTAACTTTTGAAGGCCAAAAAAGCCAACACTTAATTAAAAAGAATTTGAGGGGTTTGTGAAATTTATTACGAGCATCTGAACCATTTATTTTGTAAAGAACTCAACATCTATCAATCGTGAAAAAAGTTTAAGTTGATAATTGCAGCATTTTCATTTTATCGTGTTTGTTTTTGAAGAAATAGATGACAAATATATATTTAAAAATAAATCATCTATTTTTGTAGTAACAAATACGATAAAATAAAAATATTACGATTATCGAATTAAGCCAATTGTTTTCATAGACGATACGAAGAACCTTATAAAAGAAATTATTGTAGTTAGGATTATACAAAATACCGCTCAATCCACATTTATTCATCCACTAACTATAAGTTAATTTAACCAGAATTTTAAAATTTATTATTCGATTTTGAAATCGCTCGTCTCTAGAATTTGAAATGAATTTTCTCTAAAAAAATTTCCTACGCTTAACACCTCATCTCCTCTTTACCCTTCCTAACCTTTCACATGTAACTGCACACTCACCTTCACTACCCTTCTTGGACCACCACAACCCAATCCCTCTCTTAACTGATTGTTCTAAATCATGGTATCAGAACACGTAATAGTAATGATCATGAAGTAGCGGTATCGAGAGTATCAAATGACATGTATCAAAATTGGGTAATACAGTCGGGAAATTTTTAAACTCATCACCAACATGACCAAGACTCAATTATACACGTCTCTAGACTATTTTAAGCTTAAATAGTTACATTTTGACTAATATTGTGATATCTAATTACATGGAATCGATTAATTTTAATCATATGACATTAATTAATTGTAACAAAAATTCAAAATAAAAGAATTTTTTTTGATAGATGATCAGGACATCCAAAGTTAAATGTTTATGTTTGCACTGTGCAGTCCCACATCGGTAAGAAGTGAGGTATGACAGGTATACCACTTCCTTATTAAAGGAATAATTTTACATATAACATGAATTTATATATAATAATGGTATTGTCAAATTATTTTTGTTAAATTTTTTATTTTAATTTTATGTATCTTCAGAATTTTTTTTTTCTAGATAGATGGACTGGCAAACTTACTATAAATATATGAGGCTAAATGTAATTAGTTATAGAAAAAAGTAATGATATTCGGACTTTTTGTTAGTAAGAATTTATGACGTGTATGTTCTTAGTTCTTAATAACATAAGATTGTTAATAAGAATTTAAGTAGATATAACATTACCTTTATAAATATTTTGAAAATTAGGTTCTTTGACAAATCGGTGCGGTTTGTTTGTGAATCATCTTGAATATCTGGTTCAGAATGATTCATAACGGAAATCAGTTGGTTCAATTTAGAATTTAATTAAAATTTTTTAATCAACAAAAGTCAATTATTAATTATTAAGTTAGTACTTACAAAACTTAATCTCCCCATTATTGCAAAATATTATCAATTGTCTCCTAATTCAACTTTTCTTCAGAGAAAATTATACCATGACTTCCCAGTTGATAATTTAATTCCCACCACTATATTGGGTAGTTTCCAAATTGGAAGGCTCTAAAACCATTATGTGGCTAGGCGCACGTAGTGGCATGTAGTGAGGTACAAGCCCTTTTCTTTCAATGTAGCCGACACCATGACCGACGTACTGGCATTAGTGAGGTACAAGGGTGCGATTCCGACACGTTTAGACAGGTGAAAAGCATTTTTAATGGTGTTTGTTAAAATAATATTGTTATTGTTATAATTTAATTTTGAATAGTATTATTTTGTCAAATTATAGCAATAGTGTTCCAATGATCACTTACTATTTTAGCAATTCTCAATCAATTTTTCCTCAAAATTTGTAGGTGTTGTTTGTATATAGATTTTTAGTAAATTTTTTTTATATTTATTTTTTGTCTTTTGTGACATTTTTTTAACTGTTTCAAAAAAAATTATATATTTATATTATTCCCGACTAAACAAATATAAAAAAATAAAAAAAATTGAAAAATTGGAAAAAAATAATTTAAATATAATTTACCTCACCAAAAAAACATATCACTACAAATATATATATATATATATATATTTTAACTACATATAAAAAATAAACAATCACCAACTACACACCAACAATCATCCATCATTCATCCAACATTCACTTACCAACAACCATGCACAAACAATCATCCATTATTCATCCAACATTCATTCATGAACAACAGCCTACCAATAATCATCCATTATTCACCTAACATTCATTTACAAACAATCATCCATCATTCACCCAACATTCATTCACCAACAGCTACTCACCCAGCAACCATTCACTATTCACCCAACATTCATTCACAAACAATCATCTAACATTCATTCACCAACAATCACCCTCCTAACTACCATCAATTATTCATCCACCATTCATTTACCAACAACCACTCACCAACAACCATTCATCATTCACCCACCCACAATTTTCTCTATAAATATGACACAAGATTTTCCATAATTTTCATATTTACATACTCATAATTTTCATATCTTCTAAACTCTCTTTACCCATCCGCAAGATTTTCCGTAATCATCATATTCACCCACTCACCCATCCACCCATCCACCCACAATGAATAATTTCACTAAAGCTATCTTCAATGGGGATTTTGATGAATCTTCATCATCTGATGATGATATAATCATGATGTAACTATTAACAGTGTAACAACAAAGAATACAAGCGTTAACTCTAAACCAACCAACCAGACATATTCGTTCCACAAGTGGTCGTCGATACATTAATCGTAAGAGAGTTAAAGGCAACGAACAAATTTATGGAGATTACTTTGTAGATAATCATGTATACCCAAAAGAATACTTCCAAAAATGTTTTTGAATGAGGCGGTCATTATTTCTTAGTATTTTACATGATATTTAACAAGTGAATGAATACTTCATCCAAACCCATGATGCTACTGGTGCTCCCTGATTATCCGGTATACAGAAGATGACAGTTGCACTTCAAAACCTGCAATACGGCGTACCTGCTGATGCTATGGACGAGCACATTATAGAATTAGCGAATCTACTGCAATTGTCCCCTTGAATTTTTTTACCAAAACGATTGATGCTATTTATGAAGTCGTTTACTTAAGATCCCCAAATGAGGCAGATGTCGCTAGATTATTGGAAGAGAGAGAGCAACGTTTGCGAGAATGCAAGAGGCATTTTGGAAGGATATCGAAAGGGCATTTGGAGTACTCCAAGCACGTTTTAATATTGTCAGAGTTCCAGCTAGAGGTTAGAGTGATGAGGATTTGTATTAGATCATGAAAACGTGTATTATTTTGCACAATATGATCATTGAAGGCAAGCGTAATATTTCAGAAAATGAACGTAGTGCAACACTATTGCAAACTAATCACAGTAATACCCCATGTCAAGTGTCACGCGATCCAAATCAAAAGTATGCTCAATTTATGTTGAATCACCAAAGGATTAGATCTATTAAAGCCCATAATGTAATTCGTAATGATCTAACTGAACACTTGTGGTCCTGAGCTGGAGAGTTAGATTAAGTTTGTAATTTTTTTTTAATGACACTTAATGTCATTTAATGTCTTTTTATTATAATAAAATTGTCTTCTTTTGCAACTTTGTTGCCTTCATTTAAATAATATATATATTTTTCATAATAACATTGAAAATTTTAAATTATACTAAAAAATAGTTAACATTATACATTGCAAAAACAAAATTATATTGGAACGTAAAAAATACTCAAAAATAAATGGACTACTACATTACATTACAAATGAAAATGACATTGCAAATAAAGACCAAGAATTATATTAAAAAATAAATGACATTGCAAAATTAAAAAATACATTCTCCAGTAATTATTCATCAGGAGGCAAAGAAAAATAGTAATTAGGGGTGCTAACATGTGTGGACCACTTGGCGAAAATCTCATTTTTTTTTTTCGCGTTGTGTAATACGCTTTCATTTGAGAGTCCAAATAAGAAATGTTCGTAGTCATTATCAAATGTTCTTCTTTTTTAATCTCATGTTTATGTCTTTTCATCTCATGTTCTTGTTTTTTGATTTCAAGTTCTTTTATCTCCTGTAGCGCTTGAATAATTTGTTCTTCTCTTTTAGTTTTTTTTTTTTTTCTTTTCCTTCTCAACAAGGTGTTGGTTAAATGTCTCCAATTGTATGCTCATTTTTTGGACTTCAGCTTCAATGACTTGAATTCTCCGAAATAATTCTTTTGCAGCTTTCCTACCCATAGGCCTTTCACCCATTGCAGAGACACTATCCTCACCGATTTGATTATTACCCAATAGTTGGATTGTTACTAACACTTGGACTGTTGTCGTCTTCAAGAGAAATGTAGTTATCCATAGAGGAATCGGGGGCTGAATTAGGGGAAAATGGTGTATGTATCATTGACTTTACCGTATTCGTAAGAGCTACATCATGCCACTTGATATTGTTTTGCAAGATTAGCTAACAATGTTCAAAAGTAAAATGTTTGTTTTCAATTTGATGGTATAACAGTTTTGCTTGAAGCATCTGTATCGATAAAATATTAAATTAATTAATTAGTTAATTTTTATATGATACCAAAATATGAAACTAAACATAATAGCTAAAGATGAAATCTTACTAGATCAACTTAAGATATCTCATTTGGGTGAAGATTTTCGACTTGTGCTAAACACTCCCGAAATTTGTTGGAACATTTCATGATTATACCACATCGAGATTGGATAGACACTTATGTTTTTGACTGATTATTCTGAAACAAGCAACAATTTTCATAAATTCTCAGCCAAAAGTGAGCATACGATTGCGAATTGCCAACAATTGGATTTTCCAAAATGTGACACAAAGATTTACAAATTGCCACATCTTCATCAATGGTGAATGATTTCCCTCTCTTTATTTTTGATGAACCTTCCATAGTGATTTTGTGAAAAAACCAAAAACAAAATAATTTTAGAGGTTTGCTGTGAAACCAAATTTAGAGAAAGAGAGGATAAAAGAAAAATGAAATCCAAATGTTTGCTGTGAAATAAAATTGAGATGGAGGGTTCTTATTTATAGAAATTCAAAATATTACCGTTTAAAGATAATAGCTATTGAAGATGACCGTTTGAAGATAGCTGGTATGTTTGCTAAATTTTTCTTTATTATTATTTTGATTTTTGGTTTAATTTTTGTTAATCCATCTATCTATAAGCCTATTTTGGTTTGGTTTATTGTGATAATATCCATGTGATTTTTACACCATTTGGATCGAGTGATTTGGTGAGAAATGATTAAAAAAAAAAAAAAAAAAAAGAGAAACAAAATTTGGGTTTGTCAAATTTATTCTGAAATTTGTGAATTTGGTAACTCTTTTGAAAATTGGGTTTGATTATGAAATTTGGGTTTCATTTTGAAATTTGGGAGGTTTTCTACTATTTGAATTCTATTTTTTCAACTGAATTTGGTGTCAAAAATCTATTGATATTTGCTGATGTGGCATGTTTGGCAGCTGTTATTCAACTTGCCAAATTTGAGAACAGATATGACATCTGTTATCTTTGCAAGCAAGTAAAGTAGCAGGCCATTATAGACCCTTTTTCTGTCACTCTTGCCAAATTATAGCTTTGGCAGGTTGAATATCAGCTTCATTGGAGATACTCTAAGAGATTATTCAAGTCCAATCTAAATTGTGTTAAGACTTACTCAGGCTTGAATGATAAAACCAGATTATTTGCCCAAGTTCGATCTGAATTGCTCGAATTACACAAAAATTTTATTTTTTTTTTCCAGTTACATTATTAATTTGTTAAATTATATTTTATTTTTTCAAAAAATCATTAATAACATAAAAATAAATAATTTATATAATGTAAATTTATGAATGAGAACAAAAAAAAAAAAATAAAAAAAAAAAGATTTTATATTGTGTTACTTATATATATATATATAATATTCAATATGATTTGATGATTTAAATTACTTTAATGTTACCTAATGACTATAATTTATATATATAATTCCAGTTTCGAGTTGTTCGAATTTTTTGATGTCTTTATCTAAATTCGTCTAAATTTAATTTAAATTTCTGCATTTTTATTTAAACGCGTATTGAATTCAAAAATATCTTGTCTAAATCTTAAAAAAATTTAGAATGAACTCAGATTATTCACGTTGAGCCCGCTCATATTACACCCTAGCTACAAGCCCTTTTCTTGCTCTATAACCAATACCATCCTCTTACATTAGAGTTACAAATTTGATAGCTAAATTTCCTTACCTACTACAACATCAAAAGCGGTTCAACCGTTAGTCGTCTAAGATCTCTAAAATCTTGTGCCGTTACTATAACAATACAATACAACGCATATTCAACAATGACGAAGATGAGCGAGAAGAGAAGAGTTATGAAGAGAAAGCTCTATGAAGCATCACTAACTGGGAATGTACAAGCATTCGAAGAAGACACTCTTAGGCCCCGTTTGGAGACTTACCTTTTTAGCCAAAAAGCCAAAAAGTTACCTTTTTAGCCAAAAAGCCAACAACTCATACCAAAAAGTCAAAGATTATCTTTTCTCTCTACTTTTTGCACATCTTTTCGTAATTAGCCAAAAAGTCATCCCAAACATATAAGTTTTTTTTACCTACCTTTTTAGCCAAATAGCCAAAAAGTTACTAAATTAGCCTGTTTCCAAACGAGGCCTTATTCTCGACAAAATCACTCTCACCTCCTCCTCCTTCGACAACGAAAACCAAACTCCCTTGCACATAGTAGCATTGTGCGGTCACTCCGATTTCGCCAAAGCGGTTCTGAGTCAAAAACCCCAACTCGCTACTGAGCTGGACTTGCTACTTAACTCTTCTCTCTACCTGGCTTCCTCTGAAGGCCACTTCGACATCGTACAGTAGTTGTTGGAGGCACCAATAGCCGATGACAATGTTTCGAAGGCCCGGAATGAAGATGGTAGAACCCCACTCCACTTGGCAGCCGTGAAAGGCCGAGTCGAGGTCATAAAACTACTGATTCAGAGTCGACCTGAGTCGATTTATGAGAGACTCGAGAGAAGATGAGAGACTGTTCTTCAATTGTGTGTCAAACACAACCGTTTGGAGGCTTTGAAGACTTTGGTTGATGAATTGTTTACCAAAAACAACGTCGGGTTTGTGAACTCTGAAGATGAAGATGGTAACACCATCTTGCATCTCGTTACAGCTCTCAAACAAACACACGTAAGTCTTTTATTATGTGGATTTTTAAAAACTCCCGCCCGTCTCAATTTATTTGTTTATTTGGGATGAATAATATTAGGGATTATGAAAAAAGTATTATGAAATGCTTCATGAAAATTTTTCATCATTTGATTAGTGTGTGGTGTTTTTTTGTATGTATAATCCAACGGTGAAGAATCTTTCATAATCATTTTCATGATACTTAACATTACTCATTTGGGATAAAACAAATTTATTAAAGAGACAAATAATCATTACACATTAATTTAAAATTTAAAATATTTTTACCATAATATCCTTTGATTTTGAATTTTAAAATGTGTTTGTACGTGTGCATAATGGGTAATTTTGAAAATCTAAAAAATTTGAATATCCAAAATAAAAAGTGAACAAATATTTTGAGAGTGAGGAACATGAAAAGGTGGACAAAAAAAAATGAGACCGAGGGAGTATATATTTATGAAGAAAGTTTTCTGCCAACTTATTATATTGGAGCTCCAACAACTTAAGTGATGTGGCCGATTAGCCACTTATTACATATGTTACACTATTAAAAAAAATTCTCTAACTTTTGTTCAATTCTTTAATTCATATTTTTAGTTTAAAAAAATGCCGATGAAAAAAAATACTCAAATTTTAAATATATATATATATATATTTGATATGAACCACTCCCATATACAAACTCAAATTTAAGTATAAATTTGAATAAAAACTGTACTATGACTAGTAAATTTGAGAGTCATGAAATAATTTTAAATTTTTGCAGTAAGAATTTGAGTCTCCCTTAATTTGGATAAACATCTTAATAAAATTCAATTTGATATAAGTTTAGGTTAAGAAGTGAAGGATATTTTGAATATTTTACCTAATTTTTTTTTTATGGGACCTAAATTTAAATTTAATATGGATTTGAATCAATAATTTAAGATGCCTAATGAGGTATAATTGTAATAACCCACATTCATGTCTTAGTCATGTTCATGTGCAATTGCATGATTTTGTCTTGTTAAGCTTGCATTTATAGACTTTGACTTGTTTTGCTTAAGTAAAAGTCCCTGTCTTGTTTTGTGCTTATGTGATTTGCCTAAGTGTTGTATGCATGCTTTGTTCCTTCCTTGTTGTGCTAAGCCGAGGTCATGTTAAGCCTAAGTCATCTCAAGCTTAGGTCACACCTTTGAACCTCTTACACCTAGGACCATCTTGGAACCCCTTTGGTTGACCTCCACCATCACCTAGGCATATTGGCCGAGATGTCATCATCTAGGCTGAGGTGTGCATCATCTAGGCCGAGATGTGCATCATCTAGGCCGAGATGTTATCATCTAGGCATCCTAGATCTTTGATCCTTGCACCTAGCGATCTTGTTCTGGGACTGGTATGACCTAGACCAAGGTGTGGCACATCTAGGCCAAGGTGTGGCACAGCTAGGCCAAGTGTTATCCTTCCTAGCTGAGATCATTGAAACCTTCTTGTCGAAGCCTACGTCCTAGCCGAGATCATTACCTGCCAGAGTGCCCATATCATCTTACTTGTTGTATACACTTTGTCTTACACATGTCTTATCTTTCTATCACCTTTTGAGGAAGTCCAATCCGGTAGTGCCACGTGTCCCAACAGAGGGTTAAGTCAGTCGGCAGAGAGAGAAAACATATCATTTGTCATATCCTTGTCTTTGAAGAGAGAGAAGCTCTAGGAAGAGGAGAAAGGGGTTCTTAGAGAGTTAATAGATTTCCAAGCTTGATCTTCACACCTTGAACCGTTAGATCCGTATTTTGAGGTTAGATTCTTGATCTACTCTTGTTGTTCTTTGTATTGATCCGATTACATTGCATGATCTAGCATGATTCATGAGCCATGCATTGCTTTAAAGTTTGGTTTTAGAAAGAGTAAATGATGTTCTTGTGTTCTTGAATAAAAACCATGTTTTGATCCGAAAGTTTGTATCAAGATCCATGTTTTTGTGTTTGTTTTCATGAAATCTTCAAGTATGGGTACCCAGGTCCATGTTTTCAAACTCATCTCATGAAATCTTAGATTTTGAATAAAGAAGTTATGATTTTAGCATTCATGTTCTTCATGTTTTTGTCCTTCATGTTCTTCCTATTCTTCAACAGAGGAAACCCAGATTTCCAAACTTCACCTTTCTCTAGGTGTGGTCACCGAGACCACTCTTGCCTAGATCTCACACCTAGGCCAAGCATCGTATCTCACCTTGGCCAACCTTGCATGATCACTTGCACCTTAGTCTATCTTGCATGCACACCTAGGCTAACCACTACACACCTAGGCCGACATGGTACACCCTTGCCGGCACCTTGTAATACTTCGGTAGGCAGCTGCACACCGAAGCCTAGGTGACCACACCTCTGCCAAGAGGTGTGGGACCTCGGCCAAGACTTCCTGAGTTCACCCAGCTAGGTCATTTTTGCCTAGATCATTTCTATACATCCATTCCGAGACCTAGTTGGTACCCAGCATGTTTTCCCTAGATGAAAAACAGTGATTTAACTCCCATCATGTTTTACTTTGTCTTGACTTGGTTTTGGAAAGAAATGCCGGGATCATTTTCATTCATGAAAAGCTTGTTTTAAGAATGCATTTCACATCCATCTTTGAGCATCTCTTCTTGTCTTCTTGAAGTGCATTTAGTAGACTTTATTATGTATTTGTAGGTCTTGGATCCTTGCCTTAATCCCTACACCCGAAGAGCTATGTGAGTGGTATTTTTAATAAAGCTATGTTATAAAGTTTTGATAAAGCTTTGCTTCGTTTTGGAAAAGTATTTGATCAAGCATGAATGATTATCTCTAGTTTTTGTATCAAATATTATCTTGTTTTTATGACATTCTTGGAAAGTTCTCCCATGCTAGGGGACTTTAAGCCCATGTAGCACCATGTTTGAGAGATCTCTGCCATCGACGGTCTTGTACGGATGGCCCCACCGACAACCTTGTGCGAGTGGATTTGTCTAATCGATTTCGGGTCGATTATTCCCTTGTTTTGTCCGGAATGTCATCACCCCATGTATTATGTAGATGTTATTAAACATCCCAAGAAGATTTGAAGGACTTGATTGATGAACTTAATTCATCCCATGTTTTGTTACAAGCTATGATTATGTATTGTTTTGATAAAGATCTCGGATATCATTTATTTAAACCTTTATTACTAATATCATTCACTGAGTATCCAAGCTCACCCTCTCCTTATATATATATGTAGGTGGCGAGCAAGAAGGCAGTGATGCCTAAGATGTTATGCGCAAGATGTTTGATTCATGTTTTGTATTATCTTGAAGATTATGTTTATTAGTTTCAATTCACTTCTTTTGTATATGTCGGCTTGAGAAGCCTTTTGATCAAGATGTAATATGTACTTTATTTTATTTGTATCCAAGTTGTAAAACCATGTTAAGATGTATGTCATTTCATTTGATCTATGCACAACTCTTATGGACTACTTAGATTTAAATTTGCTTCCGCACATGTAGGCCCTATATGTATGCTCTGATTGTGTGTGAATCTTTGTAAGTTGGCCTTTGGTAATCTCGGATTACTAGCCATCACAGCACCATTCTACTAGGGGCGGGATGGGGTCGTGACAATAATGAAAAGGAAAATGACTGAAAACAGTGGTGGAGTTAGGAAATTAAATTAGGGGGGGCACTTATTGATTACAACTTTATTTTTATTTTTTTCATAACCAACAGTAAGAAGACAGTAATAATTTTTGAATTAATAATAAGTACAAAAACTTAAATAAATTATTACAAAAATATTTCACATAAAATTTTACAATCAACTTCGAGTAAAATCGAAAAGAAAATATTGCGTGTAACTAGTTGTAGACGTCCCCGAACGTCCCGGGAGGATGAGTCCCCATTCTGTTCATTTGGGCTCACTACAGTTCAGACTCAAATTGTCACGGTTCTTAATCTAAACCAAAGAGTCCAAATCCGACAAATCGTTTTGAAAAACAGATTTTTTGAAAGAAGTGCCAAACATGGACTGCTTTGCCAGATACAGAGTCGCCACCTAAATATTTTATTTTGGGAGAATTTAGGAAACCCTCACTCGTTGCCTAAGGCCACATGTCCGTCATCACCAAAGTTGCCTGGGCTCGGGAACTTGGGTACGATTGGGGAAGGTCAGCTATGAGCACCCCCGCTCACCTGATCAAAGATCGGCCTCTACTAACCATGATATCGAGTTTTGAAAACGTTATGTGTTCTTATTTCGGTTATTAGCCTAGATTTACTATGTTATGCGCACAACAAACAAGTATAGACCGAATCGCCTGAATCGGAACAAAACATTACATGTTTGTTTTGAAAATGGTTTGCTACTCGCGAGTAGGCTAAAATGCAGGTTTTGCCACCCTCAAGTGAGCTTTAGAAAAGATAGTTTTGCCACTATCTAGTGGGCTTAAAACTCACAGTTTTAATGTATTATTCCAATTTAGGTAATTCAACCTTCATCCACAGGCATTCAAGCAGTTATATCACATAAGCAATTAGCCTCACGGTAATCATGCTGTCATGGCAACACTCACACTCATGCAAGGATGCTAAAACATAAATGCTTACTGAGTACTCCAAGCCAAAACAAAAACTAGTTAGTAATTATATGCATGATCCTAGTTCATGTTAAAAATGGCTAATGCAACACATGCAAAGATGCAATCTAGACAGGCTCGGCTAATCTACAATGACATGTGAAATGCTACAACTAACACGTATTCAATTTGGAATTGAAATACAAATGCAGTTAGAATGATGCGCCGAGCCCGGTGCATGCAAAACGAATGAATGGATGCAAACATACTATCATACTGTATGCTAATTGAAAACATGCCCTAGACTAACCATCAAAAGCTAGTAAATAAAAGGGAAGAAAGACGTGGGGTTGGGAGACATACATACACTCACGCACACTTATTACACAATTGCCCTCACTCGGAGGGTCCAAATAAATATTACAGTCCGAATAAATAATACTAAATTAATTATTACAAAACTTCTAAATAATTAACAAATTAAATGCAGGAAGAATGTGGCCACAGCCCCGCCTCAAAATGCATGGATGATGCATGCTTGAATCCGTCTCGCCCGGAAACCCGTACCATGCCACTGTTGCCTTTGTTTACACTACCCCACCCCTCTGAAAATTATGAAAATTTCCGGAACTGCTTTGAGCTTCCTTCTGAGTGCTTTGGAGTGCCGCCCGGCCAGAATAGGGGATCACCGGCCATGGGAATGGGCTTATCGGTAAAAAATGGTCTCATCGGTTGGACACTAGTGGCCGGTCGGCACTGTATGGAGCCGGTCGGCCATTGCTTCCTGCAGAATCCTGCAGTTGACAGCAACAGAGGGCAAGCAGTGTATGGCATGGAATTTTCAAGCAAATGTGTGCATGGTCACTCTCCCAATCATGTAATGGACTTAAGGGAGTGTGGCCCTCGACCCTCGGGCCATCAATTATGCATTTTTGATGCATGATAGCCTAAGAGGCCAAGTGTGCAACTCCAATATCAAATGAAATGCACACATAAAACACATCAAAGGCCCCAACCTCTATCATGCTTGATCAAGAGGCAAGGGATGCATGCACGATGCAATGCAACCTAAGCATGCAAGCACATCTAATGCAACATGATTATGCAATGCATCTAATATGCAATAGGCACACAACTTAAAGATGTAAACATACATGGCATACAACAACATGCGACGGTGGACTTAAACCAACATGGATAGTTTGCAAGCATGCCAAAATCAGTGGCCATAATGAGGCAAGTGAGGCAACAAAATACATGGAATGCATGCACAATGCATTAACCAAGCTTGAGGCACAAAAATGCGACTCTACCAAGGCATGGCAAGGAGGAAATATGAAATACAATAGTGCATGTTCCAGTGCTGGAATGGCATACAAAATGACCCCAAAATGACTCCGAAGCATGCAAACACTCATGTAACGCATTGTTAAGGACTCATGCACTAAAGCTAGTGAAATGCAATACACTATAAACATGCAAAGAGATGCTCGAATGATGAAACCAGCCCCAAACAATCCCTATACAGCCCAAAATAATGCTAAAACATGTATGAGATGTAGCCAAAATAAGCTAGCATGCTTGGCCAAAACATCATGCAATATGAGCTAGTAGGCATGGTTTACATTACATGTATATAAAGCACAAGAGAGGTCATCAAACCAGCCCAAAACAGTAACATGGTATGTCAAATAAACCCCCAAAACCCATGGAAACAAGGTCCATGCATGCAAGAATGGTGTGTTCCTTTGAAAGGCCAATAAGGAGGTTACTCCACACATACAGCAATGACACTTAACATGGAAAAAATAACTCTGGAAGTGGGTTATGGAGGTCCTAAAATCCACTGAAAAATGCTTGAACCGAGCTCAAGAAGTGTGCAAATATAGGCCCCTTTGTAAGGCCAAAAATGCAAGTAATCAAGACAATAAGGAGAGGGGATGGCCCTCTCCTTCTTAGGACCTTAAGGTACCATCCTCACCACTAAAATCCCCCAATATTTCAGTGGTGAGGAGGCCCAAACAAGGTGGTCCCAGAGCTCACAAAAAATGCACAAAAAAGAGGCGAAACAAGGCCTAAGAGGGGGTAAACAACCCCAAATACAAAAGTGTTCTTAAACAAACTTAAAAAGGAGCTAAAAACAAGACCTTTTTCAGTTATACACTAAGCTCAAAACAGCAAGCAAGATAGGCTAAAAGTGTGTGCAAAAATGGGGAATAAAGAGGGAAAAGTGTGTTACCCTTGTAGTCAAAAGGGGACAGCAGCTTCTTGGTCCAGAAAACCAGTCCTTTACCCTTTGAAAATGGCCTCCAAGCTCCTTAGGTTGATGATGGAGGTGTTGTGCTAGGAGGTGTAGTTCAAATGGCCAAGAACTAGACCCTTTTGCACCCCCCTAATCCACACAAATGTAGAGAGAGAGGGAGATATAGAGAGAAGGGGTAATATATATCAGATATATATGTATTTAGGTCTGATTTTGCTGAACCAAATCAAAGGAGAAGGGAGGTCTCTTATATAGACAAGGAAAAGCTTTGAAGCTTCTTAGAGAGGCTAAATGAGAAGGGTCAAGGGGGTCAAGGCTTCCAAGACAAGCTAAGCTAATGGTGCAAGCTTCTTGAGGAAGCTTTGACAAAGGGTCAAGCTTCCTCAAGAAGCTTGATCAAATGGTGCAAAAGGTTTGGATCAAAAGGGGTCAAAGGTTCAAAATAGCCACACACATGCACGAGGAAGAGGGTTTGTGCATCCCAGCTAGTACAACTGGCATGCACCATGCCTGAAGGGTGAAAAAGGGTAAAACCGGCCACGAAAGGAGGCCATCGGCCAAATAAATGGCCGGTCGGCACAATAAATGGTCGGCCTGCTATTTTTTCTGGCCGACCGGATAAATAGATGGCCGATAGGAGGCTTTCAAGGTCAAAAAAGTGGCCGGTGGTGTCCAGATTGAAGCCCCGGAAGTTAGCTTTCCAATGGCATAAACCTTGTATTAAAATTCTTCTTGTACAAAACGTTATGCCCTTTTTGGTGAAGCCGCGCAGATTCGGTCCAACCGGAGTGATGCCCTACTTCAATCAACCATATCTCCCCCACCCGAACTTGGCTTTAGGAGATTCTTGAGTGAAAAATGAAGCCTGGGAAGTAAGCTTTCCAACGATGGTGTCCTCATAGCTAAAATCCAAGTATGCAGATGAATAAGCCCAATTCAGCGAGGGCTGCTCGACTCTTTTCTACCTGGATTCATGCCGAACTTCTCCCAAACTAGTTTTCTTCTCTCCTTTCCTCTTTCCTTCAACTCCAAACCCCTAAACAAAGTGTTTTGAAAGATTTTTCAAAGATTTCTTCTCTCTTTCATTCATCTCCACTTTGTCCTTGCTCGGTTTACTAAAAAGCGCAACATTTACCGAAATGCGAGCATCGGAACATCGTAGGAACTTTATTTTCAAAATATTTTGAAAGAGAAGGTTTTAAGATCTGAAATCTTTTGATCAAGATTGTTTTGGTCCAAAAAGGGGTATGAAGTTGAGATTTGACTCTCCTCTTGCCGAAGAAACTGAACCTTTCCCCTGCACACCTGTCTCAACCATGTAAACCATCAGTAGTGCCCAAGTCTTAAGGGCGGTCAAAAATGGGGTCTCTACAGTTGCCCCTCTTTGACAAAACTTGAAAGTCATAACAATGACGGGAGTGAGTGTTAAAACCCAGAGACGACCCATTTTTTACAAGGCCGAAGACTTAGACAAAGCATACAAGCTACAAACAAAGATATGCACCCGAAGGCAGGGGCAAAATGCAACTGAAAATGCAAGAAGCCGAACATAACTTATGATCATGCAAAGAAAGCTGTAATGAAGCATATACAATGCAACAGTTTTAAGCAAGTAGAAACCAAGCTACATTACAATGCAGAAAGGATGTAAGAGAATTATGCAATTCTCACGAACGTGTGCGATAGATACACAAAAAGTAAACAAAGTGCGACAGATACACTAAGTGGACAAGCATGTGTGATAGATACACATAGTGAAGAGAGTGTGATGGATATGCTTATACGAATAAAGTGTGATTGATACACTAAGCGAAGCAAAGTGTGATAGATACACAAAGCGAAACGAGTGTGATGGATACACTGAGCAAATATGTGATAGATACACTAAGCAAACGTGTGTGGTGGATGCACAAAGGGAGCATGTGATGGATACACAAAGTGAACGTGTGATAGATACACAAAGTGAGCATAGTGTGATAGATACATAAAAGGTGAAGCGAGTGTGATGGATACACTATATGAAGCAAAGTGTGAGTGTGTGATAGATACACAAAGGTGAGCATGTGATAGATACACAAAAGGTGTGCACAAAGTGTGATGGATGCACTAAGTGAACAAGTGTGATAGATACACAAAAGGTGAACACAAAGTGTGATAGACGCACCAAGTGAACAAGGTATGATAGATACACAAAGCGAACGTGTGTGATTGATACACAAAGCGAGCATGTGATAGATACACTATATGAAGCAAAATGTGATAGATACAGCAGCTGAGCGCGTGATAGATACACTAAGCGCGTGTGGTGAGCACAGTGTGATAGATACACAAAGAGTGAACACAAAGTGTGATAGATGCACTAAGTGAACAAAGTGTGATGGATACACAAAAGGTGAACACAGAGTGTGATAAATGCACTCAGTGAACAAAGTATGATAGATATACTAAAGGTGAACACAAAGTGTGATAGATGCACTAAGTGAACAAAGTATGATTGATATATTAAAGATGACCACAAAGTGTGATAGATGCACTTAGTGAGCAGAGCATGATTGATATACTAAAGGTGAACACGAAGTGTGATAGATGCATTAAGTGAACAAAGTATGATTGATATACTAAAGGTGAACACAAAGTGTGATAGATGCACTTAGTGAACAAGTATGATAGATATACTAAAGGTGAACACGAAGTGTGATAGATGCACTAAGTGAACAAGGTATGATAGATATACTAAAGGTGAACACAAAGTGTGATAGATGCACTTAGTGAACAAAGTATGATTGATATACTAAACGTGAACATGAAGTGTGATAGATGCACTAAGTGAACAAGGTATGATAGATATACTAAAGGTGAACACAAAGTGTGATAGATGCACTTAGTGAACAAAGTATGATTGATATACTAAATGTGAACACGAAGTGCGATAGATGCACTAAGTGAACAAGGTATGATAGATATACTAAATGTGAACACGAAGTGTGATAGATGCACTAAGTGAACAAGGTATGATAGATATACTAAAGGTGAACACAAAGTGTGATAGATGCACTTAGTGAACAAGTATGATAGATATACTAAAGGTGAACACGAAGTGTGATAGATGCACTTAGTGAACAAAGTATGATAGATACACAAAGCGAGAATGTGTGATTGATACACAAAGCGAACATGTGTGATTGATACACAAAGCGAGCATGTGATAGCTACAGAAAATGAGAAGGTGTGTGATAGATACACACAAGTGAATATGTGCGTGATAGATACACAAAATGAGAATGTGTGTAATAGATACACAAAATGATTGAAGTGTGATTGATACACTAAATGAGTGAGAGTGTAATAGATACACAAAGTGAATAAAGTGTGATTGATACACTAAATAAATGAGAGTGTAATTGATACACTAAGCGAAAGAAGTGTGATTGATACACTAAATAAATGAGAGTGTAATTGATACACTGAATGAAGGAAGTGTGATTGATACACTAAATAAATGAGAGTGTAATTGATACACTGAATGAAGGAAGTGTGATTGATACACTAAATAAATGATCTGAAATGGAACTTATTTGAATAAACCGTACATACAATATTGTGCATGACTGAGAAAGAAATTTGATAAGTATAATGCATTACAATGCATGATGCTTAAGGAAAGCAATAAATGGACAAAGCGGCGCTTTAGAAAGCACCTCATGAGGTGAGTGGCGGTGAACCGCTCTTCTCCGACGGGGATCTCCCCTTGTGCTCTTCGAACACTTACCTTCAACTTACAGTACAAAGGCTCTGAAATGCTGACAAGGTTTCTTCACGTAGAACACTTTGGACGCTGCCTCTCTTCCTAATCATATTCACAACTTTCCCTATTCTCCAACGGGGTGACAGACTAGGTTGGTTTAGTATCCACAATTGAGGTGCATACATGCTATCTCAACCTATGGGGCTTCCATACAGATTTCAAGCCGAGGATACACCCCTGGGTATTTAAACCAGACTTTAGCCTCAGAAATCCCGAACCTTTGTGTAGACGTCCCTGAACGCTCCCAGGGAGGGAGTGCGAGTCCCCTCCCCCCCCGGTTCAGTTCGATATTGGGTCTACTACAGTTCAAAGGACTCAAATGTCACGGTTCTTAATCTTGAACCAAAGAGTCCAAATCCGGCAAATCGTTTTGAGAAAACTGATTTTTTTTTAAAGAAGTGCCAAACATGGACTGCTTTGCCAGATACAGAGTCGCCACCTAAATATTTTATTTTTGGGAAATTTAGGAAACCCTGACTCGGTGCCAAAGGCCACGTGTCCGTCATCACCAAAGTTGCCTCGGCTCGGGAACTTGGGTACGATTGGGGAAGGTCACTTCGTGAGCACCCCTGCTCGCCCGGTCAAAGACCGGCCTCTACTAACTATGATATCTTATTTTGAAAACGTTATGTGTTCTTATTCCGGTTATTAGCCTAGAATTACTATGTTATGCACACAGCAAACAAGTATAGACCAAATCGCCTAAATTGGAACAAAACATTGCATGTTTGTTTTGAAAATGGTTTGCTACTCGCAAGTAGGCTAAAATGCAGGTTTTGCCACCCTCAAGTGGGCTTTTAGAAAAGATGATTTTGCCACTATCTAGTGGGCTTAAAACTCACAGTTTTGATGCATTATTCCAATTTAGGTAATTCAACCTCCATCCACAAGCATTCAAGCAGTTATATCACATAAGCAGCTAGCCTCATGGTAATCATGCAATCATGGCAAAACTCACACGCATGCGGTATGCTAAAGCATAAAAGCTCACCTAGTACTCCAAGCCAAAACAGAAACTAGTTAGTAATCATATGCATGATCCTAGTTCATGTTAAGTGGCTAATGCAACACAAGTGAAATACAGCTATAATAGGCTCGGCTATCCTAAGGATGGCATATGAAATGCTACAAATAACACGTATTCAATTTGGAAATTGAAGTACAATGCAGTTAGCGTGATGTACCGAGCCCGGTGCATGTAAACAAATGCATGGATGCACGCATGCATTGCATAAGGTATGCTAATTTAAATATGCCCTAATCTACCATGATAAGCAGGTAAATAAAAGGGAAGAAAGAAGTGGGGTTGGAAGACATACACACACTCACACACACTTATTACACAATTGCACCCTCACTCGGAGGGGCCGAAAGAATATACAGGCTAAATAACAAATCAACTATCCTAGCTATTTAATTATTACAGACCCTTAATTAATTAAAATACTGAAAGCAGTAAAAGGCCTCAGGAAGAGGGATGCACGCATGCTCGGATTGGCTTCACCTGGAAACTCGCTGCCATAGCACTATTGCCTCTGTTTATACTGCTTTGCTCCTCTGAAAATTGCCAAAGTCTCAGGATTGCTTCTTTGAGTTCTGTGGGACACCACCGCCGAGGGGAACACCACCGCCATCGAAATATCCATCACCATCGATAAAGTCACCTGCCATTCAATAGTGGCTTGCCGGCATCAGATGTTGCTTGGCCGTCAAAAGTTCTGCGAAGACAATTTTTGACAGCAACAAGGACAGACAGTGTATGGCATGGAATTTTGGGCACATGTATGCACGGACACACTCCCTATCATGCAATGGACTCAAGGGAGCATGACCCTCGACCCTCGGGCCACCAATTGCGCATTTCCATGCATGATGTCCAAAGAGTCAAGTGTGCATTTTAATATCAAATGTAATGCACACAAAACATACAAGGGACCCAACCTCAATCATGGTTGATCAAGAGGCAAGGCAATGCACAACAATGCACATGCAACCTAAACATGCAACCAAACATACAAACATGCAATGCAACTACATGGCGCACACAATGCTAACAACATAACATGCACAACGCATTGAAACATGGCATACACAATGCAAGATGGGCTTACACCAATACAAGTGGACCTCAGCCACACTCACATAGGAGGACATAAGATGGAAATGAGAAAACTCGAAATGCGTGCATACGTGCACGCAAACCGATGACCGACCCTAAGGCACGTAATGCCACTCTAACAAGACATGGAAAGACATGGAATATGGAATACTATCATGCTAATTTTAGTGGCAAAATGAGATGCAAAACAGCCCCGAAACATGATAAAGTAAAACCCGATGCATGGAACGAGTCCCGAAACATGAAATTAGGCATATGAAATGGCCTATAGCTATGCAATGCATGCATTATTTGAACATGAAGTGTAAAGATATAAGCAAGGCAGCCCCAAAAAAAGCATCTTTACAGTTTAAAGAAAGGCCAAACAGTGGGCACAAGTAGGGGTAAATTAGCATACAAAAATGGCCCCGAAAGCAAGATATTGAAGCAACTCACACATGCTGGCCCCGAACAGAGATGGGCCCTTCTACAACATTGAAGAGGGGCCCAAAATATGACTTTTTACAGTTTATGGCCGAGCCAAAAACAGTGCACAAATATGCTCAAAATGCCATGCAAAATAAGGCCTAAAAAGAGAGATATAACATGAAGTGTACAAAATATGCTCCAAAAAGCAATAGACCCTTAATTAAACATAGAGAGGGGGTCAAAATAACACCATTTTCAGTTTGGACCAAAGTCAAAAAACAGAAGAAAAATAGGCTACTAAATCATGTAAAAATGGGACCAAAAGATGGATATCAAAGCAAGTAATACATGGAGGTCCCAAACAGTGGTGAGACCTTCAACAATGTTGAAGAAGGGATCAAAATAAGCTTATTTACAGTTTACATCATGACCCAAAACAGATTACACATAGGCCAAAAATACCATGCAAGATTAGGGCCTAAAGAAGAGATAAAGAAGGAAGTGCAAAATGGGGGCCTCAAACAGTGAGAGGCGCTTAATGAAAGATGAAATAGAGCTAAAAAAATACTACTTTTAGTTATGGCCGGAGCTCAAATATACAAGAAAGAGGGGCTAAGAAATGTTGCAAAACATGAGCTAAAAAGAGGGAAATGGTAACTCACCCTTGTAGACCAATCTTTAGCAACTTCTTGGACCAAGTTTGCTGCCTCCTAGCCTCTGAGAAGACCTCCAAGCTTCTAGAAATGGAAGTGGTGGCGTGGTGCTAGGTGGTGGTGTGTAAAAATGGTTAAGAACTTAAGGGGTTTTGAGGTTTAGAGTAGAGAGAGAGAGAAATTTAATGTGAGAGGCTTATACAAAATTTTTGTAACCCCTAACATAGCTGGGAGCTGCTGGTTTTATAAGCAAAAAAGGTGGAAAAGAGGGGGAAAAAATGGGGGGGAAAAGTGAGATATAAAGGCAAGTGGTAGCTTCGGGTCTCAAACTGATGAGAGCCCTTCAACAAAGTTGAAGAGGGGCTCAAAATAATACACTTTGTAGTTTATGACCAAGTCCAACGCAGCCCACAAGTAAGTCTAAAATACCGTGCAAAAATAGGCCTAAAAGAGGGTTTAAACACAAAGTGTAAAAAGGTCGCTCCAAATAGCAAAAGGTCCTTAATCAAACATGAAAAGGAGCTCAAAATATGACTATTTCTAGTTTGGGTCGGAGCCCAACAATGCTCGCAAGCAAGTCTCGGGGGCCAAAATGCGCAGTTCGGGGCCCCGAAAACTGACTGTTAGGCACAAGAAGTGGTGTTCGACCACGATGTCGGTCTCTCGGACCACAGTGTCCCTCAAAAGGGAGTAAATAAGGTATGTGCCAAAAACTGGAGCAAACGGAGGCGATTAAGCGGTCCCAAACCGAGACACATGGCCTGACGGCTCCGAAAATCGGGAACCGGGCTCCGAAGTGGGAAAAATGGCCTGCGACCACGAGACGTAGCCTACGGCCATTGAGAGATGATCTGCGAGACCTCTCCCTCCCTTCGGGAAGAGAAAACAGAGAAAATGGAGCCTAGTTCACAAACCGAGGCAAAGCACAAAAGAGTCCGGAAGTCCGGAGGCAAGGCTCGCAGCCGGGACTCCGCAACCTCAGAACGAGCACAATATGCAACATCACCAAGCACTCAATTGGTGACGTCTGAGTCTTAAGGTCGGTCAAAAATGGGGTGTCTACAGTTGCCCGTCTTTGACAGAACTCGGAAGTCATAACAATGACGGGAGTGAGTGTCAAAGCCCAGAGACGACCCATTTTTGACAAGGCCGAAGACTTAGACAAAGCATACAAGCTACAGATAAAGATATGCGCCCGAAGGCAGGGGCAAAATGCAACTGACAATGCAAGAAGCCGAACATAACTTATGATCATGCAAAGAAACGTAGAGACGTATCCCGGTGTTTCGGAAAGGTATAAGCATTGGAACGTATTCCAGATGCTCTTAACCAAAGATGAAGAAACATGGGGATGTATCCCAGAGGTTAGGGACGTATCCCAAAGGTTAGGGACGTATCCCAGAGATTAGGGACGTATCCTAGAGGTTAGGGACGTATCCCAGAGGTTAGGGACGTATCCCAAGGATTAGGGACGTATCCCAAAGATTAGGGACATATCCCAAGGTTTAGAAAAGAAGGAGAAACATAGGGACGTATCCTGGTGTTTCAGGAGGAAGGAGAAACATAGGGACGTATCCCGGTGTTCTGCAAGAAATGTGAAACATAGGGACGTATCCCGGTGTTCCGCAAGGAATGAGAAACATAGGGACGTATCCCGGTGTTCCGCAAGGAATGTGAAACATAGGGACGTATCCCGGCGTTCCGCAAGGAATGTGAAACATAGGGACATATCCCGGTGTTTCGGAAAGGTAAGAGAAACATAGGGACGTATCCCGGTGTTTTGAAAAGAGGGAGAAACTTAGGGACGTATCCCGATGTTTCAGAAAGAAGGGAGAAACGTAGGGACGTGTCCCGGTGTTTCGGAAAAGGTATAAGCATTGGAACGTATTCCAAATGCTCTAAACTAGAGGAGGTATGACCCGTCGCGTGTGCGAGGAGAAAGAAAGACAATTGCAAGTGACAAGGTACATAACAATGCAAGTAAATGTGCATAACAATGCAACGAATGAGCATAACAATGCTAGACAGATGTGCATAACAATGCAACGAATGAGCATCACAACGCCAGTGGATGTGCATAACAATGCAAGTGAAAAAGGTGCATAACAATGCAGGTAGAGTGTGCATAACAATGCAAGTGAAAAAGGTGCATAACAATGCGAGACAGATGCACTAAGTGAACAGAGTGTGATTGATACACTAAGTGAATGAAGTGTGATGGATATACAAAGGGAGCATGTGATAGATACAAAAAGTGAACGTGTGTGGTAGATACACAAAGCGAAGCGAGTGTGATGGATATATTTTATATGAAACTGTCACACCCCAAACTCGCCCCTAAAAGTTTGGGCATGACCTATTCGAAAATGGACGCTAAACCTGTTATACATAACATACGGGGCCTGAACGGAAGCATTTAATAATATAAAATACATATAATTACATCCATTGAGCTATTACTAACATGTCAGGATCACATACACGTACTCAGCTCCTTTACTGAGCGTATAACTAAACATTATTAAAGGAAAGGGGTTATATGCATACATTTTCACTTGGATAGGCAATTAACCAAAAATTTAACAAAACTTTACAGACATGCATGGGCTTGGTCTGGGTGCCTGGACACACTGAGGTTGACAAATGAAAGGCGAGCATCAAGGTTAAGACTGACCTCCAAGGTGGTCACCTACAGAACAGACATAACACAAAGTGAGCCAGGCTCAGTGAATAATAGTACATAAACAAAACGGTGCTTCATTTGAAACATAATATATCAATGCGTGCGAAATTGCAAAGTTAACATAATTAGTCTGCTTCTGTACTAATTTCATAACGGCCTTAGGCCCAGTCTTGAAACATAATAACTTGAAGCATAATAACTTGAAACATAACATCTTAAAGCATAATGGCTTTAAGCCCTTGAATATTATAGCATTAAACTTTCAAACGTGTTGGCATAAAGCCCTTGAAACTTGTGGCATAAAAGCCCTTGAAACTTGTGGCACGAGGCCCTCGAACATATGGCACGAGGCCCTTGAAACTTATGGCACGAGGCCCTTGAAACTTGTGGCATAAAGCCCTTGTAACATATTGGCACTAAGGCCCTTGAAAGTGGCATGAAGCCCTTGAAAAGGTTGGCATAAAAGCCCTTGAAATGGCACGAGGCCCTTGTAAATGGCAATAAGCCCTTGTAATTGGCACGTCTTGTCATATCATAATGGAAGTATATCACACATGTTCTTTATGAATATTCCTTATACTTGAACCATAACAGAAATTATAAGTCATACATGTAACATACTTGATCTTGTAACATTCTTGAACTGGGAACCCGCTTGAACTTATAATATGCATAAACTTGTAGTAGACTTAAACTTGTAACATACGTAAATTTATAACATAAACTTGTAAACTTGTAACATACGTAACATACGTAAACTTGTCTTTACTTGCACTTGTAACATATATAAACTTGTACCATACTTGAACTGGTAACTGACGAAAACTTGTAAACTTGCAACATACTTTAACTTGTATATTTACTTAATCTTGTGCATACTTGAACTTGCCACATATATATAGACTTGCAACATTCTTAACATACTTGACTTATTACATATGTAAACTTATTTTAGAGTCTTACAGATTTCCAGAATCTTAGGAAGGTTGTTTCATTCTTTCTCTTACTTATTTACCTTCCTTGAATCATCTACATAAGCATATAACATTTATCTTCCTTGAAATATTTACTTAAACATTTTATCTTCCTTGAAACATTTACTTAAACATATAACATTTATCTTCCTTGAATCATTTACTTAAACATTTTATCTTCCTTGAAACATTTACTTAAATATATAACATTTATCTTCCTTGAATCATTTACATACATAAGTAACGGAATTAACAGAATACTAATGGCAATCGTTAGCAGTGTAAAGTGTACTACTTCTCACAGTGCATTGGTGAAGCATTTATCCCTCCCAAAGCGTGTCCTACACACATATGAAGTCACACATTAATTCTTTAAATCATTTCCCCTAATTTTCCTTTCTCATTTTAACATGATTACAATGCCCATAACAAGGTTTATTCGTAAATTTTTAAAATTATTTCAAAACATCTTAGCAATCTAATTAAACTTGTTTACGTGTAATTCAACCTACCAATACCATGATTCTATTTTCAATTTGAGCAAAATCATTATTTATCATCACAAATTAACCTAGGGTTTTCAAGAACATAAAGTTTTCCATAAAAATTCATACTTCTCATACCATGAACTTACATCCCAATTCCCTCCTTGATTATACATCTAAGGATTATACTCCATCACTTTAACCCATCAATTGGACCTTCAATGTTTCAAACCCGAAATTCCCAAATCTCATAATTTACCCTATATGCTCAAAAATACAAATTTGTACATCAATACAATGGAAATACCACAAATCTATCTCTTAATGTAAGTATTGAAGAGTATTAGAACCCTTACCTCCTTGAATCAACAAAAGAGCAAGCTTGAAGAGAAACCTTCGCAAATCCAAGTTCCAATCGGTTTAAAACATTGATCTTTTCTTAGTCTCCATCCTTGATACAAAACCCATGGTGGATTGTTGCTCAAATTAGAGGAACTCAAGGTTTTGAGGCTAGGGTTTCGGAGGGTTTCGAACTTAGGAGAAGAGGAAAGAAGAGAGGGGAAAGAAAATGTGGAAAAAGATCTCAAAATCCCGTTTTTTAAGCTGCTGTCCCGTAATTCCCGCTCGAGCGGAGGAATTCCCGCTCGAGCGTACCTGTTTTCAGCACAGATTTCGAAACTTTGAACAGGTATAACTCCCTCATCCGGACTCCGTTTTAGGTCATTCTTGTGTTCAAATTGAAGCCCCGGAACTAAGCTTTCCAATGGTCCTAACCTCACATCCATATTCAAAGTGTGGAAAAAGAAAAGGGCAAATGAGTGACGGTTGGTCGTAAACGAATTATTCAAATTAAGGTTTTTGGTCCAATCTTACTTTACCATCATCTTATCATCTCAATCAATATCCCAAAATAAGGTAAGAACATTTCAAATACACTAAGAAGAACATCAAAAATGAGCCCACATGCTTCAGAATCAAACTTAACCAGGCGACTCGCTCGAGCGCCCAACCTTGCCTTCGGCCTTGAGACCAACAAAGTCATCCGCCGGCGTCAACTCGCCATGCGGAAAATCCACAACCGCTGAATATCGTGTCGCTCGCAAAATTGCCGAACCTCAAAAGTTCGCTCGAGCGGCCACTCCTCCGCTCGAGCGGAGGAAAGAGTTTTTGGGTCGTTACATCCTTCCCTCCTTAAAAAAATTTCGTCCTCGAAATTTGAGAAAACCAAATAGAAAATAGGTCAAACATAAACAGAAACACACCCTGTAATGTTCCAAAGCTAGATCCACACTTGGGATAGGAAGGGCTCACAAATACTTTCGATCAACATACATACATCAGAATTTCAATGGACAAGGAATAACCCTATCCAACTATAATCCCCAAAGCCTATAACAACTTCTCAATTAACAACTAAGCTCACCACGTCTAGTGAATGCTCAAAACTCAATTTCAAAGACAATTCACATTGTAACACCAAAATTTCATTTGCACTTCAATTAACGGCATCACCACTCTTCATTCTATTTACCATTAACAAAAGGACCGTGAAGGCCATTATACAGTTACTAGAGGAGTTCCTACTCAACTTCAAGAGAGGTCAATCAAAAGGTCAAACATACCTTAAGCTTTGAAATCTTTCCAACCTTTTTCACTTTCTCCCTTACTTCCTTGAAGATCTATGTTCTTCTTTTCCATCCTTATTTCTTTCTATACATAAAAAAACATAGACATATATATATATATATATATATATGCATATATAGATGGTCACACATAAAAATATATAGGACAAAATCCAATCGTTTACTCATTCTGAATTGAAATCTCATAAACATACTTACGATTACATAAAGAATTATGCTGGTCACAGATACATAATCAATTTCAGATAATCAAACCTTTAAGGTTTCCAACTTCTTATTCAATTATTTGAAATAAATTCTTACACATGCATTAAGTTCAATCATAATGAAAGTACTCTCCGTTAAGTCTCTAACTAGGTCAGCCCAGCTGTACTAGTTCATACGTAATTTTGATTCGAGAGTACACGTTCAAACTTATCTTATAATGCAATTTACTCGGTGGGACATGACCATTACGGTTACATATAGTTCCCAAAATAACTTAATTACGTGGTTAGATTTAAATCTGCTTATGCATCATTGAATCAGATCTTATTTCATTTACGAAAATATACTAAGATCATATCATTATGTAGATTTTAAACCATATTCTCTACTTTTTGGACAAATCAATCGGTGGGAAGAAGAATCCTCATTATAGACACCTGATCATGCCGTCATATGTTCAAATCTAAATAATACATACAACTATCAAAAGAAAACCAGAAATTGAATCCAAAATCATACTTGACTAATCATTCATAACCATAAGGTATAACATTTTCCTTTACTAACACTTTTCTTATCATAGCACAAATTAATTTGGCTCCCTTTTTCCACTATTCAATGTTTCTTCATTTTCTCACTGGAAGACACAAAGTCACTTACATGGTTCCGTCTATACAACTTGTAATTATAGTGGATCAGCAAACAATCATACATAAATTAGAGACCAATTATCTGGCCTGATTAGTTAACATACATAGAGTTTCCAGTTATTCCTCGTACATAGATTCTACCGGGTTCGTTCATAGGATCATAAATCAGTAACCATGTATAGCAAAGGAATAATTTGATTTCGTAACATCAAGGTTCATAATTCTTAGTAAGACGTAATTCTTGATAGGGTTAATTCAATGTGATAGCAAATTGGAATATTCCCATGTCCATTTGTTTTCCCTGAAATCCTCGATATCATGCAGAACAGTTCACATCATAACCTCCATATAGGTGATAGAGGACAATTCGCAATATCTAGCATTTACATAGTTACACATAAATTTAACTCATTTGTTACTATCAATTCACACCTCGTTAGAACATAGCATAAATAGAATGGATAACAGAAACACATTGATACATATTCTTAGTTATACTTGAATCAGAAACAGAAATAAGAGTTTATGCTTGATCATAATCCACCCGTACAAGACCGTCGGTGGTACCATCCGTACAAGACCGTCGATGGCAAAACATAATCCACCCGTACAAGACCGTCGGTGGCAAAAGATATCTTGTAACATACTTAAACCACGGTATTATTACCCTCGGGTAAGGGCCTAGCCTTGTATTAAGGATGCCATAAATACTTTTACATACATGGAGCATCATTCTTTAATTCGCAACATAACATATCAGAAAATAAAGCATTGCTTGTCATATCATGTCATTATCGTGCGCTTAACAAAATAAAATAATTCACTTCCCATACAGATCACTATATACATAACGTTCTCTTGCGGCCGGTCACACATAACACGAGTCAACTATTATACAAAACACAACTCATCAAAATACATAACATAATAACTTTCCAAATCATAAGTCTAAACAGTACAACACAAGGAAGACATCACTATATCATAACTAAATATCCATACTTAGTGTTTAAGCACTCCATCTAAGTAAATGATAGATAACTATCAGTTCACAAATAACAACCAAAAATTGTATGTGCATTACTTACCAATCATTTTCTTTTTTTTTTTTATTCAACCCGAGGTGATCCTCTATCTTATTTCTGCCATGCTCTACACAACAATCAATCGCAATATATATATACAAGGAATGTAAAATAAGCATAAATCATACTCGTTAGTGTGAACATATTACATTTAATGTTGCTATCAGTCTTTTTGTATGCACTAAGGATGTCATGCATGAAGCCTAAGCCTTTTCTAGACATCCTACAGCCCAATGGATCCGTGTGTGAGATAGCAACTCGTGCTCTGATACCACCTGTCACACCCCAAACTCGCCCGTAAAAGTTTGGGCATGACCTATTCGAAAATGGACGCTAAACCTGTTATACATAACATACGGGGCCTGAACGGAAGCATTTAATAATATAAAATACATAGAATTACATCCATTGAGCTATTACTAACATGCCAGGATCACATACACGTACTCAGCTCCTTTACTGAGCGTATAACTAAACATTATTAAAGGAAAGGGGTTATATGCATACATTTTCACTTGGATAGGCAATTAACCAAAAATTTAACAAAACTTCTGGACATGCATGGGCTTGGTCTGGGTGCTGAACACACTGAGGTTGACAAATGAAAGGCGAGCATCAAGGTTAAGACTGACCTCCAAGGTGGTCACCTACAGAACAGACATAACACAAAGTGAGCCAGGCTCAGTGAATAATAGTACATAAACAAAACGGTGCTTCATTTGAAACATAATATATCAATGCGTGCGAAATTGCAAAGTTAACATAATTAGTCTGCTTCTGTACTAATTTCATAATGGCCTTAGGCCCAGTCTTGAAACATAATAACTTGAAACATAATAACTTGAAGCATAATAACTTGAAACATAACATCTTAAAGCATAATGGCTTTAAGCCCTTGAATATTATAGCATTAAACTTTCAAACGGGTTGGCATAAAGCCCTTGAAACTTGTGGCATAAAAGCCCTTGAAACTTGTGGCACGAGGCCCTTGAACATATGGCACGAGGCCATTGAAACTTATGGCACGAGGCCCCTGAAACTTGTGGCATAAAGCCCTTGTAACATATTGGCACTAAGGCCCTTGAAAGTGGCATGAAGCCCTTGAAAAGGTTGGCATAAAAGCCCTTGAAATGGCACGAGGCCCTTGTAAATGGCAATAAGCCCTTGTAATTGGCACGTCTTGTCATATCATAATGGAAGTATATCACACATGTTCTTTATGAATATTCCTTATACTTGAACCATAACAGAAATTATAAGTCATACATGTAACATACTTGATCTTGTAACATTCTTGAACTGGGAACCCGCTTGAACTTATAATATGCGTAAACTTGTAGTACACTTAAACTTGTAAAATACGTAAATTTATAACATAAACTTGTAAACTTGTAACATACGTAAACTTGTCTTTACTTGCACTTGTAACATATATAAACTTGTACCATACTTGAACTGGTAACTTACGAAAACTTGTAAACTTGCAACATACTTTAACTTGTATATTTACTTAATCTTGTTCATACTTGAACTTGCCACATATATATAGACTTGCAACATTCTTAACATACTTGACTTATTACATATGTAAACTTATTTTAGAGTCTTACAGAATTCCAGAATCTTAGGAAGGTTGTTTCATTCTTTCTCTTACTTATTTACCTTCCTTGAATCATCTACATAAGCATATAACATTTATCTTCCTTGAAATATTTACTTAAACATTTTATCTTCCTTGAAACATTTACTTAAACATATAACATTTATCTTCCTTGAATCATTTACTTAAACATTTTATCTTCCTTGAAACATTTACTTAAATATATAACATTTATCTTCCTTGAATCATTTACATACATAAGTAACGGAATTAACAGAATACTAATGGCAATCGTTAGCGGTGTAAAGTGTACTACTACTCACAGTGCATTGGTGAAGCATTTATCCCTCCCAAAGCGTGTCCTACACACATATGAAGTCACATATTAATTCTTTAAATCATTTCCCCTAATTTTCCTTTCTCATTTTAACATGATTACAATGCCCATAACAAGGTTCATTCGTAAATTTTTAACATTATTTCAAAACATCTTAGAAATCCAATTAAACTTGTTTACGTGTAATTCAACCTACCAATACCATGATTCTATTTTCAATTTGAGCAAAATCATTATTTATCATCACAAATTAACCTAGGGTTTTCAAGAACATAAAGTTTTTCCTAAAAATTCATACTTCTCATACCATGACCTTACATCCCAATTCCCTCCTTGATTATACATCTAAGGATTATACTCCATCACTTTAACCCATCAATTGGACCTTCAATGCTTCAAACCCGAAATTCCCAAATCTCATAATTTACCCTATATGCTCAAAAATACAAATTTGTACATCAATACAATGGAAATACCACAAATCTATCTCTTAATGTAAGTATTGAAGAGTATTAGAACCCTTACCTCCTTGAATCAACAAAAGAGCAAGCTTGAAGAGAAACCTTCGCAAATCCAAGTTCTAATCGGTTTAAAACATTGATCTTTTCTTAGTCTCCATCCTTGATACAAAACCCATGGTGGATTGTTGCTCAAATTAGAGGAACTCAAGGTTTTGAGGCTAGGGTTTCGGAGGGTTTCGAACTTAGGAGAAGAGGAAAGAAGAGAGGGGAAAGAAAATGTGGAAAAAGATCTCAAGATCCCGTTTTTTAAGCTGCTGTCCCGTAATTCCTGCTCGAGCGGAGGAATTCCCGCTCGAGCGTACCTGTTTTCAGCACAGATTTCGAAACTTTGAACAGGTATAACTGCCTCATCCGGACTCCGTTTTAGGTCATTCTTGTGTTCAAATTGAAGCCCCGGAACTAAGCTTTCCAATGGTCCTAACCTCACATCCATATTCAAAGTGTGGAAAAAGAAAAGGGCAACTGAGTGACGGTTGGTCGTAAACGGATTATTCAAATTAAGGTTTTTGGTCCAATCTTACTTTACCATCATCTTATCATCTCAATCAATATCCCAAAATAAGGTAAGAACATTTCAAATACACTAAGAAGAACATCAAAAATGAGCCCACATGCTTCAGAATCAAACTTAACCAGGCGACTCGCTCGAGCGCCCAACCTTGCGCTCGAGCGTCAACTCCCCCGCTCGAGTGGAAAATCACAACTGCTAGAATATCGTCGCTCGCAAAATTGCTTGAACCCCAAAAGTCCGCCGAGCGCCACCTCCGCCGAGCGGAGGAAAGAATTTCTGGGTCGTTACAGAAACAAAGCGTGATGGATACACAAGGTGAGCGCAGTGTGATGGGTACACTAAGTGAGCAAGTGTGATGGATACACAATAGGTGAACACGAAGTGTGATCAATGCACTTAGTGAACAAAGTATGATTGCTATACTAAATGTGAACACGAAGTGTGATAGATGCACTTAGTGAACAAGTATGATGGATATACTAAAGGTGAACACGAAGTGTGATAGATGCACTTAATGAACAAGTATGATAGATATACTAAAGGTGAACACAAAGTGTGATAGATGCACTTAGTGAACAAGTGTGATGGATGCACTAAAGGTGAACACAAAGTGTGATAGATGCACTCAGCGAACAAAGTATGATTGATATACTAAATGTGAACATGAAGTGTGATAGATGCACTTAGTGAACAAAGCATGATTGATATACTAAAGGTGAACACGAAGTGTGATAGATGCACTTAGTGAACAAGTATGATAGATATACTAAAGGTGAACACAAAGTGTGATAGATGCACTTAGTGAACAAGTGTGATGGATACACTAAAGGTGAACACATAGTGTGATAGATGCACTCAGTGAACAAAGTATGACTGATATACTAAATGTGAACACGAAGTGTGATAGATGCACTTAGTGAACAGGTGTGAGTGTGTGATTGATACACTAAAAGAATGCGTGTGATTGATACACAAAGCGAGCGTGTGTGATTGATACACAAGGTAGGCATAGTGTGATAGATACCAAGCGAGTGCGTCTGATTGATACACAAAGTTGGCATAGTGTGATTGATACACTAGAAGCGAACACAAAGTGTGATAGATGCACTATGTGAACAGAGTGTGATTGATACACTAAAAGTGAACACGAAGTGTGATAGATGCACTTAGTGAACAAGTATGATGGATATGCTAGAAGCGAACATAAAGTGTGATAGATGCACTATGTGAATAGAGTGTGATTGATACACTAAAAGGTGAACACGAAGTGTGATAGATGCACTTAGTGAACAAAGTATGATTGATATGCCAAATGTGAACACAAAGTGTGATAGATGCACTAAGTGAACAGAGTGTGATTGATACACTAAAAGCGAACACAAAGTGTGATAGATGCACTTCGTGAACAAAGTATGATTGGTATACTGAATGTGAACACAAAGTGTGATAGATGCACTTAGTGAACAAGTATGATAGATATACTAAAAGTGAACACAAAGTGTGATAGATGCACTATGTGAACAGAGTGTGATTGATACACTAAAGGGTGAACACGAAGTGTGATAGATGCACTTAGTGAACAAAGTATGATTGATATACTGAATGTGAACACAAAGTGTGATAGATGCACTATGTGAACAGAGTGTGATTGATACACTAAAAGGTGAACACGAAGTGTGATAGATGCACTTAGTGAACAAAGTATGATTGATATACTAAATGTGAACACAAAGTGTGATAGATGCACTATGTGAACAGAGTGTGATTGATACACTAAAAGGTGAACACGAAGTGTGATAGATGCACTTAGTGAGTAAGTATGATAGATATACTAAAAGCGAACACAAAGTGTGATAGATGCACTTAGTGAACAAAGTATGATAGATATACTAAATGTGAACATAAAGTGTGATGGATGCACTAGGTGAACAGGTGTGATGGATACACAAAAAGCGAACACGAAGTGTGATAGATGCACTTAGTGAACAAAGCATGATAGATATACTAAAAGCGAACACAAAGTGTGATAGATGCACTTAGTAAACACAGTATGATAGATATACTAAATGTGAACACAAAGTGTGATAGATGCACTATGTGAACAGGTGTGATGGATACACAAAAAGCGAACACGAAGTGTGATAGATGCACTTAGTGAACAAAGTATGATCGATGTACTGAATGTGAACACGAAGTGTGATAGATGCACTTAGTGAACATGTGTGATGGATACACTAAATCAATGAAGTGTGATTGATACAGAAAACGAGAATGTGTGTGATAGATACACAAAAGTGAATATGTGCGTGATAGATACACAAAATGAGAATGTGTGTAATAGATACACAAAATGAATGAAGTGTGATTGATACACTAAGCGAAGAGAGTGTGATTGATACACTAAGTGAATGAAGTATGATTGATACACTAAGGTAAATGAAGTGTGTTAGATACACTGAGTGAAGCAAATAAAGTGTGATTGATACACTAAGTGAATGAAGTGTGATTGATACACTAAGGCAATGAGGTGTGATTGATACACTATTCTGGCTTGAAGCAGACTTGATCTTGAGCTTGAGGTAGAGGTACACTCATACTTCGGAGCATTGGCAAGGCCTGAAGAGGTACACACGGGATGTAGTCTCGGAACTTACTGAAGTTGAAACAAACTCAGATACCTGACGTTTTCCTCTTTTGCTTTTACTTTGCAGTTCAGAACCATATAGCTTCAAATAGGTCCTGGTTTTACTGTTCTCACATGACCCGGGTTGAACCCTGCGGTTTTATGAAAGAACAAATCTTATTTTGCACAAATGTGGAGAATGGCACAGTACTCTGAGCACAAAATGATTTTTTTTTTTTTTTGAAATTAAGAGATGAGTTCTTGACCGGGGTATTGAGCCTACAACTGAACACAGCGCACTACGACTCAATGACGGAAAATAAAAGGTAAACAACCTAAACACATCGAGTAACACTCGAGACGACTCAAAACAAGAATCGAGATAAAAGACATGACACTCAGACATGCACAGGGAGCCTGTTTCACCGGGTAGTGTTTCCCACCCTTTCTCATTTGTGATCCTCACATCGCTAGGCCCTCAAGCTCTATTTTTCTGAAAAAAGTCCTTTTCCTCACTTTTTCTCTCATCGCACGTCTCTCTATTCTTCAATCTCTCATTTTTCATCCCTTCCCTGGGTGGTTGGTGGATAAACAAGAAGTTGCGGGCTCTTGCCCCTAGCATTCAGATAGATTCTTCCTCTTCTGCGGACAGTAGTGGATTTTCCCACAGAGGGGTTGCGCTACAACTAGGTGCGTAGCAAGCTTGCAACTGACATCGATTGATGATGCTCTGCCAGGGAGTTTGGATGTGGTTAGATCTGTCCAGATGAGGAAGTGGAACATCTTGATCCATTCCAGTTTGTGCTTCGCACTTGGCTTGATACCTCCCTGCTCGGAGGGTGAGAGAGCTTTCAGCCCTTTGGTGTTGACTTCAGTGGTGCCCTTTTCTGGCAGGTAGAGTGCCCTTCTTGGCAAGTATGGTGCCCTTTCTGGTAAGTATGTTGACAATGGGGAAAAGACAGAACACCTGACTCAACTGTGCCCCTAGTTCATCGTTTCGACCATTTTTTGTTTTTGGCTTCCTACTAAAACAATTTTGACCAACATGAGAGTTAGATTGATATGTTTGTTCAATTTTTGATTTGAAATCATGCAATTCGGGTTGTAAGCACTGAAAATTTTCCTTTTTGGATCCAAGAAATGGTCCAGTTTTGAAAAATGAAATAATTTTCGAGAAATTAGTCAACTTCAGTAAAAATTCTCAAAAACTATTTTTGCAAACGGCCACTGCTCAACGAGCACGGAACCTACTCTTGAGATGTACAACCTCGGATCCGAAGGAAAATTGCCCATTGTCTGGAGGACACTTCATGGCAACGGGAAGTTGCCCCTTGTTTGAAATGACACCGCGGCGTTTTGAATGGCAACGGAAAGTTGCCCCTTGTTTGGATGATGCCGCAGCGCATTGTAGTCAGTCCTCGGAGCGATGAACACAACCAGACTCTCTGATACAGAGAAGACAAAGATGACCAGAACCATCGCATGGACACAATCGAATTTGGAGTGTTTTACGGCTGGACTTCATAATGAAGTTGCCTACGTATCCCAAAGATGGGAATCAAGCCTTACGTAGTTCGGGGTTAAGGTACACTCGGGTATTTAACCTCTCCTTTTTATGCTCTAACTTTTGCCAAGGCGCCTGTTGCACGTTTTCGACCTTGCAAGCTTTATTCTTCTTTCTCTTTTTTTTTTTTTTTTTTTTTTCTATTCTTTTCATTCCTTTTTCTTCTTCTTTTTTTTTTTTTTTTTTACATTTTTCTCTTCTTTTCTTTTTGCATTTTTTGTATCTTTGCATTTTTTTTCTCTTTTTTCTTTTTTTCATTCTTTACTTCGCTCTAACTTTTGCCTGGGTCGCCCTTCTGGGTTTTCGGCCCAGCGAGCCTCTCAACGGGTAAAAGTGTAACAAGTCCATGCCAAATGGTTTTGAGATTGAAGCCCTCCGTATCCAAGAGAGTGGCTGTTGTATCGATTTGCAGAAGGATCCATCTTCGGCTCTTCGAGCACATCGGATATTTTTTGCCCCTAGTTCGAGGAGTGCTTCTGATCTAGCTTTGCAAGCTTCTTTTGACGACATCTAATCCTCTTGATCTGACTTCGGTGCCTCTTGTTCGAGGGCTGCTTCAAATCTGGCCACACAGGCCTCACATCATGATTGTCCTTTGCACGTTTTGAATCCAAGTTCAAGGTTTAAAAGCAAAAGGGTTGAGTCTCGAGGCTGAGAGCGATCCTAAGCTGCACAATCTCAAGAGCGATTCCACACATGTCTTCGCAGGACCGCACAAAACATTTTTTTGAAAGTTTTTAAGAAAGCGACAAATCGCTTGCGCTGAAGACAGTGTAGAACCAATCTGGATCAAAGTTAGGGTCCTTCTCAGTACTCACATTAACAAGCATGATCTCAATCATTAAGGGCTTAGCACGCCTCTCTTCCTCTCAGTTGATCAAATTTTTGCAAATCCCAAGGAATTCCTTCCTCTTCGTTTTCACCGCAGTGTTCAAAAAAAGTTTTGAAAAACTTAGGTTAATACAATGACTTCAAGGCACAGAAAAGTAGGTGAAAAAGCACTGCCATTTCATTCAAACTTCTGGCACAACTGGTATAAGGCAGAAGCAAACGCGAGAGCGTCAAAGTCACTGCTGTTTCATTCAAAATCTGCTGGCACAACTTGCTCCCTAGCAGAAACAGACTCAAAGCAAAACAAAAAGACCGGAATCACCCGACTTCTATACAACAGGACTGACTCGATACAACAAGACAGACTCTTAATCAAAAAGATTGACTCAAAATAAAGAGACAGACTCAACAGGATTGACTCGATACAACAAGACTGACTCGACAGGACTGACTCGATACAACAAGACAGACTCAACAGGGCTGACTCGATACAACAAGACAGAGTCAATACCCAAGTCAGAAAGTAGGATAAACGGCATTCGCAAATGCTCAAAATAGTGCGTGCCATCCATCACATCTGGAGTAAACTGAGCACCATCCGCAGGTGGTTCATCCCCCGATCACATAATCACACAAGTCCAGAGTACCCGGGGGATATCAGACCATTCTGAAGCTATGGTTCCAAGCCTACTTAGCAAAAGAGGAAACAGACAGCATCTCAGCCTGATTTCACCAAAACAGATTCGACTCTTTACTGAATTTTGCCCCAAAGTTACGCTTCAGATACCCTCGGGTAGCGATTGCCCTAAAATCGATCTTTGGTGCCGCAGTTCGATGCCCAAACTTGTAAACTGATACATGCATTCTTGTAGAGACGCACTCTAAATGCACATAACAGATAAGTGAGAGCCAAAACACCCCTATGTTGGGGTAGGGTTTCCCTGTCCTATTTTGTCAGGAGCTAGGGTTTCACTACGCACGCAGCGGTTTCAAACAACCTAGATCGAGTAAGCAACCTGTCCTAGTTTGGAATGGTCACTACGGATTTCGATATGCACTTGGTCGAATGGTCAAAAAGGGTGCCCCGGTAAAATCGGGGTTTGTGCTCCCATACTGTTAGAGCCCATAGCCGATTAGCCTTATGGTCATGCCTTAACAAGACAAGCCTTCGGCAAATCGTTCGGGAATGGCAGATGGCAAACACGGTGTCCTAGGCGCACCAATGCACATGCAATGCAAAGAAACACATAACTGTAGTCAAAACAAGATATCATGAGTTCGAGTCAAGTTCTCTAAATCCCCAGAAGTCGCGAAGCTGAGACGCCCCTAACGCTCCCGAGGGAGAGTCGAGTCCCCGGTTACATTCGATATTGGGTCTACTACAGTTCAAAGGACTCAAATGTCACAGTTCTTAATCTTGAACCAAAGAGTCCAAATCCGGCAAATCGTTTTGAGAAAATAGATTTTTTTTCAAAGAAGTGCCAAACATGGACTGCTTTGCCAGATACAGAGTCGCCACCTAAATATTTTATTTTTGGGAAATTTAGGAAACCTGGACTCGGTGCCAAAGGCCACGTGTCCGTCATCACCAAAGTTGCCTCGGCTCGGGAACTTGGGTACAACTGGGGAAGGTCACTTCGTGAGCACCCCTGTTCACCCGATCAAAGACCGGCCTCTACTAACTATGATATCTTATTTTGAAAACGTTATGTGTTCTTATTCCAGTTATTAGCCTAGAATTACTATGTTATGCGCACAGCAAACAAGTATAAACTAAATCGCCTAAATTGGAAAAAAATTTTGCTTGTTTGTTTTGAAAATGGTTTGCTACTCGCAAGTAGGCTAAAATGCAGGTTTTGCCACCCTCAAGTGGGCTTTTAGAAAAGATGATTTTGCCACTATCTAGTGGGCTTAAAACTCACAGTTTTGATGCATTATTCCAATTTAGGTAATTCAACCTCCATCCACAAGCATTCAAGCAGTTATATCACATAAGCAGCTAGCCTCATGGTAATCATGCAATCATGGCAAAACTCACACGCATGCGGTATGCTAAAGCATAAAAGCTCACCTAGTACTCCAAGCCAAAACAGAAACTAGTTAGTAATCATATGCATGATCCTAGTTCATGTTAAGTGGCTAATGCAACACAAGTGAAATACAGCTATAATAGGCTCGGCTATCCTAAGGATGGCATATGAAATGCTACAAATAACACGTATTCAATTTGGAAATTGAAGTACAATGCAGTTAGCGTGATGTACCGAGCCCGGTGCATGTAAACAAATGCATGGATGCACGCATGCATTGCATAAGGTATGCTAATTTAAATATGCCATAATCTACCATGATAAGCAGGTAAATAAAAGGGAAGAAAGAAGTGGGGTTGGAAGACATACACACACTCACACACACTTATTACACAATTGCACCCTCACTAGGAGGGGCCGAAAGAATATACAGGCTAAATAACAAATCAACTATCCTAGCTATTTAATTATTACAGACCCTTAATTAATTAAAATACTGAAAGCAGTAAAAGGCCTCAGGAAGAGAGATGCACGCATGCTCGGATTGGCTTCGCCTGGAAACTCGCTGCCATAGCACTGTTGCCTCTGTTTATACTGCTTTGCTCCTCTGAAAATTGCCAAAGTCTCAGGATTGCTTCTTTGAGTTCTGTGGGACACCACCGGCTGAGGGGGAACACCACTGGCCACTGGAAATATCCATCAGCTACTGATAAAGTCACCTGCCATTCAATAGTGGCCGGTCGGCACTGTATGTTGCCGGTCGGCAGAAAGTTCCTGCAGAAGACAATTTTTGACAGCAACAAGGACAGACAGTGTATGGCATGGAATTTTGGGCACATGTATGCACGGACACACTCCCTATCATGCAATGGACTCAAGGGAGCATGACCCTCGACCCTCGGGCCACCAATTGCGCATTTCCATGCATGATGGCCAAAGTGTCAAGTGTGCATTTTAATATCAAATGTAATGCACACAAAACATACAAGGGACCCAACCTCAATCATGGTTGATCAAGAGGCAAGGCAAAGCACAACAATGCACATGCAACCTAAACATGCAACCAAACATACAAACATGCAATGCAACTACATGGCGCACACAATGCTAACAACATAACATGCACAACGCATTGAAACATGGCATACACAATGCAAGATGGGCTTACACCAATACAAGTGGACCTCAGCCACACTCACATAGGAGGCCATAAGATGGAAATGAGAAAACTCGAAATGCGTGCATACGTGCATGCAAACTGATGACCGACCCTAAGGCACGGAATGCCACTCTAACAAGACATGGCAAGACATGGAATATGGAATACTATCATGCTAATTTTAGTGGCAAAATGAGATGCAAAACAGCCCCGAAACATGATAAAGTAAAACCCGATGCATGGAACGAGTCCCGAAACATGAAATTAGGCATATGAAATGGCCTATAGCTATGCAATGCATGCATTATTTGAACATGAAGTGTAAAGATATAAGCAAGGCAGCCCCAAAAAAAGCATCTTTACAGTTTAAAGCAAGGCCAAACAGTGGGCACAAGTAGGGGTAAATTAGCATACAAAAATGGCCCCGAAAGCAAGATATTGAAGCAACTCACACATGCTGGCCCCGAACAGAGATGGGCCCTTCTAAAACATTTAGGAGGGGCCCAAAATATGAATTTTTACAGTTTATGGCCGAGCCAAAAATAGTGCAAAAATATACTCAAAATCCCATGCAAAATAAGGCCTAAAAAGAGAGATATAACATGAAGTGTACAAAATATGCTCCAAAAAAGCAATAGACCCTTAATTAAACATGGAGAGGGGGTCAAAATAACACCATTTTCAGTTTGGACCAAAGTCAAAAAACAGAAGAAAAATAGGCTACTAAATCATGTAAAAATGGGACCAAAAGATGGATATCAAAGCAAGTGATACATGGAGGTCCCAAACAGTGGTGAGACCTTCAAAAATGTTGAATAAGGGCTCAAAATAAGCTCATTTACAGTTTACATCATGCCCCAAAACAGATTACACATAGGCCAAAAATACCATGCAAGATTAGGGCCTAAAGAAGAGATAAAGAAGGAAGTGCAAAATGGGGGCCTCAAACAGTGAGAGGCGCTTAATGAAAGATGAAATAGAGCTCAAAAAAACACTACTTTCAGTTATGGCCGGAGCTCAAATATACAAGAAAGAGGGGCTAAGAAATGTTGCAAAACATGAGCTAAAAAGAGGGAAATGGTAACTCACCCTTGTAGACCAATCTTTAGCAACTTCTTGGACCAATTTTGCTGCCTCCTAGCCTCTGAGAAGACCTCCAAGCTGCTGGAAATGGAAATGGTGGCGTGGTGCTAGGTGGTGGTGTGTAAAAATGGTTAAGAACTTAAGGGGTTTTGAGGTTTAGAGTAGAGAGAGAAAGAAATTTAATGTGAGAGGCTTATACAAAATTTTTGTAACCCCTAACACAGCTGGGAGCTGCTGGTTTTATAAGCAAAAAAGGTGGAAAAGAGGGGGAAAAAATGGGGGGGAAATTGAAATTCAAATTTCCCCCCAAAAAGGCCAAAAAGTGAGATATAAAGGCAAGTGGTAGCTTCGGGTCTCAAACCGATGAGAGCCCTTCAACAAAGTTGAAGAGGGGCTCAAAATAATATACTTTGTAGTTTATGACCAAGTCCAACGCTGCCCACAAGTAAGCCTAAAATACCGTGCAAAAATAGGCCTAAAAGAGGGTTTAAACACAAAGTGTAAAAAGGGAGCTCCAAATAGCAAAAGGTCCTTAATCAAACATGAAAAGGAGCTCAAAATATGACTATTTCTAATTTGGGTCGGAGCCCAACAATGCTCGCAAGCAAGGCTCGAGGTCCAAAACGCGCAGTTCGGGGCTCCGAAAACTGACTGTTAGGCACCGGAAGTGGTGTTCGACCACGAAGTCGGTCTCTCGGACCACAGTGTCCCTCAAAAGGGAGTAAATAAGGTATGTGCCAAAAATCAGAGCAAACGGAGGCGGTTAAGCGGTCCTGAACCGAGACACATGGTTTGACGGCTCCGAAAACCGGGAACCGGGCTCCGAAGTGGGAAAAATGGCCTGCGACCACGAGACGTAGTCTACGGCCACTGAGAGATGATCTGCGAGACCTCTTCCTCCCTTCGGGAAGAGAAAACAGAGAAAATGGAGCCTAGTTCGCAAACCGAGGCAAAGCATAAAAGAGTCTGGAAGTCCGGAGGCAAGACTCGCAGCCGGGACTCCGCAACCTCAGAATGAGCACAATATGCAACATCACCAAGCACTCAATTGGTGACGTCTGAGTCTTAAGGTCGGTCAAAAATGGGGTGTCTACACTTTGCGTTCTAGGCAACAGCCATTCGAACTCTAGTTTCCACCGTCGCAGTTGGTCTCCTAGGAACTCATTGCGAACACAACCAAGATGCCTCCGGCAGGGAATGGTACTCAGGGAGAGCACTTTTGATTGCCATTTTGGCTTGATACAGACTTGATCTTGAGCTTGAGGTAGAGGCACACTCATACTTCGGAGCATTGACAAGGCCTGACGAGGTGCATACGGAATGCAATCTCGGAGCTTATTGAAGTTGGAACAAACTCAGACGCCCGACATTTTCCTCTTTTGCTTTTGCTTTGCGGTCCGGAACCATGATAGCTTCAGATAGGTTTTGGTTCTACTGTTCTTTCATGACTTGGGTTGAACCCTGCGGTTTTACGAAAGAACGAATCTTGTTTTGCACAAATGTGGAGCATAGCACAGCACCCTGAGCACAAAACAATTTTATCGTGGAATTTTATATTGTGAAGCGAGTTCTTAACAGGGTATTGAGCCTACGACTGACCACAACAAAAACAACTCAACAAAGAAAAACAAAAGGTAAACAACCTGAACACATCGAGTAACACTCGAAACGACTCAAAACAAAAATCGAAACAAAACAAATGACACGACACTCAGACGTGCACAGGGAGCCTGTTTCCTTGAGTAGTGTTTCCTACCATTTCTTATTTGTGATTCTCACATCACTCGGCCCTCAGGCTCGTTTTTTCTCTCAAAACCCTTTTGCTCACTTTTTCTCTCATCGCACACCTCTCTATTCTTCATTCTCTCATTTTTCATCCCTCCCCAGGGTGATTGATGGATAAACAGAAAGTTGTGGGTTCATGCCCAACGCTGTTAGCTCGCAACTATTTCCTCCGGTGACGTTTAGTCGATGTTTCGGATGAGGAAGTGGAGTAGCTTGATCCATTCCGATTCGTGCTTCGCACTTGCCTTGATACCTCGTTGCTTGGAAGATGAGAGAGCTTTCAGCCCTTTGTTGCTAACTTCAGTGGTGCCCTTTTCTGGCGAATATGATGCCCTTGCTGGCAAGTGCATTGATAGAGGAGAAAAGACAGAAAACCTAACTCAACTGTGCCCCTAGTTCATCATTTTGACCATTTTTTGTTTTGTTTTTCTACGAAAACAATTTTGACCAATATGAGAGTTAGATTCGCATACTTGTTCGATTTTTTGATTTGAAATCATGTAGGTCAGGTTATAAGCACTGAAAATTTTCCTTTTTTGGGTCCAAGAAATGGTTCAGTTTTGGAAAAGATAGAATAATTATCGCGAAAATTAGTCAACCTCAGTAAAAATTCTCAAAAATTGTTTTTGCAAAGTGCCACTGCTCAACGAGCACGGAACCTACTCTCGAGATGCGCAACCTCAGATCCATAACAATGGAAAAACTCCCCCTTGTCTGAAGGGCACTGTATGGCAATGGAAAATTGCCCCTTGTTTGAATAGCACCGCAGCACGCTGTATGGCAACGGAAAGTTGCCCCTAGTCTGAATAGCGTCGCAGCACATGGCAACCAGTCCTCACAGTGACAATTACAACCAAATTCTTGGATACAGAGAAGACAAAGATGACCAGAACCATCACATGGACATAGTCAAATTTGAAGTGTTTTACGGCTGGACTTCAGAATGAAGTTGCCTACGTATTCCAAAGATGGGAATCAAGCATTACGTAGTTCAAGGTAAGGTACACTCGGGTATTAACCTCTCCTTTTGTGCTCTAACTTTTGCCAAGGCCGCCCTTCTGGGTTTTCAACCTTGCGAGCTTTGTTTTTCTTTTCTTTTCAATTCTTTTCATTTCTTTTCTTCTCTTTCTCTTTTTCTTTATTTCTTTTTTCTTTTTCTTCATTTCTTCTCTTTTTTTTGTTCTTTGCATTTTTTTTATTTTCTTCATTTTTTCATTTGCTCTAACTTTTGCCTGTGTCGCCCTTCTGGGTTTTCGGCCCAGCGAGCCTCTCAAGGGTAAAAGTTAGCTTTGTCCATATCAAATGGTTCTGAGATCTCGAAGCCATCTGAATCCAAGAGAATGACTGTTGTTCACTAATGATGTAGGAGTCCATCCAACGGAGGGCTGAATTTGCCTCTAGTGTTGTGGATTGGAACTCAGTTTTTTTTTTCAGCAATACTTTCTTCTTTCCTCCCTCTGGCATTTGGCATTCTTGCTGACCTTCTTTGATTTGTGGAATGATCTATCTTCTGCTCTTCGAGCACATTTGAAATTCTTTGCCCCTAGTTCGAGGGCTTCTGATCCAGCTTTGCAAGCTTCTTTTAATCATATCCAATCTTCTTTGATCTGACTTTCTTGCCTCTTGTTCGAGGGTTGCTTCGAATCTGGCCACACAGGCGTCACATTGTGGTTGACCATTGAATATTTTGAATCAAGGTCAAGGTTTGAAAATGAGGGGTCGAGTCTCGAGGCTGAGAGCGATCCTAGGCTGCACAATCTCAAGAGTGATTCCACACAAGTCTTCACAGGATCGCGTAAAACATTTTTTGAAACCTTTTAAGAAAGTGACAAATCGCTCGCGCTGAAGACTGTGTGGAACCAATCTGGATCAAGTCAGGATCCTTCTCAGTACTCACATTAACAAGCATGATCTGAATCATTAAGGGCTTAGCACGCCTCTCTTTGTCTCAATTGATCAAGTTTTGCAAAACCCGAGGAATTCCTTCATCTTCGTTTTTACCACAGTGTTCAAAAAGTTTTAAAAAACTTAGGTCAATGCAATGAGTTTGAGGCACAGAAAAGTAGGCAAAAAGCACTGCCATTTCATTCAGAACTTCTGGCACAACTGGCACAAGGCAGAAGCGAACACAAGAATGTGAAAATCACTGTTGTTCATTCAAAATCTTTTGGCATAACTAGCTCCCTGGCAGAAACAGACTCAAAACAAAACAAAAAGACAAACGCAAAACAAAATGGTGACGCCCGAGGTAACACCCCCGGAATCACCCGACCTTTGTACAACAGGACTGACTCGATACAACAAGACAGACCCTTAATCAAAAAGACTGACTCAAGACAAAGAGACAGACTCAAAACAAAACTACAGAACTGACTCAACACCCAAGTCAGAAACTTCAAAACTAGCATTCGCAAATGCTCAAAACAGTGCGTGCCAGACGCCACATCCGGAGTAAACTGAGTGCCATCCGCAGGTGGTTCATCCCTTGATCATATATTTGTACTATCCCCCAAGTTCAATGATCCAGTGGTGATAGACTTTGCTGAGCTGGTGCGGCAATGACCTTGTTGTCAAACAAATCTTGTACATCATGGCGCAGACGAAAGCAGCTATCGGTCTCATGACCGGTTTGTTGATGGTAGGCATAGGACTTAGTCCGGTCATGCTTTGGAGGGAGAGGATCAGGTAAAGGCCATTGTTCCAATGGTTTCAGATGTTCTTTCCGGATTAAGACCGCTAGAGCCTTTGACAAAGGCATATAAAGTGGGGTGAAAACCCTCTTGACTCGAGGTGGATATTTGGTCGTCTGTGAGCTACTTCCGGACGTACCGGTGAATAGGGTAGCTGTTTTTGATGTGGTAGTGGTGACCATGCCCACTTTAGAAGATCTTGTGGCCGTATCACCACTGGTGGTCGCATTCGAACTGCGGGAAAATGCCTGCCTAGGCTACTCCTTCTCCTGGTCAATAAGGCCCTGCTTCATGGCATCCTCGATCTGTACTCCAATCTCATGCAAATCTGAAAAGGTAGGGAAGGGGAGCACGATCATTTTCTGCATTAGTTTGGGTTGGAGGTTGCGCACAACCATCCGTATTTGATCCTTGTCCGTTGGCCTAACGGTCATCATTGAGGCTTTGGCCCTCCAGCGGGCCACGAATTCTGAGAAGCTCTCCTTAGGCTCCTGCCTCATCGTCTCAAGATCACGGGTCATAATCTCGATTTGCGTGTTATACGAGTATTGTGCAACGAAGGCCTCGGCCATCTCATCCCAATTCCTCTTGACATCATCTTCCAATTTTGCGTACCAGATGGCTGCCACACCCGATAGGGTCCGGCCAAATAATGAAAGTTTCTGTAGTCTGGTGAGGCCTATCGGCCTTAGTATGTCCGAAAACAACCGGAGATGCACCATGGGATCCCTAGATCCATCAAATCGGTCGATGTATGGCATCTTAAATCTGTCCGGCAGCGTCACAGTTGCATCGGTATACCCGTTCTCAATGTCCGGAATGGACTTTACTCCCTGAGATTTCTTGAACATCTTTTCCAGCTTGCTCACCTTCAGCGCTGTAGGGTCTAACTCGAACTCAAAGGGTGAATCCGACAGGTTGATCGGTGTTTTAGATAGCTGGGGTAGGATCGGGGGCGGAGGTGGCCCTGTCGGAATGTCCGTATCTTCCTGGACATTAGTTGTCTCCCCGAGTGTTGGAACTTAGGGTGGGGGAGGAGCCTGATGCGAAGCAGATGCTCCGTTTTGTTGTTGCAACCTGGTGATTAGCTCTGCCTGTTGGGCCATGATCGCAGCCTGCTGTTTGGCAAATTCCGCTTGACGAGCAGCATCCTGCTGCATGGTTTTCATGCTCTCTTGGAGTTGACGCATCATTTCCTCCATCCTTGCCATGTTCTGTTGTTCCGGCTGACTGACTAGTATATCTATCTATGTGAGAAAAACTGAGGCCTCAGCCTGACTGTTCACTGGTGGGGTGGATAAGGGCTACTGATCTGGTAACCGTTGAACTGGTGATCTGTGCTTGACTGGCCCTTTTACCTTGCCTTTGGCAAAGGAACACTGATTGCCCTTGAATTGAATCTCTGACCTGACAAAGTCTATCAGTACAAGTCCGATGAACCTCGGGGGATATAGGAGCCTTCTGAAGCTATGGTTCCAGGACTATCCTAGCAAAAGAGAAAACAGACAGCACCTCAGCCTGATTTCACCAAAACATATATGAGCATAGTAGGATGACTGTGCCCCCTACTGAATTCTTCCCCAAAATTATGCCTGTAAACCGATACCCTCAGGTAAAACTGATTCCCCAAATACTGATCCTGATGCCCACAGGCCTGATACACAAACTTGCAAACTGATACATGCATTCCCTGTAGAGACGCACTCTAAAAGCACATAGCAAGCAAAGAGAGCCAAAACACCCCTATGTTGGGGTAGGGTTTCCTTGTCCTATTTTGTCAGGAGCTAGGGTTTCACTATGCACGTAGCGGTTTCAAACAACCTATAATCGGGTAAGCAACCTGTCCTAGCTTAGAATGGTCACTATGGTTTCCGAATATGCACTAGGTCGAATGGTCAAAAAGGATGCCCCGGTAAAAACCGGGGTTTGTGTTCCCATACTGGCAGAGCCCGCAACCGGTCAGCCTTATGGTCATGCCTTGACAAGACAAGCCTCCGGCAAACAGCTCAGGAATAGCAGATGGCAAACACGGTGTCCTAGGCGCACCAATGCAAATGCAATGCAAAGAAACACCAAGTGTAGTCAAAACAAGATATCATGAGTTTGAGTTAAGTTCTCTAAATCCCCAGCGGAGTCGCCAGAAATTGTAGACGTTCCCGAACGTCCCTGGAGGATGAGTCCTTGTTCTGTTCATTTGGGCTCACTACAGTTCGGACTCAAATTGTCACGGTTCTTAATCTGAACCAAAGAGTCCAAATCCGGCAAATCATTTTGGAAAATAGATTTTTTGAAAGAAGTGCCAAACATGGACTGCTTTGCCAGATATAGAGTCGCCACCTAAATATTTTATTTTGGGAGAATTTAGGAAACCCTCACTCGTTGCCTAAGGCCACGCGTCCGTCATCACCAAAGTTGCCTCGGCTCGGGAACTTGGATACGATTGGGGAAGGTCAGCTATGAGCACCTCCGCTCGCCCGATCAAAGATCGGCCTCTACTAACCATGATATCGAGTTTTGAAAACGTTATGTGTTCTTATTCCGGTTATTAGCGTAGATTTACTATGTTATGCGCACAACAAACAAGTATAGACTGAATCGCCTGAATAGGAACAAAACATTACATGTTTGTTTTGAAAATGGTTTGCTACTCGCGAGTAGGCTAAAATGCAGGTTTTGCCACCCTCAAGTGAGCTTTAGAAAAGATGGTTTTGCCACTATCTAGTGGGCTTAAAACTCACAGTTTTAATGCATTATTCCAATTTAGGTAATTCAGCCTCCATCCACAGGCATTCAAGCAGTTATATCACATAAGCAATTAGCCTCAAGGTAGTCATGCTGTTATAGCAACACTCACACTCATGCAAGGATGCTAAAACATAAATGCTTACCAAGTACTCCAAGCCAAAACAGAAACTAGTTAGTAATCATATGCATGATCCTAGTTCATGTTAAAAATGGTTAATGCAACACATGCAAAGATGCAATCTAGACAGGCTCGGCCAATCTACAATGACATGTGAAATACTACAATTAACACGCATTCAATTTGGAATTGAAATACAAATGCAGTTAGAATGATGCGCCGAGCCTGGTGCATGCAAAACGAATGAATGGATGCAAACATGCTATCATACTGTATGCTAATTGAAAACATGCCCTACACTAACCATCGAAAGCTAGTAAATAAAAGGGAAGAAAGACGTGGGGTTGGGAGACATACACACACTCACGCACACTTATTACACAATTGCCCTCACTCGGAGGGTCCAAATAAATATTACAGTTCGAATAAATAATACTAAATTAATTATTACAGAACTTCTAATTAATTAACAAATTAAATGCAGAAAGAAGGTGGTCAAAGCCCCGTTTTGGAATGCATGGATGATGCATGCTCGAATCTGTCTTGCCCGGAAACCCGTACCATGCCACTGTTGCCTTTGTTTACACTGCCTCACCCCTCTGAAAATTATGAAAATTTTCGGAACTGCTTTAAGCTTCTTTCTGAGTGCTTTGGAGTGCCAGCGGCCAGAACAGGGGATCATCGGCCATGGGAATGGGCTTATCGGCAAAAAATGGGGTCATCGGCTGGACACTGGTGGCCGGTCGGCACTGTATGGGGCCGGTCGGCCATTGCTTCCTGCAGAATCCTACATGATGAGAACAAGCAGTGTATGGCATGGAATTTTCAAGCAAATGTGTGCATGGTCACTCTCCCAATCATGTAATGGACTCAAGGGAGTGTGGCCCTCGACCCTCGGGCCATCAATTATGCATTTTTGATGCATGATAGCCTAAGAGGCCAAGTGTGCAACTTCAATATCAAATGAAATGCACACACAAAACACATCAAAGGCCCCAACCTCTATCATGCTTGATCAAGAGGCAAGGGATGCATGCACGATGCAATGCAACCTAAGCATGGAAGCACGGCTAATGCAACATGATGCATCTAATATGCAATAGGCACACAATCTAAACATGTAAACATACATGGCATACAACAACATGTGACGGTGGACTTAAACCAACATGGATAGCTCGCAAGCATGCCAAAATCAGTGGCCATAATGAGGCAAGTGAGGCAACAAAATACATGGAATGCATGCACAATGCATTAACCAAGCTTGAGGCACAAAAATGCAACTCTACCAAGGCATGGCAAGGAGGAAATATGACATACAATGGTGCATGTTCCAGTGCTGGAATGGCATACAAAATGACCCCAAAATGACTCCGAAGCATGCAAACACTCATGTAACGCATTGTTAAGGACTCAAGCACTAAAGCTAGTGAAATGCAATACACTATAAACATGTAAAGCGATGCTTGAAGGATGAAACCAGCCCCAAACAATCCCTATACAGCCCAAAATAATGCTAAAACATGTATGAGATATAGCCAAAATAAGCTAGCATGCTTGGCCAAAACATCATGCAATATGAGCTAGTAGGCATGGTTTACATTACATGTATATAAAGCACAAGAGAGGTCACCAAACCAGCCCAAAACAGTAACATGGTATGTCAAATAAACCCCAAAAACCCATGGAAACAAGGTCCATGCATGCAAGAATGGTGTGTTCCTTTGAAAGGCCAATAAGGAGGTTACTCCACACATGCAACAATGACACTTAACAGGGCAAAAATAACTCTGGAAATGGGTTATGGAGGTCCTAAAACCCACTGAAAAATGCTTGAACTGAGCTCAAGAAGTGTGCAAATATAGGCGCCTTTGTAAGGCCAAAAATGCAAGTAATCAAGACAATAAGGAGAGGGGATGGCCCTCTCCTTCTTAGGACCTTAAGGCACCATCCTCACCACTAAAATCTCTCAAGATTTCAGTGGTGAGGAGGCCCAAACAAGGTGGTCCCGGAGCTCACCAAAAATGCACAAAAAAGAGGCCAAACAAGGCCTAAGAGGGGGTAAACAACCCCAAATACAAAAGTGTTCTTAAAAAAACTTAAAAATGAGCTAAAAAAAAGACTTTTTTTAGTTATACACTAAGCTTAAAATAGCAAGCAAGACAGGCTAAAAGTGTGTGCAAAAATGGGGAATAAAGAAGGAAAAGTGTGTTACCCTTGTAGCCAAAAGGGGACAGTAGCTTCTTGGTCCAGAAAACTAGTCCTTTACCATCTGAAAATTGCCTCCATGCTCCTTAGGTTGATGATGGAGGTGTTGTGCTGGGAGGTGTAGTTCAAATGGCCAAGAAGTAGACCCTTTTGCACCCCCTAATCCACACAAATGTAGAGAGAGAGGGAGATATAGAGAGAAAGCGTAATATATATCAGATATATATGTATTTAGGTCTGATTTTGTTGAACCAAATCAAAGGAGAAGGGAGGTCTCTTATATAGACAAGGGAAAGCTTTGAAGCTTCTTAGAGAAGCTAAATGAGAAGGGTCAAGGGGGTCAAGGCTTCCAAGACAAGCTAAGCTAAGGATGCAAGCTTCTTGAGGAAGCTTTGACAAAGGGTCAAGCTTCCTCAAGAAGCTTGATCAAAGGGTGCAAAAGGTTTGGATCAAAAGGGGTCAAAGGTTCAAAATAGCCACACACATGCACGGGGGAGAGGGTTTGTGCATCTCAACTGGCACAGCTGGCATGCACCATGCTTGAAGGGTGTAAAAGGGTAAAACCGGCCACGAAAGGAGGCCATCGGCCAAATAAATGGCCGGTCGGCACAATAAATGGTCGGCCTGCTATTTTTTCTGGCCGACCGGCTAAATAGATGGCCGATAAGTGGCTGACAAGGTCAAAAAATGGCTGGTGTGTGTCTAGATTGAAGCTCCAGAAGTTATCTTTCCAATGGCACAAACCTTGCATTAAAATTTCTCCTGTACAAAAAGTTATGCCCTTTTTGGTGAAGCCGCGTAGATTCGGTCCAACCGGAGTGATGCCCTACTTCAATAAACCATATCTCCCCCACCCGGACTTGGCTTTAGGAGATTCTTGAGTGAAAAATGAAGCCCCGGAAGTAAGCTTTCCAACGGTGGTGGCCTTATAGCTAAAATCCAAGTATGCAGATGAATAAGTCCGATTCAGCGAGGGCTGCTCGACTCTCTTCTACCTGGATTCATGCCGAACTTCTCCCAAACTAGTTTTCGTTTCTCCTTTCCTCTTTCCTTCAACTCCAAACCCCTAAACAAAGTGTTTTGAAAGATTTTTCAAAGATTTCATCTCTCTTTCATTCATCTCCACTTTGTCCTTGCTCGGTTTACTGAAAAGCGCAACATTTACCGAAATGTGAACATCGGAACATCGTAGGAACTTTATTTTCAAAATATTTTGAAAGAGAAGGTTTTAAGATCTGAAATCTTTTGATCAAGATTGTTTTGGTCCAAAAAGGGGTATGAAGTTGAGATTTGACTCTCCTCTTACCGAAGAAACTAAACCTTTCCCCTGCACACCTTTCTCCACCATGTAGACCATCAGAAGTGCCCAAGTCTTAAGAGCGGTCAAAAATGGGATGTCTACACTAGTGTATCATAGACAATGTAAAAAAGTCATATAATGTAACTAGTGTATCATATAGACAATGTAAAAAAGTCATATATTTACGCCTTAAAATAAATTATATAATGGTAAGGAAAATCAAATTTTTACAAAATTTGAGCAAAAATTTCATATAATAGTGATATCACGTCATTATTGACATATAGTATTACCAACAAATAGTAAAGAAACATATGAAGGGTGAACTCCACACGCAAATATAACTAACACTCTAGTAATTTATATATATATAGTGAGATTAATTATATTTGCATATCAATAATGATGGATATTACTTTTATATTGATATTTTTTCACAAAATTTTCATACATAAAATTATAATTTTTTGTAATCACTTTATTTTCAATAAAACAATCACTATTGTTTTCATAAATTTAAAAATGCCATTGATATTTTATTCTAAATATTATTTTTGTTTAAAATTTTATATATACACATATGTAAAAAATAAAATAAAATAAAAAGAGAGAAAAAAATCCAAGAGCGGCACGTGACCCCCCTAGATACCATGTGGCTCCTCCACTAACTAAAAAGTAAACGAGCACAAATAAAATGAAATAAAAAATCATCACGTTTTTGTAGATTTTTTTTTTTTTTTTTGATCGACAAAGAAAATTTTTATTGATAAAAACATACATAGTATGATAAAGAACATCAATAAAGAAGAGCTTGGAGCTAGCTCAAGCGCCAAGCTCCAGTTGGTGAGAAACCAACAAACAAAGCAAGAGCAACAAAACCAGCAAGCAAAAACAATCAAAAAGTGCATCCACAGCTGAACAAAACAAAGCATAACAGGCCAACATAAGATCTTCCTCCCATACCGCAATGCTGAGCAAACCATTAGCAACCAGCTCCTAAGTCATCAGCACAGCAGCAAAGATCACCAAGACTAACAACAGACTAACAGATCAGTTCACCAAAGACTAACAAATCAGATTACTAACAGATAAGATTTGTTCAACTGTCACACAATCTTATTAGCCACCAAATCACCAAGACAATGTTGAGCAAACCATAAGCAACCAGCTTCTACCCAAGACTAGCAGCCACAGATCAGTCAGCAAAGTAACAGACTAGCAGATAGACCAACCATCACACACACACCTTGTAAGTAGTCTCCAAGACTAAGTAGCCACAAAACTTCATAGTAGAAACCCAGAGTTCGCCCAACTTTTCAATCTATGACCAGAACCAATCACCTGTTTTACACACCATTTGATACATCTCCCCTGATTCCACACCGCTACATCTCTGCCCTCACCAGCACACTCTTCCTGTAGCTTACACACCACTACAAACCTGCTTGAAATTTGCACCAACATCATGCACTGAGAAGGTAACACCTTACATATTAGCCTAAACCCATAGAGCAGACTAACAGCAACTCCCCCAATCCACAAATAGTAAGTGATATTCACTTACTAGAATATTTTAGGATTTTTTTAGTGACCAAAGTATAAGTATGTTAGAGTTCTTTTAAAAGTTAAAAATGTTTTGTTTTACAGTAATAAACTTTCTTAAAATTAGATTCTTAAAGATATGTTTCCTATAATTGAATAGATTTTGATTTGTGTAACAAAAGGTTAATCATTTGTTATCGCATCGCATAAGATATATGAACTCCTACATAATGGATTGGAGGAAAATCTTTTTCTATATGTATTCATGCACAAAAGACACTAGAGTGATATTTAAAATAAGAGTAAATTATAAATACACCTTTGAGATTTGTTTAAAATACGTATTATTCCATATAATTTAGAAAATTATAAATACTGCATAGTTAGAATTTTATACAATAAAAAATTATCTAAATTAACTAAAATTAACTAAAAAATTATAAATACCGCATAGTTAATTTTATACAATAAAATTAACTAAAAAATTAAAATTTCCAACTACTCTTTTATACAATAATAAAATTATTTAAATTATTAATTGAAATAAATTTATGACATAATTAAAAATTATTAATTGACTTAATAATTTATTAATAAAATTGGTCATTTGTTATAAAATTAGAAATTTTGTTCTAGAATTATAGGAGGCAATTCATATTTTAAGAAAATATCAGAGAGTGCATTTATATTTCACCCTTTAAAATATGAGTAGTGCTATAACTCAAAGTTAGGCTCATTTTTCTGAATTAATGATGTAACGATTTATTAAAATATTTAAGACAACTCTCGTCTTTATGTATTAATTCTTTAATCATTAATCAATTATTTCTTTTGCACATCACTAAACTTAAAACGTGGACTTATATATTTTTTTATGAAAATATAAGTTGTGTTGATTCCATCAGAATCACAATTAGCAATTACTGATATATGTTGTATGTACTCAGGAGTCTCATTTTCTCTTTTACTTCTTACTCTTTTGATTTGCTTCAATTTTGTGTTCTTTCTTTCTATCAAAATTCCCAACAATAATGCTTGGATTGCAGACCATAGAATACTTGTTAAAATTAACAAGTGTCAAAGAATAAGCCTGTAAGAGGGGCTAATTTGAGACCACTAAATTATTTAGGCCCAATAGCCCAAGATTAGTGGGCCCGAATTTATCGCAAGTCCAAGATTGGTGGGCCCGGATTTATCGCCGTCAAACGGGCTGAATGGCTCTAAGCCTCGAAATGGTTCGGATCCACAAACCTAGAGACTTACTCGGGCCCGGACTTGAAAGGGTATTAAGCAAGCCTAGAGATCCGAGGCACTCGGACTCGAAATGGTTCAGATCCACGAACCTAGAGACTTACTCAGGCCCGGACTCGAAAGGGTATCAGGCAAACCTAGAGGTCCGAGGCACTCGAACTCGAAAGGGTTCGGATCCATGAACGTAGAGGTCCGAAGCACTTGGCTTCGAACGGATTTAGATGCAATCTAGAAGTCACTCCGTTAATAAGTCCCAGAACACTTGCGGGCTCAGAGCTTTCCGGGATCTACGCACTAGAACCATGGGCGTAATGGAGTTCGAACAAAGGACCCGATCCTGAGGACGGTGAGTGGAGATAAATTCACTCTTCGGTTAAACTAGCCTATACCCGGGTCGAGGTGGTGCGACCTAGGGGGGTCCCTGAGACTCTGCAATATTTGCGGCAGGGCGTTCTCTTGAACTACCCCTGACCCTGATGCGGCAGGACGTCCTCTGGGACTACCCCTGACCCTTTGGGATGATTGGGGATCATTGGTTAGGTGTGGCTAAGAAGAAGGGTTCGCCGAGGGGTTGATCTCCTCTTCGGGGTTTTTCTCATCCTTGGAGAGGTCACCTCCTCGGAGAAGTCACCTCCTCGGAGAGGTCACCTCCTCGGACAAGATGGTTAGAGAGAATATCCCCCATGTGCCCTGCACATGGGCTCCATCCTACATCATGAGGTGCCTATAAATAGCACCCACCCATAGCTTTACAAGGGATGGATTTTGGGGATTTAACTCTTGGGAAAGAACTAATTTCCCTTCTCCATTATCAACCTTGAGAGTGAAAGTGGGAGATCCATGGGAGAGCCTTGCCATTATTCTCTCTCTAGCCATTTTGCCTTCTTCTTCACCCAATCTCTTATCTCCATCATCTCTTTTACTCTTGTGTTCTTGAGTTGAGACTATTGAAGAATCTAAGCCTCTCATACATTTCTTCTAGAGAATTCGAAGTTGTTCTTCAAGGATCTTCAAAGATCTTTGAATTTTCCAACTCCTTTCTTGAACCCTATCATACAAAGCCAAGACCCAGAACAAGAATGGTTTTACAGCTTTAGATATTGTGGAGCTATCCCCTATCAAAGACTTAAAAACCATGGAAATTCAACAGTTTCTTGTAGAAGTTGGTGTTCCAAGTCTTAGAAGAGCTCCAGATATCAAGGAAGAGATCAGGACATCATCGTCGTCGGCTAATCATCAGCCCAAAAATTATTCATAAGATTATGGAAAAAAATTTCAAGTTTTTGCAATAAGTATTTTAAGCCCGAGCATGGTTGGTTCAAAGAAGTCCGTGGACATTTCATAACAGCATCCACACTAACAACTACTATGGCTTACCAAGCTGGATTAAGTCCATCGGGCAGTGTTTGGCAAGATTTTTCAAACACAAACAACACTTATCTTCATGTTTACAGTAGTGACATTGGGACATCCATTTTTGCCAAAACTCAAGGCCAAGCTTTTACGAGATTCCTGTTTTGCAACACTGCATCCTTCATAGCATCTATGCTCACTCTCATTCTGGCTTCAAGTGGATTTCCTCCTGAGAACAAGTTTTTCACAGTCCTTATGATGGTGTTAATGTTCTTCCCACTCACATGCATGACTTTCGCTTATCTGTTGACAATGCAAATGATTAGTCCAGAAGACACTTGGGATTTTGTCGTGAAGATGACTCAGTGGGCTCTATACTTTTGGTTTGGCATATGTATTGCTGGTGGTCTGTTTCAAGTACTCCGCGGCTGTCCATGGCTATGTTGAAAGTTGCGAATACGAGGATTATGCTCATGGCTATGGCACAAGTTGGGAATTCTTAGACAATTTTTGACAACCATAATACTAGGATTATGGCACAAGAAGTTGGGAGGACCGTGCAATAATCCAAACAATAGCAACCCATGACATGATTGGGATAATACTATAAGGGTGTGTTTGATTGGATGGACTGAATAAAGGGGGATTAGAATTCATCGGACTTGAGTCCTGGGACTGTGAATCCACCGGACTATTTGGCTGGATTGGATATGTATCCTGTGTTTGTTTTTTCATGGGATTAGATGTCTGGAAAAGACTATTTTTAATGAATCCAACGTTTGGTTAGACGGACTGGATATGATAAATGAACAAAAGGCTATTTTACCATTTTTCAATTGTTTTACTAAGAAATAGCAACATTAAACATATCTTTAATATTTTAATTATTTTTAGCTAGATTAAATAAAATTTTATTTTATTTTATTTTTTACACAATTAAATAAATTTATTTTAAAAAAAATAAAAAAAATATCAATAAAAATATATATTATTTTTTTAATTAAAATTTTTAATAATTTTTTTAAAAAATAATAATAATCAAACAATGAAATTAAATAAAACATCTATTAAATTTAAATAATGAAATTAAAAAATATATAAAATTTTTTTAAAATGAAACATCAATAAAAAATTATTTTAAAAAATTAAATAAATAAAACATCAATAAAAAGTTAAATAAAATTATTTTATTTTTAAATTGAGACATTTAAATTTTATTGAATTTTATTAAATATAATGCATAATTAAATAGTAGAGAGTCAAAATGGTCATTTTGACCACTTAATCCCAACAGTGGATAGTCCCCCCAAAACTATCCCATACCCCACCCCCCCGCAAGACACAATAGTCCCCCATATGGGGTTAAGGAGTCCAGCCGGACATGGAGTTTGACGGACTAAAAAAAAAAAAAAATCAAACGGCGAATAAGGAACACTATTTAAATTACAATCCAAATAGTGGATAGTCTTCTCTAATCCGGCGAATCAAATAGTCTACTCTACCCTACGTGTACTTTCTCAATCTTTGTATCAGCTTTAATTATTATTTTGTTTTGTTTTATACCTTTCTGTTATTATTTTATGTATGAAACTTCTTTCCATTTAGTTATTACTTGTGTACTTCTTTTTGTAATTATTGTAATTTTTAATATTGATTACAATTAGGGATGGAATCGGTTTGGTACGATTGCTATTTACATAAAAAATTATACCGAATCAATAATGTCGGTTTTATTATTTTGAACATGATATAGACTGATTCACCCATCAAATCGCACCGAATTGAATCGATTGAAACGGTTCAGTTTGGTACGGTTTAATCCGGCTAGGATTTTTCAAACTTGAGCCACTTTTAAATATAATCATTAATCAATATAAAAATATTATATTAGTTATTTGTCTACCATTTCAAACATATTCAATCCATCCATTTAATACATAATTTTTAATTCCTAAATTAAGAAAAATAAAAATTTAAGAATACTAAGGTTTCAAGGATAATGAATTAGAGTTAAGATTATATATAATAAGAGTTTACAAACTTAGGTTATGAAGATGATAAGGTTAATTAATTAAGGTTAATAATTTATTATACTTATTAATATCATTATATTATTAGATTATATATATATATATGTTGAAACAGTCAGTTTCGGTTTAGATCGGTGCACAAGGTGCTTAAACTGATACTGAACCAAAAATTAAAAAAAATGAAATTTTAAAACCGCATAGACCGATTCTTGTTTAAAAAAAAAAAAACCAAATATACTCGATTTGGTCCGGTTCAATCGGTTTGGTTGATTTTTTTGGTTTTTCTTGCATCCCTAATTGCAATATTATGAAATTATGTATTTATTTTAAAAAAAATTCTTTTTTCTTTTTTATTTGAAATGTATATGTTAATTTAGAATTGTGAATCTTTATCTAATGGTGGTTTAATAGTAAGCATGATGAGATTTATTGAACAAATATAATTTTGACATTTTACAAAATACAATCATCACATAATGGGGCCTAAAGCCATTGCTTACACTGCTGGAAAACAGACTTTTAGTAGCGTCTAAAAAACGGCGCTATAAGTGCCAAAAACGCCACCAATTCATTTTGCGACGTTTAGCACTAAACGCCGAGGATGCGGCCGTCGCTATAGCTTTGTGGCGTTTTAAAAACGTCGTGATATTAGTAGAAACACACGCTGACGTTAGTGACGTTTTGAACACACTGATATTAAAAACGTCGCCAAATGTCCTACCAAACACACGCTGACGTCACTAACGATATTTAGTGACGTTTTGAAAAAACGCCGTCATATCCTTTTTTTTTTTGAAATTGTAAAAATACCTATAATAGCACTAATATAAAATAATAACTCCCATTCAAATAGTTGTAATGAAGCGCATTAATTCACTTTCTCATTCAATGAATATCTAATCACCATTACCCACAAAATTAATATATCCAAAATCCAAAAATCATGTTTTAACATTAACCACAAACTAACATATATCAAAAAATCATGTCTTAACATTAACCACAAACTAACATATATCCAAAAATCATGTCTTAGCATTAAAGTTGTAGTCTTCACTGGTCTACATGCCTGCATCAGAACATAAACTGCAATCAGATTGACAATAAAAAAATAATTGATGGCACCATCTGATGCTCTCCAATTCGGCAAACACCATTCTTTCTAAAAAAATTGCAAAAATTGCCAACAATTTCTTCAACGTATGATCAATTTCACATAAGAGAGAGTATTCATGAACTCGAATCCAGGCAAGAGGCTACAAAACCCATAAAAAAATAGGAAAGATAATATAAGATCATTGAAGCTTGAAATACCCATTTAAACAAGTGCACAAGCCCAATTCAATAAAAGATGCAAATCCAACTAAATTCCTATACTTTGATTAAAAAGAAATATATTATAGAAAGTAAAAAATTATACAAAATAACGTAAAAGGAAAAGAAAAAGAAAAAATATTTTTTTGATTAGAATGAACATTTCACAACAAAATAAGAATTCTAATTATAAGTAACTATTTTTATAACAAATTTAAATTTTCTTGTGTGTTTTAAATTTTCTACATACAAGTCAAGCTGATTTTACACATCTAAGATAAACAATAAATTTCTCAACAAGTTCATGCAGATAACATAGGCATTGTACAATATTAAATACAGATTTAATGTTGCTTTTGCTTACCATGTAACCGATCATTGTGCCTCGTGGTGAAGAAGCAGAAAGTATCTCCAAAAAACTACAAAGCACTTAAACTAACCTGATATCTAGATCCTTCTAGGAGGTGATGATCTGTGATTGATGCCTTTTAATAATGTCCTGAACATCTGAGACCATCAACATCCGGGTCATATTCTCCTACATCAGATCAATCCATAAATCATGCAACTAGATGAAAACAACTAGATCAAACCTTCCAAATTCTGACATTTTCATACTACAACTTGGCATGCTTTGAACATAACTTGCATCAATGAGATAAGAACTGTTGTGTTCCCGTAACTTACCAAACCAAGATATCGAACATTTGGCTCATGAACAGCAATGAATTTCCCAAGCAAGGCAACACACTGAGACATCATTTCTTTCTCAGCATCAAGATGCATGACCTGTGATAAGGCGATTAGAACACATAAAACCACAAAGAACCCCTTAAAAACCTTAGCAAGGTGAAGCAAATTAAACCTACCCATACAAAACTGCCCAAGTGTGTGTGTGTGTGTGTGTGTGTATGAGAGAGAGAGAGAGAGAGAGAGAGAGAGAGAGAGAGGGAAAACAATGCATTGTGTTATTAGTAACTGTAAGACACAAAATGTATAAGATGTAAAAGTCCGAGAAACTACTTAAGCCTGTAATCGGGTTGGTGGCAATTCATTGATACTGAGATGTAACTCTGTGATATAAAACTATATAATCAAACCTCCAAGCGTTGCATGTAGAATCAACAAAAGTACCCCACTACCCATCTCATTATATTTTAATAAACTTTTCTTGAAAAAAGATAGCAACGAGGTTGATAACGCATTCACAACTCTTATCATAAGCAATATTATCTTTGAATAAAAAACTTTCTTTTTTTCTTTTTGATGAATATGTTTGAATAAAAAAAACTTTCAAACTTTGAGAAGTGATCATCACTATCATTAGTAGAGGTTTCAATGAAATATAACATGCTTTGGATCCTACTTGTCAGAAATCTAACCACCAACTTATAGTTCCTCAAGCTAGAAGTCGAAGTTTTAAAAATAGTTTCAGAATTTATAATTACGTATATTAAAAATAGATCATTGATTCCTTTCTTATTCAACTTTTGTCAAGAATTTAATTATGTCTCATCTTAAAAATTTCACGTTCATGTAAACAAGCCATAAAACACAAATTGCAAAATAGAAATGATATAGCAATATACATGTACCAGTTTCTGCAATTAGAACACTTGCCTCTTCTGTAGGAAACCCACAAACTGCTGGAGTTGGATGAAGGGAAGACAATACCTCAAACTGGTAACAAAGCAAACTCATGTAAGAGAAACTAAACAACTAGACATTCATTATCAACATATGAAACTTTCAAAATCTAAAGTCAAATAATTATATATATACACACCCACATATAAAACAACATGAATGTTCACAATATATTGGTACAGGAAGACAATTTTAGATGGTTACGTAACAGGTTTTCGATACAGAAGACTGTACAGATAAAATTCTGAACTGGAAATCTTATTTAATAAAATAGAAGCTAAACTTAGTTACTTGGCATGTTGAACTTTACCTCATCATCTTCACTTCTCAATCTCCCAGTCAATCGGGCATAGAGATGTTAGACTCTAGGGAGCTTTCGAATTGCCTTCTTTGGTTCAACTGATACCCTGATACATACAGCCTACGAAGCAAAATAGAGTCAAAACATAGATGTTGTTCTGGAATTATTCATGAGGGGTACAAGTGATTATAATTTAAGTAGTGAAAAATGCACTAGATTGGCAGTTAGATATTTGTCACGTTGTACACAATATTAGGGAAAGAACTAGAAGAACTGTGAGGGAAGAGGAAGAAAGAAAGACCACAGCATGAAGCCAGCAACTCTGCACTAGAGCAGCCAGAAACTTGGTTGTTGCAGAAAACCTTAAAAGCCTCTTTCAGGGCCTACGAAAGAACCAATAAGGTTAACTTTATAAATATAAATGTATAATTATCAGCAAAGGACCTGAATCATGAAACACAACTCTCCAAAACAAACCTTGTGAAATAGGGTGTTGTTTACAAAACAATCATTCACATATGCCATATACTTATCATGTAGCTTAATAACTTGTCTGACAAAAACCTGAATAAGAGACTGCCACATCAGTTTCTGTGCTTTCCAACTTCAACTACATTAGATACCAAATGTATAGGCAATGAAAAAATTACCTACTTCTGTGAGACAACAACATTCTCTGCCTGTGGAGAACTAGCCGTTAACACTTTGAAATGCAATAATATAATTAGCCATCGAATTCTATGACTGACCGTTACTCTTTTACCATTCATTCCTACCAATTTTCAATTGTTCATACTCTAACTGTCCAATCATGAAAGTTACATAACGTTCTCCATAAGATAATTGGAGTTATGAGAGTAGTTACACACATGCCAAATCAATGGAAATGTCATAGTATGAGACGGTTTCCATATTTCTATCTTTTGATTCTTAAATTCTTCTTCCTTTTCAAGACACCCCTTACTATATAAATTGTAACAAAATTTCATACCGAATTATTATATACACCGTCCTTGGTTAGTACTTAGTATCTACCTCCCCACAAGAGTTTATTTTATTTTGATAATGATTGACATGGCTATAGATATACCACTATAGATTCTATATATATAAATATTACGAAAATAATCTCTTCAGTAATATAATACTAGGTTTTTTTTTATTATTTAGAAAGACAGTAATATAATAGGTTAAAGTCATGTACGTATATCTTTTTTTTTCTTAAATTCTATTTTCGTAGAAATCTCGTGTAGTAAATTTGTCTAAATCAAACCTGGTCAATTATTAAGCCTGCCTGAACCCATCCATTCATTTATCACCCTTATGTTGTCTCATTGAAATGAAGTTGTTTTGTGAAACAATAAAGCAAAAGATAATACTTCAGCAAAAATGCTAGTTTAATTTTGTAGACTTGTTTAGCCCACTGAAACCTTTTTGCTGCAACTCTAATGGGCCATCTCCAAAACCAGTGATTAAAACGAAGAAAAAGGATTCTTGGTGGGTCTAGCATAGTTGAAGACCAGAAGGAATTATGAAGAAAACTTGTTTGAATTGAAGACCAAACTTCACCATATAATACTACAAATCAAGGCAAAGTTACATGCAGGAGAATTCTTTCACATGCTAGCTAGATGATTATTTATTTATTTTGGGTCAAATAACCCTCCAAATGAAGTTAATTGTGTCCTATACTCTCTCAAAATATATTTTATACATACTTATATATATTTTTGGAAGAAATGGTTTCCAATTGTGTTTTTTTTAATGAATTTCTTAGCTTTCAGAGCTTGTACTGTACCAGTCCAAGTCCTTCACCAATGAATTCTCATGACAAAAATATTTATTTCTCTCTCTATCACTCATCACTATCATTCCTCTTAAACCTCTCTTGATGAAATGACTACTACACTGTCTTTAGTGTGTTTAAAACTATAATTAATATCACTCGCTATATTATGGTTTGGACTTTGAATAAGAATACATGCCTCCCGTTCAAACTACATATTCAAATATAAAATATAACTCTAAATTTTCCATTATGTTTATATTAGCTTCATGTAGATGATTTCTATGAAATCTTGAAAATGAAACTTTCTATTTATGTAGCATAAACATCAAATTATTCAGCAAAGCAATTCGACATGGAGTAGATGACATCCTACTGTGAAATCAACATAATTAACCAAAGAAAAATTTTGGATCACAATGCCAATCATAAAGTAACAAAGGAGGTTTTCAGTAGCTTAGAAGTAAATCAGTACAAATTGGTTCAACACATAGCATCTTAGAAGTGAAAGGCCACGCCCTCATTACTAACCTGGCCTGGAGGAAGAATAGCATCAAACCTATCCACTCCAAACATGCTCAAATTGAAAAGAGTGAAAGTCCCTATATGCACAAACAACATAACTCAGTCACATTTTATATTGAAAGAAGTTTACAAATCCAGCAACAAAGTAAGCTACATATACATATAATACAAATATCATGAAACTTGAATTAAAATAGACTCAAACATTACAAAGCAAAATAGGTGGGCATATATATGGGTAACAATATTGTTGATATTTCCTTAAAACGTGGCCTTGAAAGGTGTCAAGTGGTAGGTTCAATTTTGGTCTCACTAATCTGGCGTTGCTATTTTATTATGTGTACTTTTTGTAAGTAATTTATGACTATCTTTGTCAAGAACAATTGTTCAAAAAAAAAAGAAAAAAATAAAAAAAAAGAACATCTTTATCAAGGACAAAGTACACAAAGAGAAAAAAAAATATAAAAAAAGAAAAGAGAAAAGGACTTGTTTTCTTTCTACCAAAAAGAGTGCTATAAATTACATGTTTCTTCTTGCATATTCTTGTGCTAGCTTGTTTAAACATATCACAACATTTTAATTTCCTGTCTGTCATTAATGTCACTCACTTTAGAGAACAAAACCTAAGCGAATAAAAATGAATTTCAGATAGTAAAACCCCTACAACCCACAAAAGCAATGACTGAGTAAAAAAAAATCTGAGATGAGCAATCTGGAAAAAAAATGAAAAATAATGTGTCTTCGTTCTTCGTTTGTTGTGAAGAAACATAAGAAAAAAAAATCTAGAAAAAAAAAAATTGAATCGAAGAGGAAGATGAACCTGGACAGAACAAAGAAGAAGATGAAGAGGAAGAAAAGAAAAAAATCTGGACAGAACAAAAAATGAATCTGGAAAATATGGACAGAACAAAAAGTGAATCTGTTGTTCCATGAAATCACCTCATTGTCCATGCGATTGAAGCTTTTCTTCATCCCGATCTTCCACTCCTCTGTACTCGAATCCTTCTTTTCTATCTGTTCCTTCACAAGTTCATGCAACCAATCTCTACACTTTATCGGCACCTATAGAGAAATCAAACACCGATTAACACTTGTTAATGAAAAACAAAATACAAGCGACTTGCTTGAAACCTTGTTAATCAGCAGATTTAACAAAATGCGAGAGAGACCAGATCAGATTGAGTTCGGATTTCGATCAGATTAGATCAACTTTCTTGTTCGATTTCAGATCTACAATCTGCGAGACAGATCGAGTTCGAGTTTGATAAAGAAAAGCTAGAGTAAGAACCGATCTAAAAAAATGCAAGAGAGATCAGATCAGATCAGATCGGGTTTAGATTTTGATCAAATTAGATCGACTTTTTTGTTCGATTTCGGATCTGCGATTTGTGAGAGAGAGATAGAGAGAGATGAAGAACAGCTGGAGTGATAAAGATCGAGTTTGAGACCGATGAAGAACAGCTACAGTGAGAGATATTAATCGCGAAAGAGAATAGCAGCTCATGAGAGATTTTGTTACCTATAGTAATTGGAATGGGTCAAGTGTCTGTTAAGTAAAACAGGTTTGGCTCATTGAGACCATCAACAGGGCATCACGCCTTGAAAAACGTGTTGGCTATTGAGATATACCACGACGTTTTATAAAACGTCTTTGATTCAAGTGCCATTATAGGCAACTTTTCTTGTAGTGTTAGATAGCTTTAAGGCTAAATTTGGCTATGTAACCAAATGAGATAATGCCTCATTTTAATATATCTAATCGGAGATCTCTAAAAATTTTGAGCCATTACAATAACAATACAACACGGTGCATACTCGACGTGATGATGAGTGAGAAGAAAGCGAAATTTCCTTGCATGTAACGGCATTGCACGGCCACTCCGATTCCACAAGAGTGATTTTGAGTCAAAAATCCCGACTCAGTATCGATCTCGACTCACTTCAGTGCTAGCTTCTCTACCTGGCTTCCGCCGAGGCCCACCTTGAGATCGTTCAAGTGCTTGTGAGGCTTCGTGACTGAGATGGCAGAACTTCTCTCCACTGGGTAGCAATGAAAGGGCGAGTCGAGGTCATAAAACTATTAACTCGGACCCGGCTTGAGTCAATTCATAAGAAACTCAGCAAATAAGAGACTGTATTGTACTTTGAGGACATTGGTTGAATGAAATATGAAGTAGAAATGAGATTGAGTTTGTTGACTCTGAAGACAATGATGCTAACACCATCTTGCATCTTGCTTTAGCTTTCAAAGATTGTGCACCATATGCACCCTATAATTAAAAACAAAAATGACATAATCTCAATTTTTTAAGTTATAACTAAAAAAAAAATATTATAACTAAACACAATATCAATCATAACTAAAGAAGAAAATTAATCATAATTAAAAAAAAATAGTACAACTGTAGACACCCCATTTTTGACCGACCTTAAGACTCAAACGTCATCGATTGAGCTCTCGGTGATAGTGCATGTTGTGCTTGTCCTGAGGTTTCGGAGTTCTCGACTGAGAGCCTTGCCTCCGGGCCTCGGAACTATTTATGCTTTGACTCGGTTTGTGGACCAAGTCTTGTTTTCTCTTCCCGAAGGGAGGGAGAGGTCTTGTAGACCATCTCTCAGTGGTTGTAGACTACTTTTCGTGGTTGTAGGCCACTGTTCCCGTTTGGAGACTAGTTTTCAGTTTTCAGGGCTGTCGGCCGTGCGCCTCGGCTCAGGACCACTTAACATTCTCCGTTTGCCCCGGTTTTTGGAGCACACCTTGTTTTTCCTCTGTCTAGAGGGACACTGTAGTCCGGGAGACCACTTTTGTGGTCGTACGCCATTTTTGGTGCTCAACAGCCAGTTTTTGAGGCTTCTAGCTGTGCGCTTTGCCTCTCGAACTCTCATTTTGCATCCGTGTTGGTTCTTTTTTGGAACAACCCTTGTTTTCCCTATTTAGAAGGTGGTAGAAGGGTGGGAGACCAGCATTTCCCATGGAAACCACTTCTCTCTCCGCCAGCCGGTTTTCTGCTTAGGAAACTGGTTTTCTTGGTCTTTGGGCCACATTTACTGGTCTCCCACCATACCATTGACTTGCTTTCTATGTGGAGACCACCTATTGTGCCTGCCGACCACCCTATTTGTGGGAGACCACTTGCCCTGGTCGGCCGACCAGGGAAAGTGGTCGGCCGACCACCTCTTCCTGTCGGCCAACTTCCTGTTGTTTTGTTTGTCTGAGTGCGTACCAGCTGTGCCAGCTGGAAGGCATAGACTGGATCCTCCATACACATGTATGGAGGATTTGCAACCAAGTTTTAAGCTTCTTAGAGAAGCTTTGGCTTTGGAACTCTATAAGAGAGGCCCTCCCTCTTCTTATACCAGGTTCAAAATTTGTCTAAGGCAAAATAATACATATCTCTCTATATCTCTATTTTTTGGCTCATAAGGTGCATTGTTCTTGACCCTTTTACACTACACCTCATAGCCATACACTTCCACCATTGATTTGAGGTTCTTGGAGGTTGTTTTCAGAGGTTAAAGAGCTGGTTTTTGGCCCCAAAGTTTGCTGGTTTTGCTGAGCTTCAAGGGTAATCACTTTTCCCTCTTTTAAGCATTATTTTGATCCTTCTCTTACCCTCATTTGCATGCTTATTTGAGCTTTGTTGTCAACTGAAAAAAGGTTCATATTTAAGTGATTTTCATGTTTGTTTAAGGCTCTTTTGGTGTTGAGGGTCATCTACCCTTTTGCATGCTCTATTTAGCCTCGTTTTGTGCCATGCCATAAGGCATTCAAGCTAGTCTTTGCTTGGCCCTCCTACCACTGAAATCCAATGGATTTTTAGTGGTGAAAATGTGGCTTTGAGGGCCTAAATCAGAGACGGGTGACCCTCTCTCTTGTTGTCTTGTTAACTAGCATTTTTGGCCTACCAAAGGAGCATATGTTTATACCATTTGGAGGCCAAGTTCAGGCACTTTTTGGTGACTTCTAGGACCTTCCTAGGCTCTGACCATGGCTGGTTTGGTCCCCTTTTGCTTGCTTCTTGTATGTGTAGAGTAGTCCCTTTCATGGCTTATCAAAGGAGCATGTCGTTCTTGCATGTATTGGTCTTGTTTCAGTTGGTTTTTGGCCATCATTTGGCATTCCATGACTCTTTTTTTTCTTGGTTTGGTAGTCCTTCACATGCTTCATATGCTTGTAGTGTAACTCATGTTCACTAGCTCACAATGCATGTTGTTCTGGCCCTCTATTCTAGCATATTTTGGCCATACTTCAAACTGATTTTGTTCATATTTTGGGCTGCCTTAGCTCTGTCTTGAGGCCTCTTGGTCAAAAAATGCTTGCCATGCATACTTGTTGTGTAATAGTATTGATTAGCTTTGAGTTTGGAGGTCCCTTGCATGCTTAACTTGAGCTATTTACATGTTTTGGCATCATTGGGCATGATATTTTAGAGCTTATAGGGGTGCTACACTTCCATATTTTCCATGCTTTAAGTGCTCTTTAGAGTTGTGCATTTATGCCCTATTTATGAGCCATTGCATGAGCTTCACTTTTGTGCCTTTCAAGCCATCATCCCAACCCATTTTGCTACTGTTTTGGGCCTGCATAGGGTCTGTTTGGGGTTGGTTTCATCATTTGAGCATCGCTTTGCATGCTTATAGTGTAATGCACTTAACTAGTTTCAATGCTTGAGCCATTCAACATGCGTTGTGTGAGTTGTTTGCTTGATTTAGAGTCATTTTGGAGTCATGTTATATGCCATTTCAGAGCTGGAATATATGCCATTGTGCTCCATGTTTAGTCATTTCAATACATGTGCAAGGTTGTGTTTTTGTGCCTTAGGCTCGGGGCCATTGCATTGGGCATGTTTGCATGAGTTTTGGAGCCTTGTTTTCATCATCTATGGCCACTGATTTGGGTGTGGCTGAGGCCCATCCATTTTGGTTTAAGTCCACTTAGCATTGCTCATGACATGTAGTTCATCGCATTGAGTATGCTATTTGACATTCGCATTGTGTATGCTAGTCGAATTTTGTCATATTGTCGTATGCTTATGTTGCCTTGCATTGAGTATGTGTGCATTAGCATTGTGCATTGTGCATGCCACTAGCCTTGTTAGGTTGTTCATGTTGTATTCCATATTGGCATTTTGTATGCTATCATGTCCCTTGCATATTTGCATGCTTAGGTTGCATTGCATGATTGCATGCTAGAGTCGCATTGGTACATGCCACGTTTGTTGCATTGTATTTGGGACAGGAGTTACCTCAAACACGAGAAACGAGGGACGTTTCATACTTGAAGTGATGAAACATGCCTCGATTCCTGGTCGCCGACACTCTTGACTACACATGATGGAGTTTAGGCATTTATGTGTTCATATGTGCATTCATTCTATATTAAGTTGTGCAATTCGGTTCCTCGGCCATCATGCATCGAGATGCGTGATTGGTGGCCCGAGGATCGAGACCTACACTCCCTTAAGCTTGAACAATGATGGGGAGAGTAGTGATGCACACTCCCTTTTCTGGCAAGCCGACCACCCCTTTTGGTTTCTCCCACAAAAGGTGGTCGGCAAGTGGTCTCCAAGGCCAATAGCTGGTCGATAGCCTTCCCACAGATTCCCAGGGTGGACTTTCAGCCTTCTGGAGCCTTGTGCAGTGTTCTGAGGTCAATTGCAAACAAAGGCAAGTCGGGGCATCACAAGGGATTTCCGAACAAGGAAATTCAAGCATGCATACATCCTTCATCATCCGAGGCAGAGTTGAGAAAGTCCGTTTCATGTAGTTTGCATGGTAGTTTAATTGCTTACTTAGCTAATTTGTTAATTAGTTAGAGTTATGTAATAAATAGCTATAATTCGTTATTCATTGTGGTTGTGTAATAACTAGTTTAATTAGATTAGCTAGTTGGTTTTGTATTATCTATTCGGACCCTCCATCGAGAGGGCACAACTGTTGTAATAAGTGTATGTCTGTGTGTGATGCATGTCTTCCAACCCTACTTACGTCTTTCTCCCTTTTACTTACCTACTTACGATGGTTAGTTTTAGGGCATGTTGTAATTAGCATCCTTATGCTCACATGTTTGCATCCATTCATCTGTCTTGCACGCACCGGGCTCAGCGCATCATACTAACTGCATTGTATTTCAATTCCAAGTTGAATACATGTTATCTGTAGCATCTCTTATGCCATCTTAGAATAGCCTAGCCCACTTCTAGTTGCATTTTGTATGTGTTGCATTAGGCATTCTTAACATAGCTAGGATCATGCATTGATTTCTAACATAGCTTTTGTTTTGGCTCGGAGCACTCAGTAAGTGTTTATGCTTTAGCATCCTTACATGCGTGTGCGTGACTGCCATGATAGCATGCTTGCCATGAGGCTAACTGTTTATGTGATATAACTGCCTGAATGCCTGTGGGTGAAGGTTGGATTACTTAAATTGGAACGATTCATTGAAATCCGTGTTTTAGTCTACTTGCGAGTAGCAAATTTCAAACCATTCCCAAACAAACGAATATGTGATGCTTTGTTCCAAATTAGGCGATCTAGTCTATACTTGTGTGTTGTGCGCATCACATAGTAATTATAGGCTAATAACCGGAATAAGAACACATGTGTTTTCAAAAACAAGATATCATGTTTAGCAGCGGCCGATCTTTGATCGGGCGAGCGGGGGTGCTCATTGCATGACCTTCCCCAATCGTACCCAAGTTCCCGAGCCGAGGCAACTTTGGTGATGACAGACACTTGGCCTTAGGCACGAGTCAGGGTTTCCTAAATTCCCCCAAAATATAATATTTAGGTGGTGACTTTGTATCTGGCAAAGCAGTCCATGTTTGGCACTTCTTTCTAAAAATCAATTTTTCAAAATGATTTGCCGGATTTGGATTCTTTGGTGATTTATCAATCTTGTATTGCACTTTGCGAGATTAGATTCAGAACCGTGACATTTGAGTCCGAACTGTAGTGAGCCCAATGGACAAAACGGGATTTTCCCGGGACGTTCGGGGACGTCTATAGTTTCTGGCGACTCTGCTGGGGATTTAGAGAGCTTGACTCGAACTCATGATATCTTGTTTTGATTACACTTATGTGTCTCTTTGCATTGCATTTGCATTGGTGCGCCTAGGACACTGTGTTTGCCATCTGCTATTCCTGAACGGTTTGCCGGAGGATCGCTTTGAGAAGCATGCCATAAGGCTGACCGGTTACGGGTTCTGCAGCGATGGGAACACAAACCCCGGTTTTTACCGGGGCACTCTTTTTGACCATTCGACCTAGTGCATATTCGGAATCTATGGTGACCATTCCAAGCTAGGACAGGTTGCTTACCCGATTGTAGGTTGTTTGAAACCACTATGTGCGTAGTGAAACCCTAGCTCCTGACAGAATATGACAGGGAAAGCCTACCCCAACATAGGGGTGTTTTGGCTCTCACTTGTTTGCTATGTGCTTTTAGAGTGCATCTCTACAGGAATGCATGCATCAGTTTGCAAGTCTAGGCATCAGGCCCGCGGGCATCAGTATCAGTATTTAGGAGTTAGTTTTACCTGTGGGTATCTGATTTAGATTTGGGGCAGTGATTTGGGGAACAATGATTAGTATTTGAGAACAGTGTATTCAGCTTACAAATGCCAACTGTGTGTTGTCATATCCGACTGTGTGTTGTGTTTATTTAAGCCGTTATGCTGTTCGTTTTTCTGATTGTTTAGTTCCATATTATGCTTTATTTATTTTTTTGCTAGGTAGTTTAGCACAATTGCTTCCGACTAAGCAGATATTCCCCAAGCACTCTGGACTAGAGGTCGCAGACTCCATCGATCTGAGGATCTGGTAGACGGACAACCAGTGTTCTGTTCTTTGCCCCCGGTTGCTAGACGGAGGTCAGTAAGGCACAATGTAACGGTACCGTGGTTACCAGATCAGGGGTCCTTGAGTAGTCAGGTTGAGGTTTTTGAGTCTACTGTGGAGACAGATATACCAGCAGTTCAGTCAGATCAGGGCAGTATGGCGGGAATAGAAGAAATGATGCGCCAACTCCATGAGAGTATGAAAGCCATGCAACAAGACGCCGTTCGCCAAGTAGAGATTGCCAAACAACAGGCCGAAGTCATAGCCCAACAGGCAGAGTTGATCGCCAGGTTATAGCAGCAAACCGGAGCATCTGCTTCACACCAAGTTCCTCCCCCACCGAGAGTCCCAATACCCGGGGAGACAACAAATGCCCAGAATGTCCAGGAGGATACAGACATCCCAACGGGGCCACCTCCACCCCCGATTCTACCTCAACTATCCAAGGCACCCACGCCTATTAATCTACCGGATTCTCTCTTCGAGTTCGAAGTGGACCCCACGACATTAAAAGTGAGCAAGCTTGAAAAGCTGTTCAAGAAATCTCAAGGTGTGAAGTCCATTCCGGACATTGAGGATGGATATACCGATGCGGCCATAACTTTGCCGGACCGGTTTAAGATGCCACACATTGACCGTTTTGATGGATCCGGTGATCCTATGGTGCATTTGCGGTTGTTTTCAGACATACTAAGGTCGATGGGCCTCACTAGACTACAGAAGTTTTCTTTGTTTGGCCGGACCTTGTCAGGTGTAGCGGCCATCTGGTATGCAAAATTGAAAGATTCCATTAAGAGGAACTGGGAACAAATGGCTGAAGCCTTTGTGGGTCAATACTCCTACAATACACAGATCGAGATTACAACCCGTGATCTTGAGACGACTAGGCAGGAGCCGAAGGAGAGTTTCTTCAATTTTGTGACCCGCTGGAGGGCCAAGGCCTCGACGATGACCATTAGGCTGACTGACAAAGATCAAATACGGATGGTTGTGCGCAACCTCTAGCCCAAGCTCATGTAGAAGATGATCATCCTCCCTCTCCCCACTTTTGCAGACCTACACGAAATTGTGGTGCAGATTGAGAATGCTTTGAAGTAGGGTTTGATTGACAATGACAGAGAATAGCCCAGGAGGACTTTCAATCATAGAACAAATGCAAACACAAGCAGTGCTGCAGCTGCCAGAGCCTCAGAAGTGAGTATGGTTACCACCACCAATACCCCAAGAACCCTTGAAACTACGCCATTCACTGGTGCGTCCGGTAGTAGTTCGCAAACAGCCAGATACGCACCTAGAGGCCAAAGAACCTTCACTCCACTATATATGCACCTGTCCAAAGCTCTGGGGGTTTTAACTAAGAAAGGGCATTTGAAGTCGCTGGAACCGCGGCCATTGCCGAAAACACTTACCCTCTCCTATAACCCAGCCAAATACTGTGCCTTTAACCAACAGCATGGTCACGACACCGACCATTGCTTTAGGTTGTGTCATGAGATTCAGGATCTCATTGACAATAAGGTGATCATGCCTCCAGAGAAACCCAATGTCACAACCAACCCTCTCCCACCACACAACCAAGCTCCACCCCCTAAACGCATCAATCTAATCCAAACTGGGGTTATGTCATACGACCCTAGCATATACATCACCCCTTCCCACCTACCTAAGCCGGAGGTGTTCATTCCTGACAGCACTGACTTGTGCATGTTGGACATCTCCCCAACCCAACCTGAACCAATGGTGGTGATCGCCGAAGATAAGGCATGGATGATTTCGGGGGAGAGTGGGGTTGTTGATTCAGGGTTTGAGGAATTTGGGAGCTTTGCTGAGGAGGTATACAATCCGAGTGGCTACATTACGTCAGTGGGCCAGGTTAGGCCGAATGTGGAATTGCCAGTGGGGGCAGAGGTCTGTGTATTACGGAAGGATGGACTTGATCAGAGGCTAGATGACTTAGCGGATCTGGAAGAGGACATTGCCAACCTTCAGTTTTTCAGCGAACAAGATCCAGGGGACATGACAGTCAACTAGTTTGATTTTAATGGGTCAGCAGAGGCTACAGGGTGGCTTGATGACCAACCAGATATTGTTGAAGAATCTCAGCCAGAGCAGGGCCCATCGGGAACAAGAACATCAGTTGTGGCCGGAAGGGCCAGGAATCAGAATTCATCGCCGAAGAGCACCGGTGTCAAGAATTTCGCTCGAGATTTGGGTATATTGAATACAGGAAATGTTGAACAGCAGACTACACTAAAGCAGTTAGAACGGGAAAGGTTCAAGGATTCTGAGAGAATCAGGAAAGCCAAAGCCCGCATAGGGACTGAAAGTGCTATGTGCACAGGAACAGAACATGCTGCGAGCATAGAAACAGAAGGTGCTGTGGGCATGAGAATGGTTGTAACGAAGCCGGACAGGTGTCTATCGATTGCCGATGGCATGTGGTGGAAAGATGACGACCTATGTCTTGCCCACACAGATGAGGACTGGGGGAACAATCAGCCAGATGATACCTGGTATATTGGCGAAGTTGACCATATGACTAGGAGCGGGCGGTATTTCAAGCCCCCGCACTTAGACCAACCAAAGGCGTTCGGGAAGAACAAGGAGGCAGAGAAACAAAATGATAAGATACTCGAAGAAGAGGCTGTGCTAAACAATTGAAGAAGATACAGGCAGACATCTCCATCTGGGGACTGCTTATGGCTTCAAGGGTACATAGACAGGCTGTCCTCTCTGCGATAGACAAAGCCAAACTTTCGATCGACACCACGCCCGAGCAGCTGATAGGACTGGTCTTTCCGGGAGGAGCTTCCCCGACGTTGACCTTTTCTGACAAAGAACTGCTGCCCGAGGGCGCAAATCACAACAAACCACTCTACATCTCTGTGGAGTGTAGAGACAAGTGGATACCGGTGGTTCTTGTTGACATGAGATCTGCCATTAATGTGTGCCCGTCAAGGACGGCTTATGCGATCGGTTTGAAGCCCACGGACTTCGTGCCAACTGCCCAGGTGATAAGGGCATATGACAACACAAGCAGAGAGGTGATGGGGACCATGCAGAATTAGACTAAGGTTGGTCCAGGACAACACGAGATTGACTTCCATGCCTTGGATGTTCCCGCAACCTTCAATTTACTCCTAGGGCGGCTGTGGCCGCACTAGGTAAAGGCGGTCTCTTCCACCCTACATCAGATGTTGAAATACCCCCATGGGAAAGGGGTGGCTATAGTTTTTGGGAATTCGTCAATCCATCCACCGCCAGAGGTGTCTACACCGATTTTGGAAATCGAGCATGGCACGGAGGATGTCTTTTTATCGGGATTCACCCTGGCCGAGGCCCGGGTCATTCAGAACATTTTGGCTGTTGATAAGGGGATGTATGTCAGTGCACAGTTAGTGTATCTTATGAACAAGCTTCAGCATATTATCGGGATGGGACTAGGAGGAAGTGGCCGGAAGGGCATCGCAATATCGGCCGAAGTGCCACACAACCTGCACACCTTTGGCTTGGGTTATCTGCCCACCAAAGAGGACTGGGTGAGGAAAGGCAAGGAGATGTCCGGGAGAGCCGGAGCAAAGTAGGTAGGGAAGCCTTTTGAGTTAATGCATCGACCCATCCAGGGTACCCTAAACGGATGCTTTGTCCGGGAGGGGGAGGACTTTCCATTTTGCGGCTTCCCAGAGCCATGGCTGAAATGCCGAAAAGAGGCGCCTGCCGGGATTTGAGATCTTCTTCAACTTGCAGTTATCCGGGGATGATGTTGCCAAAGAGTAGACAGAACCATCAACTGAGGTTGAGCAGTGTAAAGAAGTGGATTCTGAAAGCGCCGAAATTAAAATTGGGGTAGCATTGGCTTGTCTACTTTCAAATCCTCTAATCAAACGGAAGTGCTTAGGGGATAACTTATCGGTATTCATGATCAGGAATGAAATGGCTACGAGCCCACCATCAAACATTTTGGATGCATCCATCGCACCCTCTCTCATCTGGCAGTACGAGGAGGGATTTTTGTCAAGCAGCACCGGGTCAAGTAGTGAGCCGGAATCAGATTCCACCGAGTCTGTGGAGTCGGAATCAGGTTCCAGCTCGTCTGAGTCTGAGTCTGGTATTCCCAGGGGTGACAACCCGGATGCCATAGTCCTGTCTAGGTCGTCTTTTTCTTTCTGTTTTGAGTCTGTTGTAACAGAAGGATCTGATGATTTGGAAATGTTTAATGAGAATGAAATGTCTGTGGCTTCTGAGTACTTTTATGTGCCTTTGATTTAATGCATTAATCAGGACTTTCAAAATTTTGATGAAAACAATGAGGAAGAAATTCCTCCGGTTTTACAACGTTTAATTGATCAAGAGTATGGGAGATTTGTTAAACCACTGGTTGATGAAATCACTACAGTTAATGTTGGTACTGAGAAGGACCCGCGACAGGTCCAGATCGGGTCCACATTGTCTTCAGAGGAGCGCGAGCGCTTCGTCGCTTTATTGAAAGATTTCAAAGATGTTTTCGCGTGGTCCTACGAAGACATGCCTGGAATCGATCCTGAGATTGTATAGCACCGGATCCCTCTTGACCCCGAGGCCCGACCTGGACTGGGCTCTCAAGATTAAGGAAGAGGTCACCAAGCAAATTGACGTAGGGTTCCTGCTGGTATCTGAATACCCAACTTGGTTCGCCAACATAGTTCCAGTGCCGAAGAAGGATGGCAGGATTCAGGTATGCGTGGATTTCAGGGATTTGAATAAAGCCAGTCTGAAAGACGACTTTCCTCTGCCGCATATTGACGAGTTGGTGGACTTCACTGCGGGGCATGCATTACTCTCATTCATGGATGGCTTCATGGATGGCTTCTCAGGTTACAACCAGATTGTAATGGCACCTAAAGACTGGGAAAAGACTGCTTTCACCACCCCGTGCGGCACCTACTGTTATAGAGTGATGCCATTTGGGTTGAAGAATGCTGGAGCTATGTATCAACGGGCCGCAACCACGATATTGCACGACATGATTCACAAAGAGGTTGAGGTGTACGTGGACGACATGATTGTCAAGTCCATGGAAAGGGAGGGCCACTACACCGCCTTGCAAAAGTTCTTCCAAAGGATCAAAGAATTCTGGTTGCGGCTGAATCCTTAAAAATGCACGTTTGGTGTTATAGCAGGGAAAATGCTGGGGTTCTTGATTACACAGAGAGGTATCGAAGTCGACCCTTCCAAAATCAAGGCCATCGTAGAAATGTCACCACCGAGGACCGAAAAGGAGGTGCGAGGCTTTTTGGGTAAAGTGCAATTCATAAGACAGTTTATCACTAAATTAACCTTGACTTGTGAACCACTTTTTGATCTCCTGAAGAAAGGAAAGAAATTCCAATGGGACGGCCGATGCCAAGCTGCTTTTGAACAGATCAAGCAATACTTAAGGAACCCACCCGTGTTGTCACCGCCTGAGCCGGGGAAATCGTTGATTTTGTACCTTTCAATGACTAAAACTACAATAGGCTGCATGCTTGTACAGGAGTTTGAGGACAAGGTGGAGCGAGCTATCTACTACCTGAGCAAGAAAATATTGGATTACGAGACCCGCTACACTCCACTTGAGAAGGCTTGTTTGGCCTTGGTATGGGCTACCAGGAAGCTACAGCACTACTTGTTAGCTCACTCCGTAATATTGGTTTTGAGATTAGATCCCATCAAATATCTCTTCGAGAAACTGGCACTTACAGGTAGGCTAGCCTGTTGGTTGCTTCTGCTTTCTGAATTCGATCTGAAGTATGTAACGCGCAAGTCAGTAAAGGAGAGAGCAGTAGCGGAGTTCCTAGCTGATCACCGGGTTGAACGGGATGAAGCAGTTGAGTACCTATTCCCAGACGAGGCCATTCTGCATGTCGAAGAAGAATTTTGGGCAATGTACTTTGACGGGGCGTCAAACCAATACGGGTATGGGATAGGGGTGTTGCTGATAGCACCCGACAATTCCCGTATCCCTCTAGCATTCAAGCTCTGGTTCAATGTATCAAACAATGAAGCAGAGTATGAGGTGTGCATTGCTGGACTAGAAGCAGCTCTGGAACTAGGGACAAAATGGTTGGACGTCATCGGGGACTCGAACCTTGTTGTATCCCAAGCTAAGGGAGATTGGAAAGTCAAAGAAGAAAAGATGAGAATGTACCATCAGACCTTGGACTTGCTGATTCCTCGGTTTGAGAAGCTGAACTTCGCTCATCTACTAAGAGAGAACAACAGGTTTGCAGATTCACTAGCAACTCTATCTTTCATGATAGACATCCCTTTTGGAGTCCGGATGCGTCCGATCATCATCGAACAAAAATTTGTGCCAACTTACGAGCTGATTGCTGCCATAGATGAAGTACAAGATGAGAATCCCTGGTATCATGATGTCTGGAGCTTCTTGGAGAAGGAAGCGTATCCACTAGGGGCAAATGCCAAGGATTAGAGGGCAATTAGAAGAATGGTTGCTCAGTTCATCGTCTGCGGGGGAAAATTGTATAAGAGAGGTCATCTGGAAATGCATAAGCTGTGTGTTGATGCCGAAGAATCGAAGCGCCTGATGGAGGCCATCCATGGAGGAGAGTGCGGAGCGCACATGAACGGGGTCATGCTAGCCCGAAAGATCTTTAGACAAGGTTATTATTGGTCCACCATGGAGGAGGATTGTATTAGCTTTGTTCGGCGATGCCACAAATGTCAGATCCACGCAAACCTCATGAACATTCCGCCGTCAAAGCTGTACAACATGACTTCGCCATGGCCATTTTCAATTTGGGGAATCGATGTGATCGGGGCTGTCACTTCGAAGAGGTCCAATGGGCATGAGTTCATCCTGGTCGCGATAGATTATTTCACAAAGTGGGTTGAGGCCCAATCTTATGCGGTGTTGAAGGCTTCCCATGTTGCCAAGTTTATCAGAAACAACATCATTTGTCGTTACGGGGTCCCGAACGAGATCATTTCAGATAATGGTTCCCACTTCAAGAAGGAAGTGATAGACTTGTTGGAAAAATACAATGTGACCTTTCATAAGTCGTCTACATACCGGCCGCAAACCAACGGAGCAGTTAAGGCCGCCAACAAGAACATCAAGCACATTCTGCAGAAGATGGTGGAAACCTACCGGGACTGGCTAGATAAGCTGCTATTCGCTCTGTGGGGCTACCGGACGTCAATTAGAACTTCTACTGGGGCGACTTCGTATTCATTAGTTTATGGGATGGAAACTGTTCTACTATCGAAATTGAGGTTCCGTCATTGCGAGTACTAGCTGAGTGTCAGATAGCCGAAGCTGATTGGCAGCAGAGCAGATTCGAAGAACTCATGCTCTTTGATGAAAGAAGACTGAAAGCCCTGTACCATGTTCAGGGTTATCAGCGTAGAATTGCCAGGGCTTTTAACAAGAAGGTTAAGTCTAGAAATTTGAAAGAAGGAGATTTGGTGCTCAAAGACAATCGAGCTCCCATCCACGACCCTAGGGGCAAGTTCAGACCCAATTGGACTGGTCCTTACGTCATCAAGTCTATCTGGTCGGGTGGAGCTGTCGTTCTGATGGACCTAGATGGCCTAGAGTTCTCACAGCCGATCAATATGGACAAGTTGAAGAAATATTACCTCTGAGAGGCTCGTTAGGCCGAAAACCCGAAAGGGCGACCTAGGCAAAAGTTAGAGCACAGAAAATTGGAAATTAAAAAAAAAAAAATTTTGCTTGCAAGGTTGAAAACCCGCAAAGGGCGGCCTTGGCAAAAGTTAGAGCGTAAAAGGTGAGGGTTAATACACGAGTGAACCTTAGTCGAACTACGTAAGGCTTGATTCCCATGTTTGGGATACGTAGGCAACTTCATCCTGAAGTCCAGCCATAAACACTTCCCCAATCAACTTTGTCCATTCGATCATCTCGGTCATCTTTGTCTATTCTATATTCAAGAGCTCGGTTGTGATCTCCAGTACAGTGCTATTCAGACTACGGGCAACTTTCTAGTTGTTGGGATCCGGGTTTGTGTATCTCAGTGACATATCTCAAGCGTGTCTAGTTCTGATCCATATCGAAAATGATTTTGAAAAGTTTTAATAAAAGTTGATTTTGCTCAAATTAATCTTTTTACAACTTAGACCATTTTTGGACCAAAATGGAAAATTTTTAGTACCCACAACCTTCAACTACATTGATTTCAGTACAGAGTTCTCTTGCTCTTGAATACAAAATTGAAGTTACTTTTTATTACATTCATAAAGAAAACTTGAAAGTTCTGATTAAAGGAAATAAATCAGGGACATAGTCAGGTGTTCCCGTGTCCCCTCCCAGAGCTGGTCGAAGCCTCCGATGCCAAGCTAGGCCCAATCTATACCTCTTCATTGAGCCAATCTATGCACTCATCAGAAAGGGTGTAACGGAAAGTGAGAGTCGGGGCTAGAAGCTCTCTCGTCCTCCATGCCGTGGCATACCGAGCTAACTGTGCGCCTCGGACCGGGAATGCAGCTGGGTACTCTATCCCTTCTGTCGGGCAAATCTGATCATGGCTGAACTGGCGCAGGAACCGGAAAGGAAAGTAGAACACACAGTGAGTCAGGCCAATCAACTAAATCCCGGTCTGTCGGGACATGCAGTAGCTCATTGCCGGTAGATTGAAACAAGGACAACGCCAAGCGATACGGAATGCGGACAAACTGCACATCCAGTCGAACCACCATCCCTTATCAAGGGCATCGACTAGACATCGCCGGAAGAACTAGCCGCGAGCTGAGTATGCTGGGCAAGAGTCCACAACCTGTAATTTGTCCATCAACCACACCTGGGGAGTGATGGAAAATGAGAAAATAAAGAATAGAGAGGTGTACGTTGAGAGAAAAGTGAGAAAAGGGTTTTGAGAGAAAAATCGAGCCTGAGGGCTGAGTGATGTGAGCAATATGTATGTGAGACAGGGTGGGAACATTACCAGCAGCAGTAGTGGACTCCCAGCAAATCTGGTCATTTCTCGGCGATGGAAAGCATCCAAGCCCATCAATGTCTCGGCCAATGTCATGGCAATGCAGCTCTTGCCCTCTCTCAAGCCTTGGGCAACTTCCATCAAACGGACATTAGACCCACTGAAGCCTGGAGCAAGCAAAAAATGAGACAACATGCACAAGCAAAGGGCATGTTGCCGAAAACCTTACCAATGATGATCACCGCGGTCGCCGGCATCAGAAAAACGATGAATTAAGCCGAGGATGTCCAACTCTCCATCACGGATCAAAGACTGAGCATCATGCATAGTGAGCCCACACGTTCGTCATAAGGCTTGGGCGTGGCCGAAGCGAAGCTGGGGCAAGATCGCTTCGTTGCGCTCGGATTCCATCAAAGCTTGGAAATCTTCGAAGGTAGGACACACCTCTTGCCCGCCAAAGCTAAAGACATGAGTTACCGGATTCCAAAACCTTGCCGCGGCATGGAGAAACGGAAAGTGCAGTGGAGTGAGACTTAGAGTGAATAGTGCATTTATGCCAAAGCCCCGGAAGTTCAACTTTTCTGAGCCGTCTAAAGTAGCAATCCAAGCTGTGAGATTTTGGATGAGAAACGCCTCCATTTTGATGTAAAACTGAGATGGAATGAGAGATCTATGAAGCTGGAACTTTTATGGAGGATAAGGCACTGTTGGGAGGACACATGACAAAAATCTGGAGGTCGCCGAGCTAACTTGTGAGACCCCTAACTTTTGTAAACCTTATTAGGTCCCAAAATTTTGAGTTACTGTAATAAAGCCTTTAATTCGTTGATTGCTCGCAAATTAAACCCTAGAGCCGAAAACGTATCACGGACGAACCCATACAAACCCAAATCAACCCTGGAAGCTTAAAATCATAACACTCTAATATTAATTATTTAACTCTCAAATTTTAGATTAATTGCTCTAAACCCTAACTTCCAGTTTTTACAGTCTTCATTCAGTTATTTACCTTTAAATTCAAAACAAGATAATACAAACCGAATTATTTTTTTTCCTAAACACTAATTTGAAATAGATATTTTAATTGAGCCCAAGCCCTCACATTTTTATTAAATCACAAATTGACCTCAAACAAGTACCATTATATATTTATATATATACTTGTACCATAAAATCTTTTTTTTAACATTATGTTTTACAATTTCCAAGATTTGTACACAAAATAAATAAGAAAATCTTCCCAAATTTTGAGGACATGACTAGCCATCATCATTATACTTTAGTACTAACAAATCCCTTGAATCTTGGAGCAATAATGACTTTAGTACCAATAAAGATTTGCTATGAGTATTTAAATTAGCCCTAAATCTAACTAGATCATAAGTAAATACATAAATAAGATTCCAATACATGAGTTTAATTCCAAGCTCTCATTTCTTTTATTAAGAATTACCCCAAAAATAGTACATGTACCCTAATACTATTAGTACCATCAATCAATTGAAATCTATATATATGCATACACTGAGAACTGTGCCCCTAATACCTAAAATCATTAAAATAATAACCCCATCACCCTTCCCTATGTCTAGCCTTCCTAGAAGAAAGTGAGAAATCAATTTCCAAGAACCACCATCATGAAATTCTAGAAAACACCAACCTAGTGACCTAGACCTAGGTTGCCAATTTCAAGAACTAGTTTCATTAGAACTAGGTGTTGCCTAAACCAATGGAACAAGCCTCCCAAATCTCCTCCATTTTCTTTAGAATCCAAACAAATCCTAACATTTCCATCCATTTCCAACTAAGGGGCTTTTAGGACTTTTTGCATCAAAACTTGTCTATAAATACCAACACCCCCTAGCTTGCAAGCACATATAACACACCACACCCACACCCACACTTTGGCTAGAGAGAGGGAGGAGAGCAAGAGAGAGAAGTCTAGAGAAGAAGAGGGAGGAAGAAGAGAGCCTTCTTGTGCAAAGGTTAGTAGGTAAGCCACGACACAACCTTCTCTTTCATTTTCCTTTTTCAAATACATCTTTCTAAGGGTTCTAAATAATGTTTTCAGATCTGTTATTTATGAGTTACTTGTGTTAAAAATGCTAAAAGTTGAGTATTGGCTCCATCTCTCTTGTATTTTCCCCATTTTGGCACAAAACCATCTTTTTATACCAATCTCTCAAACTTTCCGAAGGCACACCTTCAAGAAAACTTTATGAGTTAAATATATGTTAGTTAGCATGTTTTCTTCACAAAAGAAATGAAAACTTTCCCTCGGTGTAACCCTTTTCTCATAAATCTTCTTGTTTTGGACATTTCACCTTCGAATCTGTTTTTTTGCAGCCCACTTTCAAAACTTCCAAAAAAATGTACAAAAATATTCTGGACCTCTATTTTATGTCAAAACCTTCCTTAATGAGTTAGCTTTCAACTAAAATTTGTTTCATCGAAAAACATTAAGCGGTTTGCAAGAAAATCAAATTTTTGTAACGGTCGACAGATCTGGACAGATTCTGGACAGTGCTGGAATGTTTTCTAAATAACTTAAAATCCGGAAAAGCAATCCCATTTCCGAAAAATGTTCTAGAAACTAGATCAAATTATCTACAAACCATAGGAAGGCCAAGTCCGGTGGAAGATCTAAAATAGGCCTTTCATTTTAATCTTTATGTGATATTAAATCTGGAAAATTTGTTATGCATGAATGTTTTATGCCCTTGTATTCATGAAAATGTTTATTAGCTTATGATCATATCTTGGCATGATATTGTATGTGTTATGTTATGTTCTTCATCTTCTTCACCTTATTGATGCATGCTTATGTGGATATTATTATCTTGTAAGTTGGACTAACCTTGTCTTAAAACATTTAACTCAACGGGAAACCTAATTGGGAGGGTATTGGGTTTTCGAGCACTTGAGTAATGAAAAGATGAGAATATGTGATATATGGATTTTTGGGATGCGTTCCCTATTTGAAAGTTAAAGTCTTGCATAGCGATTGTCGCGTAAACGCTGGAATGGAACGGACGCATTCGGACTCTTTGCGAGGGATTGATTGGTGAGATAAGGTTGGGTCCGGATGGGACATTCAGGATGATAAAACTTTTTCTGGAAGAATGAGGTTGGATTCAGGAGATAAAACTTTTTTTCTTTTCGCTGTCCCTTTTGAGGCCCTGCGGTTGGCGCTTACGATATATAACCGTTGGTAGGCATCCGAGGTTAGTTCTGCAACAAAGCAGCAAAAGGGGGAGTTCCGAATAGTCCGGTGTCCAATTCTTGAGGTTGGGAGGATGAAATCTCTTTGGGGTATTTCTAGAATACTAACCACTAACATTATAACCTTGTTATCTATTTGAATGACATGCTCCTTTTATCTTCTATTACTATTCTTGGCTTGGATATCATGCTCCACTACTTGTTTGCCATAAATGTGATGGTGTATTGGATTGGGAAAAAGGGACGGCGTGTGTGTGTGTTTACTGGGCATTCAAAGCTCACGGCGTGTCATGCCAGGTGCCGAAGAGGAGTTTATAGCTGGAGACGACAAACCTGAAACCTTCGAAGACTTTTGGTTATCTTAGGAAAGTTAGAAATCCCTTTTGATATTTTGTAAGACTCATATGAAGATTTAAGTTTTCTCTTGGGATGTAATGTAATGGATTAAGCTTTTGAAATTAATGATATTTGAGGTTGTTATGTACTTATGTTCTATATATTTATATGTATGAACCTTATCGTTGCTTATGAGATCTTGTGTCAATACCTTTTAAGATCTCACAAGGGTAGTCTTGTTGCCTAAAAGCCGGACTTAGAAGGGAGGCTAATTTGACTCCTCCGGCGATTTGGGATCTTACTTGGTTATTGACCATAAGACTCATTAGTGACTCTCCCTTGACTGCAACCAATAGTGTAGATTTGGGGCGTCACATAACTGGTCGGTCGACCACTTTTTTTGGTCGGCCAACCACACAACTGGTCTCTAGGGCAAAAAAACTGGTCTGCCAGCCACATTTGGTGGTCGGCCAGGGAGAAAAGCATGTTTTTGGCCTTTTCCTAGTCTTTAGAGGAGAGCTCCTAGCCTTTCCATGTGTTGGTAGTGTTGACGGTCCTAGTTTACCTCTGTTTCGGATGCATTCCATCGCCCGATTTGTCAGAAATGCATTTGCTTATCGAGTTGTTGTTAAGTTTTGCTTATCGAGTTGTCGAGTTTTGTTTATCGAGTTGTTAAGTTTGCTTATCGAGTTGTCGAGTTTGTACATCGAGTTGTTACTCTTTGTTTATGAACATTGTTAGGATTTCCTTATCGAGTTGTAAACTTGCTAAGGTTTTGTTGTTTCTTAGTAAGTTAAGTTGTTTAGTTTATTGCGTCAGTCCACTACCTGACTTGACAATGTACAGTGTTCAATTTCTATTCAATCTCATTTTTGTGCAAAAAGATGCGATGCGATGTTAAGAATACAAAATATAACACTTTTTGAACAAAAAGCTGTTTCATTCCATCATAGCTCCTTTTTACAACATTTTACAATAAGGTACAAGTTTTAAGGAAAATAAAACTACCTAAGCTGATGTGCTACAACTACTAGTAAAAAGGAAAATAAAATAGGAACATCTCCAACGGTGCCATCAAGCTCAAGATTGAGAGGCTCTTTTCATCCTTTTCGGCTAAGCAATCTCTGCACCACCCCCACCAGCACCATCATCCGAATCTGAGCTGCCATCCTCGGGATCCTCCCCGGCATCACCTCCACTCTCAGAACCAGAGCCAGAGTCTTCCTCTCCGCCTGCGGATGTCTCCGACTGAGGATGCGCAAACTCCTCCTCCTCGCTGGACTCCTCGACATCTCTGATAGGTGTCCTACGCCTGCCTCGGCTACGAGTCGAGCCCTCTTCCCCAACTCCTCGAGAAGGCCTGGATGGCCCGGCCTGTAGTGGTGGGACCTGAAAAGGACAATTTGAGTGCATTAGCTAGTATGTATATCAGATGCAGATGCAAGAATGCTACATAGAGTGTGTGCATGAAATATAGAATGGGAATGTGGTGTGTCAGATGTGCTCTACACATGCAGTCAACCAAGGTAATGAAATGATCAATTTCAGTATGTCATTAGAAGTATGATAAATGCAAGGGAATTGAAAAGTACCGAAATGCCGGCGACGAACAGCAGCGTCTCCCTCCACAGAACCATGCTCTCAAGTGTGGCCACCATCCCGAGTAAATCCTCGGTATACTCGCTGGGAGGCTGCAGATGCAAGTGCAAGTCATAAGTAAATGAATGAATGTCTAAATATCTGAGTGATAAATCAAAACTGTAGAGCATACCGGTGGTGAGTCAGGGTCTCCGACGTATTGATGGTCAGGCAATGGAGGCTCCAATGGAATCGGGTAGGATGTCCCATACCGCCAGCCTGTCAGCTCGGACGGAAGATCCGGCCAACCAGCATGCTGGTAAGTCGAGGGGATCCCTCTAGCCCCATTCCTCAATGTACCAGCTCGGCTAGTCGAAGGGGTACCTGTAGCCCGGACTCGACTCGATGATGGCATGCCAGCAGCCCTCCTCATAGGAGTACAGACACTTGTCAATGGAGGCATCAAGTATGTATGACGGTAGGTCGCGTACTCTCCCTCCTCTAGCAACAGAACTGCATCAGTCCCCAACATGAGCTCCTCGACCTCCTGGGGAGTGAGTCTCTCAGTAGATCGCATGTCCTCTGGAGATGCTGAGGGGATACCCTGATCAAGGTTGCCCATCGTCTGACTCATGAAGTGATCCCCCAGAAACCAGACCCTGCCAACTGGCCCCTCAAATAAAGTCCTGTATCGAGAAGCGGACCACCCTCCAAGAAACTAGAACCATGTATCTGCTGGCAAGGGTGCCCATGGCTGCCAAGCAATCTACGGATGGCATGTGCATAAACTAATTAGATGTCATAAATATGCAAGATGAATCAAAGATGAAAGCATGAAGAACTGAGAGTTCTTGATTACCTCTGTCGGCCGTATAGTATCAAATAACTGTCGGAGATAGGGCAAAGTCTCCCGAGTCCTCGGCCGACACTGACCCTCAAATCTGCGTGAGTATGGGATCTCAAGAGGTACCTCCACCTCGAGCTCGGGGGCCAGCGTCGGGGTGTATGCATAGACCCATAGCTGTGAAAAACAAGACAATGGCTGTCAGAAAACAGAACATACAGAAAATACTGATTGCCGAGTGCAGAATGTGGATATAGAATGTATAGAAAATACAGAATGCTAGGTGCAGAACGCAAGATACAGAATGAAATGTGTGCCATGTGTGCAGTGTATAGGTAATGAAAAGCAGAAATGTAAATCAAAGAGGGCAAAACATACCTCCCAGGCTCTCCAGTAGCCACCTACTATGTTCCCCCACCCGCGAGAGGTCGCACTCATATAACAGTAAAGGGTAGCGAGGCCAGCACCACCCCAATCATACTGGCTGACCTGTGATAGGTCTACCAAAGCACTGAGCAAATAAAGTTCGACTGTGTTCCCCCTATCGGAGAGCAGAGTAGTCCCGATGAGGAACATCAAAAAACCCCGGGCATACTGCTCTATCTCCTCGATAGTCTCAGGCATAGTCCCCTTGAACTGGCCGGAGAACCAAGTGTACCTGACTCTATCCGATGATCTGTCTATCGGTGGGCGGGCTCCCAGCAGGTAAATCCAAGCCGCCTCTCACTCGCCCATATCTGCGTCATAGGGGACCGGTCGGCCAGCCACGTCAAGGCCCGTCAACATAGCAAAGTCATATGGGGTCATCGTCATGTCCCCAGTAGCTGAAAAGTGGAATGAGTTGGTGGTATCCCACCATCTCTCCACAAGTGCCCCCATAAGGGTCCTACTTGCCAGATAACGTGATATCCTCGCGCAGAAAAGTCCAGACCCCGCCTTATCCACGATGTGACATACAACATCTGGGAGCTCTGTATACCACTCCCTAGCAAGGATCGACCCATAACCCTGTGTGGAACGGGAAGATACCTGCATTCAGAATGAACAGATGTATTCAGTTTCAGAATAAAATGTATGAGCTGCGTGCAAACGAAGTAAATGAACTGTGTGTTCAGAAATGAACTAAATGAAAGGTGGAATGCATTGAGGTGCATGCAGATCAAATCAAATGCTGCGTCATGGACTCTATGTTCAGTATGAGCTCCGTGCAAATGAAAACGTATGAGCTACGTGTTCAGAATTGAAATGTGTGAGCTGTGTGCCTGAAAAATAAGCTGTGTGCCCAAGAAACAAGCTGTGTGCCCGAAAAATAAGTTGTGTGCCCAAGAAACAAGTTGTGTGCCCGGAAAATGAGCTGTGTGCCAAAGAAACAAGCTGTGTGCCCAAAAAATGAGCTATGTGCCCAAGAAACGAGCTGTGTGCCTGGAAAATGAGCTGTGTGCCCGAAGAACGAGCCGTGTGCCCGAAAAATGAGCTGTGTGCCCAAGAAACAAGCTGTGTGCCCGAAAAATGAGCTGTGTGCCCAAGAAACAAGCTGGGTGCCCGAAAAATGAGTTGTGTGCCGGGAAAATGAGCTGTGTGCCCGAAGAACGAGCTGTGTGCCCAGAAAATGAGCTGTGTGCCCGAAGAATGAGCTGTGTGCCCAGAAAATGAGTTGTGTGCCCCAAGAACGAGCTGTGTGCCCAAAGAACAAGCTGTGTGCCTGGAAAATGAGTTGTGTGCTCGAAGAATGAGCTGTGTGCCCAAGGAACGAGCTGTGTGCCCGGAAAATGAGCTGTGTGGCCAAAGAACGAGCTGTGTGCCCGGAAAAGGAGCTGTGTGCCCAAAGAATGAGCCGTGTGCTCGGAAAACGAGCTGTGTGCTTGAAAAATGAGCTGTATGCCCAAAGAGTGAGCCGTGTGCCTGAAAATATGCTGTGTGCCTGAGACAAACCGTGTGTTCAGAGTAAGCTTCGTGCCCAATGAACAAGAATACTGTATTGTGAGCTGTGTGCTAAAGGAACAGAGTATTGTTATGTATAAGCTGTGTGCCAAATGGACCGGATGTTATGGATGTAAATATGTTCAGAACGAGCAGATATAATACATAGCGAAAACATGAAATGTGCAAGAAATATAAAAACACATCGCAGAAAATGTAAAAGAGAAGTGCACACCTCGCGCGCTTGGTAAGACAAATGGGACTCTGGCTCCCGTAGCAGTAAGTTTGCGGGTGCTCGCTGATCGAAATCGGTAAAGTGGTGGAAGGTCGTAGGAGGCAGGATGTGCTCCTGAGGGTGGTATCTCTCTGGGTCGACTGGCCGAATCCTCGGAGGAAATAACATGATGTCTGGCTCGTCCCCGGCATGTGGAGGACCTCCGCCGGGATGAAAGTGATCCGCCATCCAAAGAAAGCTGCAAAAATGAGCAAAATGAGCCAAAATTGCAACAAGTCAACAAAAGTCAACTCTCGGGAAAGGAAAAAGTCAACAAAAGTCAACCCCCGAGAAAGTGTTCCAAACTTCGAGACAAACATACCTCAAGTGGTGAAAATGGAGAAAGAAGCTCCGAAATCAAATTTTAATCGATTCAAAGTGAAGAGAGCCGAAAGTTTTCACGAAACAACTTTGCGTGGGGCATTGGAAAACGCGTATAAAGTGCAGATCTGAGGGGGAAAATGGTCTAGGAAGGAAGAGGAGTTGATTTTGGCCTTAGAGTTGTGAGCAAAAGTGGTTTGGCGAAGTGAACTTAAAGATCCGAACCTAAAAGGACAAAACTACCCCCATTTTTGTAAACTGGTCGGTCGACCAGTTTTTCTGGCTGGCCAACCACCCTTTGGGAAAAAACTGGTCAGTGGCTTTGGCAGGTGGTCAGTGGCCCCCCCTGAGTGGTCTCCAAGGTCCCTTTGTTCTCCCTGTGTAGTTTGGTGATGATTGGAGTCCTCGGCTCTCGAGAAAGTGCAAGAAAAGTGCACTTTTCGGCACGAAATGTCTCCGCGGGAACCTCAATTCAAGTCTTCGACGTACGGCTCGTCATTACTCGCCAAGAGCAAGGTGTATCCTTTTTGAGTATGTTGCGACCCCTCCGAGAGGTAAATCGGAGGTCGCGTTTGAGTTGCTCCCTTTAAAGCTTGTACTTCTTTACTCAGCATCTTGTTTCAAACATGCTTTTGAAGATTGCACTTGCCTTGCATTATTATGCACACTACTTGCATTGTTGTGCACGTTTCACTGGCATTATCATGCATCCATACTTTACTTGCACCGTCATGCACGTTTCACTTGCATTGCTATCGGCCTCACACGTATCCGCGGTCGATATGACGTTGAACATGTATTGCTAACTATGTTTGTACCTGTTAAGTTTTGTTCTTTTGTAGACACGATATTATATGTACAGTTCATTTGAGGCTGGTGTGACTAGACGATGTTGTATGTACAGTTCACTTGAAGCTGGTGCGACCAGACGAACCACATGGTACTGTATTCTCCGTGTGAGACATAGCGAGAATTGTATAATTCTCTTACATCCTTTCTGCATGTGATGTAGTTTGGTCTGTATTCGTTTGCTTAAATTGTTGCATTTATTGTGTATGTTTGCTTCATTACAGCTTTCTCTGCATGATCATAGGTTATGTTCGGCTTTGTGCATGTCTTTTGCATCTTGCCCCTGCCTGCGGGCACATCTCTTTGATTATCTCGCCTGTTTGTCTAAGTCTTCGGCATTGTCAAAAATGGGTCGTCTCTGGGCTTTGACATTCACTCCCGTCACTTATGACTTTTGAGTTCTGTCAAAGAGGGGCAACTGTAGACACCCCATTTTTGACCGACCTTAAGACTCAGACGTTATCGATTGAGCGCTCGGTGATAGTGCATGTTGTGCTTGTCCTGAGGTTTTGGAGTTCTCGGCTGAGAGCCTTGCCTCCGGGCCTCGGAACTTTTTATGCTTTGGCTCGGTTTGCGGGCTAGGTCTTGTTTTCTCTTCCCGAAGGGAGGGAGAGTTCTTGTAGACCATCTCTCAGTGGTCGTAGACTGCTTTTCGTGGTCGTAGGCCACTGTTCCCGTGTGGAGACTAGTTTCCGATTTTCGGGGCCGTCAGCCATGCGCCTGGGCTCGGGACCGCTTAACATTCTCTGTTTGCCCCGATTTTTGGAGAACACCTTCCTTCCTCTGTCTAGAGGGACACTGTGGCCCGGGAGACCATTTTTGTGGTCGTACGCCACTTTTGGTGCTCAATAGCCAGTTTTCGAGGCTTCCGGCTGCGCGCTTTGCCTCCCGAACTCTCGTTTTGCATCCGTGTTGGTTCTTTTTTGGCACAACCCTTGTTTTCCCTGTTTAGAAGGTGGTACAAGGGTAGGAGACCAGTATTTCCCTTGGAAACCACTTCTCTCTCCGCCAGCCGATTTTCTGCTCAGGAAACTGGTTTTCTTGGTCTTTGGACCACATTTACTAGTCTCTCACCTACCACTGACTTGCTTTCAGTGTGGAGACCACCTATTGTGCCTGCCGACCACCTTGTTTTGTGGGAGACCACTTGCCCTGGTCGGCCGACCACCTCTTCTGGTCGGCCAGCTTCCTCTTGTTTTGTCTGTTTGAGTGCATGCCAGCTGTGCCAGTTGGAAGGCACAGACTAGATCCTCCATACACGTGTATGGAGGATTTGCAACCAAGTTTTTAGCTTCTTGGAGAAGCTTTGGCTTTGGAACTCTATAAGAGAGGCCCTCCCTCTCCTTATACCAGGTTCAGAATTTGTCTAAGGCAAAACAATACATATCTCTCTATATCTCTATATTTTGGCTCATAAGGTGCATTGTTCTTGACCCTTTTACACTACACCTCATAGCCATACACTTCCACCATTGATTTGAGGTTCTTGGAGGTTGTTTTCAGAGGTTAAAGAGTTGGTTTTTGGTCCCAAAGTTTGCTGGTTTTGCTGAGCTTCAAGGGTAATCACTTTTCCCTCTTTTAAGCATTATTTTGATCCTTCTCTTAGCCTCATTTGCATGCTTATTTGAGCTTTGTTGTCAACTGAAAAAAGGTTCATATTTAAGTGATTTTCATGTTTGTTTATGGCTCTTTTGGTGTTGAGAGTCATCTACCCTTTTGCATGCTCTATTGAGCCTCATTTTGTGCCATGCCATAAGACATTCGAGCTAGTCTTTGCTTAGCCCTCCTACCACTAAAATCCAGTGGATTTTCTGTGGTGAGAATGTGGCTTTGAGGGCCTAAATTAGAGAGGGGTGACCCTCTCTCTTGTTGTCTTGTTTACTAGCATTTTTGGCCTACCAAAGGAGCATATGTTTATACCATTTGGAGGCCTAGTTCAGGCACTTTTTGGTGTCTTCTAGGACCTTCCTAGGCTCTGACCATGGCTGGTTTGATCCCCTTTTGCTTGCTTCTTGCATGTGCAGAGTAGTCCCTTTCATGGCTTATCAAAGGAGCATGTCGTTCTTGCATGTATTGGTCTTGTTTCAGTGGGATTTTGGCCATCATTTGGCATGCCATGACTTTCTTTTTGCTTGGTTTGGTAGTCCTTCACATGCTTCATATGCTTGTAGTGTAACTCATGTTCACTAGCTCACAATGCATGTTGTTTTGGCCCTCTATTCTAGCATATTTTGGCCATACTTCAAACTGATTTTGTTCATATTTTGAGCTACCTTAGCTCTGTCATGAGGCCTCTTGGTTGAAAAATGCTTGCCATGCATACTTGTTGTGTAATAGTATTGATTAGCTTTGAGTTTGAAGCTCCCTTGCATGCTTAACTTGAGCTATTTACATGTTTTGGCATCATTGGGCATGATATTTCAAAGCTTATAGGGGTGCTATACTTCCATATTTTCTATGCTTTAAGTGCTCTTTAGAGTTGTGCATTTATGCCCTATTTACGAGCCATTGCATGAGCTTCACTTTTGTGCCTTTCAAGCCATCATCCCAACCCATTTTGCTACTGTTTTGGGCCTGCATAGGGTCTGTTTGGGGTTGGTTTCATCATTTGAGCATCGTTTTGCATGCCTATAGTGTAATGCACTTTACTAGTTTCAATGCTTGAGCCATTCAACATGCGTTGTGTGAGTTGTTTGCATGATTCGGAGTCATTTTGGAGTCATGTTATATGCCATTTCAGAGCTGGAATATATGCCATTGTGCTCCATGTTTAGTCCTTTCAGTGCATGTGCAAAGTTGTGTTTTTGTGCCTTAGGCTCGGGGCCATTGCATTGGGCATGTTTGCATGAGTTTTGGAGCCTTGTTTTCATCATCTATGGCCGCTGATTTGGGTGTGGCTGAGGCCTATCCATTTTGGTTTAAGTCCACTTAGCATTGCGCATGCCATGTAGTTTGTCGCATTGTGTATGCTAGTCGCATTTTGTCATATTGTCGCATGCTTGTGTTGCCTTGCATTGAGTATGTGGGCATTAGCATTGTGCATTGTGCATGCCACTAGCCTTGTTAGGTTGTTCATGTTGCATTCCATATTGGCATTGTGTATGCTATCATGTCCCTTGCATATTTGCATGCTTAGGTTGCATTGCATGATTGCATGTTAGAGTCGCATTGGTGCATGCTATGTTTGTTGCGTTGTTATAGACACCCCATTTTTGACCGTCCTCAAGACTTGGACGTCACCGTTGGAACACTCGGTGATCATCCATATTTGTGTTCGTCTGGAGTTTCTGGAGGTCTCAGCAGTGCGCCTTGCCTTAGGATCTCTCGACTCGACTGCTCGGTGTTTGGTTTTGCACCAAACACTTGTGTTTTGACTTGGAGGGGCAGGGAATGCCTTGTAAGGCATCCCCACACATCATTGGCCATGGCTAGAGGCCACCGGCCAGTGTTTTGTTGCCATCGGCCATATGTATGGCCAATCGGCATTCTTTTTGGCCGATCGGCCATTTATTTTGTCAAAATGGCAATTTTGGCTGGCCGATCACTGTTCATCTGCTTTTCTAGATATTTTAATGCCAGCTGTGCTAGCTGGCATACACTTTGCTCCCCTCCATACACGTGTATGGAGAGATCTCTCTCTTGACAAGCTTACTTGACAAGATTTACACGAGAGAGGCTCTATAAGAGGAGGCTTCTTCTCCTTCCATTAGGGTTAAACAAAAAAGAGTCCAGAGGAGCTCTGAGTTAGGGTTAGGTCCATTGTATCTATTTCTATCGCTATCTCTCTCTCTCTCTCTTTGCCTTAAGGTGTTTTGTGCTTAGTTTTGCACACAAACACCTAGAGTTACACTTTCCTTGAGCTACTAAGGTACCAAGGAGCTATTTTCAGAGGTTTTGAGCTGGTTTTGAGCTAAGGAAAGCAGCTGGAACTCCATCCTTGAAGGGGTCTACAAGGGTAAGATTTTTGTCCCTTTTTACCCCATTTTTGCATAGTATTTTTGCTTACCTTACAACTATTTTTGAGCTTAGCATATAACATATAAAAGTTCTATTTTTGAGGGATCTAAATAGTTGGTTAAGGGTGTTTTAAGCTTTGGGGTTGTTTGACCCCTCTCAAGCCTTGCTAGGCTCCATTTTCGTGCTATTTTGGGTAAGCTCCGGGACCATTGTGTTTGGGCCTCCTCACCACTAAAATCTTGAGGGATTTCAATGATAAGGATGGTGCCTTGAGGTCCTAAGAAGGAGAGGGCCATCCCCTCTCCTTGTTGTCCTTGAAAAGGGCCATTTTTGCCTCTTGAGGGAGCATCTAGTTTAGGTTCATGTTGACCATGCCTTAACTGATTTTTGTGCTTATATTGCCATGACATAGCATTGTGTTAAGTTGGTTTAGACACACTTTGCATGCCTTGCATACATGTCTTGTAATGCCACACTTTTGCCTTAACATGCTTTAGGTTTAGACCCTTGTTCTAGCATGATTTAGGCTTGGCTTTGTGAAGCTTTTGTGCTTGTTTTAGCATGCTTAAGTTCTTTTTTTGGTTGCTTTGGTCGAACATGACATGCTTGGTATAGCCACCTTGCATTTTGGCTTGTTAGCCTTAGGTGTGTGAGTGTGGAGCATGCTTTACTTGCTTTGATTTAATGAGTTGGAACCATTTTCCATGTCATTTCAGTCCACTTAGCATGCTTGTATGCTTGCATTTGATGCCCCTTTAATGCTTTATAAGGTTGTCATCCTATGCTCCATGTTTGGTCATTGTGTATGCTTCCATGTATAAGTCATTTAGATGCCATCTAAGTGGTCTTTTGGCTTTGTTTTAGCATGCTAAAACTCTGGTTTTGGTCATTTAATTCATGCCATGTGTGGTTGCATTAAGTGTAGTTCAATACCTCTTTGGTGAATCTTAGACCTTGGACCTTGTTTGCATGCTTAACTTGTCTTGTTGACTTGGTTTGGCAACTTTCATGACATGATTTCAGAGCTTAATGTGTATGCTATTTGTCCATGTTTAGTCTCTTTTAAGTGTGCTTAAAGGTTGCTCTTTGTGCCTAAGTGTTGGTCCTTCTGTGCATGCATGTTTGCATGCCATTAGTCCTTCATTTTTGGGCACTTTGGCCACTGTTTTGGGCCTAGTTGAGGGTTGCACAAATTATTCTAAGTCCACTCTTCACATGTTGTTACATGCCTCACACTTTGCATGTTTTGATTGCATCATGTCTTGCATGTCCATTAGCCTTGCATGTTATTGCGCACTTGGCCTATCACATGCTTGCTTGCATGCTTGAACATCCCCATTGTATTTGGCATACTCATTGGTTTGCATTGCCTCATGTCTTGCATGCTTGCTTGCATAGGTTGCATGCCTAGTGTGCATTGTGCATTGCATTTCCATGTTGCATGCTTAGGTTGTATGCCTAGGTTGCATTGCATGAGCATGCATGCCTTGCCTCTTGAATTGAGTATGATAGAGGTTGGGTTTCATTTGTTTGTTTGGCATGCATTTCACTTGAAATCAAATGGCACACTTGGTCTCTTGGGCCATCATGCATCGAAATGCACGATTGATGGTCCGAGAACCAAGGAGCACACCCCTTTGAGTCATGAACATAATAAGAGGTGTGTTGGTGCACACATTTGCTTGAATTGCATTGCCATGCTTTGTTTTGCCCTCTGTTGCTGTCAAAACAGGTTCTGCAGGAAGTTTTGGCCGATCGACTACATAGAGTGCCGATCGACCAAAAGTATGTGGCCGATAGCTTCATTTTTGGCCGATGACTACCAACTCACGGCCGGTGATGATTCCCCTCAACCGGTGGTGCTCCACAATGTCCAGAGAGGATACCCTGAGACTTTGGAAGTCTTTAGAGGAGCATAATAGTCAAAGCAGAGGCAACTTGTGCATGGTAGTGACTTTCCGAGCGGAACCAAGCATGCATTGCATGGGGCCCTCTTCCTGAGGCTGTTTACTATTTTTCCTAGATTAGTTAATTTGCTTAACTAGTTAATGGATTGTAATAATTAGTTAGCTCGTAGTTAATTAATTGTATTATTCTTTTGGTCCCTCCGAGCGAGGGCGAATTTGTAATAAGTGTGGGTGCGTGTGTGCATGTCTTCCAAACCCCTCTTCTTTCTCCCTTTTACTTACCTGCTTTGATGGTTAGTAGTAGGACACGTTTAATTTAGCATACCTTATGATATGCATGCGTGCATCATTCATCAGTCTTGCATGCACCGGGCTCGGCGCATCACGCTAATTGCATAAGTATTTCAAATCTAACTTGAATACGTGCTTCAAATGATTGCATTTCACATGCCATCCTAGGATTAGCTGAGCCTATTCTAGATTGCATTTTGTATGCGATGCATTAGGCATTTAACATGAACTTGGATCATACATTGATTGCTAACGAGTTCATAGTTTTGGCACGGAGTACGATGTAAGTATTTATGCTTTAGCATTTCACATGAGTGTGAATGTTAACATGACAGCATGCTTACCATGCGGCTGGATGCTTATGTGATATAAACTGCCTGAGTTCCTGTGGATGGAGGTCAAATTACCTAAATTGGAATAATGCACTAAAACTGTGAGTTTTAAGCCCACTAGATAGTGGCAAAACCATCTTTTCTAAAGCCCACTTGAGGGTGGCAAAATCTGCATTTTAGCCTACTTGCGAGTAGCAAACCATTTTCAAAACAAACATAAAATATTTTGTTCCAATTTATGCAATTTGGTCTATACTTGTTTGCTGTGCACATAACATAGTAATTCTAAGCTAATAACCGGGATAAGAACACATAACGTTTTCAAAATTGGATATCATGGTTAGTAGAGGCCGATCTTCGGATCGGGTGAAAGGGGGTGCTCATAGCTGACCTTCCCCAATCATACCCAAGTTCCCAAGCCGAGGTAACTTTGGTGATGACGGACACGTGGCCTTCGGCACCGAGTCAGGGTTTCCTAAATTCCCCCATTAAAAAATATTTAGGTGGCGACTCTGTATCTGGCAAAACAGTCCATGTTTGGCACTTCTTTACAAAAATTTGTTTTCCAAAACGATTTTCCAGATTTTGGACTCTTTGGTTCAGATTAAGAACCGTGACAATTTGAGTCCGAACTGTAGTGAGGCCCAAGGGCACGTCTACAGTTGTGTTTGGGATAGGAGTTACCCCAAACACGGGAAACGATGGATGTTTCATACTCAAAGTGATGAAACGTGCCTCAATTCCCGGTCGCCGACACTCTTGACTATACATGATGGAGTTTAGGCATTTATGTGTTCATATGTGCATTCATTCTATATTAAGTTGTGCAATTCGGTTCCTCGGCCATCATGCATCGAGATGTGTGATTGGTGGCCTAAGGATCGAGACCTACACTCCCTTGAGCTTGAACAATGATGGGGAGAGTGGTCATGCACATATGTGTTGAAAATACCTTGCCATGCCTCTCTCTTGTTCCTTGTTGCAGAAAACCAAAAACTAGAGGCAGAAACTAGTCGGCTGACCAGCTTTTCTGGCAGGCCGACCACCCCTTTTGGTTTCTCCCACAAAAGGTGGTCGGTAGGTGGTCTCCAAGGCCAATAGCTGGTCGGCAGCCTTCCCACAAATTCCCAGGGTGGAGTTTCAGCCTTCTGGAGCCTTGTGCAGTGTTCTGAGGTCAATTGCAAACAAAGGCAAGTCGGGGCGTCGCAAGGGATTTCTGAACAAGGCAATTCAAGCATGCATACATCCTTCATCATCCGAGGCAGAGTTGAGGCAGTTCGTTTCATGTAGTTTGCATGATAGTTTAATTGCTTACTTAGCTAATTTGTTAATTAGTTAGAGTTATGTAATAAATAGCTATAATTTGTTATTCATTGTGGTTGTGTAATAACTAGTTTAATTAGATTAGCTAGTTGGTTTTGTATTATTTATTCAGACCCTCCGTCGAGAGGGCACAACTGTTGTAATAAGTGTGTCTGTGTGTGATGCATGTCTTCCAACCCTACGTCTTTCTCCCTTTTACTTACCTGCTTACGGTGGTTAGTTTTAGGGCATGTTGTAATTAGCATCCTTATGCTCACATGTTTGCATCCATTCATCTGTCTTGCACGCACCGGGCTCAGCGCATCATACTAACTGCATTGTATTTCAATTCCAAGTTGAATACATGTTATCTGTAGCATCTCATATGCCATCTTAGAATACCCTAGCCTACTTCTAGTTGCATTTTGTATGTGTTGCATTAGGCATTCTTAACATAGCTAGGATCATGCATTGATTTCTAACATAGCTTTTGTTTTGGCTTGGAGTACTCGGTAAGTGTTTATGCTTTAGCATCCTTGCATGCGTGTGAGTGGCTGCCATGATATCATGCTTGCCATGAGGCTAACTGTTTATGTGATATAACTACCTGAATGCCTATGGGTGAAGGTTGGATTACTTGAATTGGAACGATTCATTGAAATCCGTGTTTTAGTCTACTTGCGAGTAGCAAATTTCAAACCACTTCCAAACAAATGGATATGCGATGCTTTGTTCCAAATTAGGCGATCTAGTCTATACTTGTGTGTTGTGCACATCACATAGTAATTCTAGGCTAATAACTGGAATAAGAACACATGTGTTTTAAAAAACAAGATATCATGTTTAGTAGCGGCCGATCTTTGATCGGGCGAGCGGGGGTGCTCATTGCATGACCTTCCCCAATCGTACCGAAGTTCCCGAGCCGAGGCAACTTTGGTGATGACGAACACGTGGCCTTAGGCACGAGTCAGGGTTTCCTAAATTCTCCAAAAATAAAATATTTAGGTGGCAACTCTGTATCTGGCAAAGCAGTCCATGTTTGGCATTTCTTTCTAAAAATGAGTTTTTCAAAATGATTTGCCGGATTTGGACTCTTTGGTGATTTATCAATCTTGCATTGCACTTTGTGAGATTAGATTCAGAACCGTGACATTTCAGTCCGAACTGTAGTGAGCCCAATGGACAAAACGGGATTTTCCCAGGACGTTCGGGGACGTCTACAGTTTCTGGCGACCCTACTGGGGATTTAGAGAACTTGACTCGAACTCATGATATCTTGTTTTGATTACACTTATGTGTCTCTTTGCATTGCATTTGCATTGGTGCACCTAGGACACCGTGTTTGCCATCTGCTATTTCTAAATGGTTTGCCGGAGGATCGCTTTGAGAAGCATGCCATAAGGCTAACCGATTACGGGCTCTGTCACGATGGGAACACAAACCCCGATTTTTACCCGGGCACCATTTTTGACCATTCGACCTAGTGCATATTCAAAATCCATAGTGACCATTCGACATAGTGCATATTCGTAATAGATGTGTATTGAATATTGAACTGATATAATATGAGGTTTGAATTGATGTAATCATAAATTAATATTTTTAAATAAAATTTAATTTTTAAGATTATAGTATTGTTGAAATAAAAAATGCAAAAAGGATTAGGTCGTTGTGATAATTGTAATGACCTTAAAGCTTCTACAACAACTACAATAGCTACCTCTGGTACAAGTTATGATCCAATGGATGCAAGAAAAGTTGAGGTATCGAGGTCTCTTGCAGAAGCAAAAAGATCGGCTAAAGTTGTTATGTATAGCAGTTGCAGGTTAGATGTTGGTATTGATGCAGAGCGAACGTAACAAGTATATTGGTTATATGAGATAATTCTCTTATAAGGCCTATTTTGGTAACATAGTTAAAAGTTATTTTCTTAAATTTTTGATTTGTTTAAAATTATATTATCTCTCATTTGATATGTATATATTTTTAAATAAAATAAAAAAAAACATAAAAAATTAATTTTTAACTTACTTCTCAAAGGTCAAACTCTCACTACTAAAAAAAATACTTTTTGCGATTGCTACAAACCGTCACAAATAATAATAAAAGAGTCGCAAAAGACTTTTAACGATGACCCATGTGACGGCAAGTGAGGGTCACAAATGTGGGGGTGGCAAATACTTTTTGCGACCGCCTAACCTACTTATAGCGACTGATATTTTGCCATTGCAAAAAGTTTAAAAAATGCCTACAATGTATTAGCGACCATCTTCTTACCGTCGTAAATAAAACCAAAAAAAAAAACCTATAATCATATATATATTCAAATATTGTATACAATAAACGTAAAGACATATTTGCAAAAATCTCAACATTCATGCATTATTTTCCATTTCTTCCCTTAATAAAATCTTTCTTCAAAAAAAGAAAAAGAAAAAAAGAAAGTGTGCAACAATAATAAGGAGTTCCTGAAAGAATCCTACAGAGGTTTTTCATCTCTTGCAATTATAAAGAACATTTGAGGTTACAGTAGTTCTAATTCCAAAAATCCTTCACAGTCTTGTTACAGAGTCAGAAGAAGAATAGCAACTCTTGAGATTACAGACATCTTCTGATTTCATCATTTTCTTTGAGAGAGAGAGAGAGAGAGAGAGAGAGAGAGAGAGAGAGAGAAATCAAAGTAGCTCAAGTATTAATCCGGGGAAACAATAGAGCTCAAGAATGCTTTAAAATAGCAACAATGATCTATATAATATCTATAAATTCATTCTAAATTTTGATATATGATAGTTAGGTGCTAAACAGTCAAAATTCACAAGTCCAAGCATACAAAGCAACACGTGCAATATGATTATGAGAAAAATAGAGAGAAAATGTTAAGTTATGAACAAAAAAGTGATTTATGGACACATCAAAAAGTGTGCAGCAGCAAAGACTGACAAGAATACTTGTATGACAACCCCGATCTCCGGACTATTATATTATATTATTTTAGTAAGTTTAATTGCATGATTAAGTAATTACATGCTTAATTTTGTAGCTATTTATTATTATATGAAATATCTGTTCAAATTGATTACTTAGAGACAGAAATTGAGAGCCTAGACGACTTCAGAAATTGAAATTGACTAGCCCAATAGGGTAATTAAAATATTTAGAATTTTATGGTTACTTTAATTGAAAATTGATTTGGATCAAAATAATTAGAATAAAGTGATCGAATTAACTAGAATTAAGCCTAACTAGTTAACCTTAATCATATGTGATTAGTCTAACTTAATCACACCATATAAGTAGCTCTAAATAAACTTATGAGCTCACATATACACACTTGGCTATGAATTGAGAAAGAAGGGAGGAGAGTTTAACATTTAGAGAGAGAAAGAGGAGATTGAAGTGAATTGCTAGAGTTTTGGTGAATTGAGCTAGTCCAACACTTGAACTCACACATTAGGTATGAAACTCAAGCCAAATTCTTGGAATCAAGTCATATAGAAATTAAATTCATGGAGTTAGGGGATCATTTGTTTGAAATTGAGTAGATTGAGCATGAATTACCATGGATGTGATGAATTTGAGTTGAATTATGCACATGCATGCTTAATCTTTCATTTTTGAGCTAAGATTTCCTGAAATTCATACATGCATGAAGCTTAGAAGGTATGAACTTGAAGATCATCCATGAATTCATGCATTTCATAGCACTTAGTGGTATTTTAACATGAAGGAGATAACATGCATGGTTTAACTTGAAAATTTAAGCTTGAACTTGGACAATTGAAGCACGATTTCGAACAAATGGTTTCAAATTAGAAGTATTTTCGTATTATATAATGATTTTCCAAGTTTTTGTATCAAAAACACAAGTTTTGAGACTTTGAATATCAACCTTGAAGCTCAAACACAGTTCTGAAAATTCCAAAATTCATGTTGTCTGCTCGAGCGTCAAAATTGAGCTCCCAGAAGTTTTGCAAAATTTTACAATCCGCTTGAGCGACCAAAGTGGCGCTCGAGCGAGGACCCTTTTTGCTCAGTCTTCTACTCGATCGACCATCGAGTGTGAATTTCATGCAGCCAATACTTTTGCCAAGTTTGCAGACTGCTCGAGCACTAGAAGTTGCGCTTGAGCGACAACTTTTGTTTTTGAACCCCACTTTTGTTTTTGAACCCCCGCTCGAACGAAGGAAGTTACGCTCGAGCGGAGACCCTATTTTCAGCAACTTTTGACTAACTCTTTTAAGTGCATATTTGCATCCTCATGCCACCCCCAAGTGTTCTTAGGCACCATTTGGACTTACATAGTCATGAAATAAGCTAGAAACACCTGAAGAGAAAATCTAACTAAAATGAAAGTGTGCTTTTGTTATGTGTTTTGTTTAGGTGGACGTCCGAGGCTTAATGACAACACAAATCACTGTGAGTAATAACTCTGTAAAGTCATGTTTAACTTTAATTATTTTCTGATGATATAAAATTATCAGTTTTCTGAAATGCTATGTTTTGTATGAATGAATGAATGATTGACCAAGTCTCTGAAATGTATTTGTGGCATCCTTAGCATCATATAACATCCGTCCCTTTATGGGTCATCAGAAATGTCTCTATGTACGTCATCGAAATGCCTTTTGTAGACACCCCATTTTTGACCGCCCTCGAGACTTGGGCGTTACTGATGGTTTACTTGTTGGAGAAAGGTGTGTAGGGCGAAGTTTCAATTTCTTTGGCAAGGAGAGAGGCAAATCTCAACTTCATACCCCATTGTGGACCAAAATTATTTTTTATGGTTTTTATACCTTAAAACCCTCTTTTTCAAAACATTTTTGAAATAAAATTCCCACGATGTTCCGACGCTTGCATTTCGGTAAATGTTGCGCTTTTCGGTAAACCGAGCAAGGACAAAAGGGGAGATGAATGAAAGAGAGATGAAATCTTTGAAAAATCTTTCAAAACACCTTACTTAGGGGTTTGAAGTTGAAGAAAAGAGGAGAAGAGGGGAGAAAACTAGTTTGGGAGTGGTTCAGCATGAATCCAGGAAGGAGAAAAGTCTGCGCGGCTTCCCCGAAATGGGCGTAACTCTTTGTACAAGAGGAATTAAAATATGGGGCCACCACCATTGGAAACCTTACTTCCGGGGCTTCATTTTGCACTCAAGAATCTCCTAAGTCCAAATCCGGGGGGAGGAGATATGGTTGGTTGAAGTCCGGTTGGACCGAATCTGCGCGGCTTTACGGAAACTGGCATAACTTTTTCTACAGGAGGAATTTTAATGCAAGGTTTGCGCCATTGGAAAGCTAACTTTCGGGGCTTCAATCTGGACTTCTATCGACACTTTTTGACCTTACCGGCTGCCTACCGGCACAAAAGATTGCCGGCCGGCCAAAAGTGCCCAGAACTCAGATTTTTGACAGATATTTATCAATACACTGTGGAAGATATTTTCAATGGGGATATTTCGACCAAAAGCTCTTGTTTTGATATATATGGAGCCATATATCTCATATTGAGAGGGGAGAACAAAAGAAAAAAGTTTTGGGAGCTTCTCACTCTAGATTTCTCTCTCTCTCTCTACTCAAAACCTCTCAAATCCTTGGCCATTTCTTCATCACCACCAAGAACTACCACCAACACTCCATTTCCAGCAGCAAGGGGAGCTTTTCAGAGGCTTAGAAGCAAGATTCCTCAAGCCAAGAGGTAGAAAAGAAGTGGTCTTCAAGGGAACTTTGTGCCGACCAAAGAAGATAGAGTCTTAGGCCGAGCAATGTATTTATTCTTCGATAGCGTCATTTCCAAATGGTGGACTTTATACGGCGGTGGACATTCTATCCAACCGGTGGTGATCCTTAGGATTCAGAGCTGTTCGGGATCTTGCAATTTTCCAGAGAAGCAGGATAGTGAAACAGAGGCAACAGTGGCATGGTGCGGATTTCTGGGCAAGTCAGACTGAAGCATACATCATTCGCGCATCCCGAGGCGGAGGCTGTGGCCTTCTCTTCTTTGCATTTAATTTAATTAGATTAGAGGTCTTGTAATAATTTATTCGTTTATTTTTCTTGGACTGTATTATTATTTTGGTCCCTCCGAGCGAGGGCGAATCTGTAACAAGTGTGCGTGGGTGTGTGCATGTCTTCCAACCCCCATTTCTTTCTATCCCTTTTATTTACCTGCTTATGATGGTAGATTAGGGCATACTTATTTTAGCATACCTTATGCAATGCATGCGTGCATTCATGCATTTGTTTACATGCACCGGGCTCGGTACATCATACAAACTGCATTGCAATTTTCAATTCCAAATTGAATACGTGCTACTCGCGCATTTCACATGCCATGTTTAGGGTTAGCCGAGCCTACTCTAGATTGCATCTATGCATGTGTTGCATTAGCCACTTAACATGAACTAGGTCATGCATGTTTGCTAACCGGGTTATTGTTTTGGCACGGAGTACGATATAAGTTTTTACGGTTTAGCATATCGCATGCGTGTGAATGTTTGCCATAACAGTATGCTTACCATGCGGCTAAGTGCTTATATGAGATAAACTGCCTAAATGCCTGTGGGTGAAGGTTGGATTGCTTGAGTTGGAAAACTCGTTGAAATCCGTGTTTTAGCCTAGTTGCGAGTAGCAAATTCCAAAGCATTTTCAAAACCAACGGATATGCAATGTTTATTTCCAAATTAGGCAATCTAGTCTATACTTGTTTGCTGCGCGCATAACATAGTAATTCTAGGCTAATAATTGGAATAAGAGCATGTAATGTTTTCAAAAACGGATATCATGGTTAGTAGAGGCGGTCTTGACGGGCGAAAGTGCTCATAGTGACCTTCCCGATCGTACCCAAGCTCTAGAGCCAAGACCACTTTGGTGATGCGGACATCGGCCTTCGGACCGAAGTCGAGTTTCCTATATTTCCCATTTTGAATATTTAGGTGGCGACCCTGTAGTCTGGCAAAGCAGTACATGTTTGGTACTGCTTCTCAAAAATCGCTTTCTCAAATGATTTGCGGATTTGGACTCTTTGGTTCGAGATGTAGAACCGTGACAATTGAGTCCGAATCAGTGACCCCAATATGAACGAACAGGACTTAACCTCCCGGATGCGTTGGGGCGTCTGATTCTGGCGACTTCTATTTGGGGAGTTTAGAGAGCTTGACTCGAACTCGTGATATCCTGTTTTGACTACACTTATGTGTTTCTTTGCATTGCATGTGCATTGGTGCGCCTAGGACACAGTGTTTGCCATCTGCCATTCCTGAATGGTTTGCCGGAGGCTTGTCTTGTCAAGGCATGACCATAAGGCTAACCGGTTATGGGCTCTGACAGCATGGGAACACAAACCCCGGTTTTACCGGGGCACCCTTTTTGACCATTCGACCTAGTGCATATCGAGATCCATAGCGACCATTCCAAACTAAGACAGGTTGCTTACCCGATGTTAGGTTGTTTGAAACCGCCGTGTGCGTAGTGAAACCCTAGTTCCTGACAAAATAGGACAGGGAAACCCTACCCCAACATAGGGGTGTATTGGCTCTCTTTTACCTATTATATGCTTTCAGAGTGTATCTCCACAGGGAACACATATGTCAGTTTGCAAGGTTGGGTATCCGGCCTGAGGGCACCAGTAACAGTATTTTGGGAAATCATTTATCTGTGGGTACCAAACTTGGGGGCAATGATTCAAAAACAGTGACCAGTAATGAGTACAGTCGTTCTGCTATGCTTATATCCGTTCTAGTGAAATTGAGCTAAGAGGCTGTCGGTTTTCTCTTTTGCTAGGTAGTCCTGGAACTATAGCTTCAGAAGGCTCCACTATCCCCGAGGTTCATCAGACTTGTGCTGATAGACTTTGTTAGGTCAGAAATTCAGTTCAAGGGCAACCAGTGTTCTTCGGAGGCAAGGCAAAAGAAAGGCCGATTAGGGCTCACCGGTTCATCGATCCGATCACCATCCACATCATCGCAGACCCGTGATGGCACAGGTTCAAGAATTTGTGGCCGTGATAGCGGCGTTCATCGAGGAACCGCCATGCAACCGAGACCCGGTATTGAAACGCAGCGCCCATCGGGGCATCTGCCTCACATCCAAATTTCAGAACCCAAATTAACTTTGATCCACTTCCGCCAGTTGAAGATTCTGAGGTTGAATCCCCAAGAAGGGTTGGCTCGAGCTCGAGTTGTCGGGCCCCTGCATGCGGCCTATTGAGAGGTTTCAACCCTTTCATGTTGATGAGTTCAATCCGACTGCAGCGAAAATTGCTAGCCTTGAGAAGCAATTCAAAAAGGCACAAGGCCTTAACTCCATTCCCAACATTGAGGATGGGCACACTGAGTCTGCCATGCGGCTCCCAGACAGATTCAAAATGCCATATATTGACCGTTTCGATGGGTCTAGAGATCCAATGGTACATATCCGACTTTTCTTGGATATCCTGAAGCCGATGGGTCTGACTAAGCCACAGAAACTCTCTCTGTATGGAAGAACCCTATCGGGTGTAGTAGCCACTTGGTACGCTAAGTTGGAAGATAAAGTGAAGCAAAACTGGGAAGAACTGGCTGAGGCCTTTGTCGATCAGTATTCGTACAACACCCAAGTTGAAATGACCATCCAAGAGCTTGAAGCAACCCGCCAGAACCCAAAAGAGCCTTTTGTGGAATTTGTTGCCAGGTGGAGAGCAAAGGCAGCACAGATGACGGATCGTCGCCCTTCGGAGAGGGATCAAGTACAGATGATGGTGCGAAACCTCGAGCATGATATGTTGCAAAAGTTGATAGTCGCTCCGCTATTCACTTTCAAGAGTTTGCATGAACTGGGGGTTCAGGTCGAGAACGCGTTCAACAGTGGGATCATTCCCAGAACAAGTGAACCGACAAGGAGGGTGATTTCAGGGAATACCAATGCTCGTAGTAGCGCTATTCCCAAACCCGCCGAAATCAATACAGTTGCCACAACCGACCCTTTTGCCAAACCAAGCCTACAAATAGCCGGCCCAGCCCGAGCTCAGGGCAGAACTTTCACCCCCCTCTATATGAGCTTGACTAGCGCACTAAAAGTCTTGATGGAAAGAGGGCATCTCAAACCCCTCGATCCTCAACCTCTTCCTGACCCACTCCCAGCCAGACATAACCCTTCCAAGCATCTTGTGTACCATCGCGGTCTTGGTCATGGCACCGACCGTTGTTACTCTTTCGTCATGAGATCCAAAATCTCATTGACAACCAAACGATAGCTCCACCTTCGCACCCCAATGACCAAATACCTCACCCACATCTCAATCTAATCCACACCGGCCGTCCCTTACGACCCAACAGATATATCACCCAAACCCATTTGCCCAAACCGAAGGTGTTTATCCCGAAGAGCACGGACTTATGCATGATGGGTGCATCGAACCCCAATCATCTCAAACCCATGAACCCACTACTCTGGTGATGAGGATGATCGAAGATCTTCAAGAACTGTGGCGGAATCGGCCTTTGGAGTATTGGCTCCGTCATCAACCGCAACACATACTAAGGAGTTCGTGTCAAAAGACTCCTTAACCTTGGGACGGGCTGCATTGGGAGAAGGCCAATCTCTTAGCAAAGTGGAGACCAGTGATAAGAGCAAGCGAGGGCAAGCATTAGTCCCCATGAACATCTTCGATTGCTATTGAGGCTTTGAAAGCGAGGTGAACGAAGAGCAAGTCCTCGCATTGTTGGAAAAATTGTGGATGACACTTTTGCCACTCAAATTAGGGGCAATTCGAATCAAAGGCGGCAGGAGAAGGGCCTTTGTACAGAATATTCCTTTCAACTCTAGCCCGTACTCGGAAGAGACCAAAGAAACCCGTTAGCACTGTCAATCCCTTTCTTTGGTGCATCCAAAGAAAAGCCACAAACCTCAAAATACCCACCTCGGGGCGGAGGGTGTTTACCCCTTGTACATGTCACTATCACGACCTTGAGGTCCCGATAAAAAAAGGGTACAAGCCCCGGAGCGGCCCTACCAAAAACTCCCTCCTACCCATAATCCGGCCAAGTATTGTGCCTTCCATCAACAAGTTGGCCACGTCACTGATAATTGTTTCCGTCTTCGCCATGAAATACAAGATCTGATTGACAATAAGGTTATCGTCGCACCAGACCCTGCAAAGTCTATCGGCACTGGATCGGTGAACTTGGGGGATAATGTGATGTGATCGGGAGATGAACCACCTGCGGGCGGCATTCAGTTTACTTCAGATGAGGTGGACGGCATGCACTGTTTTGAGCAATGTACAAATGCTGTTAATTTTGCTTTCTGACTTGGGTATTGGGTCAGTCTTGTCTTTTTGGATTGAGTCAGTCCTTTCATACTGAGTCAGTTGGGTCTGTCTTGTTGTATCGAGTCAGTCCTGTTTTGTTAGAGTCGGGTGATTCCGGGGGTGTTACCTCGAGCATCACCATTTTGTTTTGTGTTTGTCTTTTCAGTTTCTTTTGAGTCTGTTTCTGCCTTGGAGCCAGTTACACCAGAAGATCTGAATGAAACAACAGTGATTTTTACGCTCTCGTGTTTGCTTTTGCCGTGTGCCAGTTGTACCAGAAATTCCAAGTGAGCTGGCAGTATTTGACTAAAAGCTATGTCTTTTCTGTGCCTTGAATTCATTGCAACGACTTCAGTTTTTCAAAACCTTTTTGAACACTGTGGTAAAAACAAAGAGGAAGGAATTCCTTGGGTTTTGCAAAAATTGATCAACTTGAGAGAAAGAAAGGCGTGCTAAGCCCTTAATGAATGAAATCATGCTTGTCGGCGTGAGTACTGAGAAGGATCCTGGTTCGATCCAGACTAGTTCCACACTATCTTCTGCGCGAGCGATTTGTCGCTTTCTTAAAAACTTTCAAAAAAAAAAAATGTTTTACGCGGTCCTGCGAAGACATGTGTGGAATGGCTCTTGAGATTGTGCAGCTTAGGATCGCTCTCAGCCTCGAGACTCGCCCCCGCCCTTTGTTTTCAAACCTTGAACTGGGATTCAGAAATGTTCAACGGTCGACCATAATATAAGGCCTGTGTGGCCAGGCTTGAAGCAGCCCTCGAACAAGAGGCACCAAAGTCAGATCAAGAAGGTCAGACCTCATCAGAAGAAGCTTGCAAAGTTAGAACAGAAGCACCCCTCGAACTAGGGGCAAAAAATATCCGATGTGCTCGAAGAGCCAAAGGTGGATTTTTCTGCAAATCAATACAACAGCCACTCTCCTGGATACAGAGGGCTTCAATCTCAAAACCATTTGGCATGGACTTGTTACACTTTTACCCTTTGAGAGGCTCGCTGGGCCGAAAACCCGGAAGGGCGGCCCAGGCAAAAGTTAGAGCAAAGAAAAAAGAAAAGAAAGAAAGAAAAATACAAAAGAAGCAAAAAGAGAAAAGAAAAGAAAGCAAACAAAAAATGAAAATGTATATATAAAAAAAAATGAAATGAAAAGAAAGAAGAACAAAGCTCGCAAGGTCAAAAACTCGCGACGGGCGCCTTGGCAAAAGTTAGAGCATAAAAAGGAAAGGTTAAATACCCGAGTGTACCTTAACCCCGAACTACGTAAGGCTTGATTCCCATCTTTGGGATACGTAGGCAACTTCATTCAAGTCCAAATTTCTAAAACACTTCAAATTCAGTTGTGTCCATGAAATGGTTTTGATCATCTTTGCCTTCTCTGTATCCGAGAGTTCGGTTATGATCGTCGCTCTGAAGGATTGATTTCAATACGCTGCGGTGCCATTCAAACAAGGGGCAACTTTCCGTTGCCATTCAATGCGCCACGGTGCCGTTCAAATAAGGGGCAACTTTCCGTTGCCATGCAGCTCCCCTCAAGCAAGGGGCAATTTTCCTTCGAATCTGAGGTTGCACATCTCGAGAGTGGGTTCTACGCTCGTTGAGCAGTGACCGTTTGCAAAAACAGTTTTTGGGAATTTTTACTGAGGTTGACTATTCTCTCAAAAATCATTCCATTTTTCCAAAACTGGACCATTTTCTTGGACCCAAAAAAGGAAAATTTTTAGTGCTTACAACCTGACTTGCATGATTTCAAATCAAAAATCGAATAAGCATGTTAATCTAACTTTCATGTTGGTCAAAATTGTTTTAAAACAAAAAATGATCAAAATAATGAACTAGGGGCACAGCTTGAGTCAGCTTCTGTTTTCCCCATTTTCAACACACTTGCCAAGAAAGGCACTCTACCTGCCAGTAGACGGCATAACTGAACTCAACAGCAAAGGGCTGACAGCTCTCTCATCCTCCAAGCAACCAGGTATTAAGTCAAGAGCGAAGCACGAATTGGAACGCATCAAGACCGTCCACTTCCTCATCTCGACAGATCTAACCACGCCAAAACTCCAAATAGGCATCATCAACCGATGTTAACTGCGGATTTGCTACACACCCAGTTGTGGCACAACCCCTCTGTGGGAAAGTTCACTGTTGTAAGCAAAAGAAAGGGAATCTAGCGGAATGCTAGGGGCAAGAGCCCACAACCTGCAGTTTATCCATCAACCATACCTGGGGAGGGATGAAAAATGAGAGATTGAAGAATAGAGAGATGTGCGTTGAGAGAAAAAGTGAGAAAAGGGCTTTTCCAGAAAAACAGAGATTGAGTGCCAGAGTGATATGAGAATCACAAATGAGAAAGAGTGGGAAACAATACCCGAAGAAACTGGCTCCTTGTGCACTGAGAAGTCTCTTGTCTTTTCAACACGTCTGTGCGTCGCGTCAGTCGTTTTGTTTGTCTCAATTCTTGTTTGAGTCATTTCAAGTGTCTGTGTTTGTGTTTAGGTCGTTACCTTTTGTTTTCCGTTATTGAGTCTTTTTCGCTGTGTTCAGTTGTAGGCTCAATACCCGGTCGAAAACTCATTTTCTCAAATTTCAAAAATGATTTGTGGTGTGCTCAGAGTGTTGTGCCATTCCCCACATTTGTGCAAAACAGTATTTGTTCTTTCATAAAGCCGCAGGGTTCAACCCAGGTCATGTGAGAACAGTAAAACCCGGACCTATCTGAAACAATATGGGTTCCAGACTACAAAGCAAAAGAAAAGAGGGAAAATTGAAGCATCTGTGTGTGTTTCGCCTTCAGCAAATTCCATGATTGTACTCCGGATGTACCTCTTCAGGCCTTGTCAATGCTACCGAAGTATGAGTGCGCCTCTACCTCAAGTGTAAGCCTGCTTCAAGTCAGAACGGCAACTAAAGCAACGGCAGATGTTATCTCTTGCCAATATGAACAGGGTGTACCCTTTTCGAGCTGAGTGTGTTGCAAAACCCTCTGAGAGGTAAATCGGAAACACCAGAGTACATGTTTGATGCCCCTCTATTGCATAGAATGTGCACTTTCATATACATACATTGCATGCGTACACGCATCGTTATGATACATGCATAGAATACGCTTACTTTCGATTCCGCATAGAATATGCTTTGCTTTCAATATTGCATAGAAAATGCTCGTATCTTTTGCAGAGAAAATGCATTCTTCCTCACTTGCATAGAACATGCATTTTATCGCACTTTATTCTGCATTGTATCTCACTCGTACTATTTTTGTGCACTTACACATTGTATCTCACTTGCACTATCTTGTGCATCTTGTGGTCGTATCTCTATCGCACTGTTTAGTGCATTTCACTTCATTCGCGCTATTTTGCGCATCGCACTATTTTGTGCATTACATTTTACTCGCGCTATTTTGCGCAACGCACTATCTTGTGCATCACATTTCATTCGCGCTATTTTGCGCATCGCACTATTTTGTGCATTACACTTCGTTCGCGCTATTTTGCGCATCGCACTATTTTGTGCATTACATTTTACTCGCGCTATTTTGCGCAACGCACTATCTTGTGCATTCGCACTGTCTTGTGCATCACATTTCATTCGCGCTATTTTGTGCATCACACTGTTTTGTGCATTACACTTCATTCGCGCTATTTTGCGCATCGCACTATTTTGTGCATTACATTTTACTCGCGCTATTTTGCGCAACGCACTATCTTGTGCGTTTCGCACTGTTTTGTGCATTACACTTCATTCGCACTATTTTGCGCATCGCACTATTTTGTGCATTACATTTGCTCGCGCTATCTTGCGCACCCCATCTGCGCTTGTTAGTGCATTGCATTTCATTCGCGCTATTTTGCGCATCGCACTATTTTGTGCAATTCATCATTCGCGCTATTTTGCGCATCGCACTATTTTGTGCATCTCACTGTCTTGTACACTAAATCGCACTGTTTTGTGCATCGCATCATCACGCTATCTTGCGCACCTCCATCGCACTGTCTTGTGCACTCGCGCTTTCTTGCGCATCGCACTATCTTGTGCACTTGCATGCTATATCTCACTCGCACTATCTTGTGGATTCCATTACACTCGCGCTGTTCAGCATATCGCACTATTCTGTGCAATTTACTTTCGCGCTTTCTTGCGCATTGCACTGATTTGTGCATTACATTGTTTCGTTCGCGCTATTTTGCGCATCGCACTATTTTGTGCATTTTTACTTGCATTGCACGTGCATTTTATCGCGCTATCTTGCGCACCTTACCTGCACTTGTTAGTGCATGACATTTCATTCGCGCTATTTTGCGTATCACACCGCTTTGTGCATCTATGCCACATTGCACTGTTTCGCACTGTCTTGTGCATTCCAACCTGTTCCGCACTGTTTTGTGCATCTCCTCAGCATTGTTTTGTGCACTCACTTTGCATCACATTGTCTTGTGCACACTGTGTTTTTTTTTTTGCCCGAATTCACACTTTTTTTTTTTAAACCCCCCTTTTTCAAAAACCGGCGTGGCGTATAAGTCCAATTTTCAGATCAACAGTAGTAAGTCCAATTATCAAAGTTTTCCTGCATCACTTCGCATCCTGTCCCCGAACTACGCTGGTTTGACTCCTTGCAAAGGGATACGTAGGCAGCCTGCGGGCACAACCATTTGTCTATCTATATCTTGTTTGTTTGTCCAAGTCTTCGGCCTAGTAAAAAATGGGTCGTCTCTGGGCTTTGACATTCACTCCCGTCATTGTTGTGACTTCTGAGTTCTGTCAAAGAGGGGCAACTGTAGACACCCCATTTTTGACCGCCCTTGAGACTTGGGCGTTACTGATGGTTTACTTGTTGGAGAAAGGTGTGTAGGGCGAAGGTTCAATTTCTTCGGCAAGGAGAGAGGCAAATCTCAACTTCATACCCCATTGTGGACCAAAATTATTTTTGATGGTTTTTATACCTTAAAACCCTCTCTTTCAAAACATTTTTGAAATAAAATTCCCACGATGTTCCGACGCTCGCATTTCGGTAAATGTTGCGCTTTTCGGTAAACCGAGCAAGGACAAAAGGGGAGATGAATGAAAGAGAGATGAAATCTATGGAAAATCTTTCAGAACACCTTACTTAGGGGATTGGAGTTGAAGAAAAGTGGAGAAGAGGGAGAAAACTAGTTTGGGAGTGGTTCAAGATGAATCCGGAAGGAGAAAAGTCTGCGCGGCTTCCCCGAAATGGGCGTAACTCTTTGTACAAGAGGAATTAAAATATGGGGCCACCACCATTGGAAACCTTACTTCCGGGGCTTCATTTTGCACTCAAGAATCTCCTAAGTCCAAATCCGGGGGGAGGAGATATGGTTGGTTGAAGTCCGGTTGGACCGAATCTGCGCGGCTTACTAAACCGCATAACGTTTTCTACAGGAGGAATTTTAATGCAAGGTTTGCGCCATTGGAAAGCTAACTTCCGGGGCTTCAATCTGGACTTCTACCGGCACTTTTTGACCTTACCGGCTGCCTACTGGCACAAAAGATTGCCGGCCAACCAAAAGTGCCCAAACTCAAATTTTTGACAGATATTTATCAATACACTGTGGAAGATATTTTCAATGGGGATATTTCGACCAAAAGCTCTTGTTTTGATATATATGGAGCCATATATCTCATATTGAGAGGGGAGAACAAAAGAAAAAAGTTTTGGGAGCTTCTCACTCTAGATTTCTCTCTCTCTCTACTCAAAACCTCTCAAATCCTTGGCCATTTCTTCATCACCACCAAGAACCACCACCAACACTCCATTTCCAGCAGCAAGGGGAGCTTTTCAGAGGCTTAGAAGCAAGATTCCTCAAGCCAAGAGGTAGAAAAGAAGTGGTCTTCAAGGGAACTTTGTGCCGACCGGCAGTATAGAGTGCCGACCGGCAATGTATTTATTGCCGATAGCTTCATTTCCAGCCGGTGGACTTTATACACGGCCGGTGGACATTCTATCCAGCCGGTGATGATCCTTAGGATTTAGGGAGCCTGTTCCAGGACTTTTGCAATTTTCCAGAGAAGCAGGATAGTGAAACAGAGGCAACAGTGGCATGGTGCGGATTTCTGGGCAAGTCGGACTGAAGCATACATCATTCGCGCATCCCGAGGCAGAGGCTGTGGCCATCTCTTCTTCGCATTTAATTTAATTAGATTAGAGGTCTTGTAATAATTTATTCGTTTATTTTTCTTGGACTGTATTATTATTTTGGTCCCTCCGAGCGAGGGCGAATCTGTAATAAGTGTGCGTGGGTGTGTGCATGTCTTCCAACCCCCATTTCTTTCTATCCCTTTTATTTACCTGCTTATGATGGTAGATTAGGGCATACTTATTTTAGTATACCTTATGCAATGCATGAGTGCATTCATGCATTTGTTTACATGCACCGGGCTCGGTACATCATACAAAATGCTTTGCAATTTTCAATTCCAAATTGAATACGTGCTACTCGCGCATTTCACATGCCATGTTTAGGGTTAGCCGAGCCTACTCTAGATTGCATCTATGCATGTGTTGCATTAGCCACTTAACATGAACTAGGTCATGCATGTTTGCTAACCGGGTTATTGTTTTGGCATAGAGTACGATGTAAGTTTTTACGCTTTAGCATATCGCATGCGTGTGAATGTTTGCCATAACAGTATGCTTACCATGCGGCTAAGTGCTTATATGAGATAAACTACCTAAATGCCTGTGGGTGAAGGTTGGATTGCTTGAGTTGGAAAACTCGTTGAAATCCGTGTTTTAGCCTAGTTGCGAGTAGCAAATTCCAAAGCATTTTCAAAACCAACGGATATGCAATGTTTATTTCCAAATTAGGCAATCTAGTCTATACTTGTTTGTCGCTACATAACAACATAGTAATTCTAGGCTAATAATTGGAATAAGAGCATGTAATGTTTTCAAAAACGGATATCATGGTTAGTAGAGGCCGGTCTTCGGACCGGGCGAAAGGGGGTGCTCATAGCTGACCTTCCCCGATCGTACCCAAGCTCCCGAGCCAAGACCACTTTGGTGATGACGGACATGTGGCCTTCGGCACCGAGTCTGGGTTTCTTAAATTTCCCATTTTAAATATTTAGGTGGCGACTCTGTAATCTGGCAAAGCAGTCCATGTTTGGCACTACTTTTCAAAAAATCAGTTTTCTCAAATGATTTGCCGGATTTGGACTCTTTGGTTCAGATGTAGAACCGTGACAATCGAGTCCGAACTGTAGTGACCCCAATATGAACGGAACGGGACTTAACCCTCCCGGATGCGTTCGGGGACGTCTACACCTTTGTAGCCGTCCCTTTATGGGTCATCAGAAACGTCTCTGTGCACGTGAGTCATCAGAATGCCTTATGACTGTTCCTTTATGGCTCATCAGAATACCTTATGGTCATCCCCTCGTGGGTCATCGGATTTGCTAATGCTAATGGATGTGCCACGCATTATAGTGTGTATTGTACGAACTTTGTTTATGAATACGAACATGGATAGGAATCTGTTCTGATTTGGAATTTGAATATGCATTAGACTCCGTTCTTTATAGACATTATTCATTAAATCTTTACTCTGTTATTATTCTCTGGGCTCCAGGTCACTATTTATATTATGTATGTAGGTGATCTGGTACATGACCAGGCCTAGAGTTGATGACCTAAGATTCCGTTTTGTTTTCTGCTCATTTTAGTGACGAATTGTTTTGTCAGCTTAATCTATATCATTGCTGAGGAAAACTTTCGTCACTAAAATTCTATTTGGTGACAAAATATTTCGTCGCCAAAAATAATTAAAATAAAATATTATCTAATTTTAGTGACGAAATTGATGTTATAGAGGACGAAAAATGCAACATTTGGAGATGAAAAATTTCGTTGCCAAAAATGAAAAAAAGGCGACGAAATTGTTTTTCGTCACCAGGTACTTTCAATGACAACGTATAGGCGACAAACGTTGTGACAAAATTTTTTCGTCACAGATCACTTTAGTGACGAAAATTTGATGTTTGGAGACAAAATCAGTCTGTCACCAAAGGCCTTTTTTGTTGTAGTGTCAGCCAGCTTTTATGCCTCCCGAAGAGGTTCCAGATTAAGTCAAGTCTAGTGGCTGTAATTTTTATGAATATATAAGACTTTGTTTTTTTTGACTCATGGACAAGTTTTCTGTTTATATGTACATGGAGTGACGTGTAAATACTGTATCTAGTGATGTCGCTTGTATGTTTATGAAAGTTTAAGATTATATGTCTCATGTATGTTCTGAAAGCTCGATGGACTATGTATATTTTATGTGTTTGCTTCCGTAGCCCCTAATGATATGTTATTCTGTTAAGAGGCCTTTGGTGATCCAAGGATTACTGACCTTTCATGACGCTAAACCTATTTGGGTCGTGACAACTTGTTTGTCTTATCTTTATTCATTTTCATTCTCAACTAAGTTTGACTGCACATTAGGCAAGAATTATCCGTTGAAGTTTTTCAACTGCCTCATAGCTTCTCTTTATGTTATCAAACCATGCAACATTAACACTTCTTTTACATTGTCCTATTTTTCCTTCCTCGGAACTATCACAAACCTCAAAATATACTTTCCATTAACCCAAAGAACTAAACAATCAAAAAGAATTGAAAGCGAATTAATACATTACACAATTAAAAAATTAGACTACACTTTGTGACTCTTGTCATCCTTTGTACCTAAATTTTTCCATTTCCTAGTTAGACGACAGTCTTGAAATTTAAGTCAGCAATGAAAAACTCTGAACAGTACAAAAGACAATATCTAGCAATCACTTGGTCAGATAACAATTTTAAAACTATAAGAAACTAGTTAGTCAAACAAGATACAAGTAGATGATAGGAAAAGGCTCTTTTAAGTAGTCGATACTCATTTTCTACAATAAAACAAATACCTTATCGAATATAGGAAATTAAGCCACAATAACATAAAATATGACAATGCTACAAGTACTGCTTCCAATTTCAACATGTGATCTTGGAATTTAGAACAAGAAATTAAGAAAGGTTCTGCTATTGTGAGATCATATAATTACTACCAAGCTAACAAATAAATCTTCAAGGTAACATGTGATAAATTAAAGGCATCAGTTTCAGTAGCCAAAATCATCTTAGAAACAATGAGAAGGTAAGTTTAGCACCCAAAAAAAAAAAAAAAATCAAAAATCATGTGAGAACTTGAAAATATCTCGCCAGCAATCACAATTCTCAGCCTTCTTCCTCACAACATCAAGAACATAATTAAGACGCTCACCGTTCAAAAAAAATAAAAATAAAAAAAGAATCAATAACCTCAAATTTATTGACATGATCTCTCATATCATGCAGTTTGAGAAAAATCCTAGAGCACCATCAAATTCTCAAAGATGCAGAAGTTGTTGCTCAAAAATTGAAGTTATCAGTAACAACCAATTTCAAATTAGATTATGGACTGCTCAATGTTTGTTCGAATAGTGGCATACCTATTCATTTTCTTTTGAAGCTTGTTGCCTATTAGATGCATCTGACACCTGCAATATGTTAGTATAATGTGTTAATAATTTCCATATGTATATATACAAATTGATAAAACATAAAATTCGTTAATTTGTAAGTATTGCACATCTCTCAAGCTCGTACTCCCAACCACATCCCGTGACTCTAAGAACAAAACACGTGTCGTTAGGTTCTTGATCGTTGTAGTGAACCTAGACTCAACGTCTTGTGTCACACGTTGTGTGATCTCATTAATAAATGAAGGGGCTGCTAATGATTGGGATGGATCGCTGCCTCGCGCATACACTGCATTTTAGGGCACTCCTCTCCTATAGGTCTTGCAATACCCATGTCCATCATTCCCAATGATTTTATGGTAAATCCCATTGCAATACTCAATCGTATGTTGCTCCTCAGGAACTTTCCAAAGATGTACATTGTATTCCTCCCACATTTTGAAAACATAAGGACAATGTTTGGTAAAAAGAAAAATATGTGTAAAAACTTTTAAACCATAGACATACCACAATTGCCACCACATTGGGAGCATTCAAGTTGTGTGCCCTCTTCTAGAGACTCATCTTATCTATCCGCTCTTCTTTATATGTCATTTGCAATTTTTTTCAAGTTAGGAGCTCAAGTCTTCACAACATAATAAGTCACAAGTGCAGCACTAGGTGCAACCACAAGTGTCACACCAAGTGCACTAGGTGTGGCTGCAGCTGCAGCACCAAATGCAATCTCAAATGATGCCTTAGGTACAGCCACAAGATCAATACATTGAAACGAATATCTGAGAAAGATCAATACATTGAAACGAATAGATCTATAACAAACTTAGGAGTTTGGTTAATAACCATACGTGTATATAAAGTGAAATAGCCCAGTGCGAATAATATCTTTTGAGCTCTCTCTCTCTCTCTCTCTCTCTCTCTCTGTATATCTCTCTCTCTACTTTCTTGAGGTTGATGTGAACTCCGTACAACAGTTGTTGTCCTGTTGTGTAGTTGTTTGGGTACATTTTTAATTTTATTTTGATAATTTAAATTATTTATTTTTTAAATATATTGAACATAACATACTTATAAAAAAAAATTAAATTGATCGAATATCGATAGTTTTTAATTAAATCATTTGTATTTTGTTTTATTTTTAAAATTATATTTATCATTTATTTTTTTAGATACAAATGTGATTTGAAAAAAAAAAATTATCAACATTTGATTAACTTAATTTTTTATACATATATTATATTCAATATATTTTAAAAATTAATTAATTTAAATTATTAAATTAAAATTTAAAACGAGTGTCAATCATTGCACAACTATATGCTGGATTAATTACTTAAAAAAAACTATACGGCGGATTGAAGCTGTCCAATGCACTACCTTAATTCAAGTCTTCGTCTTTGCAACTTGTGTAAGAATTTGTTCTTAATTATGCTGTTATTAATTATATTTTGTTTGGTTTGTAAAAAATAAATTGGAAGTAATTCAGATAGTTTGATTAGTATGAGACCAAAATTATTATTGTGATCTATAAAATTTGAGGACATGGTCCATTTTAGTGTGTTTATTATTTTATATGTGGATATGTGATATGGAGGTGTAAGACTTATTTTAAGTTATTTGGATTCCTTAATGGGAGGATCTAGTAATTGTTTTATTTAGGTTTAGTTTCATCTCATATCCTAATTAGGGTTTACATATATCTATATATATGTAGATCAAAGAGTTGTTAGTCCCATTGAAAAGACAACCAAAGATTAGGAGAATGAGGGGAAAAACTGGTGCTAAATTTTTTCAATTGTGAATGCCATCTTCTTTCAATGAAGCAAAACTCAAGATAATGACGGAATCAAATGATATGTATCTAAATTTATATTTTAGTAGTTAATTATATTCATAGTGTTTTGATTTCTAGTATATAGATTCTATAATTTACATATGGTATCAGAGTAAGTTTATACTAGAATCAAAATCATGACAGATTATTTCAGTAAATTTTTTTTATACAATGAGAAGGAATTTTTTTTTATTTTTTATTTTTATTTATTTTACTGAAACGTTGCACCTGGTAATAGGCGACCAAACATTTTCAATGTTCTTAAACATACATACTGTTGTTTGTTGAGAATTGCTTCGGAATCATAACATTACAATAAAAAATTTAAAAAAAAATTCAAATCTCGGAGTTTTATGAAAGCTAGACGTTTTGGTTGTTCATATTTGATAGAAGTTGTGATGTTATATAATATTATGGTTATGTTTTGTCCCAAGTTTGGTTTGTAAACAAGTGATGTTGCTGTGTGTTTTGTGATTTTTCGGTGATGGTCTCATTTTATTTTAATTTTGATATGGATGGTGCCACTACTAAAAAAAACACTTTTTGCGACCGCTCTAAACCGTCGCAAATAATAAAAAAAGTCGCAAAAGACTTTTTGCGACGGCCCATGCGACGGCAAAACAGCGGTTGCAAATTATTTGCGACCACCTAAACTACTTATGGTGACCGCTATTTTGCCGTCGCAAAAAACAAAGAAAAACACTAATATAATCTTTGGTGACCATCTTGTTACCGTTGCAAAAAATAAAAATAAAAATAAAAACAAATAAATAAATAAAATCATTGCATAATTTTTTGTTTAGCACATGCAGAGCATGCCCTGTTGACTGCAATATGAGAGTAGGCAGTTCACCACCACGCAAGAATAATTCAAATGAACCGATATCAACACTGTTAACAAATTGATCGGGTGGGGATTACAATCACAACACAAAAGCATTGCATAATTTGCATTTAATACTCATGCTTAAAGCTATACAAGTCCCAATTCATGTGCACTATACAATTATAGAGACAAATGTTGAGAAAATATTTTTGAACAAATTTCAAATTGAAACAATCAGTCAAAAATAAACTTGTCAATTACTTTCTGTAAAACAAAAACTGAGTAAGAGGAAGAAGATATCAACAAAAACTGAGTAAGAAGAAGAAGATATCATTAGCATCCCTTGTGACATTTATCTGCTCCAAGAGACCAACAGAACTGAATGCCAAGCTGTCATCCAGAGATGATATATCTTCTTTATAAGTATCCCACGAGAACATTTCAGCATTACTTGGCAGCATTTCCATCTGTGATGTTTGAACTCCAACTTGTAATGGAGGCACAAGAATCAGAAATTAGCAAATGAAAGCTTGAATGTTATTGACAAACAATTTTCAACACTAAACAAATGGCTAATTAAATTACAAAAGATAAATTGCAAGCACACACATATGTAACCCCTAGAATGGTTGACAAATAAGAAAACTGGGACGTGAGATTTTCCCAAAACTATAAGGCAAACTTCAGGTTCTCTGACATGCTTACGTCAACAGTGGAAATCCAAAATTCATCTCTTTGCAAGTGCTTTTTTTTTTTTTTTTTTTTTCAAAATGCAAATGAAGTCAAATGAAACTTCATTAAAAGTTGAGCAAGAACAGAAGACAAGCATAAAACAATGTGCTGGAATCGTTAGGCTTCTAGCCAATACTCTTTTAAGTTCACAAGATATCAACAACTAGTAGGTCATTCATGAAACTAAACCCACAAGCAATATAAGCAATATTCCAGATATCAAACCTGCTTCTTTCCTCGCTTTGAAAGACCTAGTTGATTGAGAACATCCTTGAGCTCCTTTATTCAAAATTCTGCCAATTTTCCCTATAAGCAACCTTAGTGCCTTACTTCCCTTAGTAAGCCTAGTCTTGGATTACAATCATTATATTGTAATTGAGAATGTAAATTCCAAAAGGATAATTGAGAAATGAAGACCATTTCCAAATGTCTGTTAGGGAAAATGGTACCAGTTAACCAACGCAAGCATGCGATCCAGAACTAATGTGGGGAATAATCCCGCTGAACACCATAACAATTTCATGCTAAAACAAATCACATCAGAATGGCTGCACTGCTACTAAGGGCAAGGAACTAGATTTGGTGAATCAATGATTCTAGGTCGGCAACAAGAATAAGAACTGCAACATAACATGTTTATCTTCTATTAAGGACAAGACAAAAAATTGGTGATTCAATAATTTAGGTTATCAATCTCTAAACTTCATAACTGCTCACTACTATTACTTTGGTAACTCTGAAAAGAAAAGGGGAAAAAAATTAATGTGTTTTGATACAGCAGGGTAGTGAGAACATAATGCCGATCATCAACTTCAATATAAAATGCACTAGGAAACCTTGAATGAATATGAAATTTTGGAACCCAAAGGTAAGAGAAAACTCCAAAGTACAGAAAAATCTAGAAATTAAAACTACTTTGGTTTTCTAGCTAGTAGCCTATGTATAAGCACACAAAAATATTTAAATTAAAAAAAAATGTGAGAATCTCCTAAAAATGATCTAATTATTATGCTGGCCCACAACTCAAATTTGACAATCAAAACACCATAGCCAATAATCATCAGAGAACAAACTGCTGCATACTTAGAAGAACAAAAATGAATACAGCAACCATAATTGGCACAGGCAATTTGCACTACATCATGCATTAACACATTTTCTTTGTGAATATTGCAAGTTGTCATTACAAAGAATATTGCAAGTGGGCAGTCTTACTGTTTTTGCTAGTTACACATTTGTTAACGACTGCATGATATATTTTATTTATTCGTTCTTTTTCATTTTTACAAATCAGTACTATTTCCCGTAAGAAGTAATGTATAAAAAATTTATTGAATTAAAATTAAATTCTTAATATTTGTGCAATGAGCTTTGCACAAATTTTTTTTTGGAACTTCAGTTATGAAGACAACACATTAACTGTAGGGACTTTGTTGCTGGCAAGTATCAAATCAATTGCTACAGTTTGAGTCTTAACATTGAATAGATGCTTATATGTTTCGTTTATAGCAAAATTAACAAAGTGATATGCAATGCAAAACCATGTACTGGCCTCGATTTTTTTAATATAATCCCATGGGCTCAAAACTAAAGAGTGATTAAGTAAAGCCCCCCAAAACAAAGCAAACCAATCCAAAGAGAGGTTTTCCTTGAGAATGGAATGGGGGATGTGAAGTGAAGAAAAGGCCCAAAGACAAGCTGAATGAGTAAGACTAGAGAGCAAGGGGTGTCTGCCATGTGGGGCAGTACAATAAAGGCGGTGCATGTCAACAACTCTTTACAATACCCATGTGTGGTTTACGCTGTTTCTCATTCTCTTCTCCCACAACACAACAATGGTCCCCTCCCCTCCTTCCCTTGCTTGCTTTCACAAAGGACAATACATACATACATATAGAATTATAAAAAATAAAGTGTAGAAAGAAACCAATGTGTGGAATGAGATGATTGACTGTATTTGAAGACTGGCAAGGAAAACCTCAGAGAATTTCAAAGTGATGCTCTTTAACAAAAATAACATTCATGTTGGAAAAGAGATGTATGTAACACAAGACAGGAGAATGAGAAGAAAGGAAGGAGGTCAAAGTTTCAAATGGAGGGAAAGGAACTTGAGAGGTGAAAAATTAATGCCCCAAAAATAGGGGTTAAAAATTACAGAAAAAGAAAGAAGAAGATAAAAAATAGAATGTACAAGAAGAAACATACATGCAGAGTCAGATAAATGACTACACAAAAACTGGTAACAAACAAACACTTAGAGATTTTCAAATAAATGTTCAACATAGAAAACAATCCTGATGCAAAACTGAAGAAGCTCAAGTGACAGTTTCCACATAAAAGAGCCTATACCATGGTGATGAAGGCTAAAAAAGATAAAAGTATGTTCAAGGGAAGCAAACAAGAAAGAGAAGAAATACATATATGAAGTAGTCAGGGCAATGAAAATGAAAATACAAAAGAATAAGATCGAGGAGGATGCTATCTGTCAGTGTCAGCTAAATTAAAAAAGACCACAAAGTGAAATTTTTTGATGTTGAGGAAAAGCAAAACTGCAGTTCCACAGAAGATTGAGATTTAGAATTGCACTAAGCAATACATTTTTCATAGCATAAAACTCAGAGACCAAGACAGAAAAAAAACACAAAAAAAAATAAAGGAAAATTAGAAGGGATAACTCAAACACCAGGGGTTTTTGGACTAAATTTAATCTATTCACAAAGAAAAGGGAAGCAATGTGCCAAACAATCCAATCACAAAGTCATAGGACTTTGTGCTAAAGATTAACCATGGAAATCAACCTGTTAACTGATGGAAAGTTCAAAGGTACATACAAGGGCAAAATCCATTTTACACCCTTGTGGTATAGCTTCAGAGCACATTTTCAATTCAACCCAGTCTACACTGCTACAAAAATACAAAGGAATTGTCTGAAATGAAGGCATTGAGGTCGTTGTCTAACCTTAAATCAATGAAATAACTGTCAACATTAAGTCTCTCAGAAGTCCTTATACGCCAGCTGAGTTAGGTTTGGGCTTGACCTGTAATGACAGAAACGAGAGTTAAAAAAATATTAGATCTAGAATTTTTTCTTTCCTAAAATAGAACATGTCTGATTGATATTCAAAGCACATGCAGTAGCCATGAAATGAACAGCATATTCAACAATAGAGATGAAAGCACATGTAGCAGCCATGAAATGAACAGCCATTAAATATTAGTTAACACATGATTATTTGTTTAGAGGTTACATTGTTCAGATTCTCCTGCAATATCATGACAATGATTGGTGATGGTCTTGTACTTGGGGCAGCGGTTAGTAAATACTACAAACTTTAATTGGCTAAGGTTGGTGAATAAAGGTTGTACTCAGTCAAAATTGCCAGCTCAGTAATCAATAATCAAACTAGAAATTCCATTGACCACCAGTTCTATAATACCATTCATCCAAATAATCTACTGACTGTAGAACTAATTAAACATTTCCAAACAAAAATTATATTTATTCCACTATTAATTGTTTAATTGCATCATTCCAGCTGGATCAGTTGTCCAACAAGCTAGTTCCAAAATGCCTAAATTTAATGGTTAGCAGAACAACAATAACATACTAGAGCAATCATTCAAGCCAACTATCGTTCCAATGGTTAGCAGAACAGCAATAGCGTACTAGAACAATCATTCAAGGACCTACATCTTAAGGAGTAGATGAAGTGAAGAAGTGCCAAAGTACAGCCAATCAAATTCATCAAGCCAAAGTTCAAATTGTTTGCATAAACTTTTATTAGTAATCTTAACAACCATCCATTAGAAAACATGAAGAAAAAAGATAGATGCATATATATAAAACTATTGTCACATAAATGTTATCCCGATTGAAGTCACTTATAATGAGAAGAAGCTTTATTTCATACACAGGTACAATCTAAGTGCCTCCAAGCCATGTAACATTTTAAAATCATCAAAGGGAAGGGGGAAAAAAACAAACAAACAAACAAAAAATAGCCTTTCAAATTTCCTAATTCAGAGAATTCTTGATTCCATCCTATTTATTATTTTTTATTTTTGACAAGTAACTCAAATTACCAGACCAATTTTCTTCAATGCACAATTAAGTCAAGACTTGAGAGTTCAATCACAAAGACAATTCACATTGTAGTCGAAGAATTTACAAAACATGATGATTGAATCATGGAAGAATGGACGATAACAAGTAAAATCACAAAACTAAAGTTAATCACGTGATTCGAAAAATTCACAATCATCGAGATTGCTTAGTCAAGCATACAAAGAGAGATTTCTCGCAGTTAAAAAAAGCTTGCTCAATACTGATTGTACAGTAGATAATACTGTACTCCTCGTCTCAGAGTAATCTGATTCGTTTGATGGACATAGAAATGGAATGTATGTATGTATATAGTTATACATTACATGGATATATATATAGAGAGAGAGGGAGAGAGAGAGTACCGAAGAGCAGAGAAGAGAGCTGGATTACAGAGACATCAGATGGATTATAGATATCAGTGAGTCTAAAGTTTGATAACATCAAATGGCTTTAATAGTGAGATTGAATTTGCAATCACCTGCAAGAAAAACCATAGATAACTTCATTTGACTAACGCTAGATAAAATTACAAAGAACTGCAATCGTAAGATTGTGATCCATATCAATTTGATGAGCAAATACTGAATCTAAAGAGAGGAGATTTGAAAGGCAAATACTGAATCTAAAGAGAAAATACTGAATCCATATCAATTACAAAACCAGATCAAGTACAAATATGAAACAAATCAAAACAAACTGAATAAAAAAAACAGAGGAAATTTGAAGAGAGTTGGTACCTAATTTGTACACAATGCGTGATAGGTGAGCTTACTCTACTGTATTTGAGAACTCCAAGAGACCTTTTCAATGCGGTCTACTAGTAGAGTTAGGGTTTCTCTGCGATGAATCGAGCAAATTGCAGCTAGATATGTACACGGATACAGAGAGAGCAAGATTGTGCGAAAGAGAGATTGAGAGTTCAAGAGAGAAAGAGAGATCGAGACAGAAACAGAGAGATTGAGAGATCGAGGGAGAGATTCATACTGATGGAGTCCTTCAGATAACGATGGGTACGTGAGCGAGAGCAAGAGCGAGATAGAAAGCAGGAACGAGAGAGAGAGAGAGAGTCGAGTGAGCCTGCTAGGGCAAAACAAAAGGGCGCAAATAAATGAAAGAAAATAGGGAACTTTTACTACCTACTTGCGTTTATGCTGTTGCGTTTTTTTTCTTTTTCTTTTTTTTTTGTTTTTTGCCACGGCTAATCAAACAGTCGCAAAAAGTTAGACGCAAAAAGTTAATTTTCTAGTAGTGTTTGTAAGTCCAAATAAATTGATGGGGTAATATTTATTTAATTGGACATATATTGCTTCATAGAATTAAATGGTTGTTTAATTGTGGATAATCATATTTTAATTTTCATGATAATGTAATGCAATAAGTAATTTTTATGTTAATTCTCATTTATCATTATACGGCAATTAATGTCTAATTAAAGTCGTGATTTACTAATATGCAACAACAAAACTTGACAATCATATGTAATCTCATATTTGTTAAAAAAAAGTTTTAAAAGTAAACAAATATTTATTATTTGATATAGTCCCAGTTAAAAGATTTTTGAATCAATGTGGGTAATATTGCCAAAGTGGTTAACTTATAGAGATTTAAAGTGATTTACCAATAAGGATTCTAAAAAGCTCTTCTAATATTATATCACTCAATTACCTATCCAAAGGGGATTAATTGTGTGTGTGTTAATTTTGGGGGTAGTATGAGTTGCTAGTAAGGAAAATTTTATTGATTTTAAAAGAATTTATCTACCCAAAGGAGATAATTTTTGATAAACCATTCTTCCTAGTTGACTTGTTTATGGGTGTTAGAATGTGTCTTATATATTTAGCCTAAAGGTATTTATATGATGATACATTTTGAAATATCTGACAATATTGTTAAAGTTTATTTGCAGCCCATTGTTTTATGAGATTATAATTATTGCCCATGTACAATTAATTAAGTTTTTTTTTTTTTTTTTTTGACGTTTAAAGATGTTGATTGTGTCCTATATATTTAGCCTAAATGTGTTTATATAGTGATACATTCTGGTACATCTGAGAATATTGCTAAACTTTATTCGTAGCATAATTTTGTGGGATTATAGGAATTGCCTACGTATCATTGAAAGTTTGAGATATTAAAATACTTTTTATATATTCAATCTAAAAGTGATATATTTCAAAATTTGAGAACATTAATTGTGGTTGAAAATACTTTTTTTGAAGTTTAAAGTACTCTTTATTTTATTTTATTTTATTTTTTTTGTCGTTGAAAATAAATTTTTGACAACCAAAAGTTTGGTTTCGAAAGATAAAATGTAAATTTTTGTTTTTCATTCGGCAACTAAATAATTTTAGTAGCCAAATCTAACTGTACAGTAACTAAAAAAAAATTTGTCGCCAATTGTGCCATTTTTAGCGACTAAAAATATTTTTAGTCGCCAATTGTGGCATTTTTAGTGACTAATTTTTTTTAGTCGCCAATAATCGATATACCCTGACTAAAAAATTAGTGGCTAAATCTTGTACTTTTGCTGACTAATATAATTTTTGGTCGCCAACTCCACAACTTTTGGCGACTAAATTTTTTTTAGTTGCCAAATTTGATCGCCAAAAGTGTAATTTCCTGTAGTGTCATGAAGTTGACCACAGTCTGCAGGTCTGTCAACTTGTTCGCTATGTCTTTCATCTCCTCATCTCGTCTCAGGCACCAATCCTTCCATACCTGGAGGTCACTGTCATTGTAGTATTCATCTCAACATCCCTTCTTCGGGTCGTTGCACCCCTTGTCGGCATCTGTAGACACCCCATTTTTGACCGACCTCAAGACTCAGACGTCACCGATTGAGCGCTTGGTGATGTTGCATACTGTGCTCGTTTAGAAGTCTCAGATTTGCGGCCGTGCGCCCTGCCTCCGGACTTCCGAACTCTCTTTTGTGCCTTGTCTCGATTTGCAAACCAGACTCGGTTTTCTCTGTTTTCTTTCCTGAGGGAAGGGAGTGGTCCTGTAGGCCATCTCTCGGTGGCCGTGGGCTACATTTTGTGGCCGTAGGCCATTTTCCCCATTTCAGAGCCCGGTTCCCGGTTTTCAAAGCCGTCAGGCCGTGTGCCTCGGCTCAGGACCGCCCAACCATCTCCGATTTCTCCGGTTTTTGGCATGCACCTCTGTTTTATCATTCCGAGGAACACTGGGGCCTTTGATGCCCACTCTGTGGCCGTACGCCACTTTTGGTGCTTACAGCCGGTTTTCGGGACCCCGAATCGCGCGGTTTAGGCCCCGAGCATTCATTTTGCATCGGTTTTCTCCGATTTTTGGCAGGAACCTCTGTTTTGTCATTCCGAGGGACACTGGGGTCGCAGATACCCACTTCGTTGCCGTATGCCACTTTCGGTGCCCATTTCATTTGGGACCCGACGGCCTTGGTTTGGGCTCCGAGCGTTCATTTCTCATTAGTTTTTGTTCAATTTTGGCAGGTACCTCTGTTTCAACACCAGAAAGATCACTGGGGGGTGGGAGGCCAGCAATTATCCCAGATAACTAGTTTCGTTCCTCCAGCGCCCGTTTTGCTCACTTCCGGGCCAATGTTGAACACCCTGGGGATATTTTCTTCCAACCAAAGCTACATATTTGTGATCAGGGGATATAGGAGGACCCTAAGAGTGCATGGTCGGCCAGTAATTGTGCTTTTCATTTTTGAGCCTCTCCTTCAAATGCAATGTTGTGACTCCTGCTTCAGTGTTGCCAATTTCCAACCTTGGAACCTTGTTCTACACACATGGGAGGACACCAAAAAGTGGTGGTCGGCCAGTAATTGTGCTTTTCATTTTTGAGACTCTCCTTCAAATGTAATGTTGTGGCTCTTGTTTCAGTGTTGCCAGATTCCAATCTTGGGGCTTTATTCTACACACATGGGAGGACACCAAGGAGTGGTGGTCGGCCAGAAAATTTGGACTTCATTTTTGGGCCATGGCCGGCCGGCCAGGGTGAGTGGCTGGCCGACCAGTTGGGGTGGCCGGCCGGCCACCTTCCAGAAAATTACCTGGCCGGCCAGCTTTCTGCTTTCCAGCTCTTTACAGCTGTCCGGATATTTTTTGCAAAATATCTCCCATTCCGGGAGATTTTTTGGGAGGGAAATCTTGCCTCCATTTCCCTCCCCTTTTACACCCTTTCTTGCCTATTTAAAGGGCTGCCCTCCTCCTTTGCTAGGGTTACAAAAATTGGTCTCAAATACCTCTCTCTCAAAACCTCCATCTTCTATCTCCAAAACTCAAAAAACCCTCAAGCATCTAGGCCAATCCTTCATCAACCCTAAGCACCACCATCAACAACTCCATTTCAGCAGCAAGGGAGTGATTTTCAGAGGCCAACAAGCAACAATTTCAAGTCAAGAAGCCACCAAAGTTGGATCTCCAAGGGTAAGCCTCTAAATCCCTTTTTCTAGCATTATTTTCTATCAATTCTATGCCCTATTTCCCTTTTGTTTTGGGCTTTGACCCCTACTGGTTTTGTACTTATTTTGAGCCCCTCTACAACATTGTAGAAGGGCTCAACCTCATTTGGTACCTCTATCATACACTTCTTTCAACATCACCCTTTATGCCAATTATTTGCATGCTTTGTTTGGCTTTTGAGTGATCTGATTTAGAGCCTCATATATACTGATATTGTGCTTATTTTGAGCCCCTCTTCAACATTTAAGAAGGGCTCAACCATGTTTGGTGATTCTAGCATGCACTTCCTTTGTAATTCCTCCATTTTACCGTAAAATTGCATGATTTATTTGGCCTATTTGTGATCTGAGTTGGAGCATGAAACATACTGATATTGTGCTTATTTTGAGCCCCTCTTCAACATTGAAGAAGGGCTCAACCTGGTTTTCTTGCTCTACATGCCACTTGCTTTGAATTCATATTCTATTCCTATGTTGCATGCTTCTTTAAGCTTATCATGCTTCTGATTTCAGCCTTCATCAGGCTTAGAAAGTGCCTTATTTTGGTCTATCCTTCATGATTTATTAAGGGTCTTAAGCCATTTGGTGATTTCTTTTGGCACTTCCTTTGTATTCCTCCATTTTTCTGTAAAATTGCATCCTTTGTTAGGCCGGCTTAGCTTCTGTTTTCAGCCTCCATAAGGCTTAGAAAGTGTCTTTTTTTGGTCTATTCTTCAAGTTTTATTAAGGGTCTTAAGTTTTTTGGTCATTGCTTATGGTACCTCTCTTTATAGCCCTTGTTAGCTCATTATATTGCATGCTATTTTGAGCCTATCTACATACTGATTTTGAAGTTGTCATTCACTGAAAATATGCATATTTTGGGCTCCTCTTCAAAGTTGTAGAAGGAAATTTTGTGGTTTGAATTTTCTATATACTACTTGCTTAATAAATCCCCTCTTTTCCCCATTTTTGCATGCCATCGTTGCCATATCTATGCTCACAATTTGGCCATGTTTTGTACTGAAAAGATGCTATTTTTAGGGCTTCCTTGCTACTGTTTTTTCTGTCATGTGCCAATTTTGCATGTTTAGCATAGCCGTATGCCATTTCGGGCACTTAAAATCACATTTCGGGATGATTTCATGCGTTGATTGTCATTTCGTATCATTTCGGGGCTGTTTTCCCCTTCATTTAGTTGCTGAAATTTGGTTTGCATGCTTGCATATCATTTTCCATGTCATTTCATGCTTTAGTGCATTGCCTCGGTTTGCGTGCCCGTGGGCACACACTTCGAGGCACTCCGTTTTCATTCATTGGCTTCCTGTGTGAGTAAGCTGAGGCTCTCTCATATTGGTATAAGCCCATCATTGCATTTCTGTACCATTTTCATGCTTGTACATCATCGCCTCGGTTTGCGTGCCTGTGGGCACGCACTTCGAGGCACTTCGATTTTATCCGATTTGCATTTTGCATCATCGCCTCGGTTTGCGTGCCCGTGTGCACGCATTTTGAGGCACTTCGATTTTATCCGGTTTGCATCACATCATCGCCTCGGTTTGCGTGCCCGTGTGCACGTATTTCGAGGCACTTCGGTTTTATCCGATTTGCATTTCGCATCATCGCCTCGGTTTGCATGCCCGTGAGCACGCATTTCGAGGCACTTCGGTTTTATCCGATTTGCATCATCGCCTCGGTTTGCGTGCCCGTGTGCACGCATTTCGAGGCACTTCAGTTTTATCCGATTTGCATTCCACATCATCGCCTCGATTTGCGTGCCCGCGCGCACGCTTTTCGAGGCGCCTCATTTTCATCTCATTTTCATGGCATTGTGCATATTAGGCTGTATCTTAGTTGCATTTCATGCATATCATGCATATTGCATCGTGTTCGGGATAGGTGGTAGCCCCGGGCACGGGAAACGAGGTACATTCCGTACTCCGAGTGACGGAGTGTGTCTCAATTCCCAAGTCACCGACACTCCGGATTACCCATGATGGAGTTAGGTTTTGTTATAGCATTCATCTGCATTCATCCTATATTGAGTTGTGCAATCCGATTCCTCGGCCGTCATGCATCGGTATGCGTGATTGGTGGCACGAGGATCGAGGCATGCATATATTCGTGGAATACATTGCTATGCCCTTTTCACCGCTCTCGTTGCGGCAAAATTAAGGATCGTGATTTTGAGTTTGGCACGCGTTTCGAGAAAAAGTGCAAACAGAGGCTAATCAGGGCATCCCAGTGGATTTCCGCGCCAAGCAGCCTAACATCCAAAATACATCAGAAGCAAGGCAGCCCCTGGCTTGCATGCCAGTTTACAACTTTCTTAGTTTAATTTGTTAATTAATTAAGAATTTGTATATTTATTCGGACTGTATATTTCGGACTGTAATATTCTTTTATTCGGACTGTATTATTTATTCGGACCCTCTGCGCGAGGGCACAACTGTAATAAGGGTGTGTGAGTGTGATGTATGTTTTCCAACCCCCATTTCTTTCTCCCTTTTATTTATCCGCTTACAATGGTTAGATATAGGGCATATTTCAATTAGCATACAGCATGACAGCATGTTTGCATCATTCATCTGTTTTGCACGCACCGGGCTCGGCGCATCATACTAACTGCATTTGTATTTCAATTCCAAGTATGAATACATGTCAACTGTTGCATCTCATATGCCATATTTAGAATAGCCGAGCCTGCTATAGTTGCATTTTGCATGTGGTGCATTAGGCATTTTTGTATATTTAGGATCATGCATGATTTCTAATCAGCTTCTGTTTTGGCTTGGAGTACTCGGTGAGTTTTATGCTTTAGCATCCTTGCATGCGTGTGAGTGTTGCAATGAATAGCATGCTTACCATGAGGCTACATGCTTATGTGATATAACTGCCTTGAATGCCTGTGGGTGAAGGTTGAGTTATTTGAATTGGGACAAATCACTAATTGTTTTAAGCCCACTAGACAGTGGCAACATCACTGTTTTTCTAAGCCCACCCGAGGGTGGCAAATCCGCATTTTAGCCTACCTGCGGGTAGCACCTTCACACCATTTTCAAATAAACAAACATGAAATATTGTGTTCCAATTCAGACGGCCCAGTCTATACTTGTTTGCTGCGAGCATCACATAGTAACCTAGGCTAATAACCAGAATAAGAACTCACAATGTTTTCAAAAACAGATATCATGGTTAGTAGAGGCCGGTCTTTGACCGGGCGAGCGGGGGTGCTCACGATGTGACCTTCCCCAATCGTACCCAAGTTCCCGAGCCAACTTTGGTGATGACGGACACGTGGCCTTTGGCACCGAGTTAGGGTTTCCTAAATTTCCCATTTAAAAATATTTAGGTGGCGACTCATTATCCGCAAAGCAGTCCATGTTTGGCACTTCTTTCAAAAAAAACTGTTTTTCTTCAAAACGATTTGCCGGATTTGGACTCTTTGGTTCAAGATTTGGAACCGCGACAAAATCGAGTCCAAACTGTAGCGAGGTCCCTCGCGGGCTTGTTACAGTTTCTGGCGACTCTGCTGGGGATTTAGAGAACTTGACTCGAACTCATGATATCTGGTTTTGACTACACTTGTGTGTTTCTTTGCATTGCATTTGCATTGGTGCGCCTAGGACACCGTGTTTGCCATATGCCATTCCCGAACGATTTGCCGGAGGCTTGTCTTGTCAAGTCATGTCCATAAGGCTGATCGGCTCTAGGCTCTGACAGCATGGGAACACAAACCCCGGTTTTACCGGGGCACCCTTTTTGACCATTCGACCTAGTGCATATTCGGATCCATAGTGACCATTCCAAACTAGGACAGGTTGCTTACCCGTTTATAGGTTGTTTGAAGCGGCAAGGCGTAGTGAACCCCTAGTTCACGACAAAATAGGACGAAACCCTACCCCAACATAGGGGTGTTTTGGCTCTCACTTATCCGATATGTGCTTGTTAGAGTGCGTCTCACAGGAATGCATGTATCGCTTGAGTTTGGGCATCGAACTGCGGGCATCATTCAGATGTCTAAGAATCGGTTATGCGGATATCGATTGATTTAGGGGAACAAAGGATACGAACATGATCGCTGGTTGAGGATGATGTATTTCCACTTATCCAATCAGGTGTTGTATGTCCGATGTATTGTGTGTATTTAAATTAAATTGTTATCTTGCCTGCTTTTCTGGTCATTTATTTTCTTTTCGCTTTATTACCTTTTTGCTAGGGCAGGTTTGTAGCACGATTGCTTCCAAGCCAGTCGATACTCCCCAAGCAATTTGGACACGAGGTCGCCGACTCAACCGATCCGAGGATCTAGTTGACGGACATCCAAGGTTCCACTTTACCCCCGCCACCGTAAGAAGGCCGAGAAAGGTGTCGAGCACGGATCACCGAACGTGATCTACTCTAGTGTCAGACAGTCGGGTTGAGATTCCTGTTTCTGCTATAGAGATACACTTGCCGGTTATTCAGATGGAACAACAGAATCCAACAATGGAGGCGATGATGCGCCAGATGAATGAGAGCATGAAACAAATGCAAGATGATGCTATCCGCCAGGCGGAATTTTCTAAACAGCAGGCCGCTGTCATGGCCCAGCAGTCTGAGCTGATCACCAGATTACAACAGCAGAACGCCGCATCTGCTTCACACCAGGTCCCTCCTCCACTAGGGGCGCATCAGGTTCCTCCACCCGGCTCCATTACCGAAAGCAGATATTCATCGCCGTAATGCTCCTCCAAATCCCCAGAATACCCAGAACACCCAGAATACCCTCCCAAACCCACAGAACGCTCTGCAAACTTTCAAAACACCCAAGAGGACACGGGTCTTCCAATCTGGCCGGTGCCCCGCTTCGCCAAGAATCGTCTAAAAATATTACACCCAATCACCGGACTCTCCATTCGAGTTCGAGGTAGACCGCAGCTACGAAATTGAGCAAGTTGGAAAAGCTCTTCAAGAAATCACAGGGGGTGAAGGCCATCCCAGATATTGAGGATGGCTATACTGACGTGGCCGTGACTTTGCCGGACAGATTTAAGATGCCCCAGATCGACCGTTTTGACGGGTCTGGGGACCCCATGGTTCATCTACGGCTGTTTTCAGATATCTTGAGGCCAATGGGCCTAACCAGACTGCAGAAGCTCTCGCTTTTTGGCCGAACCTTGTCAGGAGTGGCCGGCAACTGGTATGCAAAGTTGGATAATGATGTCAAGAGGAATTGGGATGAGATGGCTGGGGCCTTCGTTGCACAATATTCATATAACACACAAATCGAGATTGCCACTCGTGATCTCGAGACAACAAGGCAGGAACCCAAGGAGTCTTTCTCTGACTTTGTAACCCGGTGGAGGGCAAAGGCATCGATGATGACCTTGAGGCCCACAGACAGAGATCAAATTCGGATGATTGTGCGCAATCTCCAACCAGGGTTAATGAAGAAGATGATTGTAGTTCCCTTCCCCACCTTCGCAGATCTGCATGATATGGGGATGCAGATTGAAGATGCGATGAAGCAGGGTCTGTTCGACCAAGACCGGGAACAGCCCCGGCGGACATTCAACCGAAACAACAATGCGGGCCCGAGTGGCTCTACCAATGCAAGAACTTCAGAGGTCGGAATGGTCACCACCAATCCCCCTCCCCAACCAAGGCCCGCAGCGGCCACACCTTTTTCTGATGCATCTGGGAGCAGTAACCAAGCTTCAAGATACCAATCCAGGGGTCAACGAACCTTCTCTCCATTACATATGCCTTTGTCCAAAGTCCTCGGAGTTCTAGTCAGAAAGGGGCATCTGAAACCCTTGGAACCGAGGCCCCCTCCAAATCCACTCCCCCCTTCCCACAACCCAGCCAAATATTGCAAATACCACCAGCAGCATGGTCATGATACCAACCAATGTTCAGTCAAGGCCATGAGGTTCAAGATCTCATTGACAAAAACATCATTCTACCTCCCGAGCGACCCAACGTTACAACCAACCCACTCCCAGCACATAACCAAGACCCACCCAAAAGAATCAATTTCATCCAAACTGGGGGCGTGTCTTACGACCCTAGTATCTACATTACTCCCTCCCACCTACCCAAGCCGGAGGTGATCCTGCCTGACAGCACTGATTTGTGCATGATGGACACCTCTACAACCCAACCTGAGCCAAAGGTGGTGACCACCGAAAATGGAATTGGGCAGGCTTCCGAGGAGAGCAAAGTTATTAAGTCCGGGGTGGAGCAGTCTGAGAATTTAGCTGGCAGAGCTTATGATCCGAGTGGATATATCTTGTCAATGAGGCAGTCTAAGTTGAGTGTGGGGCGGCCAGAAGAGGCCGAGTTGTGTATGATCCGGGGGGACAAACTTGAATCAGTGGGGGATGATTTGACAACGATGGAAAAGGACTTCGCCAACCTCCAATTTTTCAATGACCAAGAATCAGGAGACGCATCAATTAACTGGTTCGAATACGAGGAGTCAGCACAAGTTGTTGGGTGGTTGGATGATCAGCCAGATATTGTACCATTTGTGGCCGGAAGGGCCGAGGGTCAGATTGAATTGCCGGAGAGCGCCGGTACGAAGAATTTCGCTCAGGAGCAAGACATTTTGAAAACCGAACAATTGACACTGGAGGAACAAGAAAAGAAATGGGATTCTGAGAGGATCCGAAAAGCAAAGAACCATGAGGAGGTTGAGAATGCTGTGAGCACAAAAACTGAACATGCTGTGAGCATGTGGGAGGAAAATGCTGAGAGCGCAAACAAGCTGGAACCAGACAGGTGCCTGCTAGATGCTAATGGAATGTGGTGGGAAGATGACGACTTGTATCTCGCCCACACAGACGAAGATTGGGCGGGTGGCCAACCAGACAGCACATGGTACCTCGAAGAGGTGGACCATATGACTAGAAGTGGGCGGTATTTCAAGCCCCCACACCTTGATCAACCCGAGGCATCAGGGAAAGATAAGGAAGCGGAGAAGCAGAGGGAGAAGCAAGTTGAAGAAGAGGTCAGATCAAACAATTTAAAGAAAATACAAGCGAACATCTCCATCTGGGACCGCTATGGCTTCAAGGGTGCAGACAGTCAGTCTCTCGCTATGGACAAAGCCAAACTCTATCGAAACTACGCCAGAACAACTAGTTGGGCTAGTCTTTCCGGAGGAGGTTCCGGCGTTGACCTTTTCGGATATGAACCGCTACCGAGGGCGTGGATCATAATGCAGACCCTCTACATCTCTCAGAGAATGCAGGACAAATGGATTCCAAGTAGTGCTTGTTGATACCGGTCCGCTATTAATGTCTCCGCCGGCGAGCAGGCGTATGCAATTGGGTTAAAGCCTGCGGACTTCACACCAACTACTCAAGTGATCAGAGCCTACGACAATACAAGTAGGGATGTCCTGGGGACAGTAAAAATCCAAACCAAGATTGGGCCTGGACAACACGAGGTAGATTTTCATGTCTTGGAGGTCCCTGCATCTTTTAACATGCTTTTGGGGCGACCCTGGTTGCATCAGGTGAAGGCTGTCTCATCTACTCTACATCAAATGGTGAAATACCCCTATGGAAAGGGAGTAGCCATTGTTTTTGGGAATTCATCAATCCATCCTCCTCCGGAGGTATCTACGCCAGTCTTGGAGATCGAACATGGCATGGAAGACATGTTCATATCAGGATTTACTTTGGCTGAGGCCCAGGTGGTGCAAAACATTATGGCTGTGAATGAGGGTGTGTATCTCAGTGCTCAAGCCGTCTACCTCATGAACAAGCTACAACATATCCCTGGGATGGGATTGGGAAGAAGCGGCAGGAAAGGAGTCGCAGCGTTGGCCGAAGTGCCACACAATCCACATACCTTTGGATTGGGTTATCTGCCCACCAAAGAAGATTGGACGAGGAAGAGAAAGGAAATGGCCGGCAGAGCCAGGGCGAAGCAGGCTGGGAAGCCTTTTGATCTAATGCACAGGCCCATCCAGGGTACCCTGAACGGACGCTTTGTCCGGGAGGGGGAAGACTTTCCATTTTGCGGCTTCCCAGAGCCATGGTTCAACGCGGAGAGGAAGCGCGTACCAGGTTTCGAAATCTTCTTCGACCTGCAACTATCCGGGAATGATGTTGCCACAGAGCGCAGCACCCAACAACCGAAATTTGGCCGAGAATAAGGCGAGGATTACGAGGGCACGAATTGGAAATGGGGTAGCAGCATGTCTCCTCTCTGATCCTCCGATCGACCAAGATTGCTTGGGAAATAACTTCATGGTCTCCATGATTGGGGGTGTAACGGCTGCGAGCCAACCAGCAGCTATCTTGGATGCATCAATCGCACCCTCTCTCACTTGGTCTGAGGAGGATTCTTATCCGGTTAAAGTCGGTAGTGAGCGAATCTGATTCCACCGAGTCTGTGAGTCGGAATCGATTCAGCTCGGAAGTCTGTCTGGTACTCTGAGGATGTTAACCGGATGCCACGATCTGTCGGTCGTCTTTTCCTTTTCATTTGAGTCTGTAGTAACCGATGAATTGGACGATTTGGATGAACTTAATGAGAATGAGGTGAATGTGGTTTTAGTACTTTTACGTGCCCTAATTTATTGCATTAATTCGGACTTTCAAAATTTTGATCAAAAGCAGCGAGGACGAAGTCCCTCGGTTATACAACGTCTAATTGAGCAAGAGCAAGAGATTTGTTAAGCCATTAATGGATGAAATCATTTTTGTGAACATTAGTCTTGAGAAGGACCATGGTAGTCGGATCGGGTCCACGTTGTCTTCAGAACGCAGCGCTTAGTCGCTTTATTAAAAGATTTCAAAGATGTTTTCGCGTGGTCCTCACGAAGACATGCACCGAATTGATCGAGATTATACGAAGCCGGATCCTCCTTGACCCGGCCCGACACATCAGCGAAGCTCGAAGGATCCGGATTGGGCTCTTAAAATTAAGGAAGAGGTCACCAAAGCAAATTGACGCAGCTTCTGCTAGTATCTGAATATCCGACTTGGTTGGCCAACATTGTTCGGTGCCAAGAAAGATGGCGGGATCGGGTGTGTGTAGACTTGAGGATTTGAATGAGCTAGTCAGAAGGGCGACTTTCCTGCCACACATTGATGAGTTAGTGGACTTCCGCGGGGGCATGCATTGCTCTCATTCATGGATGGCTTCTCAGGATATAACCAAATAGTGATGGTGCCAGAAGACAGAGAAAAGACTGCATTCACCACCCCGTGGGGAACATACTGTTATCGGGTAATGCCGTTTGGGTTAAAGAACGCTGGGGCTACTTATCAACGAGCCGCGACTACAATACTACATGATATGATCCACAAAGAGGTTGAGGTGTACGTGGACGACATGATTGTCAAGTCCAAAGAAAGAGAGGGCCACTACACTGCCTTGCACAAGTTTTTCCAAAGGATCGAGAATTCGGTTCTTGGCTAAACCCTCGAAATGTACGTTTGGTGTTACAAATGGGAAAATCTTTGGGATTTCGATTACAAAGGGGCATCGAAGTCGACCCTTCCAAAATCAAGGCCATCTTAGAAATGCCACCACCGAGGACTGAAAAGGAGGTGCGAGGCTTTCTGGGTAAAGTGCAATTCATAAGACGGTTTATTTCAAAACTAACCTTGACTTGTGAACCACTTTTGGCCTCCTCAAAAAGGAAAGAAGTTCCAATGGGACGGCCGATGTCAAGTTGCATTTGAGCAGATCAAAGAATATCTCTGAGAACCCACCCGTTTTATCACCCGGAACCGGAAACGTTGATTTTGTATCTGTCGATGAATCGAGACCACGATGGGCTGCATGCTTGCACAAGAATCGAAGATAGGGTGGAAGAGCCATCTATTATTTGAGCAAGAAGATCTTTGGAGTATGAGACCGGTATCGCCCGTGGAAAAACTTGCTTAGCTCTGGTATGGGCTACCAGAAGGCTGCGGCACTTGTTAGCTCACTGTAATGTTGGTTTCGCGACTTGATCCCGTCAAATATCTTTTAGAAACCGGTAACTTACGGGTAGGCTAGCTCGTTGGTTCTTGTTGCTCTCGAATTTGATCTCACATATGTGGCGCAAGTTAGTGAAAGGAAGAGCGTTGGCGAGTTCCTTGCCGACCACCGGTCGAGGATGAAGCGATTGAGTATCTATTCCCGGATGAATTAATTACGCATATCGACGAGAAACTTGGACGATGTACTTTGTGGAGCGTCAAATCGGCATGGGTATGGGATAGGAGTGTTCTCGATAGCAGACAATTCCGTATCCTCTAGCCTTCAAGCTCCGGGTCAAAGTCTCAAGTAATGAAGCGAATCTGAGCGTGCATTCTTTGGTTTGGAAGCGACCACGAATTAGGGGCAAGGCAATTTGGGCGTCATTGGGGATTCGAACCTTGTTGTGTCTCAAGCTAAAGGAGACTGGAAAGTAAAAGAGGAAAATATGATGATGTATCACCAAACCTTGGATTTGCTAATTCCTCGGTTTGAAAAGCTAAATTTCACTCATCTACTAAGGGAGAACAACAAGTTCGCAGATTCGCTAGCAACTCTATCATTTATGATAGACATCCCGTGTGGAGTCCGGATGCGTCCAGTCATCATCGACGAAATTTGCACGCCTATGAGTCGCACTACCATAGATGAAGTTCAGGACGAACACCCCTGGTATTACGACATCTGGAACTTCTTGGAGAAAGAAACATACCCGCCAGGGGTAAATACCAAAGACAAGAGGGCAATCAGAAGAATGGTAGTTCAGTTCATCATCTGCGGAGGTAAACTGTATAAACGGGGTCATCTGGGAATGCATAAACTGTGTGTCGATGCTGAAGAGTCCAAACGTCTGATGGAAGCCATCCACGGGGGTGAATGTGGTGCACACATGAATGGGGTGATGTTGGCACGGAAGATCCTTAGACAAGGTTATTACTGGTCCACCATGGAGGAGGATTGTATTGGTTTCGTCCGGCGATGCCATAAGTGTCAAATTCATGCAAATCGCATGAACATTCCGCCGTCAAAGCTGTACAACATGACTTCGCCATGGCCATTTTCTGTCTGGGGAATTGATGTAATTGGAGCTGTTACGCCGAAAGGGTCGAATGGGCATGAGTTCATCCTTGTAGCGATAGATTATTTCACAAAGTGGGTTGAGGCCCAATCTTATGCAGTGTTGAAAGCTTCACACGTTGCAAAATTCATCAGAAACAACATCATCTGTCGCTACGGGGTCCCAAATGAAATCGTTTCAGATAATGGTTCCCATTTCAAAAAGGAGGTGATTGATTTGTTGGAAAAATACAATGTGGCTTTTCATAAGTCGTCTACTTACCGGCCGCAAACCAACGGAGCAGTTGAGGCCGCCAACAAGAATATCAAGCGCATACTACAGAAGATGGTGGAAACCTATCGGGTGGCGGATAAGCCGTTTGCTCTGTGGGGCTCTGGGACTTCGATCGAGAACTTCTCTTGGGCGACTCGTACTCATTGGTCTATGGGATGGAGGCCGTCACGCCAATTGAGATTGAGGTCCGTCATTACGAGTATTGGCGAGTGCGGATAGCCGAAGCAGTTAGCGAGAAAAGCAGTTTGAGGAACTCATGCTTTTCGATGAAAGAAGGTTGAAAGCAACGTACCACGTCCAAGGCTATCAACGCAGAATCGGAGCTTTTAACAAGAAAGTTAAGTCCAGAACACGAAGAAGGAGATTTGGTACTCAAGGACAACCGAGCTCCCATCCACGACCCAAGAGGCAAGTTCGCACCCAATTGGGTGGTCCTTATATTATCAAGTCAATCAGTGGAATTGGGTGTGGTTACGATGGATCTAGATGGCTTGAGTTTTCCCAACCGATCAACATGGACAAGTTGAAGAAATATTATCCCTGAGAGGCTCGCTGGGCGAAAACCGAAAGGCGACCTAGGCAAAACTTCGAGCATAGAAAATTTGAAATTATAAAAAGCGAGCTATAAGGTTGAAAACCATAAAGGCGACCTTGGCAAAAGTTAGAGCGCAAAAGGAGAGCAAAAATACCCGAGCGAACCTAAGCCTGAACTACGTAAGACTTGATTCACACCTTTGGGATACGTTCAGTCACAATCTTTTCCCCGATCAACTTTGTCCATTCTGATCATCTCAGTCATCTCTATTCATCAGCATTTATTGTGATCTCCGGTACAGTGCTATTCAGACTAGGGGCAACTTTCCGTTGCCATGAAGTGTTGCGGCATCATCCAGACCAGGGGCAACTTTCCGTTGCTATGAATTGCCGAGGCACTTTTCAAACTAGGGGCAACTTTCCAGTTGCTGGGATTCGGAGTTGTGCATCTCAGTGACAGATCTCAGGTGTGTCCAGTTCTGATCCATATCGAAAATAGTTTTGAAAAGTTTTAATGAAAGTTGACTTTGTTCAAATTAATCTTTTCACAACTAAGACCATTTTTGGACCAAAAGTGGAGAATTTTCAGTACCACAACCTTCAATTTCATTGATTTCAAAACAGAGTTCTTTTGCTCTTACATACAATTGAAGTTGCTTTTTATTACACTCATAAAGAAAACTTGAAAGTACTAATAAAGCAATAAATCTGGGGCATAGTCCAGTCAGGTGTCCTTGCGCCCCCTTCCAGAGCTTGTTGAAGCCTCAGATGCCAACCTAGGCCCAACCTGTGCCTCTTCGTTGAGCCAATCCCAGCACTCATCAGATAAAGTGCAACTGAAAATAGAAGCAGGGGCCAGAAGCTCTCTAACTCTCCATGCTGCGGCCTGTCGAGCCAACTGTGCGCCTCGAACTGGAAATGTAGCCGGATACTCTATCCCCTCCGGTGGGCAAGTCTGATCACGGCCAAACTGGCGCAGAATACGGAAAGGGAAGTAGAACACACAGTGAGTCAAGCCGATCAGTCGAATCCCGACCTGTCGGGACATGCTATAGCTCATTGCCGGGAGATTGAGCCAAGGGCAGCGCCAAGCAATGCGATCTGCCGACAGGTTGCACATCCATTCAAACCACCAGCTCTCATCAAGAGCATTCACTAGGCGTTGCCGAAAGAAGTAGCCACGGGCTGAGTAAGCAGGACAAGAGTCCACAACTTGCAATTTATCCATCAACCATATCTGGGGAGGGATGAAAAATGAGAGAATAAAGAATAGAGAGATGTGCGATGAGAGAAAAGTAAGATAAGGGTTTTGTGAGAAAAATCGAGCCCGAGGGCCGAGTGATGTGAGTGAATATACATGTGAGCTTGGGTGAGAAACATTACCTGCAACAGTAGTGGACTCCCCGCAAACCTGGTTGTCTCCCGGCGGTAGAAAGCATCCAAGCCCATCAGTGTCTCGGCCAGAGTCATGGCGATACAGCTCTTCCCATCCTTCAAGCCTTGAGCGACTTCAACCAAACCGATGCTAGCTCCTCCGGAGCCCGAGACAAACAGAAAATGAGATAGTAGGCACAAGCAGAGGGCGTGCTGCCGGAAGCCTTGCCAATAGTGGTTGCTGCGATCACCGGCATCAGAGAATCGGCAAATCAGGCTCGGGATATCCAACATGCCATCACCAATCAGAGATCTAGCATCATGCGCATTAAGACCGCACATCCGCCCTAAGGCTTGGGCATAGCTAAAATTGAGCTGGGGCAGAATTTCCTCGCCTCGCTCGGACTCCATCAAGATTTGAAAATCTTCAAAAGTAGGACATACCTCTTGCCCGCCAAAGCTAAAGACGTGCGTCACCGGGTTCCAAAACCTTGCCGCGGCATAGAGGAAAGGAAGATGCAGTGGAGTCCGGCCTAGCGTGAATAGTGCATTCAAGCCAAAACCACGGAAGTTCAACTTCTCCGAGCCATCTAAAGAAGAAATCCAAGATGTGAGATTTTCTGTGAGAAATGCTTCCATTTTTGAGAGGAAATGTGATGAAATGAATGAGTTCCAAGGGTGGGGCTTTTATAGGGAGGCTAAAACACTATTCAAGGGACACTTGTCAAAATTTTGGAGGTCACGGGAGGGGTGGCCGGCCGGCCACCTATTCTAGTAGGCCGGCCACCATCTGTTTTCCAGATACAAAATGCTTTCGGCCACGCGTTGGTCCTGTTTTGCCCTCTGGAAGGAAGTTTGAAGTATTTCTAGGCATCGGGAATGTCGAGGGCCTCCATTTCTATCAGTTTCGGATACATTCCATTATCCGGATTGTCCGTCCGAAATATGTTCTGTTGTGTTTTGCTTATCGAGTTGTTGTTTTGTTTATCGAGTTGTAAGTTTTGTCGAGCTGTCGCATTTTATGTTTTGACTTGTTGCCTTTTGGTTACGCAATTTTGTTAAGTCTTGTCTATTGAGTCATTAACATTGTTGTACTTTGTTTATCGAGTTGTAAACTTGCTAAGATTCTGTTATTTCTTAGTGAGTCGAGTTGTTTTGATTTGTTGCGTCGATTCACTACCTGACCCAATAAATACATGAGGCACATTTTCATCTAATTCCATTTATGCGATGCGATGCTAAGAATTTCAAATACAAACATCTTTTCAAAAGCTGTTTCATTCCATCGTGTTTTTACAACAAAATAAAGGTACAAGCTTTACAGAAAATAAAACTACCTAACAATGTGCAAAGTGCTACAAACTACTAGCCAAAAAGTAAAATAAAGCAGGAAATAACATCAGTATCCTCGGGAACGAGAATGTGGAGGCCCTCTCATCCTCTTCTGTGGGATAACCTCTGCACCATCATCACCATCTGGATCAGAGCTGTCATCCTCCGGATCTCCCTCAGGTTCGTCTCGCTCCGGAACCAAGACCGAACCTCCTCCCCAGAGATGTCTCGACACACGTCATGACCTCCTCCTCCTCATCCTCGACAATGGGTGCCTCAAGGCTCATGAGCGACCACCTCGCGCTCCTCGGTAAGGCGTGGATGGCCCAACTCCTCGGGGCCCAGTACCTCGAGTAGGTCTAACACCTCGACCTCTCCGAGAAAGCCCGGGTGGCCCACCTCGTGTCGAAGCATATACGGGAGGCATCTGAAAATGAAAAGTGCAATACATCAGTTCAAACATAAAAAACAGGTGCAAGTACAGTATGTGAGTGGGGTGTGTGCCAGATGTGTTCTACACAGCCTATAGTGCAACAGAATGTTCAAAACCAAAGATGTTAATGTAAATATGATAAATGAAAGAGAGATGAAGGGTACCTGGAAGCCCATGATGGACATCTGTGCCTCTCTACGCAGGACCATCCCCTTAAGTGAGGCCACCACCCCGAGCATCTGGTCTATGTACTCCCGAGGTGGCTGCAGACACAAGCTCAACTCATCAATAAATAAAGCAACTGCCAAAATGTCTGTGTGATAAATGAAAAATGGTAGAACATACCGGTGGTGAGTCAGGATCACTGACATATCTGTGGCCAGGCATCGAAGGCTCCATAGGGATCGGAATCGGGGAAGTAGTCCCATACTGCCAACTCGTCAATTCAGTCGGCATATCTGGCCATCCAGGATGATCGAAAGTCGGAGGGATCGGAGGAATCGAACTGCCTCTACCTCTAGATGCACCAGCTCTGCTAGAAGAGGGGATGTCTGCAGCACGAGCACGACTCGAAGATGGTGCGCCAGTAGGCCTCAGTGGCGGAACCCGCACTCTCGTCAAGGGGGGCATCAGATATATGCGACGATAAGTGGCGTAGTTCCCCTCAATAAGATGTAACAAAGCATCGGTGCCCTGCATGTCCCTAATGACCTCCTCAGCAGATAGCCTGTCGGCAGTCCGCATAGTGGGTGGAGGCACAGCAGGAGGGTCTTGAGAATCATACCCCCACACCTGGCGCTGAAAGCGTTCCCCCAAGAACCAAGCCCTACCGACCGTCCTCGAGCAAGAACTCAGACTGAACTAGTCGATTCCGGTACTGATTCTCGAGATCATCGCCAAAGACTGCCCAGGGTTGCCAAGTGATCTGCGAATAACCAGTGCATAAATCAATCAGAAATCAAGAAACATACAAGGCAGATCAAAGATGAAAATGAAAGGAACTGAGAGTTCTAAAATACCTCTGTCGCCCGAACAGTGTCAAAGTACTGTCGCAGAGAGAAGAGAGTCTCTCGAGGCCTCGATAGGTGCTCACCCTCAAACATCAATGAAAATGGAGTCATAGGAGGTCCTGCCACCTCCATCTCCGGAGCTAATGTGGGGAAATATGCATATACCCATAGCTGAGAAAAGCAGTGCGGAATGTGAATACAAAGTGCTAAAAGGCAGCATACAGAATGCAAAGTGCGCCGTGTGTGCAGTGAACAAGTAATGAAGAGCAAAAAATGTAAATCAAGAGGACAGAATATACCTTCCAAGCTCTCCAGTAGCCGCCAAGTAAGTCCCTCACAGACGAGAGATCACGCTCATGTAGCAAAAAGGGTAGCCAAAGCGCCACCCAATCATAATCGACCGATTCGTGATAGGTCTACCAGAGGCCAAGAGATACAACCCGACCATGTTCCTCTATCGGCAAACAGAGTGGTGCCAAAGAGGAACATGAGGAAACCACTGCATATCGCTCGACCTCCTCGGGAGACTCAGGCTCCATCTGTGGCCGCCGAAAATGGGAAGAGAACCAAGTATACCTAACCCTCCCGGTACCTCTGTCTACAGGCGGGCGGGCCCCCAATAGGTGCATCCAAGCAGCCTCCCACTGACCCATATCCTCGTCGTAGGGAATGAGTCCACCGCCTAGGTCTAGGCCGGTGAGCATAGCAAAGTCCAGCGGGGTCATGGTCATATCCCCGGTCGCAGAAAAATGGAAAGAATTGGTGGTGTCCCACCATCTCTCCGCCAGAGCAGCAAATAATGTCCTACTGATAAGGCAGTGTGATAACCCCCTGCAGAATGGTCCGAATCCTGCGAAGTCAACCAAGTCCTGCATCGGAAGCTGGCATACCACTCCCTGTGGCGGTGGAGCCATATCCTCGACCAGGCGAGAGCCAACTGCGTTTAGAATGAATCGTGCGGCAAATGAAATGAAGAAATGAAATGTGCAAATGAAATGAAGAAGAGTCAGGTGCAAATCAAGGTGTGTTCACTTCAAATTTGGGTGTGTTCAAGAAATCAAAGTTTAGGGTCAGGTGTTCTACTCTTAATCAGAGTGCTGTGTGTTCGCTTCAAATCTGGGTCATGGTTCAAGAAATCGAGTTTAGGGTCAGGTGTTCTACTCTTAATCAAGGCTGTGTTCGCTTCAAACTGGGTCGTGTTCATGAATCGAGTTTAGGGTCAGTGTTCTACTCTTAATCAAGGTTGTGTGTTCGCTTCAAACTGGGTGCGTGTTCAAGAATCGAGTTTAGGGTCGTTCTACTCTTAATCGATTTTGTGTGTTCGCTTCAAATCTGGGTCGTGTTCAGTAAATCAGAGTTTAGGGCTGTGTGTTCTACTCTTAATCAGTGGGCTGTGTGTTCGCTTCAAATCTGAGCTGTGTGTTCAGTACATCTGAGTTTGAAACTGTGTGTTCTACTCTTAATCAGTGGGCTGTGTGTTCGCTTCAAATCTGGGCTGTGTGTTCAGTACATCTGAGTTTGAAACTGTGTGTTCTACTCTTAATCAGTGGGCTGCGTGTTCGCTTCAAATCTGGGCTGCGTGTTCAGTAAATCTGAGTTTGGGACTGTGTGTTCTACTCTTAGTCAGTATGTGCTGTGGGCTCATGTTCAACTTCGGGCTGTGTGTTCGGTGAATCAATGTTTGAGCCGTGTGTTCAATTTCTAACTAATGAGTACTATACGTTCACAATCAGGCGATGTATTGTGTGTTCGTGAAATTCAAGTGGCTAAGTCACATGCTCGGGATGCAAGTAAAGTATTGTGTTGTAAGCTAAACTGTGTGTCTAAGCATAGCAAAGGTACAAAATGCACGAAAGATACAGGAAATAAAGTAAAATACCTCTACATCGTAGGAGAGGTGTTGCTCCGGTTCTCGCAGAAGGAGATCCCCTGGTACCCGATCGTTGAAATCGGTGAAATGACGAAAAACGGCTCGTGGAAGCCTATGTACCGCTGGGGCATATCGCTCGGGAATAAAAGGGCGAACCCTCGGGGGCAATGTCATGATGTCGAAATCATCCCCGGCGCCGGGAAAACCTCCGTCGTGAGGAAAGTGACCCGCCATGTCGAGAAATCTGCAAAGAGGAGCAAAAATGAGCAAAACGAGCCAAAATTGGAAAAAGTCAACGAAAGTCAACTCTCGGGAAATGAAAAGTCAACCAAAAGTCAACTCCCGGGAAAATTTTCCAAATATTGAGACAAAATTACCTCAAGTGGTGAAAATGAGAAGAAACGCCCCGAAGTCAAACTTTGGTCGGCTCAAAGTGCCTAAAACTGAAAGATTTCGCGAAAACAACTTGCGTGGGAGGCCGAGGGGCGCGTATAAAATGCAGATCTGAAAGAGAAAATGGCTTAGGAAGCAAGAGGAGAGAATTTCACACTTGGGGGAGTGATTTCGGATGGAGTGGTGGTGCCTATATATAGAAATAGCTGAAAAAGACCAAAATGCCCCTACTTTTGGGCAAGGGCTACGGCCACCTAACTCCGGCCCCTTTACTTTTTCCCCTGGCCGATGGCCTCTCCTAGGGCAGTGGGCTGGCCGACCATGCTCCCCACCCCCTCCCCTACCTCTCTGCAAAGTTTGAGGAAAATCGGAGTTCCCGGGACCTGAAAAAGTTTAAGAAAAGTGCACTTTCTGGCGCCGAATTGCTCCATCGGAACTTCAATTGCAATTTCTGACATGTGTCTCATCATTATTTATCAAAATCAGAGTGTATCCTTTTTAAACATGTTGTGACCTCTCCGGGAGGTGAATCGAGGTCATGATCGAGTTGTCGCCAAATGCGCTGCTTTCCCAAATTGTTGCGAACAAACCGCATCCTGATTTGTGCTCGTTTTGCATTATTTGGCTCATAATTTACATTCTCATGAATGTTTTGCATTGTCATGCGTGATTTCTTGGTGTACAGTACTTCTATGCTTGAGCATGCGTTGTCACGCATTATCTTTTCTCGCATTGTGATGCATCCACTCGCCGACACTGTGTGTGTCAAACTTTTCGAATCATAGGAACCGCATTGAATATACATTGTTAGCGTATTGTTCTTGTTGATATTCTCTATTTTGCAGGCACGATATTGTATGTACGGTTCATTTGAGGCTGGTGCGACCAGACGAATCGCACAGGTATCGTATCTTCTCCGTGTGAAACGCGACGAGAATTGAACAATTCTCCGCATTCCTAACTGCATGAAATGTAGTTGTTGCTTTGCATTCTTGCTTAAAACTGTTGCATCTATTTGTCAATACTTGCTTCATTATAGCTTGCTGCACTTGCATGATCATTTGGCTCTGTGCATATCGCTTTGCATTTTGCCCCCTGCCTGTGGGCACGCCTGCGGGTGCACATATCTGTTCATCTTGTATGATTGTCTAAGTCTTCGGCCTTGTCAAAAATGGGTCGTCTCTAGGCTTTGACATTCACTCCCCGCCACTTGACTTCCGAAGTTCTCACAAAGAGGGCAATCAGAGACACCCCATTTTTGACCGACCTCAAGACTCAGACGTCACCGATTGAGCGCTTGGTGATGTTGCATACTGTGCTCCTTCAGAAGTCTCAGAGTTGCGGCCGTGCGCCCTGCCTCCGGACTTCCGAACTCTCTTCTGTGCCTTGTCTCGGTTTGCGAACCAGACTCGGTTTTCTCTATTTTCTTTCCTGAGGGAAGGGAGTGGTCCTGTAGGCTATCTCTCGGTGGCCGTAGGCCATTTTGCCCATTTTAGAGCCCGGTTCCCGGTTTTCGGAGCCGTCAGGCCGTGTGCCTCGGCTCGGGACCGCCCAATCATCTCCGATTTCTCCGGTTTTTGGCAGGCACCTCTGTTTTATCATTCCGAGGAACACTGGGGCCTTTGATGCCAACTCCGTGGCCGTACGCCACTTTCGGTGCTTACAGCCGGTTTTCGGGACCCCGAATCGCGCGGTTTAGGCCCCGAGCATTCATTTTGCATCGGTTTTCTCTGATTTTTGGCAGGAACCTCTGTTTTATCATTCCGAGGGACACTGGGGTTGCAGATACCCACTTCGCTACCGTATGCCACTTTCGGTGCCTGCAGCCCATTTTCGGGACCCCGAACTGCGCGGTTTGGGCCCCGAGCGTTCATTTCTCATTAGTTTTTGTTCAATTTTGTCAGGTACCTCTGTTTCAACACCAGAAATATCACTGGGGGGTGGGAGGCCAGCAATTATCCCAGATAACCAGTTTCGTTCCTCCGGCGCCCGTTTTGCCCACTTCCGGGCCAATGTTGAACACCCTGGGGATATTTTCTTCCAACCAAAGCTACATATTTGTGATCAGGGGATATGGGAGGACCCTAAGAGTGCATGGTCGGCCAGTAATTGTGCTTTTCATTTTTGAGCCTCTCCTTCAAATGCAATGTTGTGACTCCTGCTTCAGTGTTGCCAATTTCCAACCTTGGAACCTTGTTCTACACACATGGGAGGACACCAAAAAGTGGTGGTCGGCCAGTAATTGTGCTTTTCATTTTTGAGCCTCTCCTTCAAATGTAATGTTGTGGCTCTTGTTTCAGTGTTGCCAGATTCCAATCTTGAGGCTTTATTCTACACACATGGGAGGACACCAAGGAGTGGTGGTCGGCCAGAAAATTTGGACTTCATTTTTGGACCATGGCCGGCCGGCCAGGGTGAGTGGCTGGCCGACCAGTTGGGGTGGCCGGCCGGCCACCTTCTAGAAAATTACTGGGCCGACTTTACGCTTTCGACTCTTCTGTTGTCGGATATTTTTGCAAAATACCTCCCCTTCCGGGGGATATTTTGGGAGGGAAATCTTGCCTCCATTTCCCTCCCCTTTTACACCCTTTCTTGCCTATTTAAAGGACTGCCCTCCTCCTTTGCTATGGTTACAAAAATTGGTCTCAAATACCTCTCTCTCAAAACCTCCATCTTCTATCTCCAAAACTCAAAAAACCCTCAAGCATCTAGGCCAATCCTTCATCAACCCTAAGCACCACCATCAACAACTCCATTTCAGCAGCAAGGGAGTGATTTTCAGAGGCCAACAAGCAACAATTTCAAGTCAAGAAGCCACCAAAGTTGGATCTCCAAGGGTAAGCCTCTAAATCCCTTTTTCTAGCATTATTTTCTATCAATTCTATGCCCTATTTCCCTTTTGTTTTGGGCTTTGACCCCTACTGGTTTTGTACTTATTTTGAGCCCCTCTACAACATTGTAGAAGGGCTCAACCCCATTTGGTACCTCTATCATACACTTGTTTCTACATCACCCTTTATGCCAATTATTTGCATGCTTTGTTTGGCTTTTGAGTGATCTGATTTCGAGCCTCATATATACTGATATTGTGCTTATTTTGAGCCCCTCTTCAACATTGAAGAAGGGCTCAACCATGTTTGGTGATTCTAACATGCACTTCCTTTGTAATTCCTCCATTTTACCGTAAAATTGCATGATTTATTTGGCCTATTTGTGATCTGAGTTGGAGCATGAAACATACTGATATTGTGCTTATTTTGAGCCCCTCTTCAACATTGAAGAAGGGCTTAACCTGGTTTTCTTGCTCTACATGCCACTTGCTTTGAATTCATATTCTATTCCTATGTTGCATGCTTCTTTAAGCTTATCATTCTTCTGATTTCAGCCTTCATCAGGCTTAGAAAGTGCCTTATTTTAGTCTATCCTTCATGCTTTATTAAGGGTCTTAAGCCATTTGGTGATTTCTTTTGGCACTTCCTTTGTATTCCTCCATTTTTCCGTAAAATTGGATGCTTTGTTAGGCCGGCTTAGATTCTGTTTTCAGCCTCCATCAGGCTTAGAAAGTGTCTTTTTTTGGTCTATTCTTCAAGTTTTATTAAGGGTCTTAAGTTGTTTGGTCATTGCTTATGGTACCTCTCTTTATAGCCCTTGTTAGCTCATTATATTGCATGCTATTTTGAGCCTATCTACATACTGATTTTGAAGTTGTCATTCACTGAAAATATGCATATTTTTGGCTCCTCTTCAAAGTTTTAGAAGGAAATTTTGTGGTTTGAATTTTCTATATACTACTTGCTTAATAAATCCCCTCTTTTCCCCATTTTTGCATGCCATCGTTGCCATATCTATGCTCACAATTTGGCCATGTTTTGTACTGAAAAGATGCTATTTTTAGGGCTTCCTTGCTACTGTTTTTGCTTTCATGTGCCAATTTTGCATGTTTAGCATAGCCGTATGCCATTTCGGGCACTTAAAATCACATTTCGGGATGATTTCATGCATTGATTGTCATTTCGTATCATTTCGGGGCTGTTTTCCCCTTCATTTAGTTGCTGAAATTTGGTTTGCATGCTTGCATATCATTTTCCATGTCATTTCATGCTTTAGTGCATTACCTTGGTTTGCGTGCCCGTGGGCACACACTTCAAGCCACTCCGTTTTCATTCATTGGCTTCCTGTGTGAGTAAGCTGAGGCTCTCTCATATTGGTATAAGCCCATCATTGCATTTCTGTACCATTTTCAAGCTTGTACATCATCGCCTCGGCACGGGCACGCACTTCGAGGCACTTCGATTTTATCCGATTTGCATTTTGCATCATCGCCACAGTTTGCGTGCCCGTGTGCACGCATTTCGAGGCACTTCAGTTTTATCCAGTTTGCATCACATCATCGCCTCGGTTTGCATGCCCGTGTGCACGCATTTCGAGGCACTTCGGTTTTATCCGATTTGCATTTTGCATCATCGCCTCGGTTTGCGTGCCCGTGAGCACGCATTTCGAAGCACTTCGGTTTTATCCGATTTGCATCATCGCCTCGGTTTGCATGCCCGTGTGCACACATTTCGAGACACTTCGGTTTTATCCGATTTGCATTTCGAATCATCGCCTCGGTTTGCGTGCCCGCGCGCACGCTTTTCGAGGCGCCTCATTTTCATCTCATTTTCATGGCATTGTGCATATTAGGCTGTATCTTAGTTGCATTTCATGCATATCATGCATATTGCATCGTGTTCGGGATAGGTGGTAGCCCCGGGCACGGGAAACGAGGTACATTCCGTACTCCGAGTGTGTCTCAATTCCCAAGTCACCGACACCGGATTACCCATGATGGAGTTAGGTTTTGTTATAGCATTCATCCGCATTCATCCTATATTGAGTTGTGCAATCCGATTCCTACCATCATGCATCGGTATGCGTGATTGGTGTCACGAGGATCGAGGCATGCATATATTCGGAATACATTGCTATGCCCTTTTCTCGCTCTCGCTAAAAGAAAATTAAGGATCGTGATTTTGAGTTTGGCACGCGTTTCGAGAAAAAGTGCAAACAGAGGCTAATCAGGGCATCCCAGTGGATTTCCGCGCCAAGCAGCCTAACATCCAAAATACATCAGAAGCAAGGCAGCCCCTGGCTTGCATGCCAGTTTACAACTTTCTTAGTTTAATTTGTTAATTAATTAAGAATTTGTATATTTATTCGGACTGTATATTTCGGACTGTAATGTTCTTTTATTCGGACTTTATTATTTATTCGGACCCTCTGCGCGAGGGCACAACTGTAATAAGGGTGTGTGAGTGTGATGTATGTTTTCCAACCCCCATTTCTTTCTCCCTTTTATTTATCCGCTTACAATGGTTAGATATAGGGCATATTTCAATTAGCATACAGCATGACAGCATGTTTGCATCATTCATCTATTTTGCACGCACTGCCTCCGATCATACTAATCGCATTTGTATTTCAATTCCAAGTATGAATACATGTCAACTGTTGCATCTCATATGCCATATTTAGAATAGCCGAGCCGCTATAGTTGCATTTTGCATGTGGTGCATTAGGCATTTTGTATATTTAGGATCATGCATGATTTCTAATCACTGCTTTTGGCTTGGAGTACTCGGTGAGTTTTATGCTTTAGCATCCTTGCATGCGTGTGAGTGTTGCCATGAATAGCATGCTTACCATGAGGCTACATGCTTATGTGATATAACTGCCTTGAATGCCTGTGGGTGAAGGTTGAGTTATTTGAATTGGGACAAATCACTAATTGTTTTAAGCCCACTAGACAAGGGCAACATCATGTTTTTCTAAGCCCACCCGAGGGTGGCAACCAAGATTTTAGCCTACTCAAGGGTAGCACCTTCACACCATTTTCAAATAAACAAACATGAAATATTTTGTTCCAATTCAGACGGCCCAGTCTATACTTGTTTGCTGCGAGCATCACATAGTAACCTAGGCTAATAACCAGAATAAGAACTCACAATGTTTTCAAAAACAGATATCATGGTTAGTAGAGGCCGGTCTTTGACCGGGCGAGCGGGGGTGCTCACGATGTGACCTTCCCCAATCGTACCCAAGTTCCCGAGCCAACTTTGGTGATGACGGACACGTGGCCTTTGGCACCGAGTTAGGGTTTCCTAAATTTCCCATTTTAAAAATATTTAGGTAGCGACTCTGTTATCTGGCAACGCAGTCAATGTTTGGCGCTTCTTTCAAAAAAATCTATTTTTCTTCAAAACGATTTGCCGGATTTGGACTCTTTGGTTCAAGATTTGGAACCACGACAAAATCGAGTCCAAACTGTAGCGAGGTCCCTCGCGGGCTTGTTACAGCATCATTTGGCCCAGGATTCGATTCTTGTACTCCTTCATTACGGTTCTCTCCTCTGGCATTAGGATCCACATGTTCCTCCTCCTCACCGTGGATGTCGTCCCCAATTCTCTCTTCCTGTTCATTGTTGGCCATCTATTCTCCTTAGATTCCCACAAACGATGCCAAATGTGAGTGTTGATTTCCGACCTCACAATCAAATAGGGAACTTAGCTGGAGAGCACCAGCATATTAGATTGAGCCAACTATTTGCCAACAAGAAGATGAGAATACTGCGGTGGTTCATCCACCTTGGGGCATTCCGACGATCAAGTCAATTAATCCTATCTCTTACAGATATCAAAGCAGTACTTAAACTCATAAGTAAAAACTTAATTCAGACCCATGAGGGTGCCTCACTTTTATAACCAGCAGTGACCTAGTCCTCTAGAAGCCTCACTTCATTGGACTCAAGCTCAATGCTTATCTTGGACTCTCGGCTAGATAGGGATAAACTCTTCATGAGCCTTATCCTTATCCAGACTGAGAGCCTCTTCTATTCTAGGATTCTTGTCCCTTATCCGAATACCTCGAGATTCCGGCATTACTGCAGAATATCTCGGCAATACCGTGGTCACCTCAGCAACATGACTCGTCCACATGGCACCATAGTCGACATCTCATGACTATTTTGGCCACGTGGCGCCATTTGCAAAATACTTCCCCATAGGAACTTTCCTCTCTCCATTGACAAAAAATAAAACAATTCCGGATTCACATTGGACTCCCACCAATATGATAATAACAAAGCTTTAATTTAATAATAAATCAAAGAAAAGAGTGAGAAAAATGCCTTTATCTTTCTATCAGAATGAAGCATGTAGCAAAGTTGTTAATACCGTATTAGATTAGGTATCGTTTTTTCATTGGTATCATATTTACCGGTACTAACATATTACTGGATACCATTTTAAATTTATCACAAAAATATTATATATGTATTAAAATATTATTTAGTAACAAATAATTTAACAACACGTATCATCAATCACAAATTTGTATGTAAAAGAGGTTTAAAATCATACTATATTTGGTAAATAATAAAAATTAAGGTATTTAAAAAAGAGTATGAAACATAAATTTCTACCATTTTAATATTTCAAACCACCACCCAAAAAAATAAAATAAAATAAAAAAATAAAATTAGCCGGTGTCTTCTAATATTTACCTGATATTATGTTTTCTGGCCTGTACCATCCAGTATTGACCGGCATTTTAAACGGAACATAATTGAACTATATAGGTACTGTTTTACTTCTGAAATGGTTTGTACCGACCACTATTGATAACTATGACACGTAGTGACTCAGTGAAGTACAAGCCCCTGAAGAGGAACAAAACTGTGAAGGCTCTGACCAAAGTGGACAATATCTGTAGAGGCGTGAGAGTCCCTCCTAGGTGATGTAGAATAGTGTCCTCATCATAGCCCACCAGCGAACTAGGCCGCGAACAGCGGGAGAGTTTTCCAGACCGCCCTTATTCTAGCACCAAAATTGCTTGTCTGCCCTCTCATGCCCCTGCAAATATTGTCCGCTTTGGTTGGAGCTTCATGGTTTTGTTCCTCTTCGAGGGAAAAGGTCTCGTACAAGGTGGAGGAGACCAGTGCGCTTATATGATGGAACTGGGAGTCCCTCCCAAGCGATATGGGACAGTGTCCTCATCATAGCCCTCCAGTGGACTAGGCCACAGACAATGGGAGAGTTTATCGGATCGCCTTTCTTCTAACTGCAAACTTGCGTGCCTGGCCTCTCACACCCCTACAGATATTGTTCGCTTTGGTCGGAGCCTCACGATTTTGTTCCTCCTTAGGGGAAAAGGCCTCATACAAGGTTGGTAAGACCAGTACGCTTATAAGGTAGAAGTGAGAGTCCCTCCCAGGCGATGTGGAATAATGTCCTCATCAACAACCATCACAAAATGATGGTGAAAATCCAATTAGGGGGTATGATTTTAAGCCAAGCATGGATGAAAATTATGAACAATCCACATTTGAAGAATTTGAAATTTTTTGATATCATTTTAGTGTACTTTGTTTCAGTTTTCTGAAAATTGACTCTTTTTTTTCATTTTTTTTTCGTTTTTAGTGAATATTTTTAAAATTTTAAGCAATTTTTTTTGTACTTTTTTAGATGCATCTTACTTAGATGTATCTAAATAGTAAAGTATTTGTGAAAAAATATTTTAAAAAACTAATAAATACACAAAATATGAAAAATGTACTGAATTTTCATTTCTTTTTTTTTTGGTGTGTTGTTGTTGTTGTTGTAATTTTTGGTATTTAGCGTATTTTTGAAAGATTTTTTGCACAAATATTTTACTTTTTAAGTGTATTTATGTTAAATGTGTCTAATTTTTTTTTTAAAAAAAATTTCTTAAAATATTAAAAAATTTCATTGAAAATATTAAAATATGAAAAATAAAAATGTAGAATTTTCTAAAAACTGTTTTCTAATAACCAAAACCAAACAAGCTGATTAGTTTTGTCAAAAAATTTAATTTTCTAAAGTCAATTGACATTATGATTTCTGTCATCCAACGACCACAATAGCTTTGTGTTACATCAGAAATTAATTTTGATGAAGTGCTTTACAAAGAGAAATTCTGAATTTTATTTCTATTTTTTATATAACAGTAATAGAGAAGTATTTCAATGTGGCCATAATGAAAAAAAAAAATGTATATATATATGGCCAATCGATTATAATTTTCATAGTTTCTATTATATATTTATGTTCATACAACTCTTCAAGAATTCGAGTGATCTCATTCTTAAAGAGTTTGGGGGACATTGTTTGCACCATAAATAAATTTTCCGTCAATTATGACTAGGTTTAAATTTTCAATTACTTCTTCTTCTTCTTATAATAATAATAATTATTATGCACTAAAATTTTGGAGGTTAAAGAGAAGTTAAAACTGTAACGAGTTGAATCAAATTGAATTTATACTTTAATCTTAGTTGGTGATTTATTTTAAAGTATTAAACTCCATTCATTTTGGACACAATTGATTGAATCGTGACCCGTTAGTAGCCATGAAATATTGTTGTGGTTTTATTATTATTATTATTATTATTATTATTATTATTATTATTATTATTATTATTATTATTATTTGATTACCATAAAAGAGTTGTCAATATTTATGGTGTGTATCATTAAACGAAATATATTTTGTGGTGAGAAAATATTATATCTACTTTTGTCATGAAAGATGTAACGCCCCAAAATAATCCCACATAACTAATACATCAATCCATTTCCAAAATAAGATATTAACCATATTCCTTTGCATAATTCCAAATGTTTTACAAAAGTAATTTCACATGCGATTATACATTCATTAACAAACTAGTACATGAATCTATAGCATGTAAAATCATTAAATCAAAATGAATAAGACCCTCAAGGGCTTACAAGTTCCAAGGCAATAGTCCGGTTACACAAAATGGTCTCTCGGACCCATACACATTAGCCCTAGGCTTTACAAAAAATTACAACCAAAATAAGAGAGCAATCTACCCTTCACAAATAAATCCACGCCCTCAACTTGGCGGGATCACCACATCTTTACCTGCACCAAATCCCATAGGGGTGAGCATAAAGTCCAGTAGAGAATTTTCACAAAGTATATATAGTTATGCAAATTCTCAAATAAAAATGCAAACGTAATGCCATGTAAAAACCAATAATAAGAGGAGTTTCATTTCAATGCACAATTTGAAAATTTCCAAGTTTTCCATAAAGTCTCTCAATCTCATCAATTTCAAAACTTCCAATAATTAACTCAATATGGGCGGTAAATACGACACTGGTAATCCCTAGGCTGGTGTCTGCAAGTAGACTCTACGAGTACTACCAAACTATCGTTTTTACCAGTATTAACCGGAAGGCTTGACACTTATCCGCGCGATTTTCTAGTCTTTCACCATGGACACTCAGGCTAACTTAACAAAATTCAACTACACCCCCTAACCGGACTTCACCGTATTTACCCCTTACACATTCCCGTTGTTCTCATTACAATATATATGTTCTTTTCATGAAACAAAAGTTTTCCATTCAAATTTCGCAATGCATGATAGTGTAGACGTCCCCGAACGTCCCGGGAGGGAAATCCCGTTTTGTTCGTTTGGGCTCACTACAGTTCAGGACTCAAAGTCACGGTCCTGTATCTAATCTCACAGAGTGCAATGCAAGATCGATAAATCATCAAAGAGTCCAAATCTGGCAAATCATTTTTGAAAACAGATCTTTTTTTTGAAAGAAGTGCCAAACAGATTTTTATCCGATTTGCATCATCGCCTCGGTTTGCGTGCCCGTGTGCACGTATTTCGAGGCACTTCGATTTTATCCGATTTGCATTCCACATCATCACCTCGGTTTGCGTGCCCGCGCGCACGCTTTTCGAGGCGCCTCATTTTCATCTCATTTTCATGGCATTGTGCATATTAGGCTGTATCTTAGTTGCATTTCATGCATATCATGCATATTGCATCGTGTTCGGGATAGGTGGTAGCCCCGGGCACGGGAAACGAGGTACATTCAGATTCGGTGACGGAGTGTGTCTCAATTCCCAAGTCACCGACACTCCGGATTACCCATGATGGAGTTAGGTTTTGTTATAGCATTCATCTGCATTCATCCTATATTGAGTTGTGCAATCCGATTCCTCGGCCGTCATGCATCGGTATGCGTGATTGGTGGCACGAGGATCGAGGCATGCATATATTCGTGGAATACATTGTTATGCCCTTTTCCTGCTCTCTGTTGCAGCAAAATTAAGGATCAGCAGATTTTCGGAGTTTGGCACGCGTTTCGAGAAAAAGTGCAAACAGAGGCTAATCAGGGCATCCCAGTGGATTTCCGCGCCAAGCAGCCTAACATCCAAAATACATCAGAAGCAAGGCAGCCCCTGGCTTGCATGCCAGTTTACAACTTTCTTAGTTTAATTTGTTAATTAATTAAGAATTTGTATATTTATTCGGACTGTATATTTCGGACTGTAATATTCTTTTATTGATCAGATATTTATTAGGACCCTCTGGCGAGCACAACCGTAATAAGGGTGTGTGAGTGTGATGTATGTTTTCCAACCCCATTTCTTTCTCCTTTTATTTATCCGCTTACAATGGTTAGATATAGGGCATATTTCAATTAGCATACAAAGATGACAAAGATGTTTACATCATTCATCTGCTTTTGCACGCACTGCCTCGGCGCATCATACTAACTGCATTTGTATTTCAATTCCAAGTATGAATACATGTCAACTGTTGCATCTCATATGCCATATTTACAATAGCCGAGCCTGCTATAGTTGCATTTTGCATGTGGTGCATTAGGCATTTTTGTATATTTAGGATCATGCATGATTTCTAATCAGCTTCTGTTTTGGCTTGGAGTACTCGGTGAGTTTTATGCTTTAGCATCCTTGCATGCGTGTGAGTGTTGCAATGAATAGCATGCTTACCATGAGGCTACATGCTTATGTGATATAACTGTCTTGAATGCCTGTGGGTGAAGGTTGAGTTATTTGAATTGGGACAAATCACTAATTGTTTTAAGCCCACTAGACAGTGGCAACATCACTATTTTTCTAAGCCCACCCGAGGGTGGCAAATCCGCATTTTAGCCTACCTGCGGGTAGCACCTTCACACCATTTTCAAATAAACAAACATGAAATATTTTGTTCCAATTCAGACGGCCCAGTCTATACTTGTTTGCTGCGAGCATCACATAGTAACCTAGGCTAATAACCAGAATAAGAACTCACAATGTTTTCAAAAACAGATATCATGGTTAGTAGAGGCCGGTCTTTGGGGGAGGCGGGTGCTCACGATGTGACCTTCCCCGATCGTACCCAAGCTCCCGAGCCAAGATAACTTTGGTGATGACGGACATGTGGCCTTCGGCACCGAGTCAGGGTTTCCTAAATTTCTCATTTAAAAAATATTTAGGTGGCGACTCTGTATCTAGCAAAGCAGTCCATGTTTGGCACTTCTTTCAAAAAATTTGTTTTCTCAAAACGATTTGCCAGAGTTGGACTCTTTGGTTCAGATTTGGAACCGCGACAAAATCGAGTCCAAACTGTAGCGAGGTCCCTCGCGGGCTTGTTACAGCATCATTTGGCCCAGGATTCGATTCTTGTACTCCTTCATTACGGTTCTCTCCTCTGGCATTAGGATCCACATGTTCCTCCTCCTCACCGTGGATGTCGTCCGCAATTCTCTCTTCCTGTTCATTGTTGGCCATCTATTCTCCTTAGGTTCCCACAAACGATGCCAAATGTGAGTGTTGATTTCCGACCTCACAATCAAATAGGGAACTTAGCTGGAGAGCACCAGCATAATAGATTGAGCCAACTATTTGCCAACAAGAAGATGAGAATACTGCGGTGGTTCATCCACCTTGGGGCATTCCGACGATCAAGTCAATTAATCCTATCTCTTACAGATATCAAAGCAGTACTTAAACTCATAAGTAAAAACTTAATTCAGACCCATGAGGGTGCCTCACTTTTATAACCAGCAGTGACCTAGTCCTCTAGAAGCCTCACTTCATTGGACTCAAGCTCAATGCTTATCTTGGACTCTCGGCTAGATAGGGATAAACTCTTCATGAGCCTTATCCTTATCCAGACTGAGAGCCTCTTCTATTCTAGGATTCTTGTCCCTTATCCGAATACCTCGAGATTCCGGCATTACTGCAGAATATCTCGGCAATACCGTGGTCACCTCAGCAACATGACTCGTCCACATGGCACCATAGTCGACATCTCATGACTATTTTGGCCACGTGGCGCCATTCGCAAAATACTTCCCCATAGGAACTTTCCTCTCTCCATTGACAAAAAATAAAACAATTCCGGATTCACATTGGATTCCCACCAATATGATAATAACAAAGCTTTAATTTAATAATAAATCAAAGAAAAGAGTGAGAAAAATGCCTTTATCTTTCTATCAGAATGAAGCATGTAGCAAAGTTGTTAATACCGTATTAGATTAGGTATCGTTTTTTCATTGGTATCATATTTACCGGTACTAACATATTACTGGATACCATTTTAAATTTATCACAAAAATATTATATATGTATTAAAATATTATTTAGTAACAAATAATTTAACAACACGTATCATCAATCACAAATTTGTATGTAAAAGAGGTTTAAAATCATACTATATTTGGTAAATAATAAAAATTAAGGTATTTAAAAAAGAGTATGAAACATAAATTTCTACCATTTTAATATTTCAAACCACCACCCAAAAAAATAAAATAAAATAAAAAAATAAAATTAGCCGGTGTTTTCTAATATTTACCTGATATTATGTTTTCTGGCCTGTACCATCCAGTATTAACCGGCATTTTAAACGGAACATAATTGAACTATATAGGTACTGTTTTACTTCTGAAATGGTTTGTACCGACCACTATTGATAACTATGACACGTAGTGACTCAGTGAAGTACAAGCCCCGGAAGAGGAACAAAACTGTGAGGCTCTGACCAAAGTGGACAATATCTGTAGAGGCGTGAGAGTCCCTCCTAGGTGATGTAGAATAGTGTCCTCATCATAGCCCACCAGCGAACTAGGCCGCGAACAGCGGGAGAGTTTTCCAGACCGCCCTTATTCTAGCACCAAAATTGCTTGTCTACCCTCTCATGCCCCTGCAAATATTGTCCGCTTTGGTTGGAGCTTCATGGTTTTGTTCCTCTTCGAGGGAAAAGGTCTCGTACAAGGTGGAGGAGACCAGTGCACTTATATGATGGAAGTGGGAGTCCCTCCCAAGCGATATGGGACAGTGTCCTCATCATAGCCCTCTAGTGGACTAGGCCACAGACAATGGGAGAGTTTATCGGATCGCCTTTCTTCTAACTGCAAACTTGCGTGCCTGGCCTCTCACACCCCTACAGATATTGTTCGCTTTGATCAGAGCCTCACGGTTTTGTTCCTCCTTAGGGGAAAAGGCCTCATACAAGGCTGGTAAGACCAGTACGCTTATAAGGTGGAAGTGAGAGTCCCTCCCAGGCGATGTGGAATAATGTCCTCATCAACAACCATCACAAAATAATGGTGAAAATCCAATTAGGGGGTATGATTTTAAGCCAAGCATGGATGAAAATTATGAACAATCCACATTTGAAGAATTTGAAATTTTTTGATATCATTTTAGTGTGCTTTGTTTCAGTTTTCTGAAAATTGACTCTTTTTTTTCATTTTTTTTTTGTTTTTAGTGAATATTTTTAAAATTTTAAGCAATTTTTTTTTGTACTTTTTTAGATGCATCTTACTTAGATGTATCTAAATAGTAAAGTATTTGTGAAAAAATATTTTAAAAAACTAATAAATACACAAAATATGAAAAATGTACTGAATTTTCATTTCTTTTTTTTTTTTTTGGTGTGTTGTTGTTGTTGTAATTTTTGGTATTTAGCGTATTTTTGAAAGATTTTTTTCACAAATATTTTACTTTTTAAGTGTATTTATGTTAAATGTGTCTAATTTTTTTTTAAAAAAAAAATTTCTTAAAATATTAAAAAATTTCATTGAAAATATTAAAATATGAAAAATAAAAATGTAGAATTTTCTAAAAACTGTTTTCTAATAACCAAAACCAAACAAGCTGATTAGTTTTGTCAAAAAATTTAATTTTCTAAAGTCAATTGACATTATGATTTCTGTCATCCAACGACCACAATAGCTTTGTGTTACATCAAAAATTAATTTTGATGAAGTGCTTTACAAAGAGAAATTCTGAATTTTATTTCTATTTTTTATATAACAGTAATAGAGAAGTATTTCAATGTGGCCATAATGAAAAAAAAAAAATGTATATATATATATGGCCAATCGATTATAATTTTCATAGTTTCTATTATATATTTATGTTCATACAACTCTTCAAGAATTCGAGTGATCTCATTCTTAAAGAGTTTGGGGGACATTGTTTGCACCATAAATAAATTTTCCGTCAATTATGACTAGGTTTAAATTTTCAATTACTTCTTCTTCTTCTTCTTATAATAATAATAATTATTACGCACTAAAATTTTGGAGGTTAAAGAGAAGTTAAAACTGTAACGAGTTGAATCAAATTGAATTTATACTTTAATCTTAGTTGGTGATTTATTTTAAAATATTAAACTCCATTGATTTTGGACACAATTGATTGAATCGTGACCCGTTAGTAGCTGTAGACGTGTCCGCGGGGGACTCTCTCTACAGTTCGGACTCGATTTGTGTCGCGGTTCTAAATCTGAACCAAAGAGTCCAACTCTGGCAAATCGTTTTGAGAAAAACTGATTTTTGAAAAGAAGTGCCAAACATGGACTGCTTTGCCAGATTACAGAGTCGCCACCTAAATATTTTTTAAAATGGGAAATTTAGGAAACCCTGACTCGGTGCCGAAGGCCACGTGTCCGTCATAACCAAAGTTGACTTGGCTCGGGAGCTTGGGTACGATCGGGGAAGGTCAGCTATGAGCACCCCTCTCGCCGGTCCAAGACCGCCTCTACTAACCGTGATATCCGATTTTGAAAACCTCATGTGTTCTTATACCGTTATTAACCTAGAATTACTATGTTATGCGTGACAAAGAAACAAGTATAGACCAAATCGCCTAAATTGGAATAAAACATTACATGTTCGTCTTGAAAATGGTTTGCTACTCGTAAGTAGGCTAAAATGCGTGTTTTGCCACCTCGAGTGGGCTTAAAACTCAGCTTTTAATGTATTATCCCAATCTGTAATTCGACCTTCATCCACAGGCATTCAAGCGCTTATATCACATAAGCACTTAGCCTCATGGTAGTCATGCTATTATGTCAACACTCACACATGTGATATGCTAAAGCATAAAAGCTCACCTAGTACTCCAAGCCAAAGCAGGCTTATTAGAAATCCATGCATGGACCTAAGCATACTGAAATGTCTAATGCAACACATGCAAAGATGTAATCTAAGGCAGGCTCGGCTATCCTAAACATGGCATATGGAATGCTACAAATAACACGTATTCAATTTGGAATTGAAAGTACGATGCAGTTTGTATGATGTGCCGAGCCCGATGCATGTAAACAAATGAATGCAAACATGCTTTCATACTGTTATGCTAATTTAAATATGCCCTAATCTACCACTGAAAGCGAGTAAATAAAAGGGTTAGAAAGAAATGGGGGTTGGAAGACATACATCCACTCACACACACTTATTACATTTTTGCCCTCACTCGGAGAGACCGAATAAATAAATAATACAGACCGAAGAATAAATGAATAAATAAATTATTACAAATTTCTAAGTACTGAAATTAAAGCATCTAAATGAAATGAAATGGGGCCTCGGCCCTGCCTTGGGATGCGCGAATGATGCATGCCCGATGCCCGCCTTGCCCGAAAAGCCCACACCTTGGCACTACTGTCTCTGTTTTTACTGCTCTGCCTCTCCAAAAATTCTCAAAACTTCAGAATACCTTCCAAGAGGCCTGAAATGTTCCACCGGCTGAGGGGAGAGATTACCGGCTGTCCTCATTGATCACCGGCTGCTTTCTATGTCTATCGGCATAAATAAAGTGCCGATCGGCACATTGAACTGCCGGCCGGCAGAAAATTCCTGCAGCAGACAGATGACAAAGAAAGAAGAATGACAAAGAATGCATGGGCATGGTTTTTGGGCAAATGTGAGCATGTCCAACATCTCCTATCATGTTTAGGGACTCAAGGGGGTGTGGCTCTTGGTTCTAGGGCTATCGATTGTGCATTTGATGCATGATAGCCTAAGGAACCAAGATTGCTCATTTTAATGTAAATATGCATGCAACACAACAAATGAATACTAAGTCCCTATCATGTGGGAATCAAGGGCCTTAGTGACCAAGGATTGAGGTGAGTTACACCACTTGAAATGTGAACTCCCCTCAAACCTAGGCTTGGCTTGACAACCCCAAACCAAGCTATGAGATGCAAGTATGCAAGCAAGGCTCAAATGCAATGCAAGGTATCATGTTAAACATGCAAAGAGCTAGAGTATGTAGGAGACAAATGGCATGCAAGATGGGCCAATTAACATGGAACTAACAAGCATACGTTCAAGGCTATATTGACCAAGCAAGCAACAATCATGAAATAAGCATGCAACAATGGACTTAAGCCATAGAGGACAGCCTCAAACTCCCAAAAACAAAGTGGCAAAACAAGCCTCACAACATGATGAAAATGCTACATGAGCATGCTATTCAATGGGCCCAAGTCTAGGACACCAAAGAGAGTAATTTGACATCACTCATACAACCACTGTGACATGCATTCAACAAACCAAAACAGATTTTAAGCATGTGGAATGAGACCCAAATCCTCCTATGGTACCCCCAAAATGCACCAAACATGGAAGCATGCACAATGTCTATTTTAAAGCATCCAAGAACATATCTTTAAAACATGAACTAAGCCACATGTGCCAACATGCAAACATGACTAATGGGCATGAAATGAGATCTAATATGATGCCAAATCACTAGATCAAAACAAGTCAATCATGCTAGAACTTCATGGAAGCAAAGTTTACAAGCCTAAAATGCAAAACATGCACATCAAGCATACCAAGGGTGTCCAAAACAGTGGCTCACAGCCCTATTACATGGCAAATAGATGCTAATATCCTCATGAAACCAAGCTAAAATATGCAAGAATCAAGGCTCAAAGCATGACACTACTTATAAACATGAAAGAGCATTCTAAAACCAACATGGAAAGCATGCAAGAGGCCATGAAATCAACTAAAAACAGAGGTCACACATGACCTAAAATACACAATAAAGCTCTGAAATGAAAGCTAAGGAAAGCATGCATGCATGTTATGCTATGAGCCAAAACAAAGGCCAACCAAAGGACCAAAGGGAGAGGGGTGTCTTTCCCTTAGATGAGACTTGAAAATATCATCCTCACCACTGAAAACCCACTGGTTTTCAGTGGTGAGAATATCAAAGAACACCAAAACAAGAAGGCCCTAGAAAAAGGCACCAAAAGTGGCCAAACAAGGCTTAAAGTAATGAGGCTTAACTCAAACCATAAAATGACCTTAAAGAAGGTTCAAGAACAAGTAAAAACAAGACTTTTTTATGTTAAACACAAACTGAAAAACTCAAAGCAAAGAGGGTAAAAAGTAGTTGCAAGAATGGGGAAACTAAAGTGAAAAGCTCACCCTTGAAGATCCAATGAAGAACAGATGGTCCAGCCCTCCTCAAGTGATCAAAACCAGTTCAAAATCACTCAAAACAAACCTCCAAGTCTCCCAATCTCGGAGCTAGGTGTAATAGTGTGTGTAATGGTGCAAAAGTGAGGTAAAACACACTATTTGGGGCCTAAAACACACACACAAGAGGAGAGAGAGGGAGATATAGATATATATGGATGTATATCAGAGAATGTATGTATAATCTCTGGTTTTTGACCTAAAATTGCTAACCTCCAACCATGGTGATGAATACAAGCTTAAATAGGCAACAAAAGGGCTCTAAGCTTAATGACTAAGTAAGAGCAAAGGGGTCAAAGGGTTCCTAGCTTCTAAGGGAAGCCAAGACAGCTGGCCAAGCTTCTCCAAGAAGCTTGGCCAAGAGGGGTCACCCTTCTAGAAGCTTTAAGGGTGCAAAGGTGCAAAGGGTGCAATGCTATGCACGGGGAGTGGTGATGGTGTAATCCACCGCACACCGCATGCACCATCCTCGAGGGGTTCAAGGGTCACCGGCCGGCCAAAAAGTCACCGCACAAAAATGTGCCGACCGATCATACAAAGGCCGATCGGCCAAGGATTTGAATAAAATAGTGCCGATGGCTACAAGGAGAGCCGGTGGAGGTATGAGGCAAATGTGGGTTCTAGGGATGGCTAACAAGCCTTCCCCTACCCTCAAATGCAAACACACACAAGTCTTGGTGGAAAACCAAGCACAGAACAAACCGGTTAAGCGATCCCGAGGCACAGCGCGCAGTCGGGACCTCCGGGAACTCAAAACGAACACAAACATGGATAATCACCGGGTGTTCAAGCGGTGATGTCCAAGTCTCGAGGACGGTCAAAAATGGGGTGTCTACAGTTGCCCCTCTTTGACAGAACTCGGAAGTCATAACAATGACGGGAGTGAATGTCAAAGCCCGGAGACGACCCATCTTTGACAAGGCCGAAGACTTGGACACGCATACAAGGCAAACAAGATATGCGCCCGAGGGCAGGGGCAAAATGCAACTGAAAATGCAAGAAGCCTAGCATAACTTTATGAAAATGCAAAGAAAGCTGTAATGAAGCACACATGCGACAGTTATAAGCTAACATGCAACAGTCTACACTACAATGCAGAAAGGGTGTAAGAGGATTATGGCATTCTCAATACGTCTCAACTCGGAGATACAATACCTATATGCGGCTCGTTCGGTTTCACCGGCCTCAAATGAGCTGTACATACAATATCGTGCCTGAAAAGAAAACAAACTTAACAGGTATGACACTGTTAGCAATATTCATGATAATGCAATCGAAAGTGCGTGACAACGCATTCAGTGTGTACAGAAAATTTGTAATTGAACACATGTCAGTAAAGCAAAGCACGCATACAATGTTATGTGTATAAAAGAGGTAATTGAACACATGTAAGTAAAGCAAAGCACGCATACAATGCAATGTGTATAAAAGATAATTGAACACATGTAAGTAAAGCAAAGCACGCATACAATGCAATGTGTATAAAAGATAATTGAACACATGTCAGTAAAGCATAGCACGCATACGATGCAATGCGTATAAAAGAGGTAATTGAACACATATCAGTAAAGCAATAGCACGCATACGATGCAATGTGTATAAAAGAGATGATTGAACACATGTCAGTAAAGCATAGCACGCATACAATGCAATGTGTATAAAAGAGGTGATTGAACACATGTCAGTAAAGCATAGCACGCATACAATGCAATGTGTATAAAAGGTGATTGAACACATGTCAGTAAAGCATAGCACGCATACAATGCAATGTGTATAAAAGGGGTAATTGAACACATGCATACAATGCAATGTGTATAAAAGATAATTGAACACATGTAAGTAAAGCAAAGCACGCATACAATGCAATGTGTATAAAAGAGGTAATTGAACACATGTAAGTAAAGCAAAGCACGCATACAATGCAATGTGTATAAAAGATAATTGAACATGGTAAAACATGATGTTGAAATGCAATGTACTGCAACACAGTATAATTGAAACAATTTCTTTTAAAATTCACGAGACGTAAAAGGATACGGGAAGGGACATCCTTCGCTGCTCGAAAGGCCGCCACGAAAAGTTGTAGAACGAGATCCACCCGAAGCTTCGCTTATATTCTGAAGGTGCCATTTCTTGGACTGCCTTAAGCGATGAAGATACTAAATCACATGACTGACCCGATCAAAGGCGCAAAAAGGGTGCGATGGCCGAAAGGAGGAGGTTCCCAATGTCAAACTCAGCACCCTGCTACCCTGTTATTCTCTTGCTTTACTTTCCTGTTTACTAGGAGTTTAAGCATTGTAATCGCCTCGAGGCGTGTTTTATTTCTCAAAATCGCGTATTTTTGCAAAACATATGATGGAGATGAAACAACTATTTATTCAAAAGGTATTGCATTTGCATGTTCTATGCATCGATCGCAAGGTTTCACACCACAATGTAATCAAACCAAACTTGTGTTTATGAAAACAAAGCATCGCATCGTAATAACCAGGTAGCGAACCGACTTACAACTCGATAAGCAAAACAAAGACTCGACAGACTAGCCAAGTGCAAGTACAACTCGATAGACAAAGCTAAGACTTAAAGTGAGTGACATACAACTCAATAAGCAAATATACAACAACTCGATAAACAAATACGCGCGACTCAGCAGAAATCAATCACCGAAGAGTGCTGGGAGGGGTGGAATTCCCAAATATTCAGCATAGAAAGATTAGAAATCATAGAAGGAAGACCATCGGCTGGACACAAAGGTCATCGGCCGAAGATAATTTCCATCGGCATAATAATTGGTCGGCCGGCACAAAAATGTGGCCGGTCGGCAATATTTACTGCCGGTCGGCTGTAAACTGTCTGCACCAGCAGAATGTTGACATGTGTCCTCCACTCAACCTTATCCTCTACAAAAGATCTTAGCCTCGTGGTCTTCTTCGCTTCCACACTGATTGACTCCAAATGGAGGAATTTCTTGCTCAAAATCTCGCAATTTGGATTAACAATTTGGACGGCTCGGAAAAGCTGAGTTTGCGGGCTTTCGGCATGAACGCACTATTCACTTTGCGCCGCACCCCGCTGCATTTTCCGTTCCTCCATGCCGCGGCAAGGTTCTGGAACCCGGTAACACATGTCTTTAGCTTTAGCGGGCAAGAGATGTGTCCCACTTTCAAGATTTCCAAGCTCTAATGGAATCCGCGCAATGAGGAAATTCGCCCAATTTCGCTTTTGGCCATACTCAAGCCTTAGGACAAATGTGTGGGCTCTCCATACCCGATGCTCGTTCTCTGATTTGTGACGGGACACTAGATGTTCCGAGTCTGGTTTGTCGTTTTTCTGAGACTGGTGATCGTGGCGACCATCATCGGCAAGGCTTTTCGGCACGCCCTCTGTCTATGCATGCTGGCTCATTTTCTGTTCATCTCCGGTTCTGGAGGACCTAGTGTCCGGCTGATTGAGATTGCCCAAGGCTTGGAGGGGGGCAAAAACTGCATTGCCATGGTTCTGGGTGAGGCATTTCTTGGCTTTGTCGCCTTTTACCGCCGAGACAACAGATTAGCGGGAGCCCACTATTACTGCAGGTAATGTTTCCCACCCAATCTCATATTTATGTTTGCTCACATCACTTGGCCCTCAAGCTCGGTTTTTTCTCACAAAACCTTTTTCTCACTTTTTCTCTCACCGTACATCTCTCTATTCTTTAATCTCTCGTTTTTCATCCCTCCCCAGGTATGGTTGATGGATAAGCTGCAAGTTGTGGACTCTTGCCCAGCATATTCAGCGCGCGGCTATTTCTTCAGGCAACGCCTGGTTGACGCCCTTGATGAGGGTTGGTGGTTTGAGTGGATGTGCAGTTTGTCTGCAGATCGCATCGCTTGGCGGTGCCCATGGCTCAATCTCCCAATGATGAGTTATAGTATGACCCGTCAGCCGGGGATCCAATTGATTGGCTTGACTCACTGTGTTTTCTACTTCCCATTCCGTATCCTGCGCCAGTTTGGTCATGATCAGACCTGTCCGCTGGAAGGGATAGAGTACCCGGCTACATTTGCGGTTGGGCGCCTGGTGGCGGTATGCTCTGACATGGAGGACGAGAGAACTCCTGGCCCCCGCTCCTACTTTCAGTTGCACTTTGTCTGATGAGTGCTTGGATTGGCTTAATGAAGAGGCACAGGAAGGGCCCACTTTGGCGTCAGAGGCTTCGACCCGGCTCGGGAGGCGCGAGGACATTTGTCTTAACCATGCCCCGGATTTATTGCTTTATTAGTACTTTCAGGTTTTCTTTATGGATGTAATAAAAAGCAACTTCAACTGTATGCAAGAGCAAAGAACTGCTTTGAAATCAATGAAATTGAAGGTTGTGGTCTTGAAAAATTTCCGTTTTGGCGGAAATGGTCTTAGTTGTAAAAGATTTATTTGAACAAAGTCATCTTTATTAAAACTTCTCAAAACCATTTTCGATATGGATCGAATCGACACGCTTGAGATCATCACGAGATGCACAACCTCAGTTCTGCAATTGGAAAATTGCCCCTAGTTTGGATAGTCTTGCAGTACGCATGGCAACGGAAAGTTGCCCCTAGTCTGAATAACCTTTGCCGGAGATCGCGATGAATGCCGATGGACACAGATGACCAAGATGATCAAATAGACAAAGGCGACGGGGAAAATGTTTATGGTGAACTTCGTGATGAAGTCGCCTCGTATCCCAAGGATGGGAATCAAGCCTTCGTAGTTCAGCTTGGGTTCACTCAGTATTTTCACTCTCCTTTTACGCTCTAACTTTTGCCAAGGCCGCCCTTTGCGGGTTTTCAACCTTGCGAGCTCGGTTTTTATATTTTCTAATTTTTCGTGCTCTGAATTTTGCCTAGGTCGCCCTTCCGGGTTTTCGGCCTAGCGAGCCTCTCAGGGGTGATATTTCTTCAGCTTATCCATGTTGATCGGTTGGGAGAACTCTAGGCCATCTAGGTCCATCAGAACCACAGCTCCACCTGACCATATAGACTTGATGATATAGGGACCAGTCCAATTAGGTCTGAACTTGCCCCTTGGGTCGTGGATGGGAGCTCGGTTGTCTTTGAGCACCAAATCTCCTTCCTTCAAATTCCTGGACTTAACCTTCTTGTTGAAAGCCCGGGCGATTCTACGCTGATAACCTTGGACATGGTACAGTGCTTTCAATCTCCTTTCATCAAAGAGCATAAGTTCCTCGAACCTACTCTGCTGCCAATCTGCCTCAGCTATCTGACACTCAGCCAGCACTCGCAATGATGGAACCTCAATCTCAATCGGTAAAACGGCTTCCATCCCATAGACCAGCGAATAAGGAGTTGCTCCAGTTGAAGTTCTAATTGAAGTCCGGTAGCCCCACAGAGCGAATGGCAACTTGTTTGGCCAGTCCCGATAGGTTTCTACCATCTTCTGCAGTATGTGTTTGATGTTCTTGTTGGCGGCCTCAACTGCCCCGTTGGTCTGCGGCCGATATGTGGATGACTTATGAAAAGCCACATTATCCTTCTCCGAGAAATCAATCACTTCTTTCTTGAAGTGAGAACCATTGTCCCAAATGATCTCATTCGGGACTCCATAACGGCGAATAATGTTGTTTGGATAAACTTTGCGACTTGCGAAGCCTTTAACCTGGCGTAGATTGGGCCTCGACCCACTTTGTGAAATAGTCTATTGCTACCAAAATATACTCATGCCCATTCGACTTCTTGGTAATGCACTCGATCACATCGATTCCCCAGACTGAGAATGGCCATGGTGATGTCATGTTATATAACTTTGATGGCGGGATGTTCATACGGTTTGCGTGAATCTGGCATTTGTGGCATCGCCGAACAAAACCGATACAATCTTCCTCCATGGTAGACCAGTAATAGCCTTGTCTGAGAATTTTTCGTGCCAGCATCACTCCGTTCATATGTGCCCCACATTCTCCTCCATGGATGGCCTCCATCGGTAACCGATTCTTGACTTCCACACAGCTTGTGCATTCCCAGATGACCTCTCTTGTACAATTTTCCCCCGCAGATGATAAACTAAACAGCCATTCTTCTAATTGCCCTTTTATCTTTGGCATTTGCCCCTAGTGGATATGTCTCATTTTCCAAGAAGTTCCATATGTCGTAATACCAAGGGTTGTCGTCCTGCACTTCATCTATGGCAGAGATTGACTCATATGCTGGCGCAAACTTTTGATCAATGATTACTGGGCGCATCCGGACTCCTGACGGGATGTCTATCATGGAAGATAGAGTTGCGAGTGAATCTGCGAACTTGTTGTTCTCTCTTACTAGGTGAGTGAAACTTAGCTTTTCAAACCGAGGAATTAACAAATCCAGGGTCTGGTGGTATATTATCATCTTTTCCTCCTTCACTTTCCAATCTCCTTTTGCTTGAGACACAACTAGGTTCGAGTCTCCAATGACATCCAACCGCCTTGCCCCTAGTTCTAGGGCAGCTTCTAAACCGGCAATACACGCCTCGTACTCTGCCTCATTGTTCGAAACTTTGAACCGGAGCTTGAATGCTAAGGATCGGAGTCGTCAGCGCTATCGCTAAAGACTCCTATCCGTGCAAGTATTGATTTGACGCTCCGTCAAAGTACATCGAGTTTCATCTTCGACGTCGAGAATAGCTTCATCTGGGAATAGGTACTCAACCGCTTCATCCCTTCGACCGGGTGGTCGTGAAGGAACTCGCCACCGCTCTCCTTTTTCTGGACTTGCGTCACATACTTGAGGTCAAATTACGAGAACAATTGAGAACCAACGAGCTAGCCTACCATGGTATTTGGTTTCTCGAAAAGATATTTGTTGGGGTCCAGTCGTGTAACCAACATTACAGAGTGTGCTAACTGGTAGTGTCGCAGCTTCCTAGTAGCACATACTAAGACTAGACAAGCCTTCTCCGGTAGTGTAGCGGTCTCGTAATCCGGATCTTCTTGCTCAAATAGTAGATGGCCCTTTCAACTTTGTCTTCCGACTCTTGCGCGAGCATCTGACCCATTGTGGTTTCGATTCTTGGCAGTCTGAGATCAACGGTTTTCCTGGCTTTGGTGGTGACAACACGGGCGGATTTTGTAGATACTCTTTAATCTGTTCAAATGCGGCTTGGCATCGGCCGTCCCATTGGAACTTCGTTCCTTTCTTCAAGAGACCAAAAAGTGGTTCACAAGTTAAGGTTAGTTTTGAGATAAACCGCCTTATGAATTGCACTTTACCCAGAAAGCCTCGCACCTCCTTTTCAGTCATTGGTGGTGGCATTTCTAAGATGGCCTTGATTTTAGAAGGGTCAACTTCGATGCCCCTTTGTGTAATCAAAAATCCCAGCATTTTTCCCGCTGTAACACCAAACGTACACTTTTGAGGATTCAACCGCAGCCGAAATTCTCTGATCCTTTGAAAAAACTTTTGCAAGGCGGTGTAGTGGCCCTCTCTTTCTTTGGACTTGACAATCATGTCGTCCACATACACCTCGACCTCTTTATGGATCATGTCATGTAATATTGTAGTTGCAGCCCGTTGATACGTAGCCCCAGCGTTCTTTAGCCCAAACGGCATTACTCTGTAGCAATATGTACTTACCTGGTGGTAAGCGATCTTCTCCGGTCTTGGTGCCATTACTATCGATTATAGCCGAAAAGCCATCCATGAACGAAAGCAAAGCATGTCCCATTGTGAAATCTACCACCGTCGATATGTGGCAAGGAAAGTCATCCTTGACCGCTGGCTCTTTAAATCCTCAAGTCCACATACCCGGATTCTACCATCCTTCTTCTAAGATCGGTACAATGTTGGCCACCAAGTCGGGTATTCAGATACCAGCCGAGAAGCTTCACCAATTTGCTGGTGACCTCTTCCTTGATCTTAATGGCCCAAGGCGGATCCTCTGAGTTTCGTTTGATGTCGGGCCTCGGGGTCAAGAGGGATCCGATGCTGTACAATCTCAGGATCGATTCCAGGCATGTCTTCGTAGGACCACGCGAAAACATCTTTGAAATCTTTTAATAAAGCGACTAAGCGCTCGCGTTCCTCCGAAGACAACGTGGACCCGATCTGGACCAGCCGCGGGTCCTTCTCAGTACCGACGTTCACAGTAGTGATTTCATCCATTAAGGGTTTAACAAACCTCTCTTGCTCTTGTTCAATTAGTCGTTGCAAAACCGGAGGAATTTCGTCCTCGTCGTTTTCATCAAAATTTTGAAAGTCCTGATTTAAGCAATAAACCAAAGGCACAGAAAAATACTCGGAAACCACAGTTACCTCATTCTCATTATGTACTTCCGAACCGTCCAATTCCTCTGTTACAACAGACTCAAAAGAGAAAGAAAAAGACGACCTGGACAAGATATTGTGGCATCCGGTTATCATCCCGAATACTGGGACTCAGACTCGAGAAGTGGAACTCGATTCCGACTCACAAGACTCGGTGGAATCGATTCGGCTCACTACTGACCGGTCTTTGCTTGATAAAAATCCTCCTCGTCTTGCCAGATGAGGGAGGTGCGATGGATGCATCCAAAATAGCATTGGTTGGCCCACACCGCTTCATCTCGATCATGGACACCGAGGAGTCATCCCCAAGCACAACCGGGTCGATCAAAGGATCTGAAAGTAGACAGCCGATGCTACCCCATTTCAAACTCGTGTCCGCAGACTCCAATTCCTTGCTATGTTCATTTCAAGCTAAGATGCATGCGCTCTTGAGAACATCATCCCCGAGATAATCGCAAGTCGAAGAAAATCTCAAATCCCGATGCGTTTCTTCTCTTTATTCACCATGGCTCGGAAAACCCTGAATGAAATCTTCCCCCTCCTAAACGTCCGTTCAAAATACCAGATGGGCGGTGCATCAATTCGAAGGTTTCCATTTGTTTTGCTTTGGCTCTTCCGCCATCTCCTTCCTCTTCTTACCCAATCTTCCTTGGTGGGCATGTAACCCGAAGGTGTGAGGGTTGTGTGGCACTTCGCCAACGTTGCGATGCCCTTACAAAGCTCTTCCCTAGTCCTATCCCGGGATGTATTGGAGTTTATTCATGAGGTACACCGCAGGCGCTAACATATATCCCTTCATTAACGGCCATGATATTCAGACAACCCGAGCCTCGGCCAAGGTAAAGCGATATGAACACGTCTTCCGTGCCATGCTCTATTTCGCATCAGCGTGGATACCTCCGGTGGTGGATGAATTGATGAATTCCCGAAAACGATGGCTACTCCCTTCCCGTAGGGGTATTTCACCATTTGATGCAAAGTAGATGATACTGCCTTCACCTGATGCAGCCACGGCCGCCCCAACAACAAATTGAAAGTTGCCGGTACTTCCAAGACATGAAAATCTATCTCCTGCTGTCCCGGCCCAACTTTGGTCTGGATTTTAACGGTTCCCATCACCTCTCGGCTTGTATTGTCATATGCCCTGATGACCTGGACTGTTGGTATAAAGTCTGCGACTTTCAAACCAATCGCGTAAGCTGTCCTTGCCGGGCAAACGTTGATGGCAGACCCTGTATCAACAAGGACTACCGGTATCCATTTATCTCTGCACTCCACAGAGATGTAGAGTGGCTTGTTGTGATTCGTGCCCTCAGGCGGTAATTCTTTATCAGCAAACGTCAACATCGGGGCAGCTCCTCCCGGAAAGACTAGCCCTACTAGCTGTTCTGGTGTTGTTTCTATTGAAAGCTTTGCCTTATCCATGGCTGATAAAACAGCCTCCCTGTGCACTCGAGAAGCCATGAGCAGTCCCCAAATAGAGATATCTGCTTGTATCTTTTTCAGCTGTTTGAGTACGGCTTCCTCTTCGAGCTGCTTTTCCTTCTGCTTCTCAGCCTCTCTGTCCTTCCCTGAGGCCTCTAGTTGATCCAAGTGTGGAGGTTTGAAATACCGCCCACTGAAATGTATCCAATGCATGCAAAAATGATGGACTCCTTTGGAGGGCCATGAGGTGGATTACTCAACACATACATGATGAACACACCAAATGGCAAAACCAACTTTGGAAATCAGTTATGACAGCCCTAAAACTCACCAAAAAGGCCCTAAAATGGCTCAAGGAAGTATGTAATGAAAGGTCCCCTTGAAAGGCCTTAAGGAGGATTTCTCCACACGTGCATGATAGACATAAAACATGGCAAAAGGGGCTCCGGATAGAGTCAAGGAAGACCCTAAAACTCACAAAATTGAGCCTGAAATGTGGCGTCACAGCATGCAAAATGGGGGTCCTTTGGAAGGCCAATAAAGCTAGTAAAGAGAATGAGGGGTGAGAGGGTCACCCCTCTATGATTTTGAAGCTCAAAGACACATCTAAGCCACTAAAAATCCACTAGATTTCAGTGGCTCAAAGGCCAAACCAAGGCCAATGCAAATGCTCACATGCATAGCTCAAAACATAAGGAAATGAAGCATGAAAGGGGGTAGATGACCCCCAAAAGGAAAATGACCTTAATAAAACATGTTTATAAGAACAAAATAAAACTCTTTTTAGTTCATGACAAATCTCGAAAATGCTCACAAGTAGGGCTAAGATATGAAGTAAAATAAGCCTACAAAGAGGGATAGAGCATACAAGGAGGTAGAAGACCTCAAAAAGAAAAGTATTCTTAATTAAACTTCAAGAGGAGCTCAAAATAAGACACTTTTAAGTTTAAAACAAAACTAAAAAATGCTTGTAAATAGGGCTAAGTTATAAAGCAAAATAATGCAAAAAAAGGGAAAAATGAGGACTTACCCTTGTAGCACAGCCATGCAGCAACTCCTGAACCAAGAAGGTGAGCCTTCAACCTCTAAAAAACAGCTCCAAGATGATTGAATGGATGGTGGAGGTGTTGTGCTAAGGGTTGGTGTGCAAATGGCCAAGAATATTAAGGTTTGAAGCTTGGATGTGAGAGATATGGATGGTGGAGTGTATATATCTTGGCTGGTTTTTCTAACCCTTGCAAATGGGGGAGGAAGCTTGGTTTTATAGAGGAGAAGAGCTAAGGCTTCTTGGAGAAGCCTCAAGAGAGGGTCAAAGCTTCTCAAAGAAACTTAACCAAAAGGGTCAAGCTTCTTGAGGAAGCTAGACCAAAAGGGTCAAGCTTCCTCAAGAAGCTTGACAAAAGAGTCAAGCATCTCTAAGAAGCTAAGCAAGAGGGTCAAAACCAACTGAAAAAGGCTAACAAAAGGCTCAAAATCTCGGAGGAAGGGTTAAGTGCTTCACAGCTGGCACAACTGTGTTGCACTTGAGAAGGCCAAAAAGCAGGAATCTGGCCGACCAGTTCAAGTGGTCGGCCGACCACATGCCCTGGTCAGCCGACCAGGGTTCAAAAGGGTCAAGCTGAAATGCTAGTCGACCACCCCAGAAAAGTGGCCTCCCAGATGAGTAGAATACATCTGTATGGTGGAAAACCAGAAAATGTGACCCAAGATAGGGAAAACCAGCTTTCTAGCAAGGTTCAAATGGGTTAGGAAGAAAAGCTGGTCGGCCTACCCATATTGGTGGCCTCCCAGGTGAGTACAACACAATGCTGGTATGGGAGACCAGAAATTGTGAACCAAAAGTGGGAAAAATCAGCTTTCTATCAAGAAAATCGGCTGGAGGAGAGATAAAATATTTCCAAAAGAATTGCTGGTCTCCCACTATAGTACCACCTTCCAAACAATGAAAATAGGGTCCATACCAGAAATGAACCCTAACTGATGCAAAACGAAGGTTCGGGGGCCAAAACGCGCGGTCTGGGGCCTCGAAAATAGGCTGTTAGGCACTGGAGGTGGCGTGCGACCACGAAGGTGGTCTCTCGGGCCACAGTGTCCCCCTAGGGAGAGGAAACAAGGTGTGTGCCAAAAAGGGAGCAAACGGAGGTAATTAAGTGGTCCCGAACCGAGGCACACAGCCGACGGCTTTGAAAATCGGTAACTGGTCTCCAAACGGGAAAAATGGCCAACGACCACGAAACGTGGCCTACAGCCACTGAGAGATGGTCTACGAGACCTCTCCCTCCCTTTGGGACGAGAAAACAGAGAAAACAGGACCTGGTTCGCAAACCGAGGCAAAGCACAAAAGAGCCCCGAAGTCTAGAGGCAAGGCTCGCAGCCGAGACTTCGAAACTTCAGAACGAGCACAATATGCATCATCACCGAGCGCTCAATCGGTGACGTCTGAGTCTTAAGGTCGGTCAAAAATGGGGTGTCTACAGATAGTTAATTAAATGAGTATGCAAGGTAATGAATTCCCATGTTTCACAGCCTTTCTCCGTTACCACATGGCATTACGACAATAATAACCAAATACATGTCTCATTTCCTCATTTCCACCTTATTTCGCAAAATGACCATGTGTCTTCAATACGCAACAACAATTTCTCATCAATTTAATCCTTTCGAAGCCACAAGTGAGGTTTTTCAAGTATTAACCTCCACTATTCATAATTCTCACAATCCATCATGCACATCAATTTGTCATTTCATAGCAACACATATATATTCAAGTACTTAACAATAATTTCTCAACAAATTCATTATACCTTTAATCTTGGTTTTTCTAAAACAAATTCTCCATATCTATATGTCAAAAACTTTCCATCCTTTGCAACCACATTATGGAATCTACATACATACATGCTTTATCACAAGAAGAGAAAGTGTTTCACGGACTTTCCTATGTTTTCCAAAAATCCCCAATGTCTAGGGTTTTCATCAAAAATCCAACATCCTCGCATTTCATGGTGAAACCCAATCAAACCATATCTTTCTTAAATTTTACAAAAAGACATTCTCATGGATACAAAGAAGGTTGAGACTTAAACTCCTATTTCAAAACCCTCATTTTTCTCTCTCTTCATTTAGTACAAAATTGAAATCAACACAACAACCTCATGGAAGCTTTAAAATCAACATTTATGAAGCAAAACATGTATATATAACTCAAGAATCCCCTACCTCAAGCTTTGATGAAGAAAGAAGATGAAACCCTAACTTTGAATGGAACTTCTTCAATTTTTCCACAACACCCAAAGAAGCCCTAGCTTAGATCTTCAAGGTTGGTGTGAAATGTTAATGATCTAGACCCAATGGTTATAAGAATCAAAGTATTTTAGGGTGTTAGAAAGGTTTTCTAGAGAGGATGAGGAAAATATGATTTAGAGTAAAAGAGAAATGTCAAAAATGAGGCACACTTTTGGACTAAAAGAGAAGAAAAACAGAGTTTTCGAACTGCCTAGAGTGCCGCACGTGCGGCACCCATCCTTGCAAGTGCGGAGCGCCCTTTCCGCACATGCGGCCCTCACCCCCACACGTGCGGTGGTCCTACCGCACCTTAGCCCGCACCTGGCTTTTAAGCAATGTGCAACTTCCCCCAACTCACCTACTCCCGCACGTGCGGCTTTAGCCCCCGCACGTGCAGCTTCCATCCTGCACGTGCGGCCCTGGCCTAGTAGCCCAAAATTCTCCGCTTCACTCCCGGGCACTCCGGACTGGACCGGACCGGACCTTACACCTCCCGATACCAGTGAAGTTCAACACTGACCAGCAAAACGAGAACGAGAGTTTTAATTGGAAATAACTTCCGAATGTTTCAAACCCAATGGAAACAAAAGAGGATGAAACCAAAGAGAAGGAAAAATGAGAAAGGGAAAGAGACCCGGTTGTCACAAAAGATGTTGAAATGTACTTTTAGTTGATATATATATAGGTGTATATGTATAGGTAGATATTTGTTTGAAAAAAAAAGTGAGAGAGAGAGAGAAAAATAGTACAACAGCAGCTACATGGGCTTTTCCCTTCTTATCCATTGCATTACCTTCTCCTTTTCTTTATTATTGAGCATTAGTGTGCTCTCCTTCATATCTCTCGGTTCTCTCCCTCTGAAATTTTTTCTTTGGTTATTTATATTATATATAATCCTTGATTCATTAAAACCTGTTAGGTTTTAGACCCTAGCTCCATAGATCAAATTATAGAGGGTTCTAAGGGCTCCGATTTAATCTGAACGAATCAAATTTTTGTGGCTGAAAATTTTTATTTTTTGGAAGCTCTTGGATCGAGGTAGCAATTTTTCCTACACTTCTTTATGTACTTTTACTTGATTATATGGAGTTTAGAGTTCTATATAATTTAATTAGAATATTTGAAAAATTTGTGATTTATTTGCTTAAAAGAGAAATTTTGAGAAAAATAAAGAGTTGATGCCCAAATTGCGAAAGTGTAAACTTGGAATATGTTTGTAAGATTATGAAAGAGCTATGTTTTAAATTTGAACAAAAACGGACTTCGACTCGATCGGTTTTGAAATTTTTATCGGTTTGCAACCAAAAGAGCATTTTTAAAGAAAACAAAGGACTTATGTTTAACTTTTGGGGCCTTTGATCAAAATAGGATGTCATAGTTGAATAATTCTTGAAGAATGAGTTTGGAAAGAAAATGATGTTTTCTTGGGCATTAACGGTATTGTTTTGTTTAATGTATCTGTTGGAATAAAACCGACACGGTTAGAAATGGACCTTGAGAGGTTACCGGACGTGATTGTGATATGAAAACTAGTGTAGTTTTTCATATTTGATGAGATGTGGAATAGATTGTATTTATCATTTTTTTTTTTTGGAATTTAATTGTTTAAATATCAGTTTAGAAATATCTATTTTGGGCTATCAGCAGAAGATAGCCATGATTGTTGTAGAAATGCATGAGACTTAGGTAAATTGAACCACATTCCTTAATTGTTGCATTGGACATTGCATTACATTCATTTCATTGGAAATGTATCTGTTTTTGAGAAATGTTTGGAAATGTATCTGCTTGCGAAAAGATAAATACTTGGTGAATCTAGGTAGAGAGTGTAGAACCGCGTGGTTAGGTGTCGAGCCTTTCATTTTACTGGTAAAAATGATAGTGGTAGTGCATTAGGGCCTACTTACAGATACTCACCTAGAGATTCATAGAGCTTCTATTCATATAACATATATGGTTTAAAATGGAAATGGTTTTATATCTGTTGTTGCATCTCAGCATTGCATGCTTTATAAAATGAGAGATAAATTGTTTTATCATGAGCATGGCATGAACATACTCCTCTTTAGTCTTGTCATGGTTCATATGTTGTGTAGTATATCTCTACTAGGCTGTGGCTCACCCTATAAGGGAAACCATTTCAGGTATAGGTGATATGCCTCCGCCAAGGCACTGACTTGGGAGGACTTGGAGCTGAGGCTCCATTTTTGTTTTATTATTATTTTTTGAATGTAAGCCTGGGGTTGTATTTGCGTTGAGTTGAAACTCCATTTTGTGTATCCAAGAATATTCTTAGATAAATTTGTAAGCCTGTAGGGCACTTATTATCTGTTTGGCTTCCATTTCATACTTGTTCTAAAATGCATGCTTGGGATTGAAACAAGGGGCATTGAGATGTGAACAGCATGTATTTGGCATTTGGAATTTAACGGAAATGAATGTATGGAATAGTTAGCTATATATATGTGTTTGTCTATCAGGTGAGTTTTGTTGCATAAATAGATATACCCTGCCCAATTTTCGCGGCGTTACAACTTGGTATCAGAGCATACTGGGTTCGAATACTTTGTGTACGTTGGGAGTGGTTAGTACCACAATGGGTTTATCTTGCTTGATAGAGATATCTGTATGATGAGGTGCTATGTGATAATGTGCTTATGTGATTATATGGGTATAGTGTTTGATTTTTGAGATGTTGATTGGGTCTGTGAGTTCCTGAAAGTCTAGTTAGAAGAGCACTTGATCACTGATATTTCTGATTGGAACTCTAGCAACGTCATGGGACAATCATTATCTAGAAAGAAAATCTATATGTGTTTATGTGGAATGAATTAACTGTTGTCCATTGCCTTAGGACGCAAGTGAGTTAGCTTCAACACAATTGTGATTGTGCTAATCTAGAGTGTTACCTTTATTAGGATGTCAGGACGTAGAAGGGGCAGTGGTAGGCATGGTAGGCCTAGGAGGCACGAGATGCCAATACCGGATGAGATTCCAGCGCAGAAGGGGCGGACAGGGCAAGCAAATATGGCTGAGCCAGCTGGGCAACAGGCCATGGGTGCTTTGGCACGAGAGATAGCAGGGATACTGAACATACTGAGGGCTGAGAACATAGCATAGGCCCCAACAGCCCCAGTTACAGAGACAGGACCACTCCTGCTAAAAAGGGAGTTCTTCCGGACCAATCCGGATGTTTTTGTGGGAGATCTTAAGGAACCGCCAAAGGCTGATGAGTGGCTAGAGCAGACAGTTACGACGTTCGAGATGCTAGACATTGAGGATGACACTCTGAGAGTGGCCTTGCATCCTTTCAGCTGAAGAGAGAAACGGGCCAGTAGTGGAAATACACGTGAGGACATATTGGGGTGACCTGGGAGGCCATTGTCAAGGCCTTTCAGGAGAAGTATCTTCCTACTACTGTCAGAGAGAGGTTGAGGGAATGGTTCAAAAACCTCAAACAGCAGCTTGGCACACTGGTGGCGGAGTTCAAGGCCACTTTTGCTAGTTTGTCCAGATTTGCTTCTAAGCATGTGGCGACAGAGGAGTGTCGTTGTATCAAGTTTGAGACTCGACTGGGAGATGAGCTTGCCTACTGTGTGGGCGGGTCTATGATGAGGGAGTATAGCCGTCTTGTTGAGGTAACAGAACATATGGAAACCCGGTTAGGAGTTAGATAGAGAGAGAGAGAGATGAGTGGTTTCAGGCAGAGAGGCTAAGAGATGCAGGGTGAGGCTCGAGACAGCAAGAGACAGAGGGGTTTTACACCACAACAATCTCATAGGGCACAGTCTAGGTCCCCTTTTCCAGTGCCGAGTTCAGGGGCAGGAGAGGTGGCTATGGAGAATTTTCTTGTTTCAAGTGTGGCCAGTTGGGTCACAAGTCCTTTTCTTGCCCACAGAAGGGGGAGGACAGCGATCTACTCCGTCTTCAATCCGCCCACCGAACTAGAGTCAGGGGAGGGAGGCAGTCATTGACTTGCTTTCAGTGTGGATAGGCAGGACACATGAAGAGGTACTGTCCACAGTTGGATGACACACCTGGTGCATCTGGATCGAGGCAAACTTAGAGTCACCAGCCAGCACAGTTGGCACAAACCTTGAGGGCCACTCTGGGAGCCTTTTCGGCTCAGTCTGTACATCTGACTTATGCTTTCAGAAGAGAGCAACTGGATCAAAGACCTACTAGGCGTGTGTATGCTGTTACTATGCCAGAGTTAATGCCAATACCTTCGGTTGTGAGAGGTACCTTCTTGTTCTGTAATTCTATTGCCAATGTATTGATTTACATGGTTTTTCTTTTGTTAATACCAGTCAGTGTATACAAGTGTGTTTGGATTGTTTTGTTTTGTTTTTCTTTCGATAAGCCATGATTTGATTCAGGTCAGTATGGAATCAATGTCCAGTTCAAAGTTCAAAATTCATTCATTCTCAAATTTAATCAAATAAAATTGTTTTCAAGCTCAAAGTGATATGCCAGTTATGCCATTGATGTGCAAAAAAAAAAAAAAAACGAAACTGATTTTATTGAAGTCAGGAGATGACATCCCCGATTGCAGAGACAACATAAAAAAAAAAAATTAGAAAGAGGGATCTTGTTTTTGATAACGACCACATGCCGACTTCACTTACTCGACTCTCCCGCCGAGCTCTTTCTCTTTTTGTCATCTTGGGAGACCCTTGAAGGCCCTGCCTCAGTGCGTACAGGACCGCCGAGAGAGTTGACTCCCTACTGGCTGTCAAAGGCGAAGTACGAAGGTGCTCCGAATCGGGCCATGACGGTGGTGGTCCATTTCAGCTCTTTATTCTCCGCCTTCAGTGCGCAAATCTCTGCTCACGCATCTTTGTACATGTGCTGGAGCAGAGAAAGTTGGGCATTTAACTGATGTACCTCGCTGGTCCTATTCTGCAGTTGGTGAGACAATTTGGTAACAGCAGTCACTGTCTGCATGTAGAATCTCAGTGTGAAGTGGTTGGCTTCAATGTTAGATTGAGGGGCCATGATTTGCTCAACTGACATCATGGGAAAGTTAAGAAGAGTAGGAGCAGGGGCACTCTGTTCAGGAAGGTTGAGAAGAGTAGAAGTAGGGGCACTCTGTCTAGGAATGTTAGGAAGAGAAGGAGTAGGGGCACTTGGTCCAAAAGAGCTTGGATCATTGAGATCTGAAAAGAGAGTGAGGGGACAACATGAGGCCATGTGTGGTGAGAGGTGTAAAAAACGAAAGAAAGGAGATTAAGAGAAATAGCAAAGAACTGACTAAGTTTTGGAGCAGCTTTTCTCCTCCACTCAGTCTCGATGTTCTATCTCTCTCAAGGGAAATAAGGAAGAAGAATGAGAATAGAGTAATTAAGTAGACGAAAGAAAGTGATGATGAAGAAGAAGACGGAAGAGAAGAAGAAAAAGAGAGAGAGAGAGAGCCGATGAGAGCTTACAAATTGAGGAGGTCTACTTTTGTCGGCCAGCTGACGTAAAAGTAAGGCTGCGTGAGTTTACAAATCGAGGAGGTTTGTTTTGGTTGGCTAGCTGACGCAAAAGCAAAGCCGCGTGTCAAACGCAGTTTTCGAAGGAAGAGAGAAAAGCGGGAAAGTTGTATACATATATGTATATATATATATTGTATATTTATGTATTATATACATTTATTTGACTATTTTTGTCACAAGAGTGACTTGATTAAGTGGTTTGGTTCGACGTCTAAGGATGGAAAGGCTGAGCCCGAGGTTAGGGGTTCAAAACCTCGTATCCCTGCATTCATGTTTTCTTTCCTTTTTGCATGCTTTGCTTATGCGTGATGACATCAACTATCGGAATATTCCATCGTAGTAATGGCATATGCTCGCTGACGTCCATAAACAGAATATTCCTTATCAGTAACGGCATATTCCCCAAATGTGTCTATGTATATGTACGTATCTGTGTATTTTCTCCGTATTTGTTCGGATGTGTCTGTGTATCTTTTGTTCGTATTTGTTCCTTGGTGAAAATGTTATGGAGACACCACGAGGTTAAGAAGGCGACTTGGGAATGTGAGGCTAAAGTCCGTGAGAAGTATCCGTACCTTTTTATTGATGTTTGAGAGTTGTGATAAAAATGTTATTTTGATATTACGATGTACATTGTATATGTTATGGAGTAGGGTGAATCTCTTATGTTTAATTGAGAGGTTGTGTTATCATGTCATGATTATGTTTCTACGGTTGTAATTGATTTTAATTCAACGCGGTTATCTAGTTTAAATTTCGGGGACGAATTCCTTAAGAGGGGAAGGTTGTAACGAGTTGAATCAAATTGAATTTATACTTTAATCTCAGTTAGGGATTTATTTTAAATTATTAAACTTCATTCATTTTGGACCCAATTGATTGAATCGTGGCCCGTTAGTAACCATGAAATATTGTTGTGGCTTTATTATTATTATTTCATTACCATGAAAGAGTTGTGAATATTTATGGTGTGTACCATTAAACGAAATAAATTTTATGGTGAGAAAATATTATATCTACTTTTGTCATTAAAGATGTTGAAATGTACTTTTAGTTCATATATATATATATATATGTGTGTGTGTGTGTGTGTAGGTAGATATTTGTTTGAAACAAAAAAAAAAAAGAGAGAGAGAAAAACAATACAACAATGGGCTTTTCCCTCCTTATCCATTGCATTACCTTCTCCTTTTCTTTATTATTGAGCATTTGCACTCCCTCATATCTCGGTTCTCTCCCTCAGAAAATTTTTCTTTGGTTATCTATATTATATAAAATCCTTGATTCATCAAAGCCTGTTAGGTTTTAGACCCTAGTTCCATAGATCAAATTATAGAGGGTTCCAAGGGCTCCGATTTAATCTGAACGAATCAAATTTTTGTCACCGAAAATTTTTATTTTCTGGAAGCTCTTGGATCGAGGTAGGGATTTTTCCTACACTTCTTATATACTTTTATTTGATTATATGGAGCTTAGAGTTGTATATAATTTAATTAGAATTTTTGGAAAATTTGTGATTTATTTGCTTAAAAGAGAAATTTTGAGAAAAATAAAGAGTTGATGCCCAAATTGCGAAAGTGTAAACTTGGAATATGTTTGTAAAGTTATGAAAGAGCTATTTTTTTAATTTGACCAAAAACGGACTTCAACTCGATCAATTTTGAAATTTTTACCGGTTTGTGACCAAAAGAGCATTTTTAAAGAAAACAAAGGAATTATGTTTAACTTTTGGGGCTTTTGATCAAAATAATATGTCATAGTTGAATAATCATTGGAGAATGAGTTTGGAAAGAAAATGATGTTTTCTTGGGCATTAACGGTATTATTTTGTTTAATGTATCTGTTGGAATAAACCAACACGGTTAGAAATGGACCTTGAGAGGTTACCGAACGTGATTGTGATATGAAAACTATTGTAGTTCTTCATATTTGATGAGATGTGGAATAGATTGTATTTATCGAAAGTTTTTTTCGGAATTTAATTGTTTAAATATCTATTTAGAAATATCTATTTTGGGCTATCGGTAGTGGATAACCAGGATTGTTATTAAAATGTATGAGACTTAGGTAAATTGAACCACATTCCTTAATTGTTGCATTGGACATTGCATTACATTCATTTCATTGGAAATGTATCTGTTTTTGAGAAATGTTTGGAAATGTATCTATTTGTGAAAAGATGAATACTTGGTGAATCTGGGTATGGATTATAGAACCGCGCGGTTAGGTGTTGAGCCTTCCAGTTTACTAGTAAAAATGACAATGGTAGTGCATTAGGGCATATTTGCAGACATTTACTTAGAGATTCACAGAGCTTGTATTCATGTAACATATATGGTTGAAAATGGAAATGATTTTATATCTATTGTTGCATTTCAGCATTACATGCTTTATAAAAAGAGAGATAAATTGTTTTATTATGAGCATGGCATGAGCATACTTCTCTTTAGTCTTGTCATGGTCCATATGTTGCGTAGTATTTCTCTATTGGGTTGTGGCTCACCCTATAAGGGAAACCATTTAACGTATGGGTGATATGTCTCCACCAAGGCACTGACTTGGGAGGACTCGGAGCTGAGGCTCCATTTTTGTTTTATTGTTATTTGTTGAATGTAAGCCCAGGGCTGTATTTGCGTTGAGTTGAAACTTCATTTTGTGTAACCAACAATGTTCTTAGATAAATTTGTAAGCTTGTAGGGTACTTATTATCTGTTTGGCTTCCATTTCATACTTGTTGTAAAATGCATGCTTGGGATTGGAACATGGGGTGTTGAGATGTGAACAACATGTATTTGGCATTTGGGATTTAATGGAAATGGATGTATGGAATAGTTAGCTATATATATATATATGTGTTTGTCTATCAGGTGAGTTGTGTTGCATAAATAGATATACCCTGCCTAATTTTCGGGGCATTACAAAACCAAATTTTGAAGATTTAAGGGATGGAAGACACATGGTATTGTAATAAAGAAGATGTAATATTTAATAAGTTAAAAATTGTTATTTAGGTGGTGGTTAATGGAAGTTTTTTCCTTCATTTTTTCTATAAATTTTAATGGCTTTACTGTAAAGGACCAGCAAGTCAATACATGACTTGATTTTTATTTTTTCCCTATTCTAGGAGTAGTTCAAACTCAAATAGGAGTTGTCTTAATGTACTCTATTTGTAATTTGATCATTCATTCAATCATTTATATCATCATCTATTTCTCCTCTCTCTCTTTTTCTTGTTTGTATTGCCATTATTTTTACTACAATGAAGTTCTTGAACTTTCAAGGCATAGAACCTTAACACAATTACTTGATTATTGTGTTGTTTGATGAGATTTTAGTTAATGTTCTGTTGATCTAAGTCTAACAAAATTTTTGCTAAATGTATATGTTAATTTAGAGTTGTGAATTTCTATCAAACGGTTGTTTAACAGTCAGCGTGATGAGATCTATTAAACTGATATAATGTTGACATTTTACAAGATATAGTAAGAAAATATAATCATCTCACAAAATGGGGCCTAAAGTCATTGCTTAGATGGCTTAGGAACAAATCTGGCTCTGTAGCCAAATGGGATAATGCCTCATTTTAATATATCTAATCGCAGATTTCTAACAATTTTGAGCCGTGACTGTAACGATACAACACAGTACATACTTGACGTGAGGATGAGTGAGAGGAGAGCGGAATTTCCTTGCACATAGTAGCATTGCACGATCACTCCAATTTCATGAGAATGATTTTGAGTCGAAAATCCCGACTCGGTACCAATCTCAACTCACTTGGGTGCTAGCTTCTCTACCTGGCTTCCGCCAAGGGCCACCTTGAGATTGTTCGAGTGCTTGCGAGGCTTCGTGACTAAGATGGCAAAACTTCCACTGGGCAGCCATGAAAGGGCGAGTTGAGGTCATAAAACTATTAACTCGGTCGAATCTGAGTCGTTTCATGAGAAACTCGGCAGTGGAGAGATTGCATTGCACTTTGATGACATTGGTTGAATGAAATATGAAGTAGAAACGAGATTGAGTTTGTTGACTCTGAAGACAACAATGGTAACACCATCTTGCATCTTGCTGTAGCTGTCAAACAACCACTCCCGCTACGACTGTGTTTAGATCATGGACTTTACTAGAATTTTTTTTAAAAAAATGAATAACTTAAAAGTGGGAGAAATACAAATTAAATATTATTACATGAGAGACATTATGTGCACTATATGCACCTTATAACTAAAAGAAAAATATAATATAATTTCAATTTTTTAAGTTATAACTAAAAAAAATAAATTGTCATAACTAAATACAATATGAGTTATAACTAAAGAAGAAAAATAGTTATAATTAAAAAAAAAATAACATAACTAAGGGTGCATATGATACACCTTTTTAAATGGGCATATATTATTCCCTTGTTACATTTCATCAATAAATAAATAAATAAATAAAAATAAAAAACAAAATTATCTATTCAAATTTCTACCCAAATTCAAAATCCAATTACAATTCGATTCATTGTAATAAAAAGAAAACATTTTATTCAAAATGTCTATAGAGTTCTTCTAATCACAATTCTAAAGACTGTCACACCCCAAATCCGGGCATGACCGGCCGTGGCCCACAGGGACTTAGCCCAAGGCACACGTAAGCCTAAACATGAACCCAAAACCATAAAGAATAATTGTGATGATAACCCAGGAATAAATAAATCAACACTCAATCCAGTGACATACCACAATGTATGCACAAAACTCGATAAGCAACCTAAAACAAATAAATGTATGCCCTAGAGGTCCATGCAATCGAGTCCCCGCTATGCCATGAGTCCACTCTAAGTTCTTCTAACACCTGGAAGTGATAAAAAATTGAGTCAGCTGATAGCTCAGTGAGTAGCAACATGGATAGTAAATACAGTTCTGAAAACAGGGTTCGATTCCAAAATAAAATATATATCACAGAAACTAGTTTGGCATACAGTTTGGTAAATACAACTGTTTCAAAAAGAAGGTTTCACAGTTCAACACTTAAAATAACACTCATGTCTCGCAAGAACATGTTAAATGACAAATACTATTTGTTTCAAAAAGAAGGTTCCACAGTTCAACACTTAAAATACTCATGTCTCGCAAGAACATGTTAAATGACATTAAAATACTCATGTCTCGCAAGAACGTGTTAAATGACATTAAAATACTCATGTCTCGCAAGAACATGTTAAAAGACATTTTCCACAGTTCATAACATGAACACCAATAATTTTCTGGGTACCAATAAAAACAATAATCTGCCACACATTTCTCAGGCTATAAGCCCCGTTGGATCCAATACCGAACTAGGAGTCATCCTCAGGGTGGCACCTGGGCCTTTTCTGCTAGTCGATCCGATTGAAGGTCACCTAGTTATTTTTAAAGGTCTGTTCCTGACAATCATTGAGCACTAGAGTCATCACGGCCTAACCCGGATCTGTTCCCTAGTGGCCAGAGTCACCGCACACAGTGGAATAAGTTCCCTGGACTAAATACACACATGGTCCCAATATTCAAATACACATCAGTTTCGCAAAACATGGTAGTTCATCATTATAAACATGAAACCAAACAAATAGTTTACAGTATGCCAAGTTCACACATGTTTCAGAAATAATTTGATTCATTTGATAATATAATAATTATCAAAAGCTTTAATCATGAAACAACAATTTAATTTTCCAACAGTTCAGGGTAGGGGAACATTTATAAAAATATGTAGCATGAAACTACTCACCTGGAAACAAAATAATATAATCCTCGAATAGAGTATGAAAGTCCAACTAGTGCCCTGAACCAATATGGAAACTTCACGTCACTACTAATTTCAAACAAGCCTACCCATCCTATTCGCTAACTTTGAAAATTACAAAACCCACTCCATGCTATTCGAAAAATTCCAATAACCTCCAGATATGATCTAATATATCCTAAGCTTCAAACCCAATTGGTTTCACTTGATTTGCTTATCAAATTAATTATCTACAATTTATTATATCCAAACAGGCTGTTTTCTGTCGCACTTCAAAGAAATTAACGGTTCTCTTAGTATACACGAGAAATCAATGCAAGGCCAAAAATGTATGAAACTAGACTCGTAACCGGTTCTAATGACGCTGATTTGATAATTTTTGGATTTATACCCAAAGAGAACAACACTTCCAAAGTTACTGTTTCGGACTGGTTTCTTGGACAGATTTGAATACCTCAATATGGATTTTGCCTCCCAAAAATTATGAGAAAATTCAGATATTAAATTCAATATGTAATTAATCTACTGTAAAAATTTCAGATCAAAATTCCTCCATTTGATACGATTCCTCAAAATTTAAAGTTCATGCGAATCATCAAAACTAGTAGCCAATATAACTATCCCTCTAAAATCAAGGTCACCTATCTCTAATGGCCCAAAGACCTAATCTCCTCCTAGTTTTAAATATTTTAAGCCTAGATGGAAGAAAGATCCCAAGGTCCATCATGTTACCAATTACACAATTCGGCCCTTGAGTAGAAGGCCTAATAAAACCATTACTCAATGAGGCCTTCCACCAATAAAATAAATCAGCCCATGAATTAATATATACTCAGATCTCAGACTCAAGGGTCATCATCAACCCTTGCTCCAACCTTGTAAAAGCAGAATTCATTGTTGATTCGTGCCGTGAACCATCTTGGAAGCTTCTTACTGTGACATTTCCTAACTCTTTTGATTCCTGTCAGAGTATCACCACTATGTTTTTATCAACAACATGAGACTCATCGTCCGAACTATCTGCTGCTGGACCTCCCACCATCATGAGACATTCGGCCCACCATGTGATTCCTTCACAGACTCAACATACTCAATGCTACCATTCTTGCTGTCGAGAATCGGCCTCATGCTTCAACTCCCAATCAATTTGAGCATTGTCCTCCTTCATCGCCATTTCCTCTGTCTGTCTCCATTCTTTGTAAACACCTACCATGGATTCACTCTTAGTGACCATTGATCTAACAGATGAAATGTCCTCTCTCGCTTCTTCCTCCTCTTCTCCTCGAAGAATCGATCTTTGGTGGTTATGATGGTCTGTGATGCGTAAGAGTTACCCTCTCCTCCATCACTCTCACTTGATTCTCCGATGTGATCTGAGGCTCTCTCGATATAAAACATTTTCTGCACCTTTTTGCAATGCGGTTGGGGCCAAGAAAGATGGTTCTCACATCGGTTCCAATGCCAAGAGCCGAGTGTCTAATATCGATCAAAACTTGTGCAAAATGATATCTTGAAACAAAGATGCGAGCTAGAAAATAAAAGTCCCAGTTGGCCAAAGAACAACCCTCAATTCCACCAATCGAAAATAATCATGCATATTCTCCATCTTTTACTTATTCTATTGCCCCACTTAAACATCATCATGCATATTCTCAATCTTTGCTTTCTCAAATTCATTTTCTGCTGTGTGTATCACCCAGATGCTCTCTTCTTTTCTTTCCACACCGATGCTCTTTTTTGCTTTCTCTTTACACCAACAAAAATGTATTTCAATGCCCCACTCCAGCACCTCTTGTTTTCTTTTATCATAGTGTGCCTCTCCTTTACAAAAAGAAGCATTTCACTCATATTAAAAGAATTGACAGCCCCATAATCCACTAGTGTTTCATTATGATCCACCGAATATACATCATCATACTTCTACAAAACTTCTTTTTCATTCTTCCAACAAATATGCTGTCCATGTTTATTTATTTTAAATTTTCAAGTCATCACAACCTACCCACCTTAAAGAAATTTCTTCCTCGAAATTAACTCAAGTAATATAATACATTTTACAGTCACCCACAAACTCCCTCAGGTACTTACCAATACATCAACAAAATTCTTCGACTACTACATGAATCTCAATGAGTCACACCGATAACGAACCAAACCATTACTTTTGCACAACAATGGATTTTAAAATCTGTACTAGTATAAACCATTAAATGATTTTTCTATTCACATTGATAACCCAAAGCAACAAAATAGGATCTCATTTCCTTAAGTATAATAAAATGACTCCTCAAAATACCAAGACGCCATACCTTATTGGTGATAATCCAACTTCAACGAACTACCTCCATCACCTAATGCACAATGCACCCCAATGACGAAATAATTACTACTACTTCGAGACCTTAACCACACGAAATAATAGCTCTTCAAAAGCACTAATCACCAACTCAAATAGTGACCGTCAACCATCACAAAACAGATAGTACCTTACCAACACTATTCTTCCTTACACTGATATCATGATATCCCACGAGATTAAACCCAAATTATAATAAAATCTCTCCAAAGGAAATTCAATGTACATCCTAATATCAAATAACATTTCTATCACAACTCTCAAACATCAATAAAAAGGTCCGAATACTTCTCACGGGCTTCATCCTCACGTTCTCAAGTCACCTCCTCAACCCTGTGGTGTCTCCACAACATTTTCACCAAGAGACCAATACGAACAAAAGATACACAGACATAAACGGGCGAATACGGAGAAGATTCACAGATACGTACGTATACACAGATACCTTTAGAGAATATGCCGTTACCACGACGGAATATTCCGTTAGCTGACGTCATCGTGCGTAAGCAGAACACGCAAAATGGAAATAAAACACGAATGCAGGGATACGGGTTTCGAACCCCTGACCTCAGTCTCAACCTCTCCGTCCTTAGACACCAAACCAGACCACTCCACCAAGTCACTCTTGTGACACGATTTGTCAAATAAATGTATATAATACATAAATATACAATATATATGCATATATGTGTACCACTTTCCCGCTTCTCTCTCTTCCTTCGAAATCTGTGTCTATCACGCGGTTTGCTTTTTGCGTCGGTTGGCCGACAAAAGTGGACTTCATCGAATACCGCTCGCCTCGACTCTCTCTTCATCTTGTCCTCTTCTCTTTGGTATTATTCTGAATTGGAAATTTTCCCTTGTTTACTTATTCCCTCATCTCCCCTTCTTCTTCATTACTCTCTTCCATCTCCCTCTTCATTACTCTCTTCTGTTTCCTCTTCCTCACCGAGAAAGAGAGAGACTGAACAGAGGAGAAAATTTGTCTCAAAACTTAGTCTGTTTTCTGTTATTTTTCTAACTCTCCTTTCTTGCTCTTTACATCTCTTACCATACATGGCCTCATCTCGCCCCCTCACTCTCTTTCCTGACCTCAATGATCCGAACTCCTCTGGACCAAGTGTCCCTGCTCCTACTCTTCCTAACCTTCCTGCACCAAGTGCCCCTGCTCCCATTCCCCCCAATTTTCCTATGATATCAGTTGAGCAAATCATGGCTGCTCAATCTGATATTGAGGCCAACCACTTCACACTAAGTTCTTGCATGGAAACCGTGACTGCGGTTACCAAATTATCTCACCGGTTACAGAATTGAACCATAGAAGTACAAAAGCTAAACTCCCAACTTTCTCTGCTCCAGAGCATGTACCGAGATGCGCGAGCAGAGATTTGCGTCCTAAAGGCAGAGAACAAGGAATTGAAGCGAAAAACCACCGTCATGACCCGACTCAGAGCGCCTTCGTACCTCACCTTCGACAACCAGTAAGGGGTCATATCCCTCAGTGTTCCTGCACATACAGAGGCAGAGCCTTCAAAGGTCAACCAGTAGGGAGTCAAATCCCCCGGCGGTCCTACACGTACTGAGGCAGAGCCTTCAAAAGTCTCCCGAAGCGACAAAAAAAGGAAGGGCTCGGTGGGAGAGTTGAGTAAGTGAAAATCGGCATGAGGCTGTTATCCAAAACAAGATCCCCTTTTTTTTTTTTTTTTTTTGTTGCTGCTGTTGTTGTTGTTGCTGTTGTTGTTGTTGTTGCCTTTGTAATCGGGGATATCATCCTCTGCCTTCAATAAAATTAGCTTTGCTCTTTTCTTCCTTTTTTTTTTTTTTTACACAACTATGGCATAACTAGCATAATACTCTGAACTCGAAAACAATTTCGTTCGACTAAATTTGAGAATGATTAAATCTTGAACTCCAACTGAAAATTGATTCCATACAGACCAGAATAAACATACCTATAGCAAAACAAAAGATCAATATCAGAGATCCACCACTCTTACTCCACAAATACTAAACACTCTCCATTTCCATTTCATGAATCACACCATAACAACAGACACCAATGTTAACCCAAAACACTGTTATGTACCTTCCATCTTCACAAATTTCAACTCATACCAAGAGTACTGTAAAGGTTAACATCAATCACTCTCGATGGGTGAAACATAAATTCCCATAGAAATACTCAAATTATCACCATACTAATTACTCTAGAGCACTTACTTTAGAATTATAATATCCTTATAAAGAAATCTTAAAATTTCCTCTAAGAGCATTGGTTGCTAACACAACTCCACATCATCAATCATATCATGTCCTTCAACACTCATTTATTGCACTTGAGAACATCAACAACTAACTTTGAGGCAATGAACTCCACCAATCTCAAAAGGCACACAGAACTCACCTATATGTTCTAAAATATCGACTCACGAGTCAATGTTGTTACTACTAATAATCCGATCAAATGGCATAACCCAAATCAAATTTAATCTCATTTCAATCTTTCTTGAAATTATTTATCTCATTTGCCCTCTTAGGATTTACTGCAAAATTATAAATAAAACAAACTCTCTAAGAAACACATTTCTTACTTCACGCTATCATGCTAAAACCACATTTGCTAAAACCACGTTTATTCCCAAACGCATATAAAATAATTGGCCTCGGGCCCATCATTAACCTCACAAGTAGTCCATCAAGCAAGTGAAACAATCCAACTATAACTAACTTCGTCAATCCCAAGAGAATTTAGAACTAGTCTTACGAGTTCTAATGTCAACAATCCAAAGCACATTATTTTATATCAGAGACAGAATTTAGCTCAGAAGTAGGTACTCTACACCAGTTCTAACACACTGCATACGGATTAACATAAACCTACACATGTCTCTACATCACATAAGGCAAACCATGCAAGCACATAATCACATGATCACATACAGATTTTCTTTCTAGATAATGATTGTCCCATGACGTTGCTAGAGTTCCAATCAAAAATAGCGGTGATCAAGTGCTCTTCCGACTGGACTTCCAGGAACTCACAGACTCAATCAACATCTCAGAAATCAAACCTCATAGACCTATCCTTCTTCTTCACAAATAACACAGGTGCTCCCCAAGGTGAAACACTAGGCCTAATAAAACCTTTGACTAACAATTTTGTAACTGAGTTTGTAACTTCTCCAACTCCAATGGTGCCAACTCTTAACCTTCAAAATGAAATCCAAGATAATTCAACACAAGTTTGAACAAAACTAACTCAACCACACACTACTAAGGACTATAAGGACTCGGACCTCGTCTAAATGATGTAATGCAAGATAGGTAACTCAATAAATCTACAGCTCTGATACCACAATTTGTCACACCCCAAATCCGGGCATGATCGGCCGTGGCCCACAGGGACTTAGCCCAAGGCACACGTAAGCCTAAACATGAACCCAAAACCATAAAGAATAATTGTGATGATAACCCAGGAATAAATAAATCAACACTCAATCCAGTGACATACCACAATGTATGCACAAAACTCGATAAGCAACCTAAAACAAATAAATGTATGCCCTAGAGGTCCATGCAATCGAGTCCCCGCTATGCCATGAGTCCACTCTAAGTCCTTCTAACACCTGGAAGTGATAAAAAATTGAGTCAGCTGATAACTCAGTGAGTAGCAACATGGATAGTAAATACAGTTCTGAAAACAGGGTTCGATTCCAAAATAAAATATATATCACAGAAACTAGTTTGGCATACAGTTTGGTAAATACAACTGTTTCAAAAAGAAGGTTTCACAGTTCAACACTTAAAATAATACTCATGTCTCGCAAGAACATGTTAAATGACAAATACTATTTGTTTCAAAAAGAAGGTTCCACAGTTCAACACTTAAAATACTCATGTCTCGCAAGAACATGTTAAATGACATTAAAATACTCATGTCTCGCAAGAACATTTTAAATGACATTAAAATACTCATGTCTCGCAAGAACGTGTTAAATGACATTAAAATACTCATGTCTCGCAAGAACATGTTAAAAGACATTTTCCACAGTTCATAACATGAACACCAATAATTTTCTGGGTACCAATAAAAACAATAATCTGCCACACATTTCTCAGGCTATAAGCCCCGTTGGATCCAATACCGAACTAGGAGTCATCCTCAGGGTGGCACCTGGGCCTTTTCTGCTAGTCGATCCGATTGAAGGTCACCTAGTTATTTTTAAAGGTCTGTTCCTTACAATCGTTGAGCACTAGAGTCATCACGGCCTAACCCGGATCTGTTCCCTAGTGGCGAGTCACCGCACACAAGGAATAAGTTCCTGGACTAAATACACACATGGTCCCAATATTCAAATACACATCGGCCATAAAACATGGTAGTTCATCATTATAAACATGAAACCAAACAAATAGTTTACAGTATGCCAAGTTCACACATGTTTCAGAAATAATTTGATTCATTTGATAATATAATAATTATCAAAACAGTTTAATCATGAAACAACAATTTAATTTTCCAACAGTTCAGGGTAGGGGAACATTTATAAAAATATGTAGCATGAAACTACTCACCTGGAAACAAAATAATATAATCCTCGAATAGAGTATGAAAGTCCAACTAGTGCCCTGAACCAATATGAAAACTTCACGTCACTACTAATTTCAAACAAGCCTACCCAACCTATTCGCTAACTTTGAAAATTACAAAACCCACTCCATGCTATTCGAAAAATTCCAATAACCTCCAGATATGATCTAATATATCCTAAGCTTCAAACCCAATTGGTTTCACTTGATTTGCTTATCAAATTAATTATCTACAATTTATTATATCCAAACAGGCTGTTTTCTGTCGCACTTCAAAGAAATTAACGGTTCTCTTAGTATACACGAGCAATCAATGCAAGGCCAAAAATGTATGAAACTAGACTCGTAACCGGTTCTAATGACGCTGATTTGATAATTTTTGGATTTATACCCAAAGAGAACAACACTTCCAAAGTTACTGTTTCGGACTGGTTTCCTGGACAGATTTGAATACCTCAATATGGATTTTGCCTCCCAAAAATTACGAGAAAATTCAGATATTAAATTCAATATGTAATTAATCTACTGTAAAAATTTCAGATCAAAATTCCTCCATTTGATATGATTCCTCAAAATTTAAAGTTCATGCGAATCATCAAAACTAGTAGCCAATGTAACCATCCCTCTAAAATCAAGGTCACCTATCTCTAATGGCCCAGCACTGAATCTCCTCCTAGTTTTAAATATTTTAAGCCTAGATGGAAGAAAGATCCCAAGGTCCATCATGTTACCAATTACACAATTCGGCCCTTGAGTAGAAGGCCTAATAAAACCATTACTCAATGAGGCCTTCCACCAATAAAATAAATCAGCCCATGAATTAATATATACCTGCTGTATCTCAGACTCAAGGGTCATCATCAACCCTTGCTCCAACCTTGTAAAAGCAGAATTCATTGTTGATTCGTGCTGTGAACCATCTTGGAAGCTTCGGTTCTGTGACATTTCCTAACTCTTTTGATTCCCTGTACTGTATCACCACTATGTTTTTATCAACAACATGAGACTCATCGTCCGAACTACTGCTGCTGCTGCTGGACCTCCCACCATCATGAGACATTCGTCCACCATGTGATTCCTTCACAGACTCAACATACTCAATGCTACCATTCTTGCTGTCAGAATCAGCCTCATGCTTCAACTCCCAATCAATTTGAGCATTGTCCTCCTTCATCGCCATTTCCTCTGTACTGTCTCCATTGCTGTAAACACCTACCATGGATTCACTCTTAGTGACCATTGATCTAACAGATGAAATGTCCTCTCTCTGCTTCTTCCCCTCCTCTTCTCCCTCAGTAAATCGATGCTGGTGGTTATGATGGTCCTGTGATGCAGAAGAGTTACCCTCTCCTCCATCACTCTCACTGATTCTCCGATGTGATCTGAGGCTCTCTCTGATATAAAACATTTTCTGCACCTTTTTGCAATGCAGCAGCGCTGGGGCCAGCAAAGATGGTTCTCACATCGGTTCCAATGCCAAGAGCTGAGTGTCTAATATCAGATCAAAACTTGTGCAAAATGATATACTGAAACAGCATGCAGAGCTAGAAAATAAAAAGTCCCAGTTGGCCAGCAACAACCCTCAATTCCACCACCGAAAATAATCATGCATATTCTCCATCTTTTACTTATTCTATTGCCCCCACTTAAACATCATCATGCATATTCTCAATCTTTGCTTTCTCAAATTCATTTTCTGCTGTGTGTGTATCACCCAGATGCTCTCTTCTTTTCTTTCCACACCGATGCTCTCTTTTTGCTTTCTCTTTACACCAACAAAAATGTATTTCAATGCCCCACTCCAGCACCTCTTGTTTTCTTTTATCATAGTGTGCCTCTCCTTTACAAAAAGAAGCATTTCACTCATATTAAAAGAATTGACAGCCCCATAATCCACTAGTGTTTCATTATGATCCACCGAATATACATCATCATACTTCTACAAAACTTCTTTTTCATTCTTCCAACAAATATGATGTCCATGTTTATTTATTTTAAATTTTCAGGTCATCACAAAGACTCTCCATAACATCATAAAATGTTAAAATAATTATAATTTCAATGCAATAGTCACATATTTAAAAATATTTTTACACATCTCAAGAACAAGCGTAAGAGTTTTATTATTTATGTGAATTTATATATATATATATACACATGCACGTTGATAATGCACAAAAAAAAAGAGGACTAACGTGTAGATTATCCAAAAAATAAAAAAACCAAATCAATTTAATAATCGCTGTCATATATTTGTTAAGACATTTCTCTACCATTTTAAATTTTTTATATATAGATTACATATTGTATTTAATCTAATTTATTAAATTTTATAATAATAATAATAATAATAATAATAATAATAATAATAATAATAATAATAATAATAAACAAAGTCGAATTATTTTTTAACTTCCATGGGCATTCCTAAAGTCATTTTCTGTAATAATAATAATAACAAAAAAAATATATAATAAAAAATCAATACATGTTTGAATTTATAAATTTTTTTATCAATATTTTACTTTTAAATTCTATTTAGATTATTAGATATTATATTTTCATGTAAAAGTATAATTTAAATATAAAATATGAAAAAATTTCAGTATCTTTAATCACAAAAACTGAGAAAATATGAAAAATAAAAAATTGAAAAATAGATTTAAAAAATAAACCAACAAAAGTGGTTCTTGTTTAATTTTGACATTATACCTTGGTCATTAAAGTATTATGTAAAATATTACAGTTTATAAAATATAATTTAAACAAAAAGAAAGTGATACTTTGATTTAACTTTGCTTTTTTTTTTTTTTTTTTGGGAACTAGATTTAACTTTGCTTATTGTGGAAAAAAAAATCATAATTTTGAAAAAGGAAATTTGTATTAGAACATTGAGAAGCCTTTGTTAATAATATCCAGTTATATTTTTCTTTCTTATAGACAATAGAGCTGCTTTAAACTTCACATCTGCATCCTGTAATTATTTTTTTTTTCCCTATCCTGCAAATTATGAGTTGTTGCTGCTATGCAGTTTTGAGAAAAGTAGATGCTTGGAGAATGAGGCAAACCTATATATCAACAAGACGACTTGTTTGTCAAGGAACATGTTTTAGCTTTGAGGGTAGCACATCCTGGTTAGTGCCAGAATGTATTAGTGGTTAGAACTAAATCCATGAAATACATGTCGAGTTACTTTGAGAAAGGACAATTATCGAAGATGTTTTTTCCTGTTCCCCGATCCTCAGTTTAAAGAGAAGAATCATCGGCATTGTGTGATCAGCCCACACTTGCTAGATGAATATGCTTATGTTCTTGGAGTTGGCAGGATTATATATATGATTACAGACGTGGAAGAACTTGGGAAGTGGATGAAGGCTTGTTTGGAGGGGCGCCCTATGCTTGAAGCTATTACAGATGAATAACTTGAAGCTGATCCAGTTGTGAAGCTCTTGAGTAGTGCCACAGAGAAAGAACATAAGGTTGCACGAAATAGGGGACAAACTTTCCAAGCAGTTTTTAGACGCATCTTGCTGTCTATGTTTGATTTGAGTAGCAGCACCAAAAAAAATAAAATAACATAAAATCTGAATCTTCATCCAAATGATGTAGCAACTTTAGGTCCTCTCATTTTAAAATTGAAAAAACCCATCAGAATGTCTTCTATTTTCTAGAATGCCCTTGCCACATTATTTTTCAAAATTGAAATCAGGTCGGCTTTGGAAGTTTAAATACAAAGGACAAGTATGTAAATCTATATCTTGTTTTACAAAAACTTGTGTAAATCTACAAAATTTCTATTTTATAGTCTATTAAAAATTTATAGAAAGCCCTCATATATCCAATATATACACAGCGAAGCACCAAACAAAATTACAATCCTAGACAGTAAAGAAAAAAAAATTATAATGAGCTTATCTGTTATCCCCTCATATCCCTGAAAATACAATTTATAATAAACAAATTATTACAGTGTTAGCATACAATTCCTCTCCTGACTACACATAATTAGTGTGATTTTGGCTCTTCTCAAATCTGTTCTCTGGTCTTTTTTGCATAGTTTAACAACATATTTCACAACAATTGCACAAGCTCAAGGTGAACCTGAGATGATGAAGGCTAGCATATAAACCTATAAGGAGTTATCTAAACATAACATCAAAGTATTTGAATGCATTTTGAAATCATAAATATGAAAAACAGACTTAACTAACTCAAGCTCATCAACTAAAGTCTCGTCCTGTATCAGCACCAGTTAAGCTAAACAACTAACTCAAGTATGTTACGGGCCCGAGTCATGTGTTCCATTAGCCACAGTAAGGTTAATTAAGTTGCTAAATGCATCACATCAATCTTGAAGCTTTTAACTTATTTCATGGGCTTGTTAACACTCAGCTCATCCAATTTTTGTTAACAAAGGAGCAGAACCATGAAATGGGAAACCAGGATGCTAAGATCACAAATGAAATTACAGTATGAGTATCACCGACTCTAATCACAGTGCAAAGGCTGGATCGTTCAGTGATATGGGAGAGAGTTAGAGAGAGAGTATGGGAAAAATGTTATGGGTAAAAACCACATAACATATCTAATATATTATATCATTCAGATATATAATCAAATATATAACCATATATATCTATCTATCCATATCTCATAAGGGTAGGATAGATTTAGATAGATAGGGGTTATCCTAACAAGTAGGATAATCAGGAAATCAAATTCAAATTACGTGGGTAATTTGAATGGGTCAAGGGTTATGCCACATGGGCGACCAAATTTGGGTCCAATACCCGACCCAATTTCCAACATCTCCCACTCGCACATGAGTTGGCATGACACTGCCATATCTCTATCTCAATCTCCCAAAATATTGAACAATCCCATACTAGCCAATGAACCATGCGACCACTAAGAAACACCTGCATGTGGGAGCTCTATACTAGAACTCAAAAAATGAGCCAGCTTAGAGACATCAACCCAAAAATAAAAATAGTGTCTCATATATCCCAGACCCATCTAATTACACTGGTCCAAAAAACATCTCTAATCCCTCAAAAGAGCATGTTTGACCCTCTCAATTCTTGCAATATATATTCATACTCAATCGGCCTCTCATACAGAGCGATGTGAGTTGCCGGTAGTGAATATACAACAGTAGTGTAATACTAGATGATCTTCCCTTTGTCCTCATGCCATTTAGTTTAGGATTGACCGATTTCCCAATGATGTCCCTTAAGGCGGAATCATACATGACTGCAGGCAACATACAAAAGTAGCAGAACATCAACCCCTTGCCTTATGACGTAGTCAAAAGGTCACAAAATGGTACATAAATGAAAGTCATATTAATAATGACACATAAGACTCATACGGTGAGGAAACATGGATCCATTCACTCACCTCATTACTCGATCGCCAAGTACATGTAGTATGAATACATGCTACGGTGGAGTAACTCTTCCAAAAGAGTGACATCATACTTGATACACCGCACAGATCTTAGTCTAGTCACTTTCTAGCACCTAACTCGAATTCTCTATTTGTTCGCCTTCCAAGCGCCAAATGAGATCTCGCATCTGGCTAATCATAACAGGCCTAACATAGAAAGTGGGTACTAACATCCATGTTTGGTCCTTAACATGACCTCATCTTGGTTGTAACCAAGGCGGCATACATAGTGGATAATTTAAGCCTCTCTTGGCTCCAAATAAAAATAAACCACTAGTCTCATCCTTGCTAGCTCCCAAGTGCCAAGGGCGATTACTCATGTGAGTGAGCCAATCTTGCCTGCTAACATCATCATTTGCTAATCATTATGACACAAACCATAATAGTGTCAACATCCCATTATCTCACAACAAATAAGTGATCAATTTAAAAAAAAAAATGAGACCACAGTTTGCGCAATTCTAGATTCCAAACATAAGCCTTATCAGCACCTCTTGCGATAAGCATATACAATGGAATCCACCATGTGCGCCTCACATGAAGTGGTTCAAGATCACTACCTCTGGTGCAATTACATCTCTAAAGATATTTTGGTGACCAATCTGCGTTCATTCAAGATGCGCCCAACTAGGGCATTGAATCTTACAAGGGGCAAATTAATATACTGCTAGTAAAGCATTCTATCTACAGTCTAATGAGCAAGGTTAATGTCTAAACTACTTAGTTGACCGTTTATCAAAGATAACACTTATCATGCCGAATACGCCCACATAGCATACTTTAGGCTCCCACAAGAAAAAAGATCAAAGAATATAGGTCATTTGTTTCTCCCAAAGACAATCCGAGGATTTACTCAATAGCTAAGGCTCTGGATTTTACCAATAGGTAAGTCAATGGGTTTGCAATTTTTTTTTTGCATCTAGAATCATTCTAGGATATTCCTTACGTAAGTCATCAAAGACAAACTGAGAATTCTCCCAAAAAAATCCCCAAGGATCGTACATCCAAGCATATAAATTACATCACCCATGTCCATCATATCTCAAATAGAGGACTGTCCACCCTAGGTGGCGATAACCTTATAAATTCCTGGCTCAGAATGACTAAGCAAGGAAAAAACTTCTTTTGGACTATTGATCATGTCTCAGTGGTCTTCATCGATCATTGTTGGCCTATTATGGCTCGATGAAATCTAAGAACTACTATTTGCATAACTGTTTAGGCCGTAAAAGATTTATTGGAACTAGCAATCTTTTTGCGCTCCTTACTTTTCACCATAAAAATTGAAGGTAAATCTTTACGGATCTACTTATTCAATTCTCCAACGAGAAGTTGGGTCACAACATCCATAAATCAAAGTTCCGAACTTATGTCAATCATAGCCTAAGTTGAAGTAACCTCACTCCCCAGAAGGAAGTCTTCTCATGGTCTACACCTTCCGCAATGGTGCAACTTTTCGGTATCTAGCAAGCCTTATGCCTCAACAATGACTATCCAAATTGCACATAACTTTAGAACAGTTTCGCATCATAATGGAAAGTCAACCAAATTATAGAAATGGTTAATCCTCAAAGGCTTTGTCTTAAATTGCGCAACATTGATCAACTTTCTAAAAATAGGGGACTAGAGCCTTTGGGATTATCCTAGGCTCTTTATCATCTTGCGGAGCAATCATGAATGTTTCCTTCTCAATCACCCAGTGATGACGTGAAAATTTTCACATTTGCTACCACGTAACTAAGAATGTAGAGTATTCTTTTCTAATAGAGTAATCCATTAGTAGGCACATCGCTCCCACTGTCCCTAGGATATTGGAAATTTCTTTCCATTCTTAACTAGGCTACATAAAGCGCCATACTTAGAATTCTCTATCTTATAGAGTTTAAAATTCTATTCACGTTACCTTTACTAAGAAAACTTTATGTGACTTAGTTACACTCCCACAAAGCTGCATATCTATAAGCACATAACCTGGAGGGTTTACATGACTGCATACAATAATGCGCCACATGACCCTAAGCATTTACAAGACAACATACAATAATGCGCCTTAGAACTCTAGGTCTTAACTTCACAACCTTAAGAGAAGTAAAATAAAGATAAGTTGCTTTATGGTTACAGATTGCCCACAAATGGCTCTCTGCTAACCCATTACTTAAATGGATTATAAAATCTGATATGGAGGGCACTTACAAACTAAAGTGCAATTCCCAATTGGGAAACATTTTGCACCATCATCCATCTAACATTAACAATACTTAATTCCTTATCTCTACTACATCCTTGTGTTGTTGAGTACTAGGAATAATCAATTTTCTAAGCATCCATTTTTCTTCACAGAGCTTTCTAAAAAATAACTCAAATAGATATTCGCCACCTTGGTCAAAACTAAAAGCACGAAAGCTCTTATCTAATTGATCTCGACCTCATATGTGCAGTAAAAAATTATCTCAAAACTTTTTAACTTATGGGAGATCAAATAGTCTTGACGAAGATACGTATCGTAATCTATAAATGTGTTGAGATTTGGGGCTAGCTATCATATCCTTACACATATCTAGTCAGAAATATCATAGTGGACTAAATGCGCCAATACAGATGCCCTTCTACGGCTTTCCTACTTACTTGTGCGCAACCATTGCAAACAAAGTTACACATTCATATGAGAGCAGAATGTCACAAGCGAGTGGGCCTGAGAGAGCCTACTCAAACCATCCATGTCATCTTCTCATTAATGTGATTAAGTATAACAAGCCACCGGTTTATGTCCAATGTCATAAACTACTTCCAATCATTCTCATGTGTGAGTTCTCAAAGACAAGTTTAAAGGTTTAGGCCCAACTAGGTAATGACTCACGACTTATTCATGTTCACTAGATCATAAAAGGATGTTATAGAGATATCAAGTGCGCATAAGTCGCAAATTTAACTAGTAAGTGGTAATCCCCTGCACTTTCAATTCAATTTTATTCTCCATACACTTTACTGCATCTAATTGAAAGATGACGATACTCCTCTTGCCATCTCTGTTTCTCGCTTCATAGTTACTTGCAATTAATTCTATTATCCACAAGAAGGAAATAATAAGCTATCAATCTATGACAGCTCCTGAAGTAACTTAAGTGCAAATTAGGCTAAAGAGTCTAATTCAACACAATGCTCTCACAAACAATGCGTCAAATTCTTAGAATCATTACAACCTTGTCGGCCTTGACCTTCTCATTACTATGCTGCAACGTTTGCGCTTACTGGTAAACGTTATTCAAAAACGTTAGCCTAGCTAAGCAATCATACAAAGAAGCCCCTCTTCATGTCTCACACTCAAGTGCGGAAACAGTAAGTGTCCAGACTTAGACAAGTTGGCAATGCTAATAGATTTTGCAGCCACTTGGCACTAATCTTTTCACTTAGTGTTACTAGATTTTGCAACCACTTGGTGCTAATCTTTTCACTTAGTGTTAATAGATTTTGCAACCACTTGGCGCTATCATTTCACTTAGTGTTAATAGATTTTTCTGCTACTAAGCACTAATCTTTTAGCTTCAAGTGATACTTCAATGCACACTATTATAGTGCATGAAATTTTGCTCCATCCACTCCCAATAGTTGGGTAGAGAGCAAAACACTGCTTATACTGGTTACCCGTCTTACACTTAATGACTAACTCATTTAAGCTCGCATTTCTTGGATGACGTGACTCTTGAATGTTACTTCATCTAATGATGCAACATCATTACAAGTCAAATTACAAAGTCAATCCGCGCAGCTCAATAGTCAAGATCATATACAGATCTATTGAGGGTTTACTAATTTCACAACTCCAAAACTTTCCAATCAAAACTACGTAGCATGCCGCTAACCATAGTGCACACATTAGTTTTTATTGTGCCAAACAAGGCAACAAAACTACGGCGACTTTGAATTATGTTTCCTTACTTTGGCTCAATTAAAATCTGACCTAAAGTCTCCAAGACTTTTTCTCATCTAAAGAATATGATTACATTGTTCACATTTCAACATCACTATTAAGTCTAGGTCAACCAAATTAACTTCCATAAGCTAAGTCAATTTAGAGGGAAAAATGCATTGGGATTAATTGGATTAGCATACTATAATTTTGCCGCAAAAATCTAAATTAAATAATGAAAATATTACACAAGTCGCAAGAACAAAAATCCACTATGCTCGTAATCATCTCTTGCGCCACAGATGATAATTATCCAAAATTATCCAAAATTTAATTTAATTCATGCACAAAATATTAGTTTTTGGGAGTAAATCCACAAAGATATCTCTCAACTGAACAACCTCCCACTGACTATGGCATGACTAAAGCATGATAAATGTGGAGAAGTGGTTCAGAAATACTCTTCGGATCCTGGAGGGCGCTTGTGATCCTCAGCTAGCCACCTGAAAAAGAATGAACACTCCAGTTGGGGGTGCCAGAATTAGCACTCTAACGGATAAGTCAGTCTCTACTGTCTTGGTTGCTTATGTTTTAAGTTAAGCTTACTTGTTCTTACATACCTCTCTTTGGTTGATGTTCTTCTATTTATATCTCTTTTTGGGCCTCATGGTTGGGCCCACCTTTAATCCACTGTATAACTATTTACTCGGCTCCTTTTGTTGCAAACTGCTCTTCACTCGGCTCATCGCTTAACTGGTTATGCGGCCGATTAGGATACTTCTGGATTTGTATACGACGGGTCCGAATACAATGTATATACCTCAACTCTCCAAGTTCACTTATTCGGCCTCTTTGCACCCCCTAATACTCGGTCCCCACAATTGCCCCCCAAACACTCCACTAACAATCGTTAGCTGGTGTGTTTGGTTTTGAACTCGAAAAGTCAGAGCCGAAATTCGGTGGCTAACCTTATTCCAATGCAAACATCAGAGCTCACACTCCTTTTGGTCATCATTACAACTTTCCACCCCTTCGTACGCTCCTTCCATTTATTGTGATTTTAAAATTTTGTTGTCTTTTCGAATGCATACACATTTTTGAATACTTGAAGCTCTTGGTGTGGCTTCCGATTCAACTCTGCAACCTCCTTTTATTCCTCATTGTCTTCTCTGCCTCTTGCAAGTTCTCTTCCTCTCTACTTCGAATCCCTTTTCCAAGTTTGTTTTTAGTTTAATGTACTCCATAGACTGACGAAAATGGCAAAGCATTTGAAAGACCTCCTTTCTGCGGATCGAGACACTGGCTTTCGATGCCATTTTTCCATCCCTGATGACATCCGTCTGTCACTTGTGACAGACAGCACCCTTGATATGGAGAGGGTTGATGAAAGCACAATCGTCTTCTCTCTCTTATCAATTACAGATGGTGGAGTCTGTTTCCCCTTTCACCCATTCCTTAGAGTTGTCCTTCGCCATTGGGGTCTAATCCCTTCCCAACCTAATGTAAACTTTTTTTGAATCATAATGGGAATTATAGAATTAATCCGTCGCCTTAGGATTAATCTCGGCATACCTGCTATTCGGCATTGTTATGCCTTGGCCAAGTCTTCTGGTCAGCACGGGCGCTATTTTCTTAGGGCCAAGGACACTGACCATCAATTAGTGACTATGCTTTCCAGCTCTGGTAAGCGAGTCGATGATGTCATGGTCGTTGTCCGAGGTAACTGGGAATTCAGCGAAGGCGAGGACCGCCTAGATCCTATTCCTAGACAGAGAGGCGAACCAGGCGGCCACATAGACCCTTGCGTTTATTTTTCTTATACTTACTCGGCTTTATGTTTGCGGTCTCATGGTTTTACTTGTGCAGGAAATGATTTGAAGAAAGTTTTGGTTTCAACCGACGACGCCGTTCTTGTGAAAATTAAAGTCGCACTCCAATACTTTGGTCGTCTGAGCCTTCAGAAACAAGAGAGGGAGGCCCACATTCTACTACAATATGAGCCGACGTATACGACGTTTTTGGCGGCAGAAAACATCCCAGTTCCGAGGGGCGAAGAGTTTCTTACGGCCCTCGTCTTAACCAACTTCAAAAACTTGATGCAAGTTGGTTTGGAAGGATCCAATTCAGAGCAGGCGGAGGTAGCTGAGAAGGTCGTTGAGTCACCAAACCAGTCTGAAGCCAAAGTAGACGAGGCTTTGAAGTTGGCCTTTGAGGAAGCCGGCCTCAATTCATCTAACCCTCCGTCCACCTCAGGCCGAGGGGACATTTCCTTCGACGACGTCTTTACAGGTTTAGAAGACCTTCTCGGCATGTACCCTGAGGACATGGCTGGGTTGTCACTCACACAACTTGCCAAGAAGAAAAATGCTGAAAGAATGGCCGCCCGGCGGAGAGCAGAGGCCATTCGATCGGAAATTCCATCCGCTGCCGATGCTGAGCCCTCCTTGCCTATTGTCGAGGGGGAGATGGCTCAAACCCAAACGGCCGAGTCAGAGCGGGTAGAGTAGGCGAATCAGGAGGTTGAGCAAAGGGGGTTACAAATGTCGCGCCGAGGAAGAAGCCAAGTCCGCTGAAGAGCAGGTCGATAAATAGTCGCGCATTGAGGAATCGGATTTGGTTGTTCCGTTCACTGTTCAACCAAAGATAAGGAACATGCAGATTTCCTCTGACGGGTTAGCTTTAAAAGACCCGGCCGTGGCCTTGAGCATGGCTTCTTCAATCTCCCTGTCGGTTGATAGAGCCGTATTTCGGGCCAAGCTAGATCTGCTGTCGATTGCGTTAGCGGCTCAGTCGGCTTTATTGGTACATGCTTTATATGCAATCTTCCGCCTAAATACATATATATTTTTAATATTATTCAACTCTATTTCCTTATTTTGTAGACAGTGGGCAGGATAGCCGAAATAGGCCGCCGTCAACATGATGCTATAGAAAAAATCGCCTTGCTGAAAGCCAAAGTTGAAAATGAAAAGAGCAAGGCTATGGAAGCCTCTTAGAGAGCCGATTCCAAAGCGGCGAAAGCGGCGGAGGAACATGCCAGGGCGGACTCTGAGGTCGAGAACGCGAGGAACTTCGACCAGTTAAGGCTGGCTGTCGAGGATAGGGCAAAAACGAGTGAGGATGTGCTCCAGCTAGCCAATGAGGTGATTGCCAAGTTGGAAGCCGACTTGGAAGAATCGAAGAAGGCGAAGGAAAAAGCTAACTCCGAGGCTTCCAAGGCATTCCAAGTTGGACAAGAAGCCACCTTGGAGAGCTATGCGGATGAAGTGCCCAAATTTGAGAACCGGGGCTTCAAACATGGCTGGCTCAAAGCCCTTGCTATTGCGAATGTGACATTGGCCCAGCCGATTCCATTTGAGCAAGTGGACGTTGAGCCACTAGCATCTGACCTTGAGGATTGACTAGGGTGACATTTTAATTTTTGCTAGGCATCTTCCATGCAAGGTTGTAAGCTTTTTGTTTAATAGATTTTTGTTAGTTTAAGGTAGTTTTCACGTGTAAAATGGCTACTATCTGTACTCAATTTACTAATGAAAATTCCCTTTGCTTGAAAACTTCCTTTGCTCCTTGATATTATTTGTGCTTAATTTTTGTTATTTTAGATAAAATAACTGTTGTCTATTGTGCTTGCTAGCTATCGATCCAATAAGATGTAGGATTACGAGGTGAATGAATTAAACATCTGTGAACACTTGCCGATTAGATAATTGTATCTTGGCAATTTAGTAATTTATCCTTCAATTTATACGAACAAGTGAAACGGTTCAGGGGCTCGTCGTATGGCCGATTAGCTTCATGACTCTGCTTTTGCCCTAGCCAATGTATGAACTGGAAAGTCCGAATACTATTAGTTCATGGAGTGGCTGTGGCACACGTAGATCGGCACTGGGCTTAGATATTTGGCCGATCAGATTAATAAATCTGCCCCTGCCCAGCCATTGTATGAATTATAAACGCCAGATACCATTAGTTCATGAAGTGGCTGTGACATGCGTAGATCGGCACCGAGCTTAGATATTTGGCCGATTAGATTAATAAATCTTCCCTTGCCCAGCCATTGTATGAACTATAAATGCCGGATACCATTAGTTCATGGAGTGGCTACGGCACGCGTAGATCGGCATCGGGCTTAGATATTTGGCTGATCAGATTAAGAAATCTGCCCCTGCCCAGCCATTGTATGAACTATAAATGCCGAATACCATTAGTTCATGGAGTGGCTGTGGCACGTGTAGATCGGCACTGGGCTTAGATATTTAGCTTATCAAATTAATAAATTTGCCCTTGCCCCAGCCAATGAACTGGAAAGGTTGAATACTATTAGTTCATGAAGCGGCTGTGGCACGCGTAGATCGGCACCGGGCTTAGATATTTGGCCGATCAGATTTATAAATCTACCCTTGCCCTAGCCAATGAACTAGAAAGGCTGAATACTATTGGTTCATGGAGCAGCTGTGGCACTCGTAGATCAGCATCGGGCTTTTAAAGTTTAGCATTAATGAAGTCGCCTCGGGGACACTGCACCCGTTAGGAATAAATGGGGTGAGCTCTTCTCACTCGTAAATCCCATTATTGTGTTCAGACTCAATTTAAACTAGTCTATTGAGGAAGGTTAGATAAGTGCAAATGTCAAGTAGGCTATTCTTCAACAGCAGAAGAGAAGGGAGGACATTGGCTGAGCTAGATATAGAGATGAATCATAGTGGCGAGCCTATGAGCACGGGAAGTAGGACGTTGAAGGAACGGGAAAAACGCCAGTCCCCCTGTCGAAGTAGATCACCCAAAAGGAAAGACAACAAAGGGGTAGCTCCCCTCGATCGTTATCGAGAAGTGAATCCGATGCGACACCGCGACCGTTGAGTTTTGCAGTTTTTGTGGGGAATAAACTGACGACGGAAGCAGATTCAATTGTTCATGACCCAGGTGTGGCAGTCAAGTTCGCTTGACAGATTTTTCCACCAGAAGTCCAGTAGTCGATGGTCGGTCAACTGGATTTCGAAGTGTTTTGAGAGGGTATCCATGGAGCAATGAAAAGGCTATATACCGCCTATGAAATCAGTATGCGTCTACGTGCCGCGCGGTGGGAGATAGAGAAGAAGAACGAACGAATTCGAAACTTGGAGGCTCGCGTGGAGAAGGTCGAGCATGGGCTAAGGAAGGCCAAAACTGCCGAGCCGCGAGCGGCCGGCCAATCTAACCTGGTCGTGGAGGAAAGGGTGACCCAATGGCTGATAAGTCATGCGATTGCCGATCGAGATACGGCAAGCATGTTTGCAGTAGAGACTGCGAGGTCCAGGGGTTATGAGAAAGGCATCCACGATGGCAGGAAAGTCGGGATAGACAAGACCAAGGAGAAACTCGCTGAGGAAGTATGCCGATGCGAGAATCAGGGCTTCTGGTATGGGTGGATTAAGGTTCTCCAAGCCACAGAGGCTCTCCGAGAAGCAGGCGTTGAATCGGCGTCTCCGTTATACCAACGTCATCACTTTCCCTTTGGCGCTTTCGAAATCGAGAAGAGCGACGATAAGGGTGATGCCGAATAAAATTGAACATATTGTAAGCGCTCCAACACAGATTAGGCGCAAATTATGTACTTATTGGTTAATTTAATAAAATACCTTGTTTTAAATGTTTGCATGTTTCAATTTATGTTTGTACATTCTGAGCCAATCAGTTAATGTAATGAAACACTTCATTTTAAATGCTTGCATGTTTCAACTTTTGTCAACAATGCGTGTTTTTTAATCGTAATATTCATGAGCAGCACGCTGAAGCCAGATTATTATTCGGCCCCAGTGCGTCATGCACGGATGGGCGCTCCGAATTCGACGTTTTATTTGGCCCAAATGTGGCCGCCACGAATGAGGCTCCCTTGGTCAAACGTGATATCCACAAAAGGCGCTCCGAATCTGGAGTCTTACTCGGCCCAAACGTGACCTGCACAAATGGGGCTTCGAATTCGGAGGCTTTTTTATCTTGGCGAATCGTGATATCCATGAAGGGCGCTTCGAATCTGGAGTCTTATTCGGCCCAAACGTGACCTGCATAGATGGGGTTCCGAATTCAAAGGCTTTTTTATCTTGGCCAATCGTGATATCCACGAAGGGCGCTCCGAATCTGGAGGCTTATTTGGCCTAAACGTGACCTGCACAGATAGGGTTCCGAATTCGGAGGCTTTTTTATCATGGCCAATCGTGATATACACGAAGGGCGCTCCGAATCCGGAGGCTTATTCGGCCCAAACGTGACCTGCACGGATGGGACTCCAAATTCAGAGGCTTTTTTATCTTGGCCAATCGTGATATCCACGAAGGGCGCTCCGAATCCAAAGTCTTATTCGGCCCAAACGTGACCTGCACGGATGGGGCTCCAAATTCGGAGGCTTTTTTTTTATCTTAGCCAAACATGATATCCACGAAGGGCGCTCCAAATCCGAAGGCTTATTCGACCCAAACATGACCTGCACGGATGGGGCTCCGAATTCGGAGGCTTTTTTATCTTGGCCAATCGTGATATCCATAAAGGGCACTCCGAATCCGGAGTCTTATTCTGCCCAAATGTGACCTGCACGGATGGGGCTCTAAATTCAGAGGATTTTTTTATCTTGGCCAATCGTGATATCCACAAAGGGCACTCCAAATCCGGAGGCTTATACCAGAAGATTTTTGAACTGTATTCCGCCATGAGAAAATAGGAAACTTTGCATTACAAAAGTGAAATCTGTACATGGTGAACCATTCAGAACAAGTATCATGCCCCATAGGTCAGGTTTAATGATAGAATTTTCGCAAGTGCGTTGAATTCCAAGGTCGTGGCATCCACGAGTTGGTCTATTCTGGGTAGGAGACAACAATCCTTGGGACAAGCTTTATTTAAGTCCGTGAAATCGACACAAACACGCCAAGTCCCATTTTTCTTCTTTACAACCATTGTATTCGACAGCCATGTTTGGTAGGTGACTTCCCGGATTGGCCCGGCATCAAGCAATCGATGAACTTCTTCAACAACGGTAGCAGTGTGTTCTGCGGCTAAACGCCAGCTTTTTTGAATAATCGGCTTGCGTTTGGGGTCAACATTTAAACGGTGTTGAGAAACAGATGGATCCACCCCCGGCATCTCATACGGCGACCATGCAAATACATCAAGGTTGTTGAGTAAGAAGGTAATTAGCTGTTGTTTGTCAACTTTATTCAGGGAGGCGCCAACCATGAAGAACCTGTCAGGATTCCCATCAATTTCAACTCGATCCAGGGCTTTTGTGGCCTTTTCACTTGGGAGCCGCCCAACATCGTCGAGGCTCTATTGATCCGACACCTCAATAGAATTCACTTCCAACTCTCTTGGAGTCTTCGCCGCAAGGAGATAACAAGGTTGTGTTGATATCTGGGAACCACAGATTTGTTCAATGCTGCGTTCAGTCAGGAAGCGGAGCAGTTGATCATAGGTCCTTGGCACGACCTGCATTGTATGCAGCCAAGTTCGTCCCCTAATGAGATTATACGGCAAAGGAAGCTTGCCAACCAAAAACTCCACATCCACTGATCGGGAGCCCGCTCGAACAGGTAGTGTGATTTTGCTCAACGAGTATTCTGGATTGGCGTTGAAGCCGAATAATGGATAATGGGCTGAAGACAGGTCCGACTCAGTGAAGTCGAGTTTAATGAAGGTCTTGTAGTATATAACCTCCGAATTACTCCCCTGGTCAATGAGAACCCATTCAATAGTGAATCTGTTTACGCGTAGTTCGATTACCAAGGGATCAATGTGGGGGAGTGTTACGCCGACCAAATCGGAGTCATCGAAGGAAATACTCGCAGCTTCATGGGGGCGTTTCACCGGTGTGATTTTCTTTTGGAGTTTAGGATGTGACTGAATTGCATGCACCGCGGAAGCCGTTGGCAAGCTGTATATTATATGAATTACGTCGAGTGGTGGTGACTCCGGCCGCAAAGCAACTATTTTGGTTTCTTAAGTCGACCATCTTGTACCAACTCTTCAAGGTGATCCTTCAATACATAACAACTGTCGGTATCATGACCATGGTCCTTGTGATATTCGCACCGCTTATCCCGCCTCCTCATGTCGGGAGGTCCCACCATTTTAGATGGCCACTTAAAGAACGACAAGTGTTGAACCTTAGCCATTACCATACTGATCAGCTCCGATAACTTCGTGTATATCTTGTTGGTGCGCCTTGCGTGCCTGCTATCTACTTGAAGCTGCTCATTAGCTCGGTGTGGACATTGGTCATTTGATCGGCCCGAATCCCATCTTTGATCTCGTTTAGCCCCGGTTTCGTGATTCAGGGCTCCGTGGTGGTACAGCATTCATCGACTGCACGATGTTAGGTGGGGCTGACTTAGTGGCGTTGTGCCCGGCTTTGACCCGTAGGGCATCGTTTTCTACTTTGTAGTATTCCTCAACTTTTTTATCAACGACCAGACCTTTTTTGGGGGCCGTCTGGTCAAAGAGCTGCGGAGGGCGCTGTCTGAATGTAACCCCATTTTGAAGGTGGTGATGGCCATGGAGTCATTGTAGGCATCATCTACTAGGTTAAAACATTCCCAATACCGCGCCGAATATGCATGAAGAGTTTCACCTGGTTGAATTTGCATTGCCCACAGAGAATCGGTTTGCTTCGGCTGGACCTCATTACTGATGAACCTTACCCTGAAGGATTTTTGGAATTGGTGGAAGCTCTTGATTGATGCCGATTCCAGTTTATAATACCACCTAACAGCCAATGGTCCTAAACTACTTGAAAATATTCGACACATGAGGGCCTCGTCGTATGCATGAAGCGTCATGGCTTGCTTGTAATGGCGAATGTGATCAGTGGGGTTTGATCTACCATTATACAATGACTGTGCTTTGAACTTTTTGGGTAGCACTCCTCTTGCAATCCGTCGTACAAAGGGGTCATATTGATCCTCTTCATCTGAATCATTTCTTCTTCGCTTTTTCCATGCACGCGGACTTCCCTCAGAAGAACAGGAGATGTCGACTCATCCCTTCTTTGTAGATTCTGGGGATGATGAGTCAGAGCCACTGCTACTATCATGTCTCCGAATTCGAGATCGTCGACCATCCTTTCTCAGAGGTCGTCCTAGGTCTTGGCGCGCGGCTTGTTGAGATTTTTCCACCTCCAAGGCCAAATCTTGTCAAAGGCGCTCGTTCTCAGCTATCATGTTTTCTAACCTCTATTCGTTTTGTTTCGCTTGCTCCATAATCGCTTGCATTGTCTCATGTGCTGATGTCCAGGGTGAATCGAAGTTCAAGGCCCTTCTTGCGGTGATATTCTCTGGCCCAAGCATGTTGTTTGGAGTGGTTTCATTTTGTGGCGTAGGGTCGCCAGCGATTGCCGGAGGATCTTCTGTCACGCCCGCCATGGATGTGCTTGAGTATTCCCACAGACGGCGCTAATTGTGGAGAAGTGGTTCGGAAATACTCTTCAAATCCTGGAGGGCGTTTGTGATTCTTAGCTAGCCACCTAAAAAACAATCAACACTTCGGTCGGGGGTGCCAGAATTAGCACTCCGACGGATAAGTCAGTCTCTACTCTCTTGGTTGCTTATGTTTTAAGTTAAGCTTACTTGTTCTTACATACCTCTCTTTGGTTGATGTTCTTCTATTTATATCTCTTTTTGGGCCTCAGGGTTGGGCCCACCTTTAATCCACCGTATAACTATTTACTCGGCTCCTTTTGTTGCAAACTGCTCTTCATTCAGCTCTTCACTTAACTAGTTATGCGGCCGATTAGGATACTTCTGGATTTGTATAAGACGGGGCCGAATACAATGTATATACCTCGACTCTCCAAGTTCACTTATTCGGCCTTTTCACACCCCCTGATACCCAGCCCCCACAATAAAAATATTCTAATTCCATACAATAGCAACTTAATGTAGATTCACAATCAACTCATGCTATGTTACATTTAATAATGGGATTTAAATTAAAAAAAATTAATCATGCTTTTCTAATCACAACATATTAGAAACTCTAGGCAAAAACAACAATATGGTGTGTTTAATATTCAGATTATGGCAGAACAGAAATGTTGGAAATTGAGCCGGGTATTGGACCTAAATTTGGGCACCCATATGGCATGACCCATGACCCATTCAAATTACCCATGTAATTTGTATTTGATATTCAGATTATGCCATAGCAAAAAGTACATCATATCTGAATTTTTTGGTATTTTTTAGAATTTTAAATAATTAATAAACACACATAAAATCATAAATAAATATTTCAGAATATGGGAAAAAGCAACAACCATACCAGTAAATAGTAAACCATTACAGTGGTCTACAGTAAAAATTTCAGCTCTAGAAACTTAATCATGCAACACCAGAAGCATTTTAAAGCAGAAATAATGAATTATTATTTCAAGAAAAATATTTTTTATTTTCATAAAATTTTGAAAATTTTATAAAAGATAGAAAATTTAATTTTAAGTCTAATAGTACTAACCACGCTTAAAACAAAACAATAACGAATTATTTATGACCATTTAAAGTAATTCTGAATTAAAAAAAAACAAACAAATAGGGCCTTACAGCCAAGCCAGTGTGAAAAAATGGCTTGGCGCAGCTCGGCACCGCTCAACGTAGCGTGACTTCGATTTGCCAGACGGCCAACATCTCGGATCGGCGTAAGCCTTAAGAAGACAATACCGACGACGTGGTGAGCGCCAACTACTCACGCGTGTAGAGTGCAGACGGCACGTGCGTGCAAAGCACGTCTGGCGTGTCTGGCGTCGACGTACGTGGCGGCGCGTGGCAGGCACGGCGTCATCATCGGACGCGTCGACTTGGCGCCGCCTTCCAGGGTGTTTTCTGGTCAAATTTTGGTACTGCCAAACTCTATTTTTCAAAATAAAAACAATGGTGGTCTCAAAAAAAAAAAAAAAAACATTTGACAAATACAAAAATGTGGTGTATCACACTCTCTCCCAAATGGAAGTGGAAGTGCATCTTCTTCCTTAAGCCACCAAAAAATACAAAACGAACCCAAATTACGATTTGCTTTTTCTCATCAACCGTGAGTCGAAATCAGGTCCATAATACATCATTCCGAAGGTATCGAAACAAGGATTCCAAATATATAATTTTCATAACATAAAACAAAGTATGTAAAACTAGCATGCAGTCAAAGTTATGAAAAATTAAATATGAATATCTATTTTTCTCAAAATCCGACCGTTGGATTTTTATGAAAACTTGGCAGATATATTCTACATGAAATATACTACAACATATCTAAATTTCGGGTTGATCGGAGAAAGTTCAGAAAAATATTAATTTTTCATTCATATATCATGTGTGTGTATATATATCAAATTATATACATATTTTAATGCACAAAAAATAAGCACGAAAATATCCATTTATGACTCTGACACTAATGTAAGATATATCAAATGCAGCGGGTAAAAAGATTCAAGTCATACCTTAGGTGATGGAATCCGAAACGATGAACCTTGTGGGTAAATCACGTGCTTCTTTAATGATGAATTAAGAACACCCAGCAATGGAGTGATACTACAGTATGAGTATCACCAACTCTAATCACAGTGCAAAGATTGGATCGTTCTCTGATATGGGAGAGAGTTAGAGAGAGAGAGTATGGAAAAAATGTTATGGGTAAAAACCACATAACGTATCTAATATATTGTATCATTCATATATATAATCAAATATATAACCATATATAGATATATATATATCTATCTATATCTCTTAAGGATAGGATAGATGTAGATAGATAGAGGATTATCCTAACAAATAGGATAATCAGGAAATCAAATTCAAATTACATGGATAATTTGAATAGGTTATGGGTCATGCCACATGGATGCCCAAATTTGGGTCCAATACTCGGCCCAATTTCCAACAAAAATGTAGCAATAACCAAAATGTGTAAAAGACTAGCCAACATTAAAGCTATCTTTGAGCACTAAAAAGTTTTTCTAAACAAATTGATTAAAATATTTAAAAAAAAATACAAAAATATAAATTGAAAACTCAAAAAACTAATTTTCAAAATTCCAAACCTAACAGGGTACTATTATGTATATAAACAGCAATGACTATAACTTTATGAGCAATCTTAATGAAACAAACAGAAGTCTAAAATTAAAAATCAAAATCATCCGTAGATTCAGTAAACTATTGAACCACTCGCAATTCAAATTTCCTATCAGATTAAAAAATGGTTGCATTGTATATATGCTTTTTAAAATATTAAAAGAAAATTTTGTATATAGGAATTGATTAAAACCTTTTGCAAAAAAACTATTCAGACCTTTGAACAAACATCTTGCATGCAAAATGCTCCCCCTCAGTACAAAGACAATGAGTAAAATCAACAAGTCTATCAGTGAGAGACATAGCAACAACAACAAAGAAACAAATCCAACAAAACAGTAAATTTCACACAAAAAAAGCACTAGCCACAAAATAAAAAAAATCCCCCCCAAAAAAAAAAAAAAAAAAGATAAAATTTCAATGTGTTGAACATTTGATGAAAAGATTGGAGATGGTTGTTCTATCCAAAAGAAGTTAAGGATTGGAGATGCTCTTAGTAGCAAATAATAAGCAACAAAACCTAATCAACCTTAATCCAAGAAATTAAACTAAGTGTTAATGTATATAATATGTTAGTGCTGAGTGCTACTTTAATAATTAGCTTTAATAATTATGTTAGTATGCTTTGATAATTATGTTTCATCTTTCGATTTGTAAGCTTGTGACTCCTCTATAAATGGGCTAAACACAGATACAAGATATATATCATTCAATATAGAGATTTAATTCTCTTTCAACTTATTTATCAATTTAATTCTCTCTTAACTTATTTATCATGGTATCAGAGCCTAGGGTTTTTTCCAAGCCTCCTTTTCTTCTGTTTGGCAGATTGCTTCCCTCTCACGTTGGCTTCTGCGTATCTATTCTTTTTCTATTTCACAGATTGGACAACGCCATCGTCATCGTCTGTTCCAGACGAAGCCAACACCACTAGATTCATCCTCAACCAATGCTCCACGCACCGTCACGCGCTGCCAGAACATTAGCCACGCATTGTCCCGTTATCCAACGCGCCCTACGTACCTCCTACACTTGTTCCGTGCTATTGTGCGCCACAGCCTCATCAGCTAATGTGAGCCGCGTGTTTCTGACGTCAGTTAACGTCAGCCGTGGTTGCTTCCGTGCTCCGCTTCTGTTCCATTGCTATCGTGCGCCGTGCGCCTCTATGATAACTTGTGACGTGCCTGCTGGCATCATCTCTACTGCTTGTGACATCAGGCCTAATTTCCTAGATTGGTCAAAACACTTTGACTAGCCGATTCACTGCCTTTATGGTCATATTTTTGGTCCGTTTAGTCCTATTCCCACTAATTTCGACCCTTTGAATTCATTGGTACCCTCGGGTTTTTTTTTTTCTTCCAGATTTTGCTTCTATCATGTCGTTCTTACTTCATGGATCACCCAGACTCTTCTCATCACCCTATTTTCGTTGTTCTTGATGGACCAATTATGTCTTATGGGCACAAGCCCTGTCTGGCTTCCTCAAAGGCAAGAAACTTTGGTGTATTATCACTGGGGATGTGTGCAAACCCATCTAAGAGACCGCTGAATCAGCTGACAAATATCAATTGGCTTCGAAATACATCTACTACATCTATCAGCCTTCAGTTTGGTTGGTTCCAACTTGACTCTATTTCCACTCCGGCAAAAGACATCTAGCATTTTTTGAAAGACTGATATCAGACTACTGGTCTTGCTCACCAATATCAGCTTCAGAGTCATCTTCACTGTATGTGCCAAGAGCCCACTCAGACTATTAATGATTTCCTCTCCCAAATTTATTCTGTTTGGGATCAGCTCGATCTCTCTGAACCTCCATAGCCTCATCCTGAGGTGCTGCCCTGTTTACTACTTATTACGACCAACAACGATTGGTTTAGTTTCTTGTGGCTCTAACTCCCCATTTTGATCCAGTGCGCGCATCTCTCCTTTATCATATCTGAACTTCTATCAGAGGAAACTAGGCTTGGTACTCTTCATCCATACCCTGTGGACTATGTTCTTGCTACTCCCCAAACTCAAAATTCTCCTTAACCACAGTAGTCCACTGCCTGCAATTACAGTCAAAACTGCAGTCTTCCATCTACTCATCTTCTAGTTCATTGTCCAGTTTGCCTTTGTCAGTTTTGCAACAAGACTAGTCCTGGTCATCTACAACAAGATTGGTTCCACAATCCAGCACGCAACTCTCCTGGTTCCTCCTCTCGCAATGGTCCTTCCACTGGGAGTTTTTCCTGGGGCAACTCTCCACGTTCTGGGAATCAGTTTAAATCTATGCCTATTCATCGCGCTGTTGCTACTGCCTCAGAGGATTTACCTTCTTTTGTGCCTATAGAGCCTTCTACTCTAGTCTTTTCTCAAACCGATGTTGAAGCCATGTGCCAACAATTTCTCTCCACTTTCGGTACTCCTCACTCTACTGCTTTGTCTGTCACCTCAAGTAACACTTCCTGGTACTTTGACTTTGCTTGTTGTAATCACATGACCTCTGACCCTACTATTTTTGCTTCTCTCTCTTCTGCTCCTTATGTTCCTTCTATTCATATTGTTGACGAGCCTCTTTTGTCTGTCAGTCATGTTGGTTCGGTGTCCATCTCTCACTTATCTTTATCCTATGTGTCTCTTATGCCTGCTCTTACCTTAAATCTTCTCTCCATTGGTCAATTGTGTGAGGATGGTCTAACTGTTACCTTTTCCCATACTGATTGTTTAGTGCAGGACCCTCGGACGGGACGGACTCTTGGGATCGGCCATAAGCATGGACGTCTCTATGAACTCATTCACCTTCATGTTTAAGTTTCTTCTCAGCTCACAGCTCCTACTACTGCTCCTCTTTTATCTCATTTTTAGCTTTGGCACTGTCGTTTAGGACATCTTTCTATTGGTCGGTTAAAATCTTTAATTTCTAGTGTTCAATTAGGAACTGTCAGTTCTGATGCTTTAGATCGTTTGTCATGTCAACTTGCTAAAACCTGCTTTATCGTTTAATAAAAGTGACTCTATTTCTCTTGGACCTTTTGATCTCATCCATTCTGATGTTTGGGGCCCCACCCCTACTCCTACTATGGGAGGCATACGCTATTTTGTTGTTTTTATAGATGATTTTTCCCCCGTTTTACATGGTTGTTTCTTGTGAAAAATCGCTCTAAGATCAGACAACTTTATTACAATTTTTCTGCAATGGTACAAACCCAATTTTATAAAACTATTAAGATTTTTTTTCTTCAACAATGCCATGGAATATAAAGATTTTGATTTTCTTTCTTTTCTTCAGAGTCATGGTACTCAACCTCATCATTCTTGTCTAGGCACGTCTTAACAAAATGGACGTACTGAACGGAAACATAAGCATATTCTCCTTCTCTCTTCCTCTTGTCCGGAAAATTTTTGGGGCGAAGCCGTTCTCACTGCTGCTTACACTATAAATTGTATCCCTACGCCTGTTATTCATAATCACACTCCATATGGGCATTTGTATGGCACTCATCCCCCTTACACCAATCTTAGGGTCTTTGGGTCTACCTGTTGTAGATACCTCATTTTTGATCGACCTTAAGACTCAGACATCATCGATTGAGTGCTCGGTGATGGTGCATGTTGTGCTCGTCCTGAGGTTTCAGAGTTCTCGGCTAAGAGCCTTGCCTCCGGGCCTCGGGACTTTTTGTGCTTTGACTCGGTCCGCGGACCAAGTGTTGTTTTCTCTTCCTGGAGGGAGGAAGAGATCTTGTAGATCATCTCTCGGTGGTCGTAGGCTACTTTTCGTGGTCATAGGCCACCGTTCCCATTTGAAGACTAGTTTCTGGTTTTCGGAGCCGTCAGCCGTGCACCTCGGCTCGGGACTGCTTAACATTCTCCGTTTGGCACGTTTTTTGGAACACACCTTGTTGCCTCTGTCCAGAGGGGCACTGTGGTCCGAGAGACCACTTTTGTGCTCGTACGCCACTTTTGGAGCTCAACAGCAAGTTTTCGAGGCTCCCGGCCACGCACTTTGCCTCCCGAACTCTCGTTTTGCATCCGTGTTGGTTCGTTTTTGGCACGAACCTTGTTTTCCTTGTTTGGAAGGTGGTACAAGGGTGAGAGACCAAATTTTTCCTTGGAAACCACTTTTCTCCCAGCCAGCCAATTTTCTTGATCTTTGGGCCACATTTACTGGTCTCCCACCCCACCATTGGCTTGGTCTCAATGTGGAGACCACCAATTGCACTGGCCAACAACTTTTTTTTTTGGGAGACCACTTGCCTTATTCGGCCGACCAGGGAAAGTGGTCGGCCGACCACCTCTTCTGGTCGGCAAGTTTCTGCCTGTTTTGTCTGACTGAGTGGATGCCAGCTGTACCAGCTGGAAGGCACAGACTATATCTTCCATACACGTGTATGGAGGATTTGCACCCTTGTTTTAGCTTCTTGGGGAAGCTTGAACCTTGGCTCCTTTATAAGAGAGGCTCTCCCTCTCCTTGCACCAGGTTCTGAAAATTTGCTAAGGCAAAAATATATATATATCTCTCTATATCTCTATATTTTGGGTTCAAAAGTGTGTTGCTCTTGACCTATTGCACCACATCTCATAGCCATACACCCCCACCATTGATCTAAGGTTCTTGGAGGACATTTTTGGAGGTTGAAGAGTTGGTTTTTTGTCCAAAAACTTGGTGGTTTTGTGGTGCTTCAAGGGTAACCTCCTTTCTCCCTTTTCAAGCTTTGTTTTCGTCATTATCTTATCCGTACTTGCATGCTTATTTGAGCTTTGTTTTCTATTGAAAAAAGTCTTGTTTTAAGCTGCTTAAAATGTTTGTTTAAGGCCCTTTTGGTGTTGAGGGTCATCTTCCCTCTTCCATGCCCTCTTTGGCCTTGTTTTGTGCCATGCCATAAGACCTTTGAGTTGATATTTGCTTGGCCTTTTAGCCACTGAAATCCAGCGATTTTTCAATGGTTGGAATGTGGTTTTGAGGGTCTAAATCAGAGAGGGGAGACCCTCTCTCTTTTGGTCATGTTTGCTTGTATTTTTGGCCTATCAAAGGAGCATATGTTTTCATACTTTCAAGGCTCAGTTCAGGCACTTTTTGGTGACTTTTAGGTCCTTCCTAGACTCTATCTATGGCTGGTTTGGTCACCTTGGGTTTGCCTCTTGCATGTGTAGAGCAATCCCTTTTATGGCTTTTCAAAGAAGCTTGTCATTCTTGCATGTATTGGTCATATTTTAGTGGGTTTTTGGTCATCATTTGGCATGCCATGACTCTTTTTTGGGCTGGTTTGGTAGCCTCTCGCATGCTTCATATGCTTGTAGTGTAAATCATGTTTACCAGCTTAGAATGCATGATGTTTTGGCCCTCTATTCTAACACATTTCGGCCATGCTCCAACATGATTTTGTTCCTATTTCGGGCTGCCTTAGCTCTATTTTGAGGCCTCTTGGTCGAATGATGCTTTCCATGCATGCTTGTAGTGTAATACCCTTGACTAGCTCTGAGTTTCGAAGTCCCTTGCATGCTTAACTTGAGGTATTTTCATGTTTTGCCATCATTGAGCATGATATTTTAGAGCATATAGGGTTGTCATACTTCCATGTTTTCCACTCTTTAAGTGCCCTTGAGAGTTGTGCTTTTGTACCCTATTTGTGAGCCATTACATGAGCTTCATTTTTTTTCCTTTCAAGCCATCATCCCAACTCATTTTGGTACTGTTTTGGGCCTGCATAGGGTCTGCTTCAAGTTGGTTTGGCCATTTGAGCATTGCCTTGTATGCCTATAGTGTAATGCACTTCACTAGTCTTCGATGCTTGAGCCATTCAACATGCATTACATGAGTTGTTTGCATGATTCGAAGTCATTTGTATGCCATTTCAGAGCTGAAACATGTGTCATTGTACTCCATATTTCATCCTTTCAATGCATTTGGAAAATTGTGTTTTGTGCCTTAAGCTTGGTCCATTGCATTGTGCATGTTTGCATGTGTTTTGGGGCCTTGTTTTTATCATCTTTGGCCACTGATTTGGATGTGGCTGAGGCCTATCCATCTTGGTTTAAGTCCATTTCGCATTAAGTATGCCATATAGTCCGTGCACATTGAGTGTGCCATTGTTGGTTCGTAGCATTGTGTATGCTAGATGCATGTTTGCATGTTCATCCCGTGCATGTTTGCATGACTAAGTGGCATTGCATTAGGATTGCATGCTAGAGTTGCATTGGTGCATGCCATGTTTGTTGTATTGTGTTTGGAATAGGAGTTAGTCCAAACACGAAAAATGAGGGACGCTTCATACTCGAAGTGATGAAACGTGCCTCAATTCCTGGTCGCCGACACTCTTAACTACTCATGACGGAGTTGTTGGCTTTTGGTGCTTGTATGTGCATTCATTTCATATTAAGTTTTGCAATTTGGTTCCTCGGCCATCATGCATCGAGATGCATGATTGGTGCTCTGAGGGTCAAGGACTACACTCCCTTGAGCTTATGCAATGATGGGGAGAGTGGTCGTTCACACATGTGTCGTGAATAGTTTGCCATCTCTCTCTCTTGCCTTCTATTGCAGAAAACCAGAAACCAGGGGCAGAAACTGGTCGGCCGACCAGATTTAGTGGCTGGCCGACCACTTTTTCTGGTTTTCCACCACAAAAGTGGTCGGCAGGTGGTCTCCAAGGCCAATAGCTGGTCGGCAGCCTTCCCACAGATTCCCAGGGTGGAGTTTCAGCCTTCTGGAGCTTTGTGCAGTGTTCTGAGGTCAATTGCAAACAGAGGCAAGTCGGGGCGTCACGAGGGATTTCCGAACAATGCAATTCAAGCACGTATGCATCCTTTGTCATTCAAAGCAGAGCTGGGGGCAGCCCACATTCATTTAGTTTGCATGCTCGTTTAGATTGCTTACTTAGTTAATGTTGTGTAATAAGTAGTTGTAACTTGTTATACATTTCATTGTGTAATAACTAGTTTAATTAGATTAGCTTAGATTAGCCAGTTGGTTCTGTATTATTCATTCGGACCCTCCATCGAGAGGGCGAATTTTGTAATAAGCGTGCGTGTGTGTGATGCATGTCTTCCAACCCCACGTCTTTCTCCCTTTTATTTAGTAGCTTATGATGGTTAGTTTAGGGCATGTTTTAATTAGCATACTTATGTTCGCATGTTTGCATTCATTCATCTGTCTTGCATGCACTGGGCTTGGCGCATCATACTAACTGCATTGTATTTCAATTCCAATTTGAATACCTGTTATCTTCTTGCATTCACATGACATCATAGAATTGCTGAGCCTATCTTAGTTGCATTTTGCATGTGTTGCATTAGGCATTCTTAACATAACTAGGATCATGCATTGATTTCTAACATAGGTTTTGTTTTGGCTCGGAGTACTTGGTAAGTGTTTATGCTTTAGCATTCTTGCATATGTGTGAGTGACTGCCATGGTAGCATGCTTGCCATGAGGCTAACTGTTTATGTGATATAACTGCCTAAATGCCCGTGGGTGAAGGTTAGGTTGCCTGAATTGGAACAATTCATTGAAGTGCGACAAAATCTTGTTTTTCTAAGCCCACTTGAGGGTGGCAAATCCATGTCTTAGCCTACTTGCAAGTAGCACCTTCAAACCATTTTCAAGCAAACATGCGATGTTTTGTTCCAACTTAGGTGACCTAGTCTATATTTGTGTGTTGTGCGCATCACATAGTAATTCTAGGCTAATACACCGGAATAAGAGCACATGTGTTTTCAAAAACAAGATATCATGTTTAGTAGTGGCCGATCTTTGATCGGACGAGCGGGGGTGCTCATTGCATGACTTTCCCCAATCGTACCCAAGTTCCCGAGCCGAGGCAACTTTGGTGAAGACGGACACGTGGCCTTAGGCAACGAGTGAAGGTTTCCTAAATTTCCCTAAAAATAAAATATTTACGTGGCGACTCTGTATCTGGCAAAGCAGTCCATGTTTGGCACTTCTTTCTAAAAATCAGTTTTTCAAAACGATTTGCTAGATTTGGACTCTTTGGTGATTTATCAATCTTGCATTGCACTTTGCGAGATTAGATTCAGAACCGTGACATTTGAGTTCGAACTGTAGTGAGCCTAATGAACAAAACGGGATTTTCCCAGGACGTTCGGGTGCATCTACAGTTTCTGGCAACTCTGCTGGGGATTTAGAGAACTTGACTCAAACTCATGATATCTTGTTTTGATTACACTTATGTGTGTCTTTGCATTGCATTTGCACTGGTGCGCCTAGGACACCGTGTTTACCATCTGCTATTCCTGAATGGTTTACCGGAGGCTGCGTGCCATAAAGCTGACCGGTTATGGGCTCTGCCACGATGGGAACACAAACCTCGGTTGTTACTGAGGCATCCTTTTTGACCATTCGACCTAGTGCATATCGGAATCCATAGTGACTATCCCAAGCTAGGACAGACTGATTACTCGATTGTAGGTTATTTGAAACCGATGTGTGCGTAGTGAAACCCTAGTTCTTGACGAAACTAGGACAGGGAAACCCTACCCCTCCATAGGGGTGTTTTGGCTCTCATTTGCTTGCTATGTGCTTTTAGAGTGTACCTCTACAAGAATGCATGTGTCAGTTTGCAAGTCCGCATCAGTTCGAAGTGCATCGATGTCGATATTAGCGGTCGATTTTACCAGGTATCAGATTCAAATTTGGGGCAGTGATTTGGGAACAATGATCAGTATTTGAGAACAGTATATTCAGCTTACAAATGCCAACTGTGTGTTGTCATATCCGACTGTGTGTTGTGTTTATTTAAGCCGTTATGCTGTCTGTTTTTCTGATTGTTTAGTTCTTTATTATGCTTTATTTATCTTTTTGCTAGGGTAGTTGAGCACAATTGCTTCCAACCAAGCAGATATTCCCCAAGCACTCTGGACTAGAGGTCGCAGACTCCATCGATCTGAGGATCTGATAGACGGACAACCAGTGTTCCATTCTTTACCCCCGGTTGCTAGACGGAGATCAGTGAAGTGCAGTGTATTGGTACCGCGGTTGCCAGAGCAATGGTCCTTAAGTAGTTAGGCTGAGATTTTTGAGTCTATTGTAGAGACAGATATTCCGGTAGTTCAATCAGATCAAGGCAGTATAGCAGGAATGGAAGAAATGATGCGTCAGCTCTAGGAGAGTATGAAAACCATGCAGCAGGATACTGCTCATCAAGCGGAATTTGCCAAACAACAGGCTGAGATCATGGACCAACAGGCTGAGTTAATTACTAGACTGCAGTAGCAAGCCGGGGCATCTGCTTCACACCAAGCTCCTCCCCTGCCAAGAGTCCCAATACCCAGGGAGATGGCGAATGTCCAGAATGTCCAAGAGGATACGGACATCCCAACGGGGCCACCTCCGCCCCCAATTCTACCTCAACTATCCAAGGCACCCATGCCTATTAACCTATCAGATTCCCCCTTTGAGTTCGAGGTGGACCCTACGACATTAAAAGTGAGCAAGCTTGAAAAGTTGTTCAAGAAATCTCAAGGTGTGAAGTCCATTCTGGATATTGAAGATGGGTATACCGATGTGGCTATAATTTTGCCAGACCGGTTTAAAATGCCGCACATAGACCGTTTCGATGGGTCTGGGGATCCCATGGTGCACCTGCGACTGTTTTCGGATATCTTAAGGCCAATGGGCCTCTCCAGATTGCAGAAGCTTTCCCTGTTTGGCCGGACCCTATCAGGTGTAGCGACTATCTGGTATGCAAAACTAGAAAACTCTGTTAAGAGGAACTGGGAAGAAACGGCTGAAGCCTTCATGACTCAATACTCCTATAATACACAGATCGAGATTACAACCCGTGATCTCGAGACGACTAGGCAGGAGCTGAAGGAGAGTTTCTCCGATTTTGTGACCCATTGGAGGGCCAAGGCCTCGATGATGACCATTAGGCCGACGGACAAAGATCAAACACGAATGGTTGTGCGCAACCTCCAGCCCAAGCTCATGCACCTTTGCAGATCTACATGAGATAGGGGTGCAGATTGAGGACGCCTTGAAATAAGGTTTGATTGACAATGACAGAGAGCAACCTAGGAGGACTTTCAAACGCAGTACGAATGCAGGCACAAGCAGTGCTGCAGCTGCCAGAGCCTCAGAAGTGAGTATGGTTACCACCACCAATACTCCAAGAACCCTTGCAGCTACGCCATTCACCGGTGCGTCTGGTAGTAGTTCGCAAACAGCCAGATATGCACCCAGAGGCCAATGAACCTTCACTCCACTATACATGCCTCTGTCCAAAGCTTTGGGGGTTTTAATCAGAAAAGGGCACTTGAAGCCCCTGGAGCCGCGACCATTGCCAGAAAAACTTCCCCCTTCCCATAACCCAGCAAAATACTGTGCCTTTCACCAACAGCATGGTCACGACACCGACCAGTGCTTTCGATTACGTCATGAGATTCAGAATCTCGTTGACAATAGGGTGATCGTGCCTCCAGAGAAACCCAATGTCACAACCAACCCTCTCCCACCACATAACCAAGCTCCAACTCCCAAACGCATCAACTTGATCCAAACTGGGGTTGTGTCATACGACCCTAGCATATACATCACTCCTTTCCACCTGCCCAAGCTGGAGGTGTTCATTCCTGACAGCACTGACTTGTGCAAGTTGGACATCTCCCGAACCCAATCTAAACCAGTGGTGGTGACTATCGAAGATAGAACATGGATGATTTCGGAAGAAAGCGGGGCTGATGCTTCAGGATCTGAGGAATTCAGAAGTTCTGCTGAGGAGTTATACAATCCGAGTGGCTACATTGTGCTAACAGGCCAGGTTAGGCCAAGTGTGGAATTCCAGTGGGGATAGAGATTTGTGTAATACGAGAGGATGGACTTGATCAGAGGCTAGATGACGTAACGGATCTGGAAGAGGACATAGCTAACCTTGAGTTTTTCAATGAACAAGACTCAGGAGACATGGCAGTCAACTGGTTTGATCTTGATGGGTCAGCAGAGGTTACAGGGTGTCTTGACGACCAACCAAATGTTGTTGAAGAATTTCACCCAGAACAGGGTTTGTTAGGAACGAGGACATCAGCTGTGGCCGGAAGGGCCGGAAATCAGAATGCATCGCCGGAGAGCACCGGTGCCAAGAATTTTGCTCGGGATTTGGGTATATTGAATACAAGAAATGTTGAATAGCAGACTGCACTGAAACAGTTAGAACAGGAAGGGATAGAAGATTCTGAGAGAATCAGGAAAGCCAAAGCCCCTGAGGGGACAGAATGTGCTGTGTGCACGAAGAGCGAAGCGTCCCGCGAGCACAGAACGCATAAGGTCACGATTATCAGGAGTCGGACGTGTGTCACGACTGTCGATGGCATGTGGTGGGAAGATGATGATCTATGTCTTGCCTACATAGATGAGGACTGGGGGAATAACCAGTTGGATGATACCTGGTATATTGGCGAAGTTGACCATATGACTAGGAGCGGGCGGTATTTCAAGCCCCTGCACTTAGACCAACCAGAGGCGTCCGGGAAGGACAAGGAGGCGGAGAAGCAAAAAGAGAAGCTACTTGAAGAAGAGGTTGTGCTAAAATAGATGAAAAATATTCAGGCAGACATCTCCATCTGGGGACTAGTTATGGCTTCAAGAGTACATAGACAGGCTGTTCTTTCAGCGATGGACAAAGCCAAACTTTTAATAGACACCACGCCTGAGCAGCTGGTAGGACTGGTCATCCCGGGAGGAGCTTCCCCGACGCTGACCTTTTCTGACAAGGAACTGCCGCCTGAGGGTGCAGATCACAACGAACTACTCTACATCTCTGTGGACTGTAAGGACAAGTGGATACCGGTAGTTCTTGTCGACACGGGATCCGGCATTAATGTGTGCCCGTCGAGGACAACATATGCAATCGGGTTGAAGCCCATGGACTTCGTGCCAACAACCCAAGTAATAAGGGCCTACGACAACACAAGCAAAGAGGTGATGGGGACTGTGCAAATTCAGACCAAGGTTGGTCCAAGACAACACGAGATTGACTTTCATGTCTTGGACGTTCCCGCAACCTTTAATTTACTCCTAGGGCGGCCGTGGCTGCACCCGGTGAAGGCAGTCTTTTCCACCATTCACCAGATGTTGAAATATCCCCACGGGAAGGGGGTGACTATAGTTTTTGGGAATTCATCGATCCATCCACCGCCAGAGGTGTCTACACCGGTTTTGGAAATCGTGCATGGCACGAAGGATGTCTTTTTATCAGGATTTACCCTAGCCGAGGCCCGAGTCGTTCAGAACATCTTAGCTGTTGATGAGGGGGTGTATGTCAGCGCGCAGTCAGTGTATCTCATAAACAAGCTTCAGCATATCCCTAGGATGGGACTGCGAAAAAGTGGCCGAAGGGCATTGCAATATCGGCCGAAGTGTCGCACAACCCGCACACCTTTGGCTTGGGTTATCTGCCCACCAAAGAGGATTGGGTGAGGAAAGGCAAGGAGATGGCTGGGAGAGCCAGAGCAAAGCAGGCAGGGAAGCCTTTTGAGTTGATGCATCGACCCATCCAGGGTACCCTAAACGGACGCTTTGTCCGGACGGGGAGGGCTTTCCATTTTGCGACTTCCCAGAGCCATGGCTGAATGCCGAAAAGAGGCGCTTGCCGGGATTTGAGATCTTCTTCGACTTGCAGTTATCTGGGGATGATGTTGTCGAAGAGCAGACAGACCCATCAGCTGAGGCTGAGTAGTGTAAGGAAGTGGATTCCAAAAGCGCCGAAATTGAAATGGGGGTAGCATTGGCTTGTCTACTTTCAGATCCTCTGATCGAACAGAAGTGCTTGGAGGATAACTTCTCGGTATTCATGATCAGGAATGAAATGGCTGCGAGCCCATCGTCAAACATTTTGGATGCATCCATCGCACCCTCTCTCATCTGGCAGTACGAGGAGGGATTTTTTGTCAAGTAGCACCGGGTTAGGTAGTGAGCCGTAATCTGATTCCACCAAGTCTGCGGAGTTAGAATCAGGTTCCAGCTCATCTGAGTCTGTGTCCGGTATTCCTAGGGGTGACAACGCGGATGCCGCATTCCTGTCTAGGTCGTCTTTTTCTTTATCTTTTGAGTCTATTGTAACAGAAGAATCTGACGATTTGGAAATGCTTAATGAGAATGAAATGGCTGTGGCTTCTAAGTACTTTTCTGTGCCTTTGATTTATTGCATGAATCAGGACTTTCAAAATTTTGATGAAAACGACGAGGAAGAAATTCCTCCGGTTTTACAACGTTTAATTGATCAAGTGTAGGAGAGATTTGTTAAACCCCTGGTTGATGAAATCAGTATAGTTAATGTTGGTACTAAGAAGGACCCGCGGCTGGTGCAAATCGGGTCAACGTTGTCTTCGGAGGAGCGCGAGCGCTTAGTCACTTTATTAAAAGATTTCAAACATGTTTTCGCGTCATCCTACGAAGACATGCCTGGAATTGATCCTGAGATTGTATAGCCCCGGATCCCTCTTGACCTAGAGGCCAGACCCGTTAAACAAAAACTCAAAAGAATCCGCCCGGACTAGGCTCCCAAGATTAAGGAAGAGGTCACCAAGCAAATTGACGTAGGGTTCCTGCTGGTATCGGAATACCCAACTTGGTTGGCCAACATAGTTCCAGTGCCGAAGAAGGACAGTAGGATTCGGGTATGCATGGATTTTAGGGATTTGAATAAAGCCAGTCCGAAGGACGACTTTTCTCTGCCGCATATTGACTAGTTGGTAAACTTCACTGCGGGGCATGCATTGCTCTCATTCATGGATGGCTTCTCAGGCTACAGCCAGATTGTAATGGCACCTGAAGACCAGGAAAAAACTGCTTTCACCACCCCGTGTGGGTCCTACTATTATAGAGTGATGCCGTTTGGGTTGAAGAATGCTGGAGCTACATATCAACGAGCCGCGACCACGATATTGCATGACATGATCCACAAAGAGGTGGAGGTGTACGTGGACGACATGATTGTCAAGTCCAAGGAAAGGGAGGGCCACTACACCGCCTTGCAAAAGTTCTTCTAAAGGAAAAGAGAAATCCGGTTGCGGCTGAATCCTCAGAAATGTACGTTTGGTGTTACAGCAGGGAAAATGCTGGGGTTTTTAATTACACAGAGAGGTATTGAAGTCGACCCTTCCAAAATCAAGGCCATCTTAGAAATGCCACCACCGAGGACTGAAAAAGACGTGCGAGGCTTTCTGGGTAAAGTGCAATTCATAAGAAGGTTTATCGCAAAATTAACCTTGACTTGTGAACCACTTTTTGGTCTCCTGAAGAAAGGAACAAAGTTCCAATGGGACGGCCGATGCCAAGCTGCTTTTAAGCAGATCAAGCAATACTTACAGAACCCACTTGTGTTGTCACCGCCTGAGCCGGCAAAATTGTTGATTTTGTACCTTTCAGTGACTGAAACTACAATGGGTTGCATGCTTGCACAAGAGTCTGAGGACAAGGTGGAGCGAGCTATCTACTATCTGAGCAAGAAAATGTTGGATTACGAGACCCGCTACACTCCACTTGAGAAGGCTTGTTTGGCCTTGGTATGGGCTACCAGGAAGCTGCGGCACTACCTGCAAGCTCACTCCATAATGTTGGTTTCGAGATTAGATCCCATCAAATATCTCTTCGAGAAACTAGCACTTACAGGTAGGCTAGCTCGTTGGTTGCTTCTGCTTTCTGAATTCGATCTGAAGTATGTAACACGCAAGTCAGTAAAGGGAAGAGCGGTAGCGGAGTTCCTAGCCAATCACCCAGTTGAAGGAGATGAAGCAGTTGAGTACCTATTCCCAGACGAGGCCATTATGCATGTCGAAGAAGAATTTTGGACGATGTACTTTGACGGAGCATCAAACCAATATGGGTATGGGATAGGGGTGTTGCTGATACCACCCGACAATTCTCGTATCCCTCTAGCATTCAAACTCCTGTTCAAAGTATCAAACAACGAAACAGAGTATGAGGCGTGCATTGCTGGACTAGAAGCAACTCTAGAACTAGGGGCAAAACGGTTGGACGTCATCGGGGACTCGAACCTTGTTGTGTCTCAGGCTAAAGGAGATTGGAAAGTCAAAGAAGAAAAGATGAAAATCTACCATCAGACCTTGGACTTGTTGATTCCTTAGTTTGAAAAGCTAAACTTCACTCATCTGTTAAGAGAGAACAATAGGTTCGCAGATTCACTAACAACTCTATCTTCCATGATAGACATCCCTTTTGGAGTCCGAATGCGTCCGATCATCATCGAACAAAAATTTGCATCGGCCTATGAGCTGATTGCTGCTATAGATGAAGTACAAGATGAGAATCCCTGGTATCACGATGTATGGAACTTCTTGGAGAAAGAAGCATATCCAGTAGGGAAAAATGCCAAGGATAAAAGGGCAATCAGAAGAATGGCTACTCAGTTCATCATATGCGGAGGTAAACTGTATAAGGGAGGTTATCTGGGAATGCATAAATTGTGTGTTGATGCCGAAGAATCGAAGCACCTGATGGAGGCCATCCATGGAGGAGAGTGCGAAGCGCACATGAACAGGGTGATGCTAGCTTGGAAAATCCTTAGACAAGGTTACTACTGGTCCACCATGGAGGAGGATTGTATCAGTTTTGTTCGGCGATGCCACAAATGTCAGATCCATGCAAATCGCATGAATATTCCACCGTCGAAGCTGTACAACATGACTTCGCCACGGCCATTTTCAGTTTGGGGAATCGATGTGATTGTGGCTGTCACTCCGAAAGAGTCTAATGGGCATGAGTTCATCCTGGTCGCAATAGACTATTTTACAAAGTGGGTTGAGGCCCAATCTTATGCGGTGTTGAAGGCTTCACATGTTGCGAAGTTCATCAGGAATAACATCATTTGTCGTTACGGGGTCCCGAACGAGATCATTTCAGACAATGGTTCCCACTTCAAGAAGGAAGTGATTGACTTGTTGGGGAAATACAATGTGACTTTTCATAAGTTGTCTACATATCGGCCGCAGACCAATGGAGCAGTTGAGGCCGCCAACAAGAACATCAAACACATTCTGCAGAAGATTGTGGAAACCTACCGAGACTGGCCAGATAAGCTGCCATTTGCTCTGTGGGGCTACCGGATGTCAATTAGAACTTCTATTGGGGCGACTCCGTATTCATTAGTTTATGGGATGGAAGTCGTTCTACCTATCAAAATTAAGGTTCCGTCATTGCGAGTACTGGCTGAGTGTCAAATAGCCGAAGTAGATTGGCAGCAGAGCAGATTCGAAGAACTCATGCTCTTTGATGAAAGAAGACTAAAAGCACTGTACCATGTTCAGGGTTATCAGCGTAGAATTGCCAGGGCGTTTAACAAGAAGGTTAAGTCCAGAAATTTGAAGGAAGGAGATTTGGTGCTCAAAAACAATCAAGCTCCCATCCACGACCCTAGGGGCAAGTTCAGACCTAATTGGACTGGTCCTTACATCATCAAGTCTATCTGGTCGGGTGGAGCTGTCGTTTTGATGGACCTAGATGGCCTAGAGTTCTCACAGCCGATCAATATGGACAAGTTGAAGAAATATTACCCCTGAGAGGCTCGCTAGGCCAAAAACCTGAAAGGGCGACCTAGGCAAAAGTTAGAGCACAGAAAATTGGAAATTAAAAAAATTGATTAAGCTCGCAAGGTTGAAAACCCGCAAAGGGCGGCCTTGGCAAAAGTTAGAGCATAAAAGGTGAGGGTTAATACACGAGTGAACCTGAGCCGAACTACGTAAGGCTTGACTTCCATTTTTGGGATACGTAGGCAACTTCATCTTGAAGTCCAGCCATAAAGATTTCCCCGATCAACTTTGTCCATTTGATCATATCAGTTATCTTTGTCTATCCAGCATTCAAGAGCCTCGGTCGTGATCTCCGGTGTAGTGCTATTCAGACTAGGGGCAACTTTCCAGTTGCTGAGATCCGGGGTTGTGCATCTCAGTGACATATCTCAGGCTTGTTCAGTTCTGATCCATATCGAAAATGGTTTTGAAAAGTTTTAATAAAAGTTGATTTTTCTCAAATTAATCTTTTTACAACTTAGACCATTTTTGGACTAAAGCGGAAAATTTTCAGTACCCACAACCTTCAATTACATTGATTTCAGTACAGACTTCTCTTGCTCTTGAATACAAAATTGAAGTTTCTTTTTATTACATTCATAAAGAAAACTTGAAAGTTCTGATTAAAGCAAACAAATTAGGGGCATAGTCAGGTGTTCCCGTGTCCCCTCCCAGAGCTGGTCGAAGCCTCTTATGCCAAGCTGGGCCCAATCTGTGCCTTTTCATTGAGCCAATCTATGCACTCATCAGAAAGGGTGTAACTGAAAGTGGGAGCCGGGGCTAGAAGCTCTCTCGTCCTCCATGCCGTGGCATTCCGAGCTAGCTGTGCGCCTCGAACTAGAAATGCGGCTGGGTACTCTATCCCCTCTGCCGAGCAAATCTGATCATGCCTGAACTGGCGCTAGAACTGGGAAAGAAAGTAGAACACGCAATGTGTCAGGCCAATCAACTAAATCCTGGTCTGACGAGACATGCTATAGCTCATTGTTGGTAGATTGAGCCAAAGACAATGCCAAGCAATACGGTCTGCGGACAAATTGCACATCCAGTTGAACCAACATCCCTCATCAAGGGCATCCAGCAGACGTTGTCGGAAGAAATAGCAGCAAGCTGAGTATGCTGGGCATGGGTCCACAACTTGCAACTTATCCATCAACCACATCTGGGGAGGGATGAAAAATGAGAGATTAAAGAATAGAGAGATGTACGATGAGAGAAAAGTGAGGAAAATGTTTTGACAGAAAAATCGAGCCCGAAGGCTGAGTGATGTGAGAAAAATATATGTGAGACAGGGTGGGAAACATTACCTGCACCAGTAGTGGACTCCTCACAAATCTGGCCGTCTCTCGGCGATGAAAGGCATCCAAGCCCATCAATGTCTCAGCTAGTGTCATGGCAGTACAACTCTTCCCCTCCTTTAAGCCCTAGGAAACCTCGATCAACTGGACACTAGATCCTCCGGAGCCTGAGGCAAGTAAGAAATGGGACAGCATGCACAAGCAAAGCGCATGTTGCCGAAAGCCCTGCCAATGATGGTTGCCACTGTCACCGACATCGAAAAACCGACGAATCAAACTCGGAATGTCCAGCATTCTGCCACAAATCAAAGACCGAGCATTGTGCATAGTGAGCCCACACATTCGTCCTAAGGCTTAGGCGTGGCCGAAGCGAAGCTGGGGCAAGATTTCTTTGTTGCTCTCGGACTTCATCAAAGCTTGGAAATCTTCGAAGGTAGGACACACCTCTTACCCGCCAAAGCTAAAGACGTGAGTTACCGGATTCCAAAACCTTGCCGTGGCATGGAGAAACGGAAAGTGCAGTGGAGTGCGACTCAGAGTGAATAGTGCATTTATGCCGAAGCCTCGGAAGTTCAACTTTTCCGAGCCGTCTAAAGTAGCAATCCAAGCTGTGAGATTTTGGATGAGAAATGCCTCCATTTTGATGTAAAACTGAAATGGAATGAGAGAGCCACGAAGCTGGAACTTTTATGGACGATAAGGCATTGTTAGGAGGACACGTGTCAAAAATCTTGAGGTCGCCAGGCCAACTGGTCAGCTGAACACTTTTTCTGGTTGGCTAGCCAGTTTTTCTAGTCGGCCGACCACACAACTGGTCTCCAGGGCAAAAAAACTGGTCGGCCAGCCACATTTGGTGGGCGGCCAGGGAGAAAAGCTGGGTTTTGGCCTTTTCCTAGTCTCTAGAGGAGAGCTCCTAGCCTTTCCATGTGTTGGGAGTATTGAAGGTCCGAGTTTACCTCTGTTTCGGATACATTCTGTCGCCCAGTTTGTCAGAAATGCATTTGCTTATCGAGTTGTTGTTAAGTTTTCTTATCGGGTTGTCAAGTTTTGTACATCGAGTTGTTACTCTTTGTTTATTAACATTGTCGAGATTTGCTTATCGAGTTGTAAACTTGCTAAGGTTTTGTTGTTTCTTAGTAAGTTAAGTTGTTTAGTTTGTTGCGTCGGTTCACTACCTGACTTGGCAATGTACAGTGCTCAATTTCCATTCAATCTCGTTTATGTGCAGAATGATACGGTGCAATGCTAAGAATACAAAATACAACACTTTTTCAACAAAAGATGTTTCATTCCATCATAGCTTCTTTTTACAACATTTTACAACAAGGTACAAGTTTTAAAGAAAATAAAACTGCCTAAACTGATGTGCTACAACTACTAGTAAAAAGGAAAATAAAGCAAGAACATCTGCATTATTGGTGCCATCAAGCTCAAGATCGAGAGGCTCTTTTCATCCTCTTCGGCTGGGTAGCCTCTGCACCACCTCCACCAGCACCACCATCCAAATCGGAGCTTCCATCCTCCCCGGCGTCACCTCCACTCTCAGAACCGAAGCCAGAGTCTTTCTTTCTGCCTGCGGATGTCTTCGACTGAGGATGCGCAGACTCCTCCCCCTCGCTGGACTCCTCGTCTCATTTCTGATAGGCACCTTATGCCTACCTCGGCTACGAGTCGAGCCCCTTCCCCCAGCTCCTCGAGAAGGCCTGGATGGCCTGGCCTGTAGTAGTGGGACCTAAAAAGGACAGTTTTAGTGCATTAGCCAGATGCAGATGCAAGAATGCTACATAGAATGCGTGCATGCAGATATAGTATGTAAATGCGGTGTGGGTTAGATGTGCTCTACACATGCAGTTAACCAATGTGGTGAAATATTCAACTTCAGTATGTCATCAGAAGTATGATAAATGCAAGGAAATTGAAAAGTACCAAAACGCCGGCGACAAACAGTAGTGTCTCCCTCCGAAAGACCATGCCCTCGATTGAGGCCACCACTCCGAGCAATCCATCCATGTACTCTCTGAGAGGCTGCAGATGCAAGTTCAAGTCATCAGTGAATAAATGAATATCTAAATATATATTTGAATGATAAATGAAAGCTATGAAGCATACTGGTGGTGAGTCAGGGTCACTGACGTATCGGTGACCTGGTCGCGGAGGCTCTAGCAGGATCTGGTACGGTGTCCCATACTCCCAACCTGTTATTCCGGTCAGAAGATCTGGCCATCTGGCATACTGGCAAGTAGAGGGCATCCATCCAGCCCCACCCCTCGATGTGTCGGCTCCACTGGTCGAAGGAATATCTCTAGCTCGGGCGCGACTCAAAGAAGGTACGTCAGCAGCCCTCCTCCTGGGGGCACGGACATCTGACAGCGGAGACATCAAGTATGTACGGCGGTAGGTCACGTATTCTCCCTCCTCCAACAACAGAACTACATCAGTACCCAACATGAGCTCCTCGACCTCTCGGGGAGTGAGTCCCTCAGTGGACCGCATGTCCTCTGGAGTCTTTGAGGGACACGCCGCCGTGTTGCCCATCGTCGACACATAGCGATCCCCGAAACCAGTCCACCTTGTGGCCCCTCAAATAAAGTTCTTGTCGAGAAGCCCACCCTCGAGGAACAGGGCAAGGTATCTGGCAGCAAGGGTGCCCATGGCTGCCAAGTAATCTACGAATGGCACGTGCATAAAATAATTAGATGTCATAAATATGCAAGATGAATCAAAGTTGAAAGCATGAAGAATTGAAAGTTCTTGATTACCTCATTGGCCGTCTGATGTCGAAGAAAGCTATGGGAGATAGGCAAAGTCTCGAGTCCTCGGCCAAGCACCGACCATTAAATCTGCGAGAGTAGGGGATCTCCAGGGGTACCTCGACCTCGAGCTCGAAAATACGTCGGAAGTATGCATAAACCCATAGTCAGTGAAAAAAAGAAGACAATGGTCGAGAAAATAGAATGTACGTAAAATCTTGATTCTTGAGAGTGCGGAATGTGGATATAGAATGTCTGAAAAAATCTGAATCTTGAGTGCGAGAATGTAGGATCTGAGAATGAAATGTGTGTCGTGTGTGCAATGTATAGATATTGAAAAGCATAAATATAAGTCAAGAGGGCAAAATGTACCTCCTAGGCTTTCCAGTAGCCACTTACTATGTTCCCTCGCCCGCGGGAAGTCGCACTCATATAACAGTAAAGGGTAGCTAGGCCGGCACCACCCCAATCATACTGGATGACCTGTGATAGGTCTACCAAAGCGCTGAGCAAATAAAGTCCAACTGTGTTCCCCTTATCGGAGAACAGAGTGATCCTGATGAGGAACATCAAAAAACCCCGGGCATACTTCTCTATCTCCTCGACAGTCTCAGGCATAGTCCCCTTGAACCGCTCGGAGAACCAAGTGTACCTGACTCTACCCAATGATCTATCTATCGGGGGGCGGGCTCCCAGCAGATAAATCCAAGCCGCCTTCCACTCGCCCATGTCTACGTCATAGGGGACCGGTTGGCCGGCCACGTCAAGGCCCGTCAACATCGCAAAGTCATATGGGGTCATCGTCATGTCCCTAGTAGCTGAAACGTGGAACGAGTTGGTGGTGTGCCACCATCTCTCCACAAATGCCCCCATAAGGGTCCTACTCATCGGATAACATGATATCCCCGCGCAGAAAGGCCCAAATCCTACCTCGTCTATGATGTGACGTACAGCATCTGGGAGCTCAGTATACCACTCCCTAGCAAGGATCGATCCATAACCCCGTGTGGAACGGGAAGATACCTGCATTCAGAATGAACAGATGTATTCAGTTTCAGAATGAAAATCTATGAGCTACGTGCAAATGAAGTAAACAAAAGGGGAATGCATGAGCTGCATGCAGATCAAATCAAATGCTGTGTTATGGACTGTGTGTTCAATATGAGTTACGTGTTCGAAGTGAAGTGAATGAGCTGTGTGCCTAAAAAGTGAGCTGTATGCCTAAAGAGTGAGATGTGTGCCTGAAAAATGAGCTGTGTGCCCAAATGTGTGAGTTGTGTGCCCGAAAAATGAGCCGTGTGCCCGAAAAACGAGATGTGTGCCCAAAGAACGAGCTGTGTGCCCAAATGTGTGAGTTGTGTGCCCAAAGAACGAGCTGTGTGCCCGAAAAACGAGCTGTGTGCCCAAAGAACGAGCTGTGTGCCCAAAGAACGAGTTGTGTGCCCGGAAAATGAGCTGTGTGCCTTGAAAATGAGTTGTTGTGCCCCAAAAACAAGCTGTGTGCTCAAAAAATGAGATGTGCTCGGAAAACAAGCTGTGTGCCCAAAAAATGAGCTGTATGCCCAAAGAGTGAGCTGTGTGCCTGAAAATGTGCTATGTGCCTAAGACAAACCGTGTGTTCAGAGTAAGCTGCGTACCAAATGAACCGAATATTGTTTCGTGGGCTGCATGCCCAATGAACAGAATACTGTGTTGTGAGCTGCGTGCTAAAGGAACAGAGTATTGTTATGTATAAGCTGTGTGCCAAATGGACCAGATGCTGTGTATGTAAATGTGTTCAGAACGAGCAGATATAATACATAGCGAAAACATGAAGTGTGCAAGGAATGTAAAAACACATTGCAGAAAATGTAAAAGAGAAGTGCACACCTCGCGCACATGATAAGACAAGTGGGACTCCGACTCCTGTAGCAGTAGGTCCGTGGGTGCTCTCTGATCGAAGTCGGTAAACTGATAGAAGGTGGTAGGAGGCAGGACGTGCTCCTGAGAGTGGTATCTCTTCGGGTCGAAATGCCAAATCCTCGGAGGCAATGACATGATGTCTGGCTCGTCCTCGACATGTGGAGGACCTCCGCCGTGATGAAAGTGATACGCTATCCGAAGAAATCTGCAAAAATGAGCAAAAATGAACAAAATGAGCCAAAATTGCAAAAAGTCAACAAAAGTTAACTCTCGGGAAAGGAAAAAGTCAACAAAAGTCAACTCCCGAGAAAATGTGCCAAACTTCGAGACAAACATACCTCAAGTGGCGGAAATGGAGAAAGAAGCTCCAAAATCAAATTTTAATCAGTCTAAACTAAAGAAAATCGAAAGTTTTCACGAAATAACTTCGCGTGGGGCATTGGAAAACGCGTATAAAGCACAGATCTGAGGGAGAAAATGGTCTAGGAAGGAAGAGGGGTGTATTTCGGCCTTAGAAGTGTGAGCAAGAATGATTTGGATGTGTGAACTTAAAGGGCCGAACATCAAAAGACAAAACTACCCCAATTTTTGTAAACTAGTCGGCCAACTGGTCTGCGACCAGACGATATTGTATGTACGGTTCATTTAAAGCTAGTGCGACCAGACGAACCGAACGGTATTGTATTCTCCGTGTGAGACATAGCGAGAATTGTATAATTCTCTCACATCCTTTCTGCATGTGACGTAGTTTAGTCTATATTCGCTTGCTTAAATTGTTGCATTTATTGTGTATATTTGCTTCATTACAGCTTTGTCTGCATGATCATAAGTTATGTTCGGCTTTGTGCATACCCTTTGCATCTTTCCCCTTCCTGCAGGCACATCTCTTTGATTATCTCACCTGTTTGTCTAAGTCTTCGGCCTTGTCAAAAATGAGTCATCTCTGGACTTTGACATTCACTCCCGTCACTTATGACTTTTGAGTTATGTCAAAGAGGGGCAACTGTAGACACCCTATTTTTGACCAACCTTAAGACTCAGACGTCATCGATTAAGCTCTCGGTGATGGTGCATGTTGTGCTCGTCCTGAGGTTTCGTAGTTCTCGGTTGAGAGCTTTGCCTCCAGCCTCGGAACTTTTTGTGCTTTGACTCGGTCCGTGGACCAAGTCTTGTTTTCTCTTCCCAGAGGGAGAACAAGATCTTGTACATCATCTCTCGGTGGTCGTGGGCTACTTTTCGTGGTCATAGGCCACCGTTCCCGTTTGAAGACTAGTTTCTGGTTTTCGGAGACGTCGGCCGTGCGCCTCGGCTCAGGACTGCTTAACATTCTCCGTTTGGCACGTTTTTTTGGAACACACCTTGTTTCCTCTGTCCAGAGGGGCACTGTGGTCCGGGAGACCACTTTTGTGGTCGTACGCCACTTTTGGCGTTCAACAGCCAGTTTTCGAGGCTCCCGGCCGCGGGCTTTGCCTCCCAAACTCTCGTTTTGCATCCGTGTTGGTTCGTTCTTGGCACGAACCTTGTTTCCCTTGTTTGGAAGGTGGTAAAAGGGTGGGAGACCAGCTTTCTCCTCGGAAACCACTTTTCTCCCCGCCAGCCGGTTTTCTTGATCTTTGGGCCACATTTACTGGTCTCCCACCCCACTATTGGCTTGGTCTCAGTGTGGAGACCACCAATTGCACTGGCTGACCACTTTTTTTTGGGGGATATCACTTGCCTTGGTCAGCCGACCAGGGAAATTGGTCGGCCGACCAACTCTTCTCCGGCGGGTTCACACTGTTTCTTGACCGATTGGATGCCACCAGTATGCATTTGGAAGGCACAGACTATATCCTCCATACACGTGTATGGAGGATTTGCACCCTTGTTTTAGCTTCTTGGGGAAGCTTGAACCTTGGCTCCTCTATAAGAGAGGCTCTCTTTCTCCTTGCGCCAGGTTCTGAAAATTTGCTAAGGCAAAAATATATATCTCTCTCTATATCTCTACATTTTAGGTTCAAAAGTGTGTTGTTCTTGACCTATTGCACCACACCTCATAGCCATACACCCCCACCTTTGATCTGAGGTTCTTGGACGACATTGTTGGAGGTTGAAGAGTTGGTTTTTGGTCCAAAAACTTGCTGGTTTTGTTGTGCTTCAAGGGTAACCTCCTTTCTCCCTTTTCAAGCTTTGTTTTGGTCATTATCTTAGCCATACTTGCATGCTTATTTGAGCTTTGTTTTCAATTGAAAAAAGTCTTGTTTTAAGCTGCTTAAAATGTTTGTTTAAGGCCTTTTTGGTGTTAAGGGTCATATTCCCTCTTGCATGCCATATTTGGCCTTGTTTTATGCCATGCCATATGGCCTTTGAGTTGATCTTTGCTTGGCCTTTTAGCCACTGAAATCCAGTGGTTTTTTAGTGGTTGGCATGTGGTTTTGAGGGCCTAAATCAGAGAGGGGAGACCCTCTCTCTTTTGGTCTTGTTTTCTTGTATTTTTGTCCTATCAAAGGAACATATGTTTTCATACTTTCAAGGCTCGGTTTAGGCACTTTTCAATGACTTTTAGGGCTTTTCTAGACTCTATCTATGGTTGGTTTGGTCACCTTGGGTTTGCCTCTTGCATTCTAGAGTAATCCCTTTTATGGCTTATCAAAGTAGCATGTCATTCTTGCATGTATTGGTCATATTTCAGTGGGTTTTTGGTCATCATTTGGCATTCCATGACACTTTTTTTGGCTGGTTTGGTAGCCTCTCGCATGCTTCATATGCTTGTAGTGTAAATCATGTTTACCAGCTTAGAATGCATGATGTTTTGGCCCTCTATTCTAACACATTTTGGCCATGCTCCAACTTGATTTTGTTCATATTTCGGGCTGCCTTAGCTCTGTTTTGAGGCCTCTTGGTCGAATGATGCTTGCCATGCATGCTTGTAGTGTAATACCCTTGACTAGCTTTGAGTTTCGAAGTCCCTTGCATGCTTAACTTGAGGTATTTTCATGTTTTGGCATCATTGAGCATGATATTTTAGAGCATATAGGGCTGTCATACTTCCATGTTTTCCACTCTTTAAGTGCCCTTGAGAGTTGTGCTTTTGTACCCTATTTGTGAGCGATTGCATGAGCTTCATTTTTGTGCCTTTCAAGCCATCATCACAACTCATTTTGCTACTGTTTTGGGCCTGCATAGGGTCTGTTTCGAGTTGGTTTGGCCATTTGAGCATTGCCTTGCATGCCTATAGTGTAATGCACTTCACTAGTCTTCGATGCTTGAGCCATTCAACATGCATTACATGAGTTGTTTGCATGATTTGAAGTCATTTTGTATGCCATTTCAGAGCTGAAACATGTGTCATTGTACTCCATATTTCATCCTTTCAATGGATTTGGAAAATTGTGTTTTGTGCCTTAAGCTTGGTGCATTGCATTGTGCATGTTTGCATGTGTTTTGGGGCCTTGTTTCATCATCTTTGGCCACTGATTTGGATGTGGCTGAGGCCTATCCATCTTGGTTTTAAGTCCATTTCGCATTAAGTATGCCATATAGTCCTTGTGCATTGAGTGTGCCATTGTTGGTTCGTAGCATTGTGTATGCTAGGTGCTTGTTTGCATGTTCATCCCTTGCATGTTGTAGACAACTCATTTTTGGCCGATCTTAAGACTCAGACGTCACCGATTGAGTGCTTGGTGATGATGCATATTGTGCTCGTTCTGAGGTCACAGAGTCTCGGCTGAGACCCTTGCCTCCGGACTTCGGGACTCTTTTGTGCTTTGCCTCGGTTTGTGAACCAGGTTCTGTTTTCTCTATTTTCTCTTCTCGAAGGGAGGGAGAGGTCTCGTAGACCATCTCTCAGTGGCCATAGGCTACGTTTCGTGGTCGTAGGCCATTTTTCCCGTTTAGAGACCAGTTTTCGATTTTCGGAGCCGTCGGCCGTGTGCCTCGGTTTGGGACTGCTTAACTACCTCTGTTTGCTCTGGTTTTTGGCACACACCTTGTTTCCTCTCCCTAGAGGGAAACTGTGGCCCGAGAGACCACCTTCGTGGTCACACGCCACCTCCAGTGCCTAACAGCCTATTTTCGGGGGCCCGGGCTGCGCGTTTTGGCCCCCGAACATTCATTTTGCATCGGTTAGGGTTCATTTTTGGCATGGACCCTATTTTCATTGTTTGGAAGGTGGTAGGATGGTGGGAGACCAGCAATTCTTTTGAAAACCATTTTCTCTCTCCTCCAACCAGTTTTCTTGACAGAAAGTTAGTTTTTCTCACTTTTGGACCTTAATTTCTGGTCTCCCATACCACCATTGTGTTGTACTCATCTGGGAGGGCACCAATATGGGTAGGCCGACCAGCTTTTCTTCTTGACCCTTTTGAACCTTGCTAGAAAGCTATTTTTTCTCTCTCCTGGGTCACATTTTATGGTCTCCCACCATACAGCTGTATTCTACTCATCCGGAAGGCCACCTTTCTGGTATGGCCGACCAGCATTTCAGCTTGACCCTTTTGAACCCTGGTCGGCCGACCAGGGCATGTGGTCAGCCAACCACTTGAACTGGTCAGCCAACCACCTCTTTTTTGGCCCTCTTGAGTTCAACACAGTTGTGCCAGCTATGAAGCACTTGACCCTTCCTCTGAGATTTTGACCCTCTTTTGGCCTTCTTAAGGGGGTTTTGACCCTTTTCCTTAGCTTCAAGGAAAAGCTTGACCCTTTTGTTAAGCTTCTTAAGGAAATTTGACCCCTTTGGTCTAGCTTCCTCAAGAAGCTTGACCCTATTGGTTAAGCTTCTTTGAGAAGCTTTGACCCTCTCTTGAGGCTTCTCCAAGAAGCCATAGCTCTCTTTCTCTTTAAAACAAACACTCTCCCTCCATTTGCAAGGGTTAGAAAATTTAGCCAAGGCATATACATACTCTCCTCCATATCTCTTTCATCCAAGCTCAAATACTCCATTGTTCTTGGCCATTACACCACACCTCCTAGCACAACACCTCCACCATCCATCCAAGCACCTTGGAGCTATTTTTTAGAGGTTGAAGACTCACCTTCTTGGTCCAGAACTTGCTGTAATGCTGTGCTACAAGGGTAAGTCCTCATTACCCCCATTTTTGCATTATTTTGCTTCATAACTTAGCCCTATTTGCAAGAATTTCTGGGTTTTGTCTTAAACTTATAAGTATCTTATTTTGAGCTCCTCTTGAAGTTTGATTAAGGATGCTTTTCTGTTTGAGGTCATCTACCTCCTTGTATGCTCCATCCCTCTTTATAAGCTTATTTTGCTTCATGTCTTAGCCCTACTTGTGAGCATTTTTGAGATTTATCATAAACTGAAAAGTGTCTTATTTTTGAGGCCCTCTTGAAGTTTTATTAAGGGCATTTTTATGTTAGGGGTCACCTACCCCCTTGTATGCTTGTTTGCATCTTGTTTTGAGCCTTGCATCTAGGCCTTTGTTGCATGCTTTATTTGGCCTTCTAGCCACTGAAATCCAGTGGATTTTTAGTGGCTATCACACTATTTTGAGAGCCAAAATCAGAGGGGGGTGACCCTCTCTCTCCTTGTCTTGTTTGTTGGCCCTTTTGGCCTTCCAAAGGACCCCCATATTGCATGCTTCATTGATCCATTTCAGGCTCTTTTTGGTGGGTTTTAGGACCCTCATAACTTATTTCCAGAGTTTTTTTTGCCATTCGGTGTGTCCGTCATATAGGTGTGGAGCAACCCCTTGCATGGCTCTCCAAAGGAGCCCATCATTTTTGCATGCGTTGACTGAGTGTCAGCGGTTATTTGGGCATATTTTAGCATACCATGTTGCTATTTTTTTTTCTATTTTTGTGACCTCTCTTGTGCTTCATATACATGTAATGTAAACCATGCTTACTGGCCCATATCGCATGTTGTTTTAGCCCTTCATGTTAGCACCTTTTGGCCATTCTTAGAACTGATTTGGTGCATGTTTAGGACTGCCTTGGCTCTATTTTCATGCCTCATGGTCAAATAATGCTTGCTTTGCATACTTATGGTTCAATGCATTTGCCTAGTTTTGAGTTTCGGGGCTTATTTCGTGCATTGGGTGACATGTTTCCATGATTTGGGACCATTGAGCATCTTATTTCAAAGCTGCAAATTGCATGTTTGTGTGCCATATTGCATCCCTTGCCATGCTTTGGTAGAGTGGCATTTGATGCCTTAGGATCGGTCCCTTGCATCGTGCATGTTTGCATGTGTTTCGATTGTCTCATTTCCATCATGGCCACTGATGTGAGTGTGGCTGAGGTCCACTCATGTTGGTATAAGTCCATCTTCCACTGTGTATGCCATTTTAGTCCATAACATTGCGTATGCTAGGTTGCATGTTAGAGCATTGTATATGCCATATTACATCACGTGCATTGTGTATGTCAGTTTAGTCCATAGCATTGCGTATGCTAGGTTACATGTTAGTCGCATTGTGTATGCCATCTCATTTGCATTGTGTTTGGGATAGGAGTTAGCCCAATCACGGGAAACGAGGGACGTTTCATACTCCAAGTGACGGAACGTGTCTCAATTCCCGGTCGCCGACACTCCGGATTACCCATGATCGAGTTTAGGCCTTGTTGTGTTCATATGTGCATTAATTTTATATTGAGTCGTGCAAATCGACTCCTCGGCCATCATGCATCGAGATGCATGATTGGTGGCACGAGGATCGATGACTACACTCCCTGAAGAGTAGTCATGCATACATATGTGAAAATACTTTGCCATGCCCCTTTCTTGCTCTCTGTTGCAGCAAATCAGAAATCAACAACCTTCTGGAGCTTTGTACAGTATTTTGGGAACAATTGCAAATAGAGGCAAACCGGGGCATCGCAAGGAATTTCCCGACGACGGCGACTCGAGCATGCATCTTTCATCATTCGGAATAGAGCTGAGGCAGTCCATGAATTTGCATACTAGTTTACTGCTTTCCTAGTTAATTTGTTAATTAATTAGAATTTTGTAATATTTAATTAACTAGAGTAGTCAATTATTTATTCGGACTGTATTATTTATTCGGACCCTCCGAGCAAGGCAATGTTGTAATAAGTGTGTGTGTGTGTGTGTGATGTATGTCTTTCAACCCCACGTCTTTCTCCCTTTTATTTACCAGCTTATGATGGTTAGATTAGGGCATGTTTCAATTACCATACTTATGATAGCATGTTTGCATCATTCATCTGTATTGCATGCATCGGGCTCAGCGTATCATACTAACTACATTTGTATTTCAATTCCAAATTGAATACATGTTAGTTGTAGCATCATCATATGCCATCTTAGAATAGCCGAGCCTATTGTAGTTGCATTCCTGCATGTGTTGCATTACGCATTTCTGTATAGTTAGTATCATGCATGGATTTCTAACATAGCTTTTGTTTTGGCTTGGAGTACTCGGTAAGTGTTTATGCTTTAGCATCCTTGCATGCGTGTGAGTGACTGCCATGATAGCATGCTTACCATGAGGCTATCTACTTTCATGATATAACTGCCTGAATGCCTGTGGGTGAAGGTTGGGTTATTTGGATTGGAACAATGCATTGACTGTGAGTTTTAAGCCCACTAGATAGTGGCAAAACCATGTTTTCTAAGCCCACCCGAGGGTGGCAAAATCTGCTTTTTAAGACTACTTGCGAGTAGCAAACCATTTTCAAAACAAACATAAACTGTTTTATTCCAATTCAGGCGATCCAGTCTATACTTGTATACTATGCGCATCACATAGTAAATCTAGGCTAATGACCGGAATAAGAACGCATAATGTTTTCAAAACTAGATATCATGATTAGTAGAGGCCGATCTTTGATCGAGTGAGCGGGGGTGCTCACGAAGTGACCTTCCCCAATTGTACCCAAGTTCCCGAGCCGAGGCAACTTTGGTAATGACGGACACGTGGCCTTAGGCAACGAGTCAGGGTTTCCTAAATTTCCCAAAATAAAATATTTAGGTGGCGTCTCTGTATCTGGCAAAGCAGTCCATGTTTGGCACTTATTTCAAAAAAATCTATTTTCAAAAACGATTTGGCGGATTTGGACTCTTTGATGATTCATCGGTCTTGCATTGCACTCTACGAGATTAGATATAGGACCGTGACTTTGAGTCCTGAGCTATAGTGAGCCCAAATAAACAAAACAGGGGATTCCCCCCCGGACGTTCGGGGACGTCTACAGTTTCTTACGACTCTGCTGGGGACTTAGAGAACTTGACTCGAACTCATGATATCTTGTTTTGATTACACTTATGTGTTTCTTTGCATTGCATTTGCATTGGTTCGCCTAGGACCTCGTGTTTTTCGTATGCTTTTCTGAGCAGTTCTTGGGAGGCTCGCTTGAAGCGTGCCATAAAGGTCGACGGTTCTTGAGCTCTGCCATGAGGGGAACACAAACCCCGGTTTTACTGGGGCACCCTTTTTGACCATTCGACCTAGTGCATATTCGGAATCCATAGTGACCATTCCAAGCTAGGACAGGTTGCTTACCCGATCATAGGTTGTTTGAAACCGCTGCGTGCGTAGTGAAACCCTAGCTCCTGACAAAATAGGACAGGGAAACCCTACCCCAACATAGGGGTGTTTTGGCTCTCACTTGCTTGATATGTGCTTTCAGAGTGTGTCTCTACATGGTTGTACGTATCAGTTTGCAAGTTTGGGCATCAGGCCTGCAGGCACCAGTTCAGTATTTTGGGAATCAGTTATCTGTGGGTATCAGATTCAGCTTCGGGGACAATGATTTGGGAATAATGATCAGTGATTGAGAACAGTATTTTCAACTTATCAAACTGCGTGTTGTGATACCCAACTGTGTGTTGTCTATTTATTTTAAGCTGCTATGTTGTCCGTTTGTCTGGTTGTTTATTTCCTTATTATTCCTTTATTTATCTTTTTGCTAGGCAGTTTAGCACAATTGCTTCAGACCAAGAAGATATTCCCAAGCACTCTGGACAAGAGGTCGCCGACTCAATTGATCTAAGGATCTAGTTGACGGACAACCAGTGTTCCACTCTTTACCCCCGGTTGTCAGACAGAGGTCGAGAAGACGCAGTGTATCCGAGCAGAGGTTGCCAGAGTAGTGGTTTACCCCATCAGTGGACAGTCGGGCCGAGGTCTCAATTTTTGCTATAAAGATAGATATACCAGTCAGTCAAATGGCGGCAATGATAGATATACCAGTCAGTCAGCAGAATACATCAGGGATGGAGGCAATGATGCGCCAGCTTCAAGAAAGTATGAAAGTCATGTAGCAAGACACTGTCCGCCAAGCGGAATTTGCCAAACAGCAGGCTGCGGTCATGGCCCAGCAGGCCGAACTCATTACCAGACTGCAACAGTAGAATGGAGCATCTACTTCTCATCAAGCTCCTCCACCACCAGGGGTTCAGACACCCGGGGAAACACCAAATGTCCAGGAAGGTACAGACATTCCGATAGGGCCGGCTCTACCCCCAATTTTACCCCAGCTATCCAAAACACCTACCAACTTGCCGAACTCTCCCTTTGAGTTCGAGATCGACCCTACAGCATTGAAGTTGAGCAAGCTTGAGAAGTTGTTCAAGAAATCCCAGGGGGTAAAGTCCATCCCAGACATCGAGGACGGATATACCGATGTAGATGTGACGCTGCCGGAGAGGTTCAAAATGCCACAAATCGACCGCTTCGACGGATCTGGTGATCCCATGGTGCATCTTCGTTTGTTCTCAGATATACTACGGCCGATGGGCCTCACTAGGTGTGGCCGCTATCTGGTATGCAAAGTTAGAAGATGATGTCAAGAGAAACTGGGATGAGAAGGCCGAGGCATTCATTGCACAGTACTCTTATAACACTCAAATCGAGATTACAGCCCGTGATCTTGAGACAACAATGTAGGAGCCTAAGGAGAGCTTTTCGGATTTTGTAGCCTGGTGGAGGGCCAAGGCCTCGATGATGACCCTAAGGCCCACTGATAAAGATCAAATTCGGATGATTGTGCGCAATCTCCAACCCAAACTGATGCAGAAGATGATTGTGCTACCCTTCCCTACCTTTTCAGATTTGCACGAGATGGGGGTACAAATTGAGGATGCTATTGTAGACACCCCATTTTTGACCGACCTTAAGACTCAGACGTCACCAGTTGAGCGCTCGGTGATATTGCATATCGTGCTCGTTCAGAAGTTTCAGAGTCTCGGCTGTGAGCCTCGCCTCCGGACTTCCGGACTCTTTCGTGCTTGGCCTCGGTTTGCGAACCACGTTCTGTTTTCTCTGTTTTCTCTTCCCGAAGGGAGGGAGAGGTCTCGTAGATCATCTCTCAGTAGCCGTAGGCTACGTTTCATGGTCGTAGGCCATTTTTTCCGTTTGGAGCCTGGTTTTCGATTTTTTTCGGAGCCGATGGCCGTGTGCCTCGGTTCGGGACCCCCTAACCACCTCCGTTTGCTCCGGTTTTTGGCGTGCAACTTATTTCCTCCCATTTGAGGGACACTGTGGCCCAAGAAACCAACTTCGTGGTTGAACGCCACCTCCGGTGCTTAACAGTCCATTTTTAGGGTCCCAAGCCGCATGTTTCGGTTCCCCGAACCTCCATTTTGCATCCATTTTGGTTCATTTTTGGTGGAGACCTTGTTTTCCTAGTTAGGAAGCTTGTAGAAGGGTGGGAGGCCAGCAATTGTTCCAAAAATCCAGCTTTATTTCTTCATCGCTCTCTGACGCCCGTTTTCCTCACTTCAAAGCCAATGTTGACCACCCTAGGGCCACTTTCTTGAGCCCTAAACCATATATTTGTGTTGTACACGCCTGGGAGGCCACCAATATTTGGTGGCCGGCCAGTAATTGTGATTGAACCTTTTGAACCCCTCCAAGAAATGGGTTTTTGTCTCTCCTGTTTCACATTCTCCGGATTTCAACCACATGGTTGTGTTGTGCACACATGGGAGGCCACCAATTTGGGGTGGCCGGCCAGCAAATAAACTTGACCCTTTTGAACCCTGGCCGGCCGGCCATGGGGGGTGGCTGGCTGGCCACCTGGACCTTTTGAACGTGGTCGGCCTGAACCCCCTCTGAAAATGTGTTATATCTGTATTTTTTGTTTCCCCCCAGATTTTGAATCCGAGGGGGGCTGCTTTTGGGGGGGGGGGAAACTTGAATTGATTTTCCCCCTCCTTTTTCCCCCTCTTTTCCTCTATAAGACCAGCCCCTCTCCATCATTTTAAAGGGTTGAAAAATTTGTTTAAGGCTCTTGCATACATACATTCTCCATCTCTCCCTTCCAAGCTCCAACACCCTTGGTTCTTGACCATTCCTACACCACCTCATAGCACCACTCCTCCTTACTTCATACCAGCAACTTGGGGGCTATTTCCAGAGGCTAGGAGCACCATTTCTTGATCCAAAATCCGTTGAAGACATAGGCTACAAGGGTGAGTCCCATTTTCCTTTTTTCTTGCATTTTTTTGGTCTATATCTTAGCTCCTTGTTCTTATATTTTTGGCCTCCAACCCTAACTGAAAATAGTCATATTCTAAGCTCTATTTCATGTTTGATTAAGGGTCTTTTGCTATTTGAGAACTCTAGCTATCACTTGCTTCTTTATTTCTCTTTTAGGCCTCTTTCTTGCATAGTATTTTAGGCCTATTTTTAAATTGTTTTGAGCTTGGTTATAAACTAAAAAGTGGCTTATTTTGAGCCCTTTTTGAACATTGTTGAAGGTTTCTTCACTGTTTGAGGCTTCCTTTTGTCACTTGCCTCTTTATCCCTCTTTTGGCCTTATTTTTGCATGTTTTGTTAGCCCCTTGTGCTTGTATTTTTGGGCTCTGGTCCGAACTATAAATAGCCTTATTTTGACTCCCTATTCATGTTTGATCAAGGGACTTTTGTTGTTTGAAGCTCCCTTTTTGCTCTTTGTGTTTAAACCTCTTTTTAGGCCTTATTTTGCATAGTATTTTAAGCTTGCATGTGCACTGTTTTGGGTTTGGTAATTAACTATAAAATACCATTTTTTGAGCCCATATTCAACTTTTTTGAAGGGCCCTCCTCCATTTAGGACCAGCAGCTGCTACTTGCTTCTTTATCTCTCTTTCGAGGCCATTTTTGCATGTTGGTTTAGCCCTATTTGTGCTCACCTTTTGGCCTTGCTTAAAACTGTAAATATGCTTGTTTTTGGGCTTTATTGATTCTTTCTTCATACCTCATGTTCAAATAATGCATGTTTTGTATAGCTATAGGTCAATACATGTGCCTAGTTTTGCATTTCGGAACCATTCCATGCATCGGGTGCCATGTTTCCATGTTTCGGGGCTGTTTTGTGTCACATTTAAGTGCTGAAATTTGCATGTTTGCATACCATGTTTCATGCCTTGCCATGCTTTGGTAGAGTGGCATTCGTGCCTTAGGTTCGGTCCTCGATTTGCGTGCATGCGTGCACGTATTTCGAGAGTCTCATTTTCATCTAATGGCCTCTTATGTGAGTGTGGCCGAGGTCCACTTGTGTTGGTGTAATTCCATTATGCATTGTGTATGTCATTCCATTCTGTAGCATTGTGTATGTTAGGTTGTATGTTAGCGCATTGTGTATGCCATGTTACCTCGTGCATCGTGTATGCCATTTCATAGCATTGTGCATGTTTCGTTGTATCTTAGTTGCATCCATGCATGTCATGCATATTGCATTGTGTTTGGGATAGGAGTTAGCCCGAGCACGGGAAACGAGGTACGTTTCATACTCCGAGTGACGAAACGTGTCTCAATTCCCCAGTCACCGACACTCCGGATTGTCCATGATGGAGTTAGGTCTTAGTTGTATTTTCATGTGTATTCATTCCATATTGAGTTGTGTAATTCGACTCCTCGGCCATCATGCATCGAGATGCGTGATTGGTGGCACGAGGATCGAGGCATGCATACATGTGTGAAAATACTTTGCCATGCCCCTCTGTTGCTCTCTGTTGCAGCAAATCAAGAATCAGCAGCCATCCGGAGCTTGGCACGCATTCCAAGAATAATTGCAAACAGAGGCTAATTGGGGCATCGCCATGGATTTTCGCGCAAAGGCAACCCGAGCATGCATCATTCATCATCCGGAGAAGAGTCGAGACAATCTCTGGCTTGCATGCCAGTTTAATGCTTTCCTAGTTTAATTTGTTAATTAATTAGGATTCTGTAATTATTTATTCGGGACTGTATTATTTTTTCATTCGGGACTATAATTATTCATTTGGGACTGTATTATTCTTTCAGACCCTCTGCGCGAGGGCATAATTGTAATAAGTGTGCGTGTGTGTGATGTATGTCTTCTAACCCCACGTCTTTCTTCCCTATTTATTTACCTGCTTATGATGGTTAGATTAGGACATGTTTCAATTAGCATACAGTATGATAGCATGCTTGCATTCATTCATCTGTCTTACATGCACCGGGCTCGGCGCATCATACTGACTGCATTTGTATTTCAATTCTAAGTTGAATACATGATAGCTGTAGCATTCCACATGCCATGTTTAGAATCGCCGAGCCTACTATAGTTGCATTTTTGCATGTGTTGCATTAGGCATTTCTGTATATTTAGGATCATGCATGGATTTCTAGTCAGTTTCTGTTTTGGCTTGGAGTACTCGGTGAGTTTTATGCTTTAGCATCCTTGCATACGTGTGAGTGACTGCCATGAATAGCATGCTTACCATGAGGCTAACTGCTTATGTGATATAACTGCTTGAATGAATGTGGATGAAGGTTGGGTTGTTTAGATTGGAACAAATCATCAACTGTTTGTTTTAAGCCCACTAGATAGTGGCAAAAACATGTTTTCTAAGCCCACCTGAGGGTGGCAAATCGACGTCTTAGCCTACCAGTGGGTAGCACCATCAAACCATTTTCAAACAAACAAACATGAAATGTTTTGTTCCAATTCAGACAACCCAGTCTATACTTGTATGCTGTGCGTATCACATTGTAAATCTAGGCTAATAACCGGAATAAGAGCACACAAAGTTTTCAAAACTAGATATCATGGTTAGTAGAGGCCGATCTTTGATCGGGTGGGCGGAGGTGCTCATGAAGTGACCTTTCCCAATCATACCCAAGTTCCCGAGCCGAGGCAACTTTGGTGATGACGGACACGTGGCCTTAGGCAAACGAGTCAGGCTTTCCTAAATTTCCCAAAAATAAAATATTTAGGTGGCGACTCTGTATCTGGCAAAGTAGTCCATGTTTGGCACTTCTTTCAAAAAATCTGTTTTCTCAAAACGATTTGCCGGATCTGGACTCTTTGGTTCAAGATTAAGAACCGTGACACAAATCGAGTTCGAGCTGTAGCGAGGTCCCCCCCGCGGACTTGTTACAGTTTCTGGCGACTCCGATGGGGAATTAGAGAACTTGACTCGAACTCGTGATATCTTTTTTTGACTACACTTATGTGTTTCTTTGCATTACATGTGCATTGGTGCGCCTAGGACACTGTGTTTGCCATCTGCTATTCCTGAACGGTTTGCCGGAGGCTTGTCTTGTCAAGGCATGACCATAAGGCTGGCCGGTTATGGGCTTTGCCAGTATGGGAACACAAACCCTGGTTTTACCGAGGCACCCTTTTTGACCATTCGACCTAGTGCATATTCGGATCCATAGTGACCATTCCAAACTAGGACAGGTTGCTTACCTGATATAGGTTGTTTGAAACCGCTGCGTGCATAGTGAAACCCTAGTTCCTGACAAAATAGGACAAGGAAACCCTCCCCAACATAGGGGTGTTTTGGCTCTCATTTATCTGTTATGTGCTTTTAGAATGCGTCTCTACAGGGAATACATGTATCAGTTTATGAGTTTGGGTATCAGGCCTGCGGGCATCAGTCAGTGTTCGAGAATCAGTTATCTGCGGGTATCAGGATTCAGTTTTCGGGGACAGTTTTTTTCAGGGACAGTGATCAGTGTTTGAGGACAGTGTGTATTCAGCTTATCAACCATGTGTTGTTATGCCCAACTGTGTGTTATGTATTTATTTTAAGCTGTTATGCTATTCGTTTATCTGGTTATTTATTTTCTTTTCACTTTATTTATCTTTTTGCTAGGGGCAGTTTTAGCACAATTGCTTCCGACCCGGTAGATATTCCCCAAGCACTTTGGACAAGAGGTCGTCGGCTCAATCGATCTGAGGATCTGGTTGACGAACAGCCAGTGTTCCATTCTCTACCCCCAGTTGTCAGGAGAAGGCCGAGAAGGCATAGTGTGTCTGAGCAGAGGTTACCAGAGCAATGGTCTGCCCTAGCAGCAAACAGTCGGGTTGAGGTTTCAGTTTCCGCCATAGAAATACACATACCCGTTAGTCAGCAAGACCAACAGAATATGGCCGGGATAGAAGAAATGATGCGCCAAATGCAGGAGAGCATGAGACAAATGCAGGAGGACGTTGTCCGCCAAGCGGAGTTCTCTAAACAGCAGGCCACAATCATGGCCCAGCAGGCTGAGCTCATCACTAGACTCCAAGAAGAAGTCGAGCATCAACCTCACATCCAGCCTTCCTCCACGGGGCCTCGTCACCCGGCGGTACACCAACTCTGTAATGCTCTGCCAAACACCCAGAACACCGTGCCAAATGTCCAGAACATCCAGGAGGACACAGACCTTCCAACGGGGCCAGCTCCGCCCCCACTTCTGCCTCAACTGTCCAAGACCCATACACCAGCCAACTACCCGGACTCTCCCTTTGAGTTCGACATAGACCATACAACACTAAAACTGAGCAAGCTCGAGAAGCTATTCAAAAAATCCCAGGGAGTAAAGGCTATTCCGAATATCGAGGACGGATATACCGATGTGGCCGTAACATTGCCGGATACATTCAAGATGCCACAGATTGATCGCTTCGATGGATCCGGGGATCCCATGGTCCACCTTCGATTATTCTCAGATATACTGCAGCCAATGGGCCTAACCAGACCACAGAAGCTTTCGCTATTCGGCCGAACCCTGTCGGGTGTGGCCGCCATCTGGTATGCAAAGTTGGAGGATGAGGTCAAAAGAAGTTGGGATGAAATGGCTGAGGCCTTTGTTGCACAATACTCGTACAATACCCAGATCGAGATTACAACTCGTGATCTCAAAACAACAAGGCAGGAGCCTAAAGAGACTTTCTCTGATTTTGTGACTCGATGAAGGGTGAATGCATCGATAATGACTTTGAGACCCACGGATAAGGACCAGATCAGGTTGATTGTGCGCAATCTCCAACCGAAACTGATGCAGAAGATGATTATACTCCCTTTCCCCACCTTCTCAGATCTACACGAGATGGGGGCACAAATCAAGGACACAATGAAATAGGGTCTGATTGACCAGGATAGGGAGCAACCCCGGAGAACATTTAATCGCAATAACAATGCAGGCCCGAGTGGCGCTACAACTGCACGAGCTTCAGAGGTCAGCATGGTCACCACCATTCCCCCTCCCCTTCCGAGACCTATGGCAGCCACGCCTTTCTTCGGTGCATCCGGAAGCAATACCCAGACCACCAAATACCAGCCCAGAGGCCAAAGAACCTTCACACCCCTATATATGCCCCTGTCCAAAGCTCTGGGGGTATTAATCAGGAAGAAGCATCTAAAACCCCTAGAGCCGAGGCCACTACCAAATCCACTCCCTCCCTCTCATGACCCGGCAAAATACTACGCGTATCACCAACAGCATGGTCATGACACCGACCGTTGTTTTAGATTGCGTCACGAGATCCAGGATGTTATTGACAAGCAGGTGATTGCGCCTCCCGACAAACCCAACGTCACAACAAATCCTCTCTTACCACATAACCAAGCTCACCCTCCCAACAAAATCAACTTCATCCAAACTGGGGTCGCGTCTTACGATCCTAGTATCTATATCACCCCATCCCACCTACCTAAACCAGAGGTGTTCCTTCCCGACTGCACTGACTCTTTGTGCATGATGGACATCTCTACAACCCAACCAGAGCCGGTGGTGGTGACCATCGAAGATGGGACAGGGCAGATTTCAGAAGAGAGTGGAGTTGTTGAGTCTGGGATTAAGCAATCTGAGAATTTTGCTGGGGAAGCCTATGACCCGCGTGAGTACATCCTATCAGTGGGCCAGTCTGAGCCAAGTATAGAATTACCAGAGAAGGCAGAGTTGTGTGGGACAGATGATTTGACGACCGTAGAAGAGGACTTTGCCAACCTACAATTTTTCGATGACCAAGAATCAGGGGGCGCAGCAGTCAACTGGTTTGATTATGAGGAATCGGCAGAGGCCACTGGCTGGTTGGATGATCAGCCGGATGTGGTGGAAGAGTTCCAAGTAGAATAGGGCCCGGCAGGGGTGAAGGTATCAGTTGTGGCCGAAAGGGCCGAAAGTCAGAATGCATTGCCGGAGAGCGCCGGTACAAAGAATTTCGCTCGGAACAGGGGCCTTGTGAATGTAGAGAAAGCTGAACAAAAAACTGCGCTAACGCAGGCAGAACAAGAAAGGATTTGGGATTCTGAGAGGATCCGGAAAGCCAAAACCCATGAAGGGATTGAAAGTGTCGTGAGCACGAAGACAGAAGATGCTGCGAGCATGTGGGCTGAAAGTACTGCGGGTATAATCACGCCAGAGCTAGATAGATGTTTGTTGGCTGCTCACGGGATGTGGTGGGAAGACGATGATTTATGTCTTGCCCACACAGATGAGGATTGGGGGAATAATCAGCCAGATGATACCTGGTATATCGACAAGATCGATCACATGACAAGAAGTAGGCGTTACTTCAAGCCCCCGCACCTAGACCAGCCTGAGGCATCTGGGAAAGACAAGGAAGCTGAGAAACAGAGGGAGAAGCAGATTGAAGAAGAAGTTGTGCTCAAGCAATTAAAGAAGATACAAGCAGACATCTCCATCTTGGGACTGCTTATGGCATCACGGGTGCACAGACAGGCTATCCTATCTGCTATGGACAAGGCCAAACTCTCTATAGATACTACACCAGAGCAGCTGGTTGGGCTGGTCTTTCCGGGAGGAGGTTCCCCGACGATAACCTTTTCAGATAAAGAACTGCCACCTGAGGGCGCAAATCATAACAAACTGTAGACACCCCATTTTTGACCGTCCTTAAGACTTTGACGCCACTGTTGGAACACTCGGTGATTATCCATGTTTGTCTTCGTCTTGAGTTCCCGGAGGTCTCGGCTGCGCGCCTTGCCTTAGGACCTCTCGACTCGACTGTTTCATGTTTGGTTTTGGCACCAAACACTTGTGCTTTTGCCTTAAAGGGCAGGGAGTGGCTTTTTGGCCATCCCCATACCTCACCGGCTGTCCCCACACACCACCGGCAGCTTATTGGTGCCACCGGCAGTGTTTTCTTAAAACCTATGGCCGGTCGGCACTTTATTTTGCCGACCGGCACTTTGTTTTGACCGGTGACCTTTTTGGCTGGCCGATGTGCACCCTTTGCACCCCCCAAGCCTGGTGCATGCCAGCTGTGCCAACTGGAATGCACCATCACACTCCCCCGTGCATAAGTGTGACCACTTTGCACCCTTGTAAGCCTTTGACCCCACCTAACCTTCTAGAAGCATGAACCCTTTGGCCAAGCTTCTTGGTGAAGCTTGGTCAGCTGTCTTAGCTTCCTCTAGAAGCCTAGACTCCTTTGCACCCCTTGACCCTTTCTCTTTAGCTTAGCCATTAAGTTTCTTGGCTTTGCTTGGCCTATATAAGCACCCTTCCTCTCCCTTGCTTAGGGGTTAGCCATTTTGATAGAAAAACCAGAGCTTTTGTATCTATATCTCTGTCATATACTCCCTCTCTCTACATTTCCCTCTCTCTCCCCCTTTGTGTGTGTTTTGTGGCCTAAATAGTGTGTTTTTACCTTACTTTTGCACTAACACACACTACCACACCTTAGCTCGAGATTGAGAGGCTTGGAGGATTGATTCTTGAGCTTTTGGACTGATTTTGATCAGTAGAGGGTGGCTGGACCAACTGTTCTTCAAAGGTTTCTTCCAGGGTAATCACTTTGCTTTAGTTTCTCCAAACTTGCACTAGCGTTTTACCTGTTTTGCTTGCTGATTTAGACTTTGTGAATAAGATAAAAATGTCTTGTATTTTCTTGCTTAAGAACTTACATTAAGGGTGTTTTGTGGTTTGAGTGCAAACTCACCCTCTTAGGCTTTATTTGGCCATTTTGGTGCTTCCTTGGTGAGGCTTTGCTTGCTTGGGTGTTTTGGTCTTCTCACCACTGAAAACCAGTGGGTTTTCAGTGGTGAGGAAGGTGGTTTGAAGTCTTGTATAGGGGAGGGACACCCCTCTCCCCTTTGTCCCTCTCTTACCTTTGTTTTGGCTTAATGTGGTAGCAAGCATATCTAGTCTTGTATGGCTTCATTTCAGAGCTTATTTGGATGTTTTGGAGCATGTCTCACCTCTGTCTCATGTGGGTTTGTTGGCCCTTAGCATGCTTTTTATACTTGCTTTGCAATCCTCCATCTTGCCTAGAAATGTGCCATGTGTTTAGCCTAGCATATCCTCATGTTTCGGCTTAGCTCATTGAAGCTTTTGGTCATGATTTGTCATGCTTTAGGTCTGTTGGCCACTGATTTTGTCATGTTTGGCATGCTTGATATAGTTGCTTTGCATTTTGGCTTGTAAGCCTTGGTTGTGTGGGTCATTAACATGCTTAGCATAAGCTTATCCTCATGATTTGGCATCATTTAGGGTCATGTTTCAGTCCATGTAGTGTGGTCTTACATTGTTATTTATGTCCCTTTCCATGCTTTAAGGTGTTGAAGTCTTGTGCCTTGAAGTGGGCCTTGTGCATGCTTGTATGTTTAAAGCATTTGGGCTGCCATATTACTGGGTTTTGGGGGTTCATTTCATATGTTAAAAGTCTATTTTTGGTTGCTTGGTTCATGCCATGAGTGGTCATATTAGTGGTAGTGGAGTACCCTCTTTTGTGCCTTAGTTTTTGGTCCATTGGAATGCATGTTTGCATAAGCATTTGTCCACCATTTTTGGGCATTTTTGGTCACTGTTTTGGGCGGGCTGAGGTCTGCCCTTTGTGGTTCAAATCCACCTTTGCATGAGCATGTTGCATTACATTAGGAGCATGCTTGCATTATATCCTATTTGCATGTTTGCACCTTGTTTAGTTAAGTTGCAATCTCATTGTATGCTTGACATTATCACATTGCATTTAGTTTAGCTTGCATGGTTGGGAAGTGTCATGTTGCATTAACCTAACATATTCACCTTGCATTTCATATGTTGCATCACTTTGCATTGAACATTGCACACATGCATTGCATGGCTTGGTTTGGGGTGTCAAACCAAGCATGGGGGTTGAGAAGTGTTTGTACTTCAAGTGACAAAACACGTCTCAACCCTCGGTCACCGAGGCCCTTGAATTTGACATGATAGGGTCTTGGTCTTCATTTGTGTGTTTGCATGCATTTTGATTGAATTGCAACCTTGGCCTCTTAGGCCATCATGCACCAAGGCGCATAATTGATGGCCCAAGGATCGAGGGCCATGCTCCCTTGAGTCTGATATATGATAGGGAGCATGGCCATGCTCACATTTGCTTGAAACTTCATGCCATGCACTGTCTGTCCTCTGTTGCTGTCAAAACTGTCTTCTGAAGGAAGTTTCTGCCGATTGGCAACATACAGTGCCGACCGGCCATTGATGAACAGCCGATAATTTCATCAGCTGCCGGTGGCTGTTTACCACGGCCGGTGTCCATTTCTCTCAGCCGGTGGTGCTCTACAGTGTCCAGGGAAGCATCCTTGGGATTTGTGCAAATTTTCGAAGAGCAAGGCAGTGAAAACAAAGGCAACAGTGGTATGGTGCGGGTTTTCAGGCAAGACGGACTGAAGCATGCATCATTTGCGCATCCCGAGGCGGGGGCTGTGGCCACCTTTCCTTTTGCGTTTATTTGTTAAGTAATTAGAAATTCTGTAATAATTAATTTGTTTATTGTTCGGACTGTATTATTCGTTTGGTCCCTCTGAGTGAGGGCGCATTTGTAATAAGGGTGTGTGAGTGTGTGCATGTCTTCCAACCCCCACTTCTTTCTTTCCTTTTATTTACCTACTTATGATGGTAGATTTGGGCATATTTAAATTAGCATACCTCATGCTATGCATGCGTGCATCCATACATTTGTCATACATGCACCAGGCTCGGCGCATCATGCTAACCGCATTGTATTTCAAGTCCTAATTGAATACATGTTATTTGTAGAATTTCACATGCCATGTTTGGGATAGCCGAGCCTATCTAGATTGCATCTTCGCATGTGTTGCATTAGCCATTTTAAACATGAACTAGGATCATGCATATGATTACTAACTAGTTTATTGTTTTGGCACGGAGTACGATGTAAATATTTTTATGCTTTAGCATATCGTATGCGTGTGAATGTTAACACGACAGTATGCTTACCACGTGGCTAGATGCTTACATGTTATAAACTGCCTAAATGCCTGTGGGTGAAGGTTGGATTTCTTGAGTTGGAATAACCCATTGAAATCCGTATTTTAGCCTACTTGCGAGTAGCAATTTCAAACTGTTTTCAAAATAAACGGATATGCAATGCTTATTTCCAAATTAGGCAATCTAGTCTATACTTTTGTGTTGTGCGCATCACATAGTAATTCTAGGCTAATAACCGGAATAAGAACACATAACGTTTTCAAAAATGGATATCATGGTTAGTAAAGGCCGGTCTTCGAATCGGGCAAGAGGGGGTGCTCATAGCTGACCTTCTCCAATCGTACCCAAGTTCCCGAGCCGGGGCAACTTTGGTGATGACGGACGCGTGGCCTTTGGCACCGAGTCAGGGTTTCCTAAATTCCCCCATTAAAAAATATTTAGGTGGCGACTCTGTATCTGGCAAAGCAGTGCATGTTTGGCACTTCTTTTCAAAAATCTATTTTTCTCAAAACGATTTGCCAGAGTTGGACTCTTTGGTTCAGATTAAGAACCGCAACAAACAAAAAGGGAGTCCGAACTGTAGCGAGGCCCCACGCGGGCTTGTTACAGTTTCTGGCGACTCTGTTGTGGATTTTAGAGAGCTTGACTCAAACTCATGATATCCTATTTTGACTACGCTTATGTGTTTCTTTGCATTGCATGTGCATTGGTGCGACTAGGACACCGTGTTGGCCATCTGCTATTCCTGAGCGGTTTGCTGGAGGCTTGTCTTGTCAAGGCATGACCATAAAGGTGACGGTTCTGGCTCTGCCAGTATGGGAACACAAACCCCGGTTTTACCAGGGCACCCCTTTTGACCATTCGACCTAGTGCATATCGAAATCCATAGTGACCATTCCAAACTAGGACAGGTTGCTTACCTAATATTAGGTTGTTTGAAACCGCTGCGTGCATAGCAAAACCCTAGCTCCTGACAAAATAGGACAGGGAAACCCTACCCCAACATAGGGGTGTTTTCGCTCTCACTTATCTGTTATGTGCTTGTTAGAGTGCGGCTCTACAGGGAATGCATGTATCGTCCTACAAGTTCGGGCATCAGGCCTGCGGGCGTCAGTTCAGTAATTGAGAATCAGTTATCTATGGGTATCAGATTTAGTTTTTAGGGACAGTGGATTGGGACAGTGATCAGTGTTTGAAGACAGTGTGTATTCAGCTTACCAATTGTGTGTTTGTTATACCCGACTATGTGTTGTGTATCTTTATTTTACACCGTTATGCTGTCCGATTGTCTGTTTATTTATATGATTTATTTATCTTTTTACTAGGTAGTTGAGCATGATTGCTTCTAACCCAGTAGATATTCCCCAAGCACTTTGGATCAGAGGTCGTCGACTCCATCGATCTAAGGATCTGGTAGACGGACAACCAGTGTATCACTCTTTACCCCCGGTTACTAGACGGAGGACAGTTAAGCAGAGGGCATCAGTTCAACCGTCAGTTTAGAGGGCTTTGTATACCCCACCCGAGTACAGGATCGATTACATTTCTCCTACAAAAGGAACATATACCAAGAATTGATCGAGTAATAGTATGGCCAGTTTAGAGGAGATGGTGCGCCAACTCCAAGAGGGTATGAAGATGATGCAATAGGATGCTGTCCGACAGGCAGAGTTCGCCAAGCAGCAGGCCATGGTTGTGAAGGAACAAGCAGAGTTAATCGTGAGGTTGCAACAAAGAAACCGGGCGTCTCGCTTTCAAAGAAGTTCCTCCCCCGCCAGGAGTTCCAAACCCCGGGGAGGCAACCAATGTTCAGACTGACACAGACATTCCCACAGGACCACCTCCACCCTCGATCCTACCCCGAATCCTACCCCAGTTATCAAAAACACCCACCAACCTACCGGACTCTCCCTTTGAGTTCGAGACTGATCCCACCGCACTAAAGTTGAGCAAGCTTGAAAAGCTGTTCAAGAGATCCCAGGGAGTCAAGACCATCCCTGACATTGAAGATGGATACACCGATGCAGCTATGACGCTGCCTGACAGATTTAAAATGCCTCATATCGACCGATTTGATGGGTCTGGCGACCCCATGGTGCATCTAAGATTGTTTTCGGATATTTTAAGGCCGATGGGCCTCACCAGACTTCAGAAGCTATCTCTATTTGGCCGGACCCTGTTGGGTGTGGCGTCCATTTGGTATGCCAAGTTAGAAGACAATGTCAAGAGAAATTGGGATGAGATGGCTAAGGCCTTCGTTTTACAATACTCATATAACACGCAGATCGAGATTACGACTCGTGATCTTGAGATGACGAGGCAGGAGGCTAAAGAAAGCTTCTCAGAATTTGTGACTAGATGGAGGGCCAAGGCTTCGATGATGACCTTGAGACCCACAGACAAAGACCAGATTCGGATGATTGTGCGCAATCTTCAGCCGAAGTTGATGCAAAAGATGATCGTACTCCCCTTTCCTACCTTTTCGGACTTGCATGCAATGGGGCTACAGATTGAGGATGCCTTGAAGCAAGGCTTAATTGATAACGACCAGGAGCAACCCCGAAGAACTTTCAACCGCAACACTAATACAGGCCCGAGCGGCACTACCACTACAAGAGCCTCCGAAGTGAGCATGGTCACCACCAACCACCCACCAAGAACCATGGCAGCTGTGCCATTCTCCTAAGGCCCGTATAAACCGCAAAACTAAATACCCACCCAAAAACACCAGAACCTTCGCTCCACTTTATATGCCCCTATCCAAAGCTCTGGGGATTTTGATCAGAAAAGGGCATTTGAAGCCCCTCGAGCCGCGGCCATTACCGGAAAACCTTCCCAGTTCCCACAACCCAGCCAAGTATTGTGCATTTTACCAATAGCACAATCATGACACTGATCTGTGCTTCCGGTTACGTCATGAGATTCAAGATATCATTGATAACGGGGTGATTCTGCCTCCCGAGAAACCCAATGTTACAACAAATCCTCTCCCCACACATAACCAAGCTCCACCGCCCAAAAGAATCAACTTCATTCAAACTTGAGTCGTGCCATACGATCCTAGTGTCTATATCACTCATTCTCACCTACCTAAGCCGAAGGTGTTCTTCCCTGATTACACCGAATTGTCCATGATGGACATCTCTATAACCCAATCTAAGCCTATGGTGGTGACCGTCAAGGATACAAGAGGGGAGATTTCTGAGGAAAAGAGGATTATTGAGCCAAAGTCTGCGGAATCTGGGAATTGTGCTGAGAAGGCATATAGTCCGAGCGACTACATTTCATCAATAGGCCACGATGGGCCAGGAATAGAATTGCCAACAGGGGGAGATTTGTGTGCAATCCAAGGGGATAGTTTGGGACAGGGAGCAGATGATGTAACAGCTGTGGAGGAGGACCTTGCCAATCTCCATTTTTATAGTGACCAAGACCCAGGGGACGCAGCAGTCAACTGGTTCGATTACGAAGAATTAGCTGAGGCTACTGGGTGGTTGGATGATCAACCAGATGTGGTAGAAGAGTTCCAGTTAGAATAGGGCCCGGCAGGGGCAAGAATACCAGTGGTGGCCCGAAGCGCCGGAAGTCAGAACTGACCGCTGGAGAGCGTCGGCACTAAGAATTTCGCTCAGAACTCCAACATTGTGAATATAGGGGCTGTTGAACAAACGGCTACACTGATGCAGTTGGAACGAACATTGGCACAGTTGGAGCAAGGAAGGTTTGAAGATTCTGAGAGAGTCAGGAAAACAAAAGCCCATGTAGGGACTAAAATTGTTGTGTGCATAGAAATAGATGATGCTGCGAGCATAAGGATGGAAGGTACCGTGAGTATGAGAACAGTCATACCAGAGCCGGATAGGTGTCTGTCGGCTGCTGATGGGATATAGTGGGAGGACGAGGACTTGTGTCTCGCCCACACAGATGAGGATTGGGGAAGCAACCAACCCGATGACACCTGGTACCTGGGAGAAGTCGACCATATGACACGGAGCGGGCGATACTTCAAACCCCCACACCTAGATCAACCCGAGGCTTCTGGGAAGGATAGAGAGGCTGAGAAGCAGAAGGAAAAGCAACTCGAAGACGAGGCCGTTTTGAGACAACTGAAAAAGATACAAGCAGACATCTCCATCTAGGGACTGCTTATGGCCTCTCGAGTGCACAGGCAGGCTGTCCTTTCGGCCATGGACAAGGCCAAGCTTTCGATAGAGACTACGCCAGAGCAGCTAGTCGGATTGGTTTTTCCAGGAGGAGGTTCCCCGACGTTGACTTTTTCTGACAAAGAACTACCGCCTGAGGGCGTGAATCACAACAAACCTCTCTACATCTCTGTGGAATGTAGAGGCAAGTGGATCCCAGTGGTTCTTGTTGATATAGGGTCCGCTATCAACGTCTGCCCAACAAGGACAGCGTATGCGATCGGTTTGAAAACTGTAGACTTTGTGCCAACAGCCCAGGTAATTCGGGCGTACGACAACACAAGCCGAGAGGTGATGGGAACCGTTAAAGTTCAGACAAAGGTTGGGCCGGGACAACATGAGATAGATTTTCATGTCTTAGAGGTTCCTGCAACTTTCAACCTGCTTTTGGGGCAGCCGTGGCTGCATCAGGTGAAGGCAGTCTCATCCACTTTGCATCAAAAGGTGAAATACCCCTATGGGAAGGGAGTAGCCATTGTTTTCGAGAATTCATCAATCCATCCACCACCGGAGGTGTCTACGCCTGTTCTAGAAATTGAGCACGGTATGGAGGATGTGTTCATATCAGGTTTTACCTTGGCTGAGGCTCGGGTTGTACAAAGCATCATGGCAGCTCAAGCAGTATACCTCATGAACAAGCTCCAACACATCCCCGGGATGGGATTAGGAAGAAGCGGCCGGAAAGGCGTCGCAGCATTGGCCGAAGTGCCACATAACCCTCATACCTTTGGTTTGGGTTATCTGCCCACCAAGGAGGATTGGATAAGAAAGGGAAAGGAAATGGCTGGAAGAGCCAGAGCGAAACGAATGGGGAAACCTTTTGAGTTGATGCACCGGCCCATCCAAGGTACCCTGAACGGATGCTTCGTCCAGGAGGGGGAGGACTTTCCATTCTGTGGCTTTCCAGAGCCGTGGCTGAACGCGGAGAGGAAGCGCGTGCCGGGATTCGAGATCTTCTTTGACCTATAGTTATCCGAGGATGACATCGCCAAAGAGCAGGCAGCCCCGATAGTTGAGGTTAAATAGAGCAAAGAAATGGAGTCTGAGGACACAGAGCTTGAAATGGGGGTAGCATTGGCATGTCTACTTTCAGATCCTTCGATCGACCAGTTGTGCTTGGGGGATAACTCCTCGGTGTCCATGATCGGAGATGAAACGGCTGCGGGCCTACTAGCAAACATTTTGGATGCATCCATCGCACCCTCTCTCGTCTGGCAGTACCAAGAGGGATTTTTGTCAAGCAGCACCGGGTCAGGTAGTGAGCCGGAATCTGATTCCACCGAGTCTTGTGAGTCGGAATCAGGTTCCAGCTCGACTGAGTTTGAGTCCAGTATTCCTGGGGGTGATAACCCGGATGCCACAATCCTGTCCAGGTCATCTTTTTCTTTCTCTTTTGAGTCTGTTGTAACAGAAGGATCGGACGGTTTGGAAGTATCTAATGAGAATGAGGTGAATGTGGTTTATGAGTACTTTTCTGTGCCTTTGATTTATTGCTTAAATCAAGATTTTAAAAATTTTGATGAAAACGACGAGGATGAAATTCCTCCGGTTTTGCAGCGCTTAATTGAACAGGAGCAGGAGAGATTTCTTAAACCATTAATGGATGAAATCACTACTGTGAATGTTGGTACTGAGAAGGACCCGCAGCTAGTCCAGATCGGGTCCACATTGTCTTCGGAGGAACGCGAACGCTTAGTCACTTTATTAAAAGATTTCAAAGATGTTTTCACGTGGTCCTACGAAGACATGCCTGGAATCGATCCTGAGATTGTACAGCATCGGATCCCTCTTGACCCCGAGGCCCGACCTATCAAACAGAAACTCAGGAAAATTTGCCCAGACTGGGCCATGAAGATTAAGAAAGAGGTCACCAAGCAAATAGACGCAGGCTTCCAGCTGGTATCCGAATACCCGACTTGGTTGGCCAACATTGTTCCAGTGCCAAAGAAAGATGGCAAGATTAGAGTATGCGTGGACTTCAGGGATTTGAACAGAGCCAGTCCGAAGGACGACTTTCCCCTACCGCACATCGATGAGTTGGTGGATTTCACAGCGGGGCATGCTTTGCTTTCGTTTATGGATGGCTTCTCAGGCTATAATCAGATAGTAATGGCACCCGAAGACCGGGAGAAGACTGATTTCACCACCCCGTGGGGGACATATTGCCGCAGAGTCATGCCGTTTGGGTTGAAGAATGCTGGAGCTACATATCAACGGGCCGTGACCACAATACTACATGATATGATCCACAAAGAGGTTGAGGTGTACGTGGATGACATGTTGTCAAGTCCAAAGAAAGAGAGGGCCACTACACCGCCTTACAAAAGTTTTTCCAAAGGATCAAAGAATTTCGGTTGCGACTAAATCCTCAGAAGTGTACAATTGGTGTTACAGCAGGAAAGATGCTAGGGTTTCTGATTACACAAAGGGGCATCGAAGTCGACCCTTCCAAAATCAAGGCCATCTTAGAAATGCCACCACCAGTGACCAAAAAGGAGGTGCGAGACTTTCTAGGTAAAGTGCAATTCATAAGACGGTTTATCTCAAAGTTAACCTTGACTTGTGAACCACTTTTTGGTCTCCTGAAGAAAGGAACGAAGCTCCACTGGGACGGCCGATGCCAAGCTGCTTTTGAATAGATCAAAGAATATTTACAGAACCCACCCGTGTTGTCACCGCCAGAACCGGGGAAGCCGTTGATATTGTATCTTTCAGTGACTGAGACTACAATGGGCTGTATGCTCGCACAAGAATAAGAAAACAAAGTGGAGAGAGCCATCTACTATCTGAGCAAGAAGATGCTAGAGTATGAGACTCGCTACACACCATTGGAGAAGGCTTGCTTAGCCTTGGTATGGACTACCAGGAAGTTGCGGCACTACCTGTTAGCTCACTCTGTAATGTTGGTTTCACGACTCGATCCCATCAAATATCTTTTCAAGAAACCGGCACTTACGGGTAGGCTAGCTCGTTGGTTGCTGTTGCTCTCCGAATTTGATCTAAAGTATGTGATGCGCAAGTCAGTAAAGGGGAGAGCGGTAGCAGAGTTCCTTGCCGACCACCCGATTGAAGAGGATGAAGCGGTCGAGTACCTATTCCCAGATGAGGCCATTTTGCACATCGATGACGAATTTTGGACGATGTACTTTGACAGAGCGTCAAACCAGTATGGGTATGGGATAGGAGTGTTGTTAATAGCACCCGACAATTCCCGTATTCCCCTAGCATTCAAACTCTAGTTCAAAGTCTCGAACAACGAAGCAGAGTATGAGGCATGCATTGCCGATCTAGAAGCTGCCCTAGAACTAGGGGCAAGACGGTTGGACGTCATCGGGGACTCGAACCTTGTTGTGTCTCAAGCAAAAGGAGACTGAAAAGTAAAAGAGGAAAAGATGGTGATGTATCACCAGACCTTGGACTTGTTAATTCCCTGGTTTGAGAAGCTAAGTTTCACTCATCTACTAAGAGAGAACAACAGGTTCGCAGATTCTTTACCAACTCTATCTTCCATGATAGACATCCCACGTGGAGTCCGGATGCGTCCAGTCATCATTGACCAGAAATTTGCACCTGCCTATGAGTCGATTGCTGCTATAGATGAGATTCAAGACGAAAACCCCTAGTACTAGGACATTTGGAACTTCTTGGAAAAGGAAGCATATCCACCAGGGGCAAATGCCAAGGATAAAAGGGCAATCAGAAGAATGGCCATTCAGTTCATCATCTGTGGGGGTAAACTATATAATAGGGGTCATCTGGGAATGCATAAGCTGTGTGTAGAAGCTGGAGAGTCGAAGCACCTGATGGAGGCCATCCATGGAGGAGAATGTGGGGCACACATGAACGGGGCAATGTTGGCTCGGAAGATCCTTCGGCAGGGTTACTATTGGCCCACCATGGAGGAGGATTGTATCGGATTTGTTCGGCGATGCCACAAATGTCAGATCCATGTGAACCGCATGAATATCACGCCATCAAAGCTGTATAACATGACTTCGCCGTGGCCATTTTCAGTGTGGGGAATTGATGTGATCGGGGCCGTCACTCCGAAAGGGTCGAATGGGCATGAGTTCATCTTGGTTGCCATAGATTATTTCACGAAGTGGGTCAAGGCCCAGTCCTATGCGGTATTAAAGCCTTCGCATGTCGCAAAGTTTATCAGAAACAACCTCATTTGTCGCTACGGGGTCCCAAACGAGATTATTTCAAATAACGGTTCCCACTTCAAGAAGGAAGTGATTGATTTGTTGGAGAAGTACAACGTGGCTTTCCATAAGTCGTCCACATATCGACCGCAAACCAATGGAGCAGTTGAGGCCGCCAACAAGAATATCAAACACATTTTGCAGAAGATGGTGGAAACCTATCGGGATTGGCCAGATAAGTTGTCGTTTGCTCTGTGGGGCTACCGGACTTCAATTAGAACTTCTACCGGAGCGACTCCGTATTCATTAGTCTATGGGATGGAGGCCGTTCTGCCCATTGAGATTGAGGTCCCGTCATTGCGAGTGCTGGCCGAGTGTCAGATAGCTGAAGCAGATTGGCAGCAGAGCAGATTTGAAGAACTCATGCTCTTTGATGAAAGGAGACTGAAAGCATTGTACCATGTCCAAGGTTATCAGCGTAGAATTGCCCGGGCTTTCAACAAGAAAGTTAAGTCTAGGAATTTGAAGGAAGGAGATTTGGTGCTCAAGGACAACCGAGCCCCCATCCATGACGCAAGGGGCAAGTTCAGACCCAACTAGACTGGTCCCTACATCATCAAAGCTATTTGGTCGAGTGGAGCTGTAGTTCTGATGGACCTAGATGGCCTAGAGTTCTCCCAACTGATCAATATGGACAAGTTGAAGAAATATTACCCCTAAGAGGCTCGCTAGGCCGAAAACCCGAAAGGGCGACCTAGGCAAAAGTTAGAGCACAAAAAAAAATTGAAAAAATATAAAAACTGAGCTCGCAAGGTTGAAAACCCGCAAAGGGCGGCCTTGGCAAAAGTTAGAGCACAAAAGGAGAGTGAAAATACTCAAGTGAACCCAAGCCTGAACTATGTAAGGCTTGATTCCCATCTTCGGGATACGTAGACAACTTCATCCTGGAGTTCAGCCACAAACTTTTTCCCCGATCAACTTTGTCCATTTGATCATCTCGGTCATCTTTGTCGATTAGTCTTGATTATGATCTCCGGTGCAGTGCTATTCAGAATAGGGGCAACTTTCCGTTGCAGTGCAGTGCCGCGGTCCCACTCAAACTAGGGGCAACTTTCCAGTTGCTAGGATCCGGAAGTGTACATCTCAGTGACAGATTTCAGGCGTGTCCAGTTCTGATCCATATCGAAAATAGTTTTGAAAAGTTTTAATAAAAGTTGACTTTGTTCAAATTAATCTTTTTACAACTAAGACCATTTCCGGACCAAAACGGGAAATTTTCAGTACCACAACCTTGAATTTCATTGATTTTAATACAGAGTTCTCCTACTTTTTCATACAATTGAAGTTGCTTTTTTATTACATTCACAAAGAAAACTTGAAAGTACTAATAAAGCAATACATCAGGGGCATGGTCAAGTCAGGTGTTCCTGCGCCCCCTCCCAGAGCTGGTCGAAGCCACCAATGCCAAGCTGGGCCCAATCTGTGCTTCTTCATTAAGCCAATCTAAGCACTCATCAGACAAAGCACAACTGAAAGTGGGAGTAGGGACCAGAAGCTCTCTCGTCCTCCATGTTGTGGCATATCGGGCAAGCTGTGCGCCTCGAACCGGGAATATAGCCGGGTACTCTATCCCCTCTGGCGGGCAAGTCTGATCATGGCCGAACTGGCGCCGGAACCGGAATGGGAAATAGAAAACACAGTGAGTCAAGCCGATCAGCTAAATTCCGGGTTGGCGGGTCATGCTGTAGCCCATTGCCGATAGATTGAGCCAAGGGCATCGCCAGGCAATACGGTCTGCGGACAAATTGCACATCCATTAAAACCACCACTCCTCATCAAGGGCATTGACTAGTCGTTGCCGAAAGAAGTAGCCGCGAGCTGAATATGCTGGGCAAGAGTCCACAACTTGCAACTTATCCATTAACCATATCTGGGGGAGGGATAAAAAATGAGAGAATAAAGAATAGAGAGATGTACGATGAGAGAAAAGTGAGAAAAGGTTTTTTGTGAGAAAAAGAAAAAAACCGAGCTTGAGAGCCGAGTGATGTGAGCAACATATTTGTAAGATTGGGTGGGAAACATTAACTGCAGCAATAGTGTACTACCCGCAAGTCTGGTCGTCTCGCGGCGATAGAAAGCATCCAAGCCCATTAGCATCTCAGCCAGGGTCATGGCAATGCAGCTCTTGCCTTCCTTCAAGCCTTGGACAACCTCAATCAACCGGACACTAGATCCTTCGGAGCCTGAGGCAAAAAGAAAATAAGACAGCATGCATAAACAGAGGGCGTGCCTTCGGAAGCCTTGCCAATAATGGTCACCGCAGTCACCGGTCTCAGAGAAACGACAAACCAAGCTCGGAACATCTAGCATCCCATCACAAACCAAAGAACGAGCATCGGGTATTGAGAGCCCACACATTTGCCCTAAGGCTTAGGCATGGCCAAACCGAAGTTGGGGCAGAATCTCGTCGTTGCGCTCAGATTCCATTAGAGCTTGGAAATCTTCGAAGGTAGGACACACCTCTTGCCCGCTAAAGCTAAAGACGTGTGTCACCGGATTCCAAAACCTCGCCGCGGCATGAAGAAATGGAAAATGCAATGGGGAACGGCCCAAAGTGAATAGTGCGTTTATGCCGAAGCCCCGGAAATTCAACTTTTCTGAGCCATCCAAACTGTTAATCCAAGTTGTAAGATTTTGGGTAAGAAGCACTTCCATTTGGAGCAAATCAGTGTTAAAATGGAGAAAACCATGAAGCTGAGACCCTTTTGTAGAAGATAAGGTTGAGTGGAGGACAGATGTCAGCATTCTGCTGGTGCTGACAATTCATGGCCGACCGGCAGATAATAGTGCCGACCGGCCATCTTTTTTGGCTGATGGATCAATTTTCTGGCCGATGGCCATTCCTAACGGCCGATGGTATTTCTGTTGGGCCAGTGGTCTTCCCCCTATGTTTCCTGAGATGTTTATGCTGAATATTGGGGAACTCCACCACCTCCAATTTCCCCGGTGATTGATTCTTGCGGAGTCACGCCTGTTTGCTTATCGAGTTGTTGTACATTTGCTTATCGAGTTGTGTCTCGCTTTTGCTGAGTCTTCGAATATTTGTTTATCAAGTTGTACTTGCACTTGGCTACCTTGACGAGTCTTTGCTTTGCTTATCGAGTTGTAATTGGTTCACTACCTGATTATTATGATGCGATGCTTTGTTTTCAAAACACAGTTTCAATTTCATTCACACTGATATGTGATGACATGCGATGCGATGCATAGAGCACACAAATGCAACACCTTTTGAACAAAATACCTGTTTCATTTCCGTCATGTGTTTTGCAAAAACAAACATGCAGTTTTGAAAAATAAAACCTGCCTAAGGCAGTGCAATGTGCTTAAACGACTAGTAAAGAGGAAAGTAAAGCAGGAGAATAGCAGGGTAACAAAGTATCGAAAGTGATACCGGTAACCTCCCCTTGCGGTCAATATGCCTTCCGCACCCTTGTTCGGGCTAATTGTGTGGTTTGACACCTTCATCACTCAAGGCAGTGCGGGAAAGTGCGCTTCTGGAACATAAGTGGACCTTCGAGTTGATCTCGGGCCATGTCTTTTGTGAGCGATGCTCGGCGCGTGCGAACGACGTCCCTCATTGTATCCTTTTCATATCTTGTGAATTTCAAAAATCATCTCAATGATATTGTGTTGCAGTACTTTGTATTCCATTTCCTATACACATTGCGTGCATGCGTGCATTGCTTTACTTACATGTGTTCAAGTTCCTTTATATACACATTGCGTGCATGCGTGCATTGCTTTACTTACACGTGTTCTAGTTCCTTTATATACACATTGCGTGCATGCATGCATTGCTTTACTTACATGTGTTCAAGTTCCTTTTTATACACATTACATGCATGCGTGCATTGCTTTACTTACATGTGTTCAAGTTCCTTTATATACACATTGCGTGAATGCGTGCATTGCTTTACTTACATGTGTTCAAGTTCCTTTTTATACACATTGCGTGCATGCGTGCATTGCTTTACTTACATGTGTGCAAGTTCCTTTATATACACATTGCGTGCATGCGTGCATTGCTTTACTTACATGTGTTCAAGTTCCTTTATATACACATTGCGTGCATGCGTGCATTGCTTTACTTACATGTGTTCAAGTTCCTTTTTATACACATTGCGTGCATGTGTGCATTGCTTTACTTACATGTGTTCAAGTTCCTTTTTATACACATTGCGTGCATGCGTGCATTGCTTTACTTACATGTGTTCAAGTTCCTGCTTATACACATTGCTTGTACGCGTGCACTGCTTTACTCACATGTGTTCAATTAGAACTGCTTATACACATTGCTTGCACGCGTGCACTACTTTACTCACATGTGTTCAATTACAACTGCTTATACACATTGCTTGTACGCGTGCACTGCTTTACTTACATGTGTCTGTACCTTCACAGCATTGTTATGCATCCCACCCGACTTGCGTTGTCACGCACTTTCAATTGCATTGTCATGCATACTACTAACGACATTGTATCTGTTAAAGTTGCTTCCTTTGCAGGCACGATATTGTATGTACGGTTCATTTGAGGCTGATGCAGCCAGACAAACCGGACAGGTATTGTACTCTCCGCGTGAAACATAGCGAGAATTGCTCAATTCTCTTACATTCCCTCTGCATTGTAGTGTAGTTGGATTTGTGTTTGCTAGCTTAAAATTGCAGCACGTGTGCTTCGTTACAGCTTTCTTTGCATGATCATAAGTTATGCTCGGCTTCTTGCATTTTCAGTTGCATTTTGCCCCTGCCTTCGGGCGCATATCTTAATTGTCTTGTATGTTTGTCTAAGTATTCGGCCTGGTCAAAAATCGGTCGTCTCTGGACTTTGACATTCACTCTCGTCATTGTTATGACTTCCGAGTTCTGTCAAAGAGGGGCAACTATAGACACCCCATTTTTGACCATCCTTAAGACTTGGACGTCACCGTTGGAACACTCGGTGATTATCCATGTTTGTGTTCGTCATGAGTTCCCAGAGGTCTCAGCTGCACGCCTTGCCTCAGGACCTCTCGACTTGACTGTTTCGTGTTTGGTTTTGGCACCAAACACTTGTGCTTTTGTCTTAAAGGGCAGGGAATGGCTTTTTGGCCATCCTCATACCTTACCGGCTGTCCCCACACACCACCGGCAGCTTATTGGTGCCACCAGCAGTGTTTTCTTAAAACCTATGGCCGGTCGGCACTTTGTTTTGACCGGTGACCTTTTTGGCTGGCCAATGTGCACTCTTTGCACCCCCCAAGCCTGGTGCATGCCAGTTGTGCCAGCTGGAATGCACCATCACACTCCCCCGTGCATAAGTGTGACCATTTTGCACCCTTGTGAGCCTTTGACCCCCCTAACCTTCTAGAAGCTTGAACCCTTTGGCCAAGCTTCTTGGAGAAGCTTGGCCAGCTGTCTTAGCTTCCTCTAGAAGCCTAGACTCCTTTGCACCCCTTGACCCTTTCTCTTTAGCTTAGCCATTAAGTTTCTTGGCTTTGCTTGGCCTATATAAGCACCCTTCCTCTCCCTTGCTTAGGGGTTAGCCATTTTGATAGAAAAACCAGAGCTTTTGTATCTATATCTCTGTCATATACTCCCTCTCTCTACATTTCCCTCTCTCTCCCCCTTTGTGTGTGTTTTGTGGCCTAAATAGTGTGTTTTTACCTTAATTTTGCACTAACACACACTACCACACCTTAGCTCGAGATTGAGAGGCTTGGAGGGTTGATTCTTGAGCTTTTGGACTGATTTTGATTAGTAGAAGCTGGCTGGACCAACTGTTCTTCAAAGGTTTCTTCTAGGGTAATCGCTTTGCTTTAGTTTCCCCAAACTTGCACTAGCGTTTTACCTGTTTTGCTTGCTGATTTAGACTTTGTGAATAACATAAAAAAAAGTCTTGTATTTTCTTGCTTAAGAACTTACATTAAGGGTGTTTTGTGGTTTGAGTGCAAACTCACCCTCTTAGGCTTTATTTGGCCATTTTGGTGCTTCCTTAGTGAGGCTTTCCTTGCTTGGGTGTTTTGGTCTTCTCACCACTGAAAACCAATGGGTTTTCAGTGGTGAGGAAGGTGGTTTGAAGTCTTGTATAGGGGAGGGACACCCCTCTCCCCTTTGTCCCTCTCTTACCTTTGTTTTGGCATAATGTGGTAGCATGCATATCTAGTCTTGTATGGCTTCATTTCAGAGCTTATTTGGATGTTTTGGAGCATGTCTCACCTCTGTCTCATGTGGGTTTGTTGGCCCTTAGCATGCTTTTTATACTTGCTTTGCAATCCTCCATCTTGCCTAAAAATGTGCCATGTGTTTAGCCTAGCATATCCTCATGTTTCGGCTTAGCTCATTGAAGCTTTTAGTCATGATTTGTCATGCTTTAGGTCTGTTGGCCACTGATTTTGTCATGTTTGGCATGCTTGATATAGTTGCTTTGCATTTTGGCTTGTAAGCCTTGGTTGTGTGGGTCATTAACATGCTTAGCATAAGCTTATCCTCATGATTTGGCATCATTTAGGGTCATGTTTCAGTCCATGTAGTGTGGTCTTACATTGTTATTTATGTCCCTTCCCATGCTTTAAGGTGTTGAAGTCTTGTGCCTTGAAGTGGGCCTTGTGCATGCTTGTATGTTTAAAGCATTTGGGCTGCCATATTACTGGGTTTTGGGGGTTCATTTCATATGTTAAAAGCCTGTTTTTGGTTGCTTGGTTCATGCCATGAGTGCTCATGTTAGTGGTAGTGGAGTACCCTCTTTTGTGCCTTAGTGTTTGGTCCATTGGAATGCATGTTTGCATAAGCATTTGTCCATCATTTTTGGGCATTTTTGGTCACTGTTTTGGGAGGGCTGAGGTCTGCCCTTTGTGGTTCAAATCCACCTTTGCATGAGCATGTTGCATTACATTAGGAGCGTGCTTGCATTATATCCTATTTGCATGTTTGCACCTTGTTTAGTTAAGTTGCAATCTCATTGTATGCTTGACATTATCACATTGCATTTGGTTTAGCATGCATGGTTGGGAAGTGTCATGTTGCATTAACCTAACATATTCACCTTGCATTTCATATGTTGCATCACTTTGCTTTGAACATTGCACACATGCATTGCATTGCATGGCTTGGTTTGGGGTGTCAAACCAAGCATGGGGGTTGAGAAGTGTTTGTACTTCAAGTGACAAAACACGTCTCAACCCTCGGTCACCGAGGCCCTTGAATTTGACATGATAGGGTCTTGGTCTTCATTTGTGTGTTTGCATGCATTTTGATTGAATTGCAACCTTGGCCTCTTAGGCCATCATGCACCAAGGCGCATAATTGATGGCCCGAGGATCGAGGGCCATGCTCCCTTGAGTCTAATATATGATAGGGAGCATGGCCATGCTCACATTTGCTTGAAACTTCATGCCATGCACTGCCTGTCCTCTGTTGCTGTCAAAACTGTCTTCTGCAGGAAGTTTCTGCCGATCGGCAATATACAGTGCCGACTGGCCATTGATGAACAGCCGATAATTTCATCAGCTGCCGGTCGCTATTTACCACGACCGGTGGCCATTTCCCTTAGCCGGTGGTGCTCTACAATGTCCAGGGAAGCATCCTTGGGATTTGTGCAAATTTTCGAAGAGCAAGGCAGTGAAAACAGAGGCAGCAGTGCTATGGTGCGGGTTTTTCAGGCAAGACGGACTGAAGCATGCATCATTCGCGCATCCTGAGGCGGGGGCTATGGCCACCTTTCCTTTTGCATTTATTTGTTAAGTAATTAGAAATTCTGTAATAATTAATTTGTTTATTGTTCGGACTGTATTATTCTTTTGGTCCCTCCGAGTGAGGGCGTATTTGTAATAAGGGTGTGTGAGTGTGTGCATGTCTTCCAACCCCCACTTCTTTCTTCCCTTTTATTTACCTACTTATGATGGTAGATTAGGGCATATTTAAATTAGCATACCTCATGCTATGCATGCGTGCATCCAAACATTTGTCATACATGCACCAGGCTCGGCGCATCATGCTAACTGCATTGTATTTCAAGTCCTAATTGAATACATGTTATTTGTAGAATTTCACATGTCGTGTTTGGGATAGCCGAGCCTATCTAGATTGCATCTTCGCATGTGTTGCATTAGCCATTTTAAACATGAACTAGGATCATGCATATGATTACTAACTAGTTTATTATTTTGGCACGGAGTACGATATAAGTATTTTTATGCTTTAGCATATCGCATGCGTGTGAATGTTAACATGACAGTATGCTTACCATGTGGCTAGATGCTTACGTGTTATAAACTGCCTGAATGCTTGTGGGTGAAGGTTGGATTGTTTGAGTTGGAATAACCCATTGAAATCCGTATTTTAGCCTACTTGCGAGTGGCTATTTCAAACTATTTTCAAAATAAACGGATATGCAATGCTTATTTCCAAATTAGGCGATCTAGTCTATACTTTTGTGTTGTGCGCATCACATAGTAATTCTAGGCTAATAACCGGAATAAGAACACATAACGTTTTCAAAAATGGATATCATGGTTAGTAGAGGCCGGTCTTCGGACCGGGCGAGAGGGGGTGCTCATAGCTGACCTTCCCCAATCGTACCCAAGTTCCCGAGCCGAGGCAACTTTGGTGATGACGGACGCGTGGCCTTTGGCACCGAGTCAGGGTTTCCTAAATTCCCCCATTAAAAAATATTTAGGTGGCGACTCTGTATCTGGCAAAGCAGTCCATGTTTGGCACATCTTTTCAAAAATCTGTTTTTCTCAAAACGATTTGCTAGAGTTGGACTCTTTGGTTCAGATTAAGAACCGCAACAAATAAAAAAGGAGTCCGAACTGTAGCGAGGCCCCACGCGGGCTTGTTACACAAACCCCTCTACATTTCTGTAGAATGTAGAGATAAGTGGATACCGGTGGTACTTGTTGATACCGGGTCCGCCATCAACGTCTGCCCAGCCAGAACAGCGTATGCAATCGGGTTGAAGCCCGCAGACTTCGTGCCGACTACTCAAGTGATCAGAGCATATGATAACACTAGCAGCGAAGTGATGGGGACTGTCAAGATTCAGACCCAGGTTGGCCCAGGACGACACGACATCGAATTCCATGTCTTGGACGTTTCCGCAACCTTCAATCTACTCTTGGGCATGCCGTGGTTGCACCAAGTGAAGGCAATCTCTTCCACTTTACATCAGATGTTGAAGTACTCTCACGGGAAGGGGGTGGCTATTGTCTTCGGGAATTCGTCAATCCATCCGCCGCCAGAAGTGTCCACACTAGTCTTAGAAATCGAGCATGGCACAGAGGATGTGTTCTTATCAGGGTTCACTTTGGCTGAGGCCCGGGTAGTGCAGAATATCATGGCTGTGAGTGAAGGAATGTACGTCAGTGCCCAATCTGTATACCTCATGAACAAACTACAGCACATCCCTGGGATGGGACTAGAAAGGAGCGGCCGGAAAGGCGTCGCAGCATTGGCCGAAGTGCCACATAACCCGCATACCTTTGGATTGGGTTATCAGCCCACCAAAGAGGACTGGATAAAAAAAGGAAAGGAAATGGCCGGAAGAGCCAGAGCAAAGCAGGCTGGGAAGCCTTTTGAATTAATGCATAGGCCCATCCGGGGTACCCTAAACGGACGCTTCGTCCAGGAGGGGGAAGACTTTCCGTTTTGCGGCTTCCCAGAGCTGTGGCTGAACGCGGAGAGGAAGCGCGTGCCAGGCTTCGAGATTTTCTTCGACCTACATCTGTCCAGGGATGACGTTGCCGAAGAGCAAACAGACCCATCAGCTGAGGTTGAGCAGTGTAAAACAGTGGACTCCGAGGGCACTGAAGTTGAAATGGGGTTAGCATTGGCATGTCTACTTTCAAATCCTCCGATCAACCATAAGTGTTTGGGGGATAACTTCTCGGTTTCCATGATTGGGGATGAAACGGCTGCGAGCCTACCAGAAACTATTTTGGATGCATCTATCGCACCCTCTCTTACTTGGCAATACAAGGAGGGATTTTTGTCCAGCAGCACCGAGTCAGGTAGTGAGCCGGAATCTGATTCCACCGAATCTTGTGAGTCGGAATCAGGTTCGGCTCGAAGTCTGATCCGTATTCCTGGGGATGATAACCCAGATGCCACAGTCTTGTCCAGGTCGTCTTTTTCTTTCTCTTTTGAGTCTGTTGTAACTGAAGAATCGGACGATTTGGATGTGCTTAATGAGAATGAAGTAACTGTGGTTTCTGAGTACTTTTCTGTGCCCTTGATTTATTGCATTAACTCAGACTTCCAAAATTTTGATGAAAACGACGAGGACGAAGTTCCTCCGATTTTTCAACGTTTAATTGAACAAAAGCAGGAAAGATTTGTTAAACCATTAGTTGATGAAATCACTACCGTGAACGTTGGTACTGAGGAGGACCTGCGGCTGGTCCAGATCGAGTCCACGTTGTCTTCAGAGGAACGCGAGCGCTTAGTCGCTTTATTAAAAGATTTCAAAGATGTTTTTGCGTGGTCCTACGAAGACATGCCTGGAATCGATCCTGAGATTGTACAGCATCGGATCCCTCTTGACCCCGAGGCCCAACCCATTAAGCAGGAACTCAGGAGGATCTGCTCGGACTGGGCTCTCAAAATTAAGGAAGAGGTCACCAAGCAGATCGACGCAAGCTTCCTGCTGGTATCCGAATACCCGACTTGGTTGGCCAACATTGTTCCAGTGCCAAAGAAGGATGGCAGGATCCGAGTGTGCGTGGATTTCAGGGATTTGAACAGAGCTAGTCCGAAGGACGACTTTCCCTTACCGCATATTGATAAGTTGGTGGATTTCACAGCAGGGCATGCTTTGCTTTCTTTCATGGATGGCTTCTCAGGCTACA